>JAOPSE010000118.1:600000-1195301 GCA_029449295.1 Zea luxurians | reverse complement strand
CCCTAAACCGACGAAAATAAGTAATTCCCGTCGGTTTAGGTCTTATTCCCGTCGGTTTTAGGCCGACAGGCGTCCCTTGTCGGGGATAAGGTTATCCCCGTCGGCGGCTGACGAGAATAATTAATTCCCGTCGGCTAGATAGTGGCCGACGGGAATTAAGGCTAATTCCCGTCGGTTTTGCTGGCCGACGGGCGTCACATATTAATTCCCGTCGGTTCCCCAGGCCGACGGGAGTTATTAATTAATTCCCTCGGCCCTACGTGGCCGACGGGAATTAACTGGGCCGACGGGAGTTAGTAATTAATTCCCGTCGGTTCGACCATAGCCGACGGGAATTAACTGGGCCGACGGGAATTACTCTATACTGCTACAAAAACATCACTAAATTATGTCACTATTTCTACACACATAACATATATCAAACATAATATAAATCACATATAACAGCCACATTACAAACACATGTAGAGATACGACATCCACAAACACATGTTTAGACATAAACACTTGCATTTATAATTAAAACATCCACCAACGTGTACGACATAGTATTCAAACATAACATCCACCAACATCAACAACGAGTACGACATAGTATTGAAACATAACATCCACCAATGAGTACGACATTTCAAACATAAGTTTAAGTGTTTAGAGATAACCACCACTTGGGTGGTTAGAGCTTTGACCGCTGCCGCCTTCACCACCAGGAGGGGAACGCGAAGAGCGAGTCAACAAATCCAGTCCCTACTGCTGGATCAGACCCACTGCCACCCGCTTCAGGCGTAACCTATGCAAGTTAGCAAATATCAACACGTTAAATGCAAATATCAAAAAGTAAATAAGTGTATAAATTAATGGAGAGTTATCAAACGTACCCTATCTCCAGGTGCAGGTATATGTGTCGGAGGGTGGTGAACTGTGGTGGTGGAACTGGTGTGTTTGCAAATTGGCTCCATTATGGTGGCGGTGGAAAATTTGTTGCCATGCCCTGTTGCTGCATTAACTGTTAAACACATATGTGTTACTACTGAAGATGTTGTATTGAAATATAATTTAGAGTTCGGATTATGTGTACTCACTTGATACATCGCTTGATTATGAGCATTGCAAGCCTCCATAAATTCGCGTTGTTGTCTCATCTCTTCACGCATCCTCATAATCTCCGACTCCTGCTCATTCGGTCGACGAGAGCATGAGCTACGGGAAGATGAACCCGTCCTATGAGATCTCACCGACGACGAGTCAATGAATCCATCGAAGAGTGCGTATCTATAAGTGATTCAAAAATGTTATTACTGCATAATCAATTTAGTGTCAACCATATAATTTCATAAGTTAGAGCTTATCGTCCATGCGCTTTGCCACCACCACTTGCGTACACCACCGAGGGATCCATCGGTTCATGGCGCCAGTCGAAGTCAGGGCCATGGCGACGAACCATCTCCTCCCCATATGCCGCCTATACATCATTCACAACCTTACAAATGCAGGAATTTATATACTTTGAACGTTTTGAACTTTGAGCCAAAACTCACCAAGCGATCCGTGGCTGTCTGGCAACAGAGCTGGTCAGGGTTGTTCGGGTCTGGTCCTTTGGGCCTCCTGGTAGACCTCAATGTCACTAGGCTTTTGGCCACTAGTAGCTTCCTGTATAAACAAAAAACATTCATAAGCAATCGGATTATTTGTTGATCGACATAGAAAGATCAAACTTACCATTCTTTTAGCTTTTCGTATCATGTCATCACCGCCAAACTTGTGGTTAGGATTGGTTCCTCGACATTGTCTGTGATGCGCTGACGCTTTCTGGAAGCCTTCGGAAGCCCAATATCGACACCAAGCATAGTACGCATCAGGCACGGGCGCCATCCATGGAACCATCACCTGCACACACACAATGTTACATATTATATCAATCACAACAATAAATATAAAGGGTAAAACAATTTGAATACTAACCTCACGATATTGATCCTCAGTCAAATATATCTTTGAGGACCCTTCCTTTTATTCAAGGGGCCTGCTTCTTCTGGATGTTTTTGAAAATACAGGTTTGTAGCCTGAATTCTCGCATAGTATATGGCATCCTTCACCAGCTTCTTTGCATTGTTTTGCAAGACACGTTCAGCGTGCCCCATGTAATCCTCTCCGTCAGGCAACCGATATCGAAGCTACAACATAAAGAATACAAATACAATGGTATAAGTCATAGATTTACAATATTAAGAAACATAACAAAAATAATAAAGAATTCATACCCAAAAGCCATTACGCACAAGTCCCTGTCTGTCGGTGTGGTTTCGTTCCTTTTTAAACTTGTACTCATCCCAGGACTGATGAGCACCTCATCCTCGGTATCACCATTTGACACCTTCACTATACCAGGGTAGTGAAGGCGCAAAGAGAACCCAACGTAAGGTTAACCTGAGTGTGGTGTCCCTTGCCGTCAAAGGACAGGTCCTCCCAATTCCTGCATTACACAAAAACATTAACAATACACATAATAGTTATATTAGATAAGTTAATATATTACACTCACCGATCTCCATGTGGCATGATTAAAGTCCTATCAGCCTCTCGCTCTATCGCGTGACGAGGCTTTACTGAGTGGCTTTTTCTAGAGCGACGTGTGCGTGTCGCTGAAGAGCCTCCCGAGCCATCATCCATCGGGTTGTCAGCCGGTTCGCCCTATTGGCCCCATTGGTCCCACGCCTGTTGCTGCTCTCTCTGGTGGTCCCACTGGTCCCATGGCTGGTGATGCTGTGTGGCCTGGTCCCATGTCACGTGGTCCACCTCCTCATTGTGCTCCACCTCCTCATTGTGCTGCTCAGCCTCATTGTGCTGCTCCTCCTCAATGTGCTGCTCCTCAGTGTGCTGCTCATCCTGGTACATACAACTCAAGATTTATTTGTAAATATGTAAACAAATTTATTTGTACAAGATATGTTACCTCATCTCCATGTACCGCGCTCAACAGCTCTCGACGTCTGCTGCTGCTCGAAGAACTGCCCTGAAAAAGGCCCAGGCCCTTGAACAGCCCCTTCACTGACTTCTTTGATTTTGGCGGCATCCTGCTAAAAATAAGAAATTATTCATTAGTGCATCAAAAATGACATAATACTTAAAATATAAACAAATGAAATAACAAAACAACTTTACTTATTAAATATCATCAAAATCAGGATCTATTTGTTCTCTTCTATGCATAGGTCGCCATGTAACTTTTCTCCTAACAGGTTGTCTTCTTCGTCTCTCGGGAAAGTTAAGTCGTTAACGTCTGCAACTAGTGAATCTAATGCCGGTGCAGGATCAATATGAAAACTAGTTGGCAACTCTTCTTCTTGAAACACCTCATCAACCTGCTCAAGGTGACCAATTTGATATTTGTCCTCACCAGGAGTGTATAGGCGTTCACGGGGATTTACATTGTACACAACCCTCCATTTAGACAACTTTTTGCATGGATATGTCGAGAAATAAACTTGGTCTGCTTGATGGGCAAGGATATACGTGTCGTGTCCTTGAAGCAATTTCTCAGGTTGGATCTGTGTCATCCCAAATTCGGTCCTATAATACTTCGGGTCATACCATTTACACTCAAAGAAAACTAGCGCTAAAGGCTTATTTCCAGCATATGGAAGATGTATAAAGAGATGCTGCATAGGATTGAAGAAACCCGGTGGAAATATTTTTTCCAATTTGCACAAAAGCACCGGTGCCTCTTTCTCCAGCTGTTCCATCACATCTCTTCTGATTTCTTTAGCACACAACTGTCTGTAGAAATAGCTAACTTCAGCTAACGTTTTCCACACAGCTTCGGAAATGTACCCACGAAACATTACAGGCATGACCTCTCCATAATTATGTGGAAGTCATGGCTCTTCAGTCCATTCATCTACATTGTCTTCAAGTTCACAGATCTTCTAAAACCAGTGGCATAACCATCGGGGAATTTAATATCCTTCATCCACTTCATCACTTCTTTCCGTTGCTTAGATTTCAGACAATAGTCAGCTTTTGGTTTGCCTCCATTTTCTCTAAGCACTTGGGTTGGACGATCACATATCACTGCTAAGTCCATGCGTGCCTTGTCATTGTCTTTCGTTTTATCAGGGAAATCCATGCATGTATTTATGAGGGCTTGGCAAAAGTTACTCTCTTGATGCATGACATCGATGTTGTGCATCAAAATCAATGACTTAGCATAAGGAAGCTCCCACAAGCCACATATGTGAGTCCAGTATGCTCCTCACCAAAACCTTGATACCTTTTCCCACTATCGTCTAGGACAAGTTTCATATGCTCTTCTGTAATTTCTATCCCACTACGTCGCTTGGGCGGTCCCTTCGTGACAATGGTGCCCTTCCTAAATTCCTTTCTCTGCCTTCTGAAGGGGTGATTGAAGGGTAGAAAACATCTATGGCAATCAAAGTAACATATCTTGCCACCAGCACTAAGACAAAAACAATCTGTATCTTTAGCACAATAAGGACACGTCAATCTACCATGCACGCTCCATCCAGAGAAAATACCATACACCATAAATCATGAACCGAGAACAGATATGCAACACGAAGATTGAATTTCTGCTTCTTGAAGCAGTCATAGGCTTCCACACCTTGCCATAGCTTCTTTAACTCTTCAATCAGTGGTTGAAGCATCACATTGAGGCGTACGCCAGGATGCTCAGGCCCAGGTATAACAAGACATAGGAACATAAACTCATATTTCATGCAAAGAGCAGGTGGAAGGTTGTACGGTATGGCAATGACAGGCCAACATGAATACGACGCAGCGGTCATATTGAACGGCGTGAAACCATCAGTTGCCAAGCCGATACGAACGTTTCTTGCATCGCTGGCAAAATCTGGATCAAATTTGTCAAGAGCCTTCCATGCATCACCATCTGACGGGTGCACCATTAACCCATCTTGTCTGTCCGTACAATCTTTTATGCCACCTCATGTGCATAGCGGTCTTCCTCAAGAGAAACAAACGTTTCACTCTTGGAGTGAGAGGCATGTAACGAAGCTATTTATGTGCAACCTTTGTCACCACCTTCTCCCCATCTTCATTTACAAGCTCCACGTACCTCGACTTCCCACATTTTAAGCATTTCTGTTCTCTGCCATGTTCCTTCCAAAAAAGCATACAGTTGTATTGGCAAACATCAATCTTCTCATACTCCATACCAAGACCTTGAAGCAATTTCTTGGACTGGTACATGTCTTTTGGCATCTTGTGACCCGTAGGAAGAACCTCGCTAATCAAATCCACAAGCTCCTTGTAACAATTAATTGAGAATGCAAACTTGGACTTGATTGACATCAGCCGGGTCACGAATTCCAGTACGGTCACGTCAGTGTGCCCATGAAGAGGCTCTTCTGACGCTTTGAGTAGGTAGAAGAACTTCAACCTCCGGTGTAGGTGAATCATGATGATCTGGTGCCAGTTCAGGCTGCAGATCCTCAAGCATTTGGTCCATCCTATCAACATCATCTTCACCGTCATCAACTTCTACTTCTGTTGCTCGTTCAACATCTTCACCATGGAGATACCAGACCTTATAGCCTGGCACGAAACCATGCGAACACAGGTGTAGTGTGACCTGCCTCTTGGTGTTTCTCGTCATATTTCTATATTTATTGCATGGACACCTAATATTATCTATTTGTGACAAAGCAGCTGCATGGTCCAGAAACATCTGCGTCTTGGCAAACCATTCACTAGTGTGACACCCACCCTTCTTGAAACCTTCATACATCCAATCACGTCTATCACCCATTATTGCGGCTGTGTACGTAAAGAGTGTGTGTGAGACAATCACGTTTCTACACGTCACACGTATATACATCTATAGATAAGTAGTAAAACTTTATATATACATAAATAATTATATATACACATAAATAACATCAAATTAATCACACATGTGATATTAAATTAATAACATCAAATAACATCAAATTAACATCAAATTATATATAAATAATTATATATACAATTAATAATTACATCAAATAATAATATCAAATTAACTAACATCAATTAACATCAATTTATATATACATCAAATTAACATCAATTAATAACATCAAATAACATCAAATTATATACATAAATAATTATATATACAATTAATAATTACCTAACATGAAGCCACACATGTGATATTAAATTAACTATAATCACACTCTAATCACATGTGTTATTAATTAATACTAATCACATGAAAGTTAACTCCCGTCGGCCATAAAAAACCGACGAAAATAAACATATACACACATAATTAACATTCACAATCCCATGCATTAACTGTACACACATAATTAACTCACGTGGGTGTCGTAGTCGGTTCGGAGATGCGGTCGGGGGCGTAGGCGGCGCTTGGGCGCGACGGCGGTGCTCGATGAGGCAGCGACGACGCTCCGAGAGGCGGCGGCGGCGCTTGTGGGCGCGATGGGAGGCCCGGCGGCAATGTGGGCGGTGTGGGGCACGGCGGAGACGAGCGAGGGCGGGCACGGTGGCGGCGGACGGGCGGGCGCGTGGTGGGGAGGGGCGTCCGGACGCGCGCGTGGGGGGAACCGGCGGCCGGGCGAGCGGTGGCGGCGGCGACTGGCGCGTGGCGCCGAGGACGGGCGGCGGCGCTGCGTGGCGTGGACGGGCGGGCGCGGCCGGGATGGCACGCCGGCGGGGAGGGGCGGCGGCGCGGTGGCGGTGGCGACGCGGTGGCGGTGGCGGCGCGGTGGCGGCTAGGGCAGAGAGACAAGCGGCGGCGCGACCAGGAAGAAAGGCAGCGAATGAGCCCGCGGGTTCGCCCGCGTGCTCATAAAAGGCTAATCCCCGTCGGCTTGCGATATGGCCGACGGGAGTTAAGTAATCCCCGTCGGCCTCTGTTCTGGCTGACGGGAGTTAAGTTTAACTCCCGTCGGCCTACGCTCTGGCCGACGGGAGTTACATTATGCCCGTCGGCTACGGTCTGGCCGACGGGAGTTACATTATCCCCGTCGGTTTTTTCCCTGGCTGACGGGAATTATTGTGGCCGACGGGAATCATTAGAATTCCTGTAGTGAGTGGAGACCATTTCTTGGTCGAAAATCCGTAGGTGTTAGCCTTTGGAATTATTGAAAATGGGTGTTCATGGTATTTCTGACAAAAATGAGGGTTGTGTGGCCATTCTCATCGACCAGAGGGTTGTACTCCTGACCCCACATAAGTTTCCTTGCCATAGATCACATTCCTGGACTTCTGGTGGAGACCATTTCTTGGTCAAAAATCTGTAGGTTTTAGCCTTCGATATTATTGAAAATGGTCGTTCATGGCTATTTCCGACAAAAATGGGGTTGTGTGGCCATTGATCATCGACCAGAGGCTCGTACACCTCACCCCACATATATTTCCTTGTCGTAGGTCACATTCTTGGATTTCTGGTGGAGACCATTTGTTGGACAAAAATCCGTAGCTGTTAGCCTTCGCTATTATTGAAAATGGTCGTTCATGGCTATTTTCGACAAAAATGGGGGTTGTGTTGCCATTGATCATTGACCAGCGGCTCGTTCACCTCACCCCACAAATGTTTTTCCTTGCCATAGATCACATTCTCGGATTTTTGGTGGAGACCATTTGTTGGTCAAAAATCCGTAGGTGTTAGCCTTGGGTATAATTGTAAATGGTCATTCATGGCTATTTTCGACAAAAATAGGGGTTGTGTGGCCTTTGATCAAGAACTAGAGTCAAGTACACCTCACCCCACATATGTTTCCTTGCCATAGATCACATTCTTGGATTTTTGGTGGAGACAATTTCTTGGTGAAAAATCTGTTGGTGTTAGCCTTTGGTATTATTGAAAATGGTCGTTCATGCTATTTTCGACAAAAATGGGGGTTGTGTGTCCATTGATCGTTGACCAGAGGCTCGTTCACCTCACCCCACATATGTTTCCTTGCCATAGATCACATTCTTGGATTTTGGGTGGAGACCATTTCTTGGTCAAAAATTCGTAGGTGTTAGCCTTTGGTATTATTGACAATGTTCGTTCATGGCTATTTTCTACAAAAATGGGGGTTGTGTGGCCATTGATCATTGCCCAGAGGCTCGTTCCCTTCACCCCACTTATGTTTCCTTGCCATAGATAACATTCTTGGATTTCTAGTGGAGACCATTTCTTGGTCAAAAATCCTTGGGTGTTAGCCTTCGGTATTATTGAAAATGGTCATTCATGCTATTTTCGACAAAATAGGGTTGTGTGGCCTTTGATCATCAACCCGAGGCTGTGCACCTCACCCCACTTATGTTTCCTTGCCATAGATCACATTCTTGGATTTCTGGTGGAGACCATTTCTTGGTCAAAAATCCATAGGTGTTAGCCTTCAGTATTATTGAAAATGGTCGTTCATGGCTATTTCCGACAAAAATGGGGTTGTGTAGCCATTGATCATCGACCAGATGCTCGTACACCTCAGCCCACATATGTTTCCTTGCCATAGGTTACATTCTTGTATTTCTAGTGGAGACCATTTCTTGGTCAAAAATCCGTAGCTGTTAGCCTTCGACATTATTAAAAATGGTCATTCATGACTATTTTCGACAAAAACTGGGGTTATGTGGCCATTGATCATTGACCAGAGGCTCGTTCACCTCACCCCACATATGTTTCCTTGCCATAGCTCACATTCTTGGATTACTATAATACCTACGGATTTTTGGCAAGGAAATCCAAGAATGTGATCTATGGCAAGGAAACATATGGTGAGGTGAACGAGCCTCTGGTCAATGATCAATGGCCACACAACCCCCATTTTTTTCGAAAATAGCCATGAACGACCATTTTCAATAATACTAAAGGCTAACACCTATGGATTTTTGACCAAGAAATGGTCTCCACCATACAAGAATGTTACCTATGGCAAGGAAACATATGTGGGGTGAGGTGTACGAGCCCCTGGTCAATGGTCAATGGCCACACAACCCCCTTTTGTCGAAAATAGCCATGAACGACCATTTTAAATAATACCGAAGGCTAACACCTACGGATTTTTGACCAAGAATGGTCTCCACCAGAAATCCAATAATGTGATCGAGTGTGGTGAACGATTCTCTGGTCAATGACCAATGGCCACAAAACCCCCATTTTTTGTCGAAAATAGCCATGAACGACCATTTTCAATAATACAAAAGGCTAACACCTACGGATTTTTGACAAAGAAATGCTCTCCACCGGAAATCCAAGAATGTGACCTATGGCAAGAAAACATGTGTGGGTGAGGTGTACGAGCCTCTGGTCGATGAGCAATGGCCACACAACCCCCATTTTGTCGAAATAGCCACGAACGACCATTTTCAATAATACCGAAGGCTAACACCTATGGATTTTTGACCAAGAAATGGGTCTCCACCAGAAATCAAAGAATGTGATCTATGGCGAGGAAACATAAGTGGGTGAGGTGTACGAGCCTCTGGTTGATGATCAAAGGCCACACAACCCGAATTTTTGTTGAAAACATCATGAACAACCATTTCAATAATACCGAAGGCTAACACCTAAGGATTTTTTCCAAGAATGGTCTCCACTAGAAATCCAAGAATGTGATCTATGGCAAGGAAACCTATGTGGGGTGAAGTGAACGTGCCTTTGGTCAATGAGCAGTGACCAAAAAACCCCCATTTTTGTCGAATAGCCATGAACGACCATTTTCAATATACCGAAGGCTAACACTCACGAATTTTTGACCAAGAAATGGTCTCCACCAGAAATCTAAGAATGTTATCTATGGCAAGGAAACATATGTGGGGTGAGGTGAACGAGCCTCTGGTCAATGATTAATGGCCACACAACCCCCATTTTTGTCGAAAATAGCCATGAACGACCATTTTCAACAATACTGAAGGCTAACACCTACAGATTTTTGACCAAGAAATGGTCACCACTAGAAATAAAAGAATGTTACCTATGGCAAGGAAACATATGAGGGGTGAGGTGTACGAGCCTCTGGTCAATGATCAATGGCCACACAACCCCCATTTTTGTCGGAAATAGCCATGAACGACCATTTTCAATAATACCGAAGGCTAACACCTATGGATTTTTGACCAAGAAATGGTCTCCACCAGAAATCCAATAATGTGATCTATGGCAAGGAAACATAAGAGGGGTGTGGTGTACGAGCCTCTGGTCAATGATCAAAGGCCACACAACCCCCATTTTTGTCGAAAATAGCCATGAATGACCATTTTCAATAATACTAAAGGCTAACACCTATGGATTTTTGACAAAGAAATGATCTTGACAAGAAATCCAAGAATGTGACCTATGGCAAGGAAACATATGTGGGGTGAGGTGTACGAGCCTTTGGTCGATGATCAATGGCCACACAACCCCCATTTTTGTTGGAAACAGCCACGAACGACCATTTTCAATAATACCGAAGGCTAACACCTATAGATTTTTGACCTAGAAATGGTCTCCACCAGAAATCCAAGAATGTGATCTGTTGGAGACCTGTTCTCAAATGCTATGAGTTAAGAACAAGGCAACACAAAAATGTTAAACGTTAATGCCCTTCATCCTCCGAGACATTATTTCCCTTAAGATATAGTGATCTTCAGACGAAGGTCATGAAGGACATACCTTCATGATTGCAGTGTAAGATTATAAAAGGAGAATCATATGGAACTTAAGAGGTAACATGAACAATTATGTAACATTATCAGCTCATTTCTATTTTATTATCATGGAAAATAGAAATGATATCAAATTACAAATGTACCTTCGGTTTGATAGAAGGTAAAAGTACAAGTGTGCACGAGCAAATGCAAGTCAGTGTGAACAGTACAGGGGTACTGTTCATCTATTTATAGGCATGGGACGCAGCCCATGTGAATTACATCCATGCCCTTTACATTTGCTAATGATTATAAGGTAATTCATCGAGGTCTAAATAGCCTTTTCCCCTTTAAGTCGGTTCCCTTTCCTGCTGTTATGCCGAAGCTCCCTCGCGCGTAGCTTCGGCGCTGCATCAATCTTTGTAATGTTTGTGGTTCTCCCACTTTGGTTCTGATCCGAGTTCGAAGGTACCTGTTCATATATTACAACTTCGGAAACATTGTTAAATCATGTTTTTGAAGACCTTCGGAAGATGAAGGCCCCCAACATGATCTATGGCAAGGAAACATAAGTGGGGTGAGGTGTATGAGCCTCTGGTTGTTGATGAAAGGCCACACAACCCGATTTTTTGTCGAAAACAGCATGAATGACCATTTTCAATAATACCAAAGGCTAACACCTAAGGATTTTTGACCAAGAAATCGACTCCACTAGAAATCCAAGAATGTGACCTATGGCAAGGAAACATATGTGGGGTGCAGTGAACGTGCCTTTGGTCAATGAGCAGTGACCACAAAACCCCCATTTTGTGGAAAATAGCCATGAACGACCATTTTCAATAATACCGAAGGCTAACACCCATGAATTTTTGACCTAGAAATGGTCTCCACCAGAAATCCAAGAATGTGATCTACGGCAAGGAAACATATGTGGGGTGAGGTGAACGAGCCTCTGGTCAATGATTAATGGCCACACAACCCCCATTTTTGTCGAAAAATAGCCATGAACGACCATTTTCAACAATACTGAAGGCTAACACCTACAGATTTTTGACCAAGAAATGGTCACCACCAGAAATACAAGAATGTTACCTATGGCAAGGAAACATATGTAGGGTGAGGTGTACGAGCCTCTGGTCAATGATCAATGGCCACACAACCCCCATTTTTGTCGGAAATAGCCATGAACGACCATTTTCAATAATACCAAAGGCTAATACCTATGGATTTTTGACCAAGAAATGGTCTCCACCAGAAATCCAATAATGTGATCTATGGCAAGGAAACATAATAGGGGTGTGGTGAACGAGCCTCTATCAATGATCAATCGCCACAAACCCCCATTTTTGTCGAAAATAGACATGAACGACCATTTTAACAATACTAAAGGCTAACACCTATGGATTTTCGACAAAGAAATGATCTCGACAAGAAATCCAAGAATGTGACCTATGGCAAGGAAACATATGTGGGGTGAGGTGTACGAGCCTCTGGTCGATCATCAATGGCCACGCAACCCCCATTTTGTCGGAAACAGCCACGAACGACCATTTTCAATAATACCGAAGGCTAACACCTATGGATTTTTGACCAAGAAATGGTCTCCACCAGAAATCCAAGAATGTGATCTATGGCAAGGAAACATTAGTGGGGTGAGGTGTACGAGCCTCTGGTTGTTGATCAAAGGCCAGACAACCCCTATTTTTGTCCAAAACACATGAATGACCATTTCCAATAATATCGAAGGCTAACACCTAAGGATTTTTTACCAAGAAATGGTCCACTAGAAATCCAAGAATGTGATCTATGGCAAGGAAACATATTGGGGTGAAGTGAACGAGCCTCTGGTCAATGATCAATGGCCACACAACCCCCATTTTTGTCAAAAATAGCCATGAACGACCATTTTAAATAATACCGAAGCCTAACACCCACGAATTTTTGACCAAGAAATGGTCTCCACCAAAAATCCAAGAATGTGATCTGTGGCAAGGAAACATAAGTGGGGTGAGGTGAACGAGCCTCTGGTCAATGATCAATGGCCACACAACCCCCATTTTTGTCAAAAATAGCCATGAACGACCATTTTCAATAATACTGAAGGCTAACACCTACGGATTTTTGAGCAAGAAATGGTCACCGGAAATACAAGAATGTTACCTATGGCAAGGAAACATATGTGGGGTGAGGTGAACGATCCTCTGGTCAATGATCAATGGCTACACAACCCCCATTTTTGTCGAAAATAGCAAAGAACGACCATTTTCAATAATACCAAAGGCTAGCACCTACGGATTTTTTACCAAGAAATGGTCTCCACCAGAAATCCAATAATGTGATCTATGGCAAGGAAACATATGTGTGGTGTGGTGAACGAGCCTCTAATCAATGATCAATGGCCACAGAACCCCCATTTTTTGTCGAAAATAGCCAAGAACGACCATTTTCAATAATACTGAAGGCTAACACCCATGAAGTTTTGACCAAGAAATGGTCTCCACCAGAAAATCCAAGAATGTGATCTATGGCAAGGAAACATATGTGGGGTGAGGTGAACGAGCCTCACGTCAATGATTAATGGCCACACAACCCCCATTTTTGTCGAAAATAGCCATGAATGACCATTTTCAACAATACTGAAGGCTAACACCTACGGATTTTTGACCAAGAATGGTCACCCACCAGAAATACAATAATGTTACCTATGGCAAGGAAACATATGTGGGGTGAGGTGTACGAGCCTCTGGTCAATGATCAATGGCCACACAACCCCATTTTTGTCGGAAATAGCCATGAACGACCATTTTCAATAATACCAAAGGCTAACACCTATGGATTTTTGACCAAGAAATGGTCTCCACCAGATATCCAATAATGTGATCTATAGCAAGGAAACATAAGTGGGGTGTGGTGAACGAGCTTCTGGTCAATGATCAATGGCCACACAAACCCCATTTTTGTCGAAAATAGCCATGAACGACCATTTTGAATAATACTAAAGCCTAACACCTATGGATTTTTGACAAAGAAATGATCTCCACAAGAAATCCAAGAATGTGACCTATGGCAAGGAAACATATGTGGGGTGAGGTGTACGAGCCTCTGGTCGATGATCAATGGCCACACAAACCTATTTTTTGTCGAAAACAGCCACGAACGACCATTTTTCAATAATACCGAAGGCTAACACCTATGGATTTTTAACCGAGAAATGGTCTCCACAAGAAATCCAAGAATGTGATATATGGCAAGGAAACATAAGTGGGGTGAGGTGTACGAGCCTCTGGTTGTTGATCAAAGGCCACACAACTCATATTTTTGTCCAAAACACATGAACAACCATTTTCAATAATACCGAAGACTAACACCTAATTTTTTGACCAAGAAATGGTCTCCACTAGAAATCCAAGAATGTGATCTATGGCAAGGAAACATATTTGGGTGAAGTGAGCGAGCCTCTGGTCAATGATCAATGGCCACACAACCCCCATTTTTGTCAAAAATAGCCATGAACAACCATTTTCAAAAATACCGAAGGCTAACACCCACGAATTTTTGACCAACAAATGGTCTCCACAAGAAATCCAAGAATGTGATCTGTGGCAAGGAAACATATGTGGGGTGAGGTGAACGAGCCTATGGTCAATGATCAATGGCCACACAACCCCCATTTTTGTCGAAAATAGCCATGAACGACATTTTCAATAATACTGAAGGCTAACACCTACTAATTTTTGACCAAGAAATGGTCACCACCGGAAATACAACAATGTTACCTATGGCAAGGAAACATATGTGGGGTGAGGTAACGATCCTCTGGTCAATGTTCAATGGCCACACAACCCCCATTTTTGTCGGAAATAGCAATGAACGACCATTTTCAATAATACCGAAGGCTAACACCTACGGATTTTTACCAAGAAATGGTCTCCACAAGAAATCTAATAATGTGATCTATGGCAAGGAAACATATGTGTGGTGTGGTGAATGATCCTCTAATCATTGATCAATGGCCACACAACCCCCATTTTTGTCAAAAATAACCATGACGACCCATTTTCAATAATAGCGAAGGCTAACACCTACGGATTTTTGACCAAGAAATGGTCTCCACCAGAAATCCAAGAATGTGACCTAAGGCAAGGAAACATATGTGGGGTGAGGTGTATGAGCCTCTAGTCGATGATCAATGGCCACACAACCCCCATTTTTGTCGAAAATAGCCACGAACGACCATTTTCAATAATACCGAAGGCTAACCTATGGATTTTTGACCAAGGAATGGTCTTCACCAGAAAATCCAAGAATGTGATCTATGGCAAGGAAACATAAGTGGGGTGAGGTGTATGAGCCTCTGGTTGATGATCAAAGGACACACAACCCCTATTTTTGTCGAAAACAACATGAACGACATTTTCAATAATACCGAAGGCTAACACCTAAGGAGTTTTGACCAAGAAATGGTCTCCACTAGAAATCCAAGAATGTCATCTATGGCAAGGAAACATATGTGGGGTGAATTGAACGAGCCTCTAGTCAATGATCAATGGCCACACAACACCCATTTTTGTCGAAAATAGCCATGAACGACCATTTTCAATAATACCGAAGGCTAACGCCCACAGATTTTTGACCAAAAAATGGTCTCCACCAGAAATCCAAAAATGTGACCAATGGCAAGGAAACATATGTGGGGTGAGGTGTACGAGCCTCTGGTTGCTGATCAATGGCCACACCACCCCCATTTTTGTCAAAAATAGAATGAACGACCATTTTCAGTAATACCAAAGGCTAACACCAACAAATTTTTCACCACGAAATAGTCTCCACCAAAAATCCAAGAATGTGATCTATGGCAAGGAAAGATATGTGGGGTGAGGTGTACGAGAATATAGTTGATGATCAAAGGCCACACAACCCCTATTTTTGTCAAAAATAGCATGAACGACCATTTTCAATAATACCGAAGGCTAACACCTACGAATTTTTGACCAAGAAATGGTCTCCACCAGAAATCCAATAATGTGATCTAAGGCAAGGACACATTTGTGGGGTGAGGTGTACGAGCCTCTAGTTGATGATCAAAGGCCACACAACCCAAATTTGTGTTGAAAATAGCATGAACGACATTTTCAATAATACCGAAGGCTAACACCTACGGATTTTTGACCAAGAATTGGTCTCCACCAGAAATCCAATAATGTGACATATGGCAAGGAAACATATGTGGGGTGAGGTGAACGAGCCTCTGGTCAATGATCAATGGCCACATAACCCCCATTTTTGTCGAAAATAGCCATGAACGACCACTTTTAATAATACCGAAGGCTAACACCTACGGATTTTTGACCAAGAAATGGTCTCCACCAGAAATACAAGAATGTGACCTATGGCAAGGAAACATATGTGGGGTGAGGTCTACGAGCCTCTGGTTGATGATCAATGGCCACACAACCCCCATTTTTGTCGGAAATAGCCGTGAACGACCATTTTCAATAATACCGAAGGCTAACACCTATGGAATTTTGACCAAGAAATGGTCTCCACCAGAAATCCAAGAATGTGATCTATGGCAAGGAAAATTAAGTTGGGTGAGGTGTACGAGCCTCTGGTTGATGATCAAAGGCCACACGACCCCTATTTTTGTCAAAAATAGCATGAACGACCATTTTCAATAATACTGAAGCCTAACACCTACAGATTTTGTGACCAAGAAATTGTCTCCACCAGAAATCCAATAATGTGATTTATGGCAAGGAAACATATGTGGGGTTGTGGTGAATGAGCCTCTGGTCAATGATCAATGGCACATAACCCCCATTTTTTGTCGAAAATAGCCATATGAACGACCATTTTTCAATAATACCGAAGGCTTAACACCTACGGATTTTTGACCAAGAAATGGTCTCCACCAGAAATCCGAGAATGTGACCTATGGCAAGGAAACATATGTGGGGTGAGGTGTACGAGCCTCTGGTCGATGATCAATGGCCACACAACCCCCATTTTTGTCGGAAATAGCCACAAATGACCATTTTCCAATAATACTGAATGGTCTCCACTTGAAATCCAAGAATGTGATCTATGGCAAGGAAAATTAAGTGGGGTGAGGTGTACGAGCCTTTGGTTGATGATCAAAGGCCACACAACCCCTATTTTTGTCGAAAACAGCGTGAACGACCATTTTCAATAATACCGAAGGCTAACACCTAAGGATTTTTGACCAAGGAATGGTCTCCATTAGAAATCCAAGATTGTGATCTATGGCAAGGAAACATATGTAGGGTGAAGTGAACGAGCCTCTGGTCAATGATCAATGGCCACACACCACCATTTTTGTCGAAAATAGCCATGAACGACCATTTTCAATAATACCGAAGGCTAACACCCACGAATTTTTGACCAAGAAATGGTCTCCACCAAAAATCCAAGAATGTTATCTATGGCAAGGAAACATATTTGGGGTGAGGTGAACGAGCCTCTGGTCAATGATCAATGGCCACACAACCCCCATTTTGTCGAAAATAGCCATGAACGACAATTTTCAATAATACCGAAGGCTACCACCTACGGATTTTTGACCAAGAAATGGTTTCCACCAGAAATCCAAGAATGTGACAAATGGCAAGGAAACATATGTGGGGTGAGGTGTACGAGCCTCTAGTCGATGATCAATGGCCACACAACCCCCATTTTTGTCGAAAATAGCATGAACGACCATTTTCAATAATACCAAAGGCTAACACCAACAAATTTTTCACCAAGAAATGGTCTCCACCAAAAATCCAAGAATGTGATCTATGGAAAGGAAACATATGTGGGGTGAGGTGTACGAGACTCTGGTTCATGATCAAAGGCCACACAACCCCTATTTTTGTCGAAAATAGCATGAACGACCATTTTCAATAATATCGAAGGCTGACACCTACAAATTTTTGACCAAGAAATGGTCTCCACCAGAAATCCAAGAATGTGATCTAAGGCAAGGAAACTTATGTGGGGTGAGGTGTACGAGCCTCTAGTTGACTATCAAAGGCCACACAACCCCATTTTTTGTTGAAAATAGCATGAACGACCATTTTGAATAATACAGAAGGCTAACACCTACGGATTTTTTACCAAGAAATGGTCTCCACAAGAAATCCAAGAATTTGATCTATGGCAAGAAAACATATGTGGGGAGAGGTGAACAAGCCTTTGGTCAATGATCAATAGCCACATAACCCCCATTTTTGTCGAAAATAGCCATGAATTACCATTTTTAATAATGCCAAAGGCTAACACCTACAGATTGTTGACCAAGAAATGGTCTCCACCAGAAATCCAAGAATATGACATATGGCAAGGAAACATCTGTGGGGTGAGGTGTATGATCCTCTGGTTGATGATCAATGGCCACACAACCCCCATTTTTGTCGAAAATAGCCGTGAACGACCATTTTCAATAATACCGAAGGCTAACACCTATGGATTTTTGACCAAGAAATGGTCTCCACCAGAAATCCAATAATGTGATCTATGGCAAGGAAACATATGTGGGGTGAAGTGAACGAGCCTCTGAGCAGTGATCAATGGCCACACGACCCCCATTTTTGTAGAAAAAATAGCCATGAACGACCATTGTCAATAATTTCGAAGGCTAACACCTACGGATTTTTGACCAAGAAATGGTCTCCACCAAAAATACAAGAATCTGATCTATGGCAAGAAAACATATGCGGGTGAGGTGAACGAGCCTCTGGTCAACGATCAATGGCCACACAACCCCCATTTTTGTCTAAAATAGCATGAACAACCATTTTCAATAATATCGAAGGCTGACACCTAAGGAATTTTGACCAAGAAATGGTCTACACCAGATACCCAAGAATGTGATCTATGGAAATGAAACACATGTGGGGTGAGGTGAACGAGCCTCTGGTCAATGATTAATGGCCACACAACCCCCATTTTTGTCGAAAATAGCCATGAATGACCATTTTCAATTATACCCAAGGCTAACACATACAGATTTTGACCAACAAATGGTCTCCACCAGAAATCCGAGAATGTGATCTATAGCAAGGAAACATATGTAGGGTGAGGTGAACAAGCCTCTAGTCAATGATCAATGGCCACACAACCCCCATTTTTGTCGAAAATAACCATGAACGACCATTTTCAATAATACCGAAGTCTAACAGCTACAGATTTTTGTCCAACAAATGGTCTCCACCAAAAATCCAAGAATGTGACCTACAACAAGGAAACATATATGGGGTCAGGTGTACGACCCTATGGACGATGATCAATGGCCACACAACCCTCATTTTTGTCAAAAATAGCATGAACGCCCATTTTCAATAATACCAAAGGCTAACACCTACGGATTTTCGACCAAGAAGTGGTCTCCACTAGAAATCCAAGAATGTGATCTATTGCAAGGTAACATATGTGGCGTGAGGTGTATGAGCCTCTTGTCGATGATCAATGGACACTCAACCCATTTCTATCGAAAATAACATGAACAACCATTTTCAATAATACAGAAGGCTAACACAAGTGATTTTCACCAAGAAATGGTCTCCACCAGAAATACAAGAATGTGATCTATGACAAGGAAACATAAGTGGGATGAGGTCTATAAGCCTCTGGTTGATGATCAAAGGCCACACCACCCTATTTTTGTCGAAAATAGCATGAACGACCACATTCAAAAATACCGAAGCATAACACCTATGGATTTTTGACCAAAAATTGTCTCCACTAGACATCCAAGAATGTGATCTATGGCAAGGAAACATATGTGGGGTCAAGTGAACGAGACTGTGGTCAATAATCAATGGACACACAACCACCATTTTTGTCGAAAATAGCCATGAACAACCATTTTCAATAATACCGAAGGCTAACACCTACAAATTTTTGACCAAAAATGGTCTCCACAAGAAATCCAAGAATGTGATCTATGGCAAGGAAACATATGTGGGATGAGGTGAACAAGCCTCTGGTCAATGATCAATGGCCACACAACCCCCAATTTTGTCGAAAATAGCCAAGAACGACCATTTTTCAATAATGCCGAAGGCTAACACCTACGGATTTTTGACCAAGAAATGGTCTCCACCAGAAATGCAAGAGTGTGACCTACGGTAAGGAAACATATGTGGGGTGAGGTGTACGAGCCTCTGGTCGATGATCAATGGCCACAACCCCCATTTTTGTCGGAAATAGCCATGAACGACCATTTTCAATAATACCGAAGGCACCTACGGATTTTTGACCAAGAAATGGTCTCCACCAGAAATCCAAGAATATGATCTATGGCAAGGAAACATATGTGGGGTCAGGTGTACGACCCTCTGGATGATGATCAATGGCCACACAACCCTCATTTTTGTCGAAAATAGCATGAACGCCCATTTTCAATAATACCAAAGGCTAACACCTATGGATTTAGACCAAGAAATGGTCTCCACTAGAAATCCAAGAATGTGATCTATGGCAAGGAAACATATGTGGGGGTGTGGTGTATGAGCCTCTGGTCGATGATCAATGGCCACACAACCACATTTCTGTCGAAAATAACATGAACGACCATTTTTCAATAATACCGAAGGCTAACACCAACGAATTTTTCACCAAGAAATGGTCTCCACCAAAAATCCAATGTGATCTATGGAAAGTAAACATTTTCAATAAATGGTCTCCACCATTTTCAATAATATCGAATGTGATCTATGGCAAGTAAACATAAGTGGGGTGAAGTCTATAAGCCTCTGGTTGATCAAAGGCCACACAACCCCTATTTTTGTCGAAGATAGCATGAATGACCACTTACAATAATACCGAAGGCTAACACATAAGGATTTTTTACCAAGAAATGGTCTCCACTATAAAGTCAATAATGTGATATATGGCAAGTAAACATATGGGTGAAGTGAACGAGCCTCTGGTCAATGATCAATGGACACACAACCCCTATTTTAGTCGAAAATAGCCATGAACGATCATTTTCAATAATACCGCAGGCTAACACCTACGGATTTTTGACCAAAAAATGGTCTCCACCAAAAATCTAAGAATGTGATCTATGGAAGGAAACATATCTGGGGTAAGGTAAACGAGCCTCTAGTCAATGATCAATGGCCACACAACCCCCATTTTTGTCGGAAATAGCCATGAACAACCATTTTCAATAATACTGATGGCTAACACCTACAGATTTTTTACCAAGTAATGGTCTACACCAGAAATCCAATAATGTCATCTATGGCAAGGAAATATATGTGGGGTGAGGTGAACGAGATTCTGGTCAATGATCAATGGCCACACAACCCCATTTTTGTCGATAATAGCCATGAACGACCATTTTCAATAATGCCGAAGGCTAACACCTACGGATTTTTGACAAAGAAATGGTATCCACCAGAAATCCAAGAATGTGATTTATGGCAAGGAAACATATGTGGTGTGAGGTGTACGAGCCTCTAGTCAATGATCAATGGCCACACAAGACCCATTTTTGTCGAAAATAGCATGAACGACCATTTTCAATAATACTGAAGGCTAACACCTACGGATTTTTCACCAAGAAATGGTCTCAACCAGAAATCCAAGAATGTGATCTATGGCAAGGAAACATATGTGGCGTGAGGTGTACGAGCCTCTGGTTGATGATCAAAGGCCACACAACCCCTATTTTGTCGAAAATAACATGAACGACCATTTTCAATAATACCGATTGCTAACACCTACGAATTTTTGACCAAGAAATGGTCTCCACTAGAAATCCAAGAATATTCTCTATGGCAAGGAAACATATGTGGGGTGAGGTGAACGAGCCTCTAGTCAATGATCAATGGCCACATAACCCCCATTTTTGTCGAAAATAGCCATTAATGACCATTTTCAATAATACCCAAGGCTAACACCTACGGATTTTTGACCAAGAAATGGTCTCCACCAGAAATCTGAGAATGTGATCTATGGCAAGGAAAAATATGTGTGTGAGGTGTACGAGCCTCTAGTCAATGATCAATGGCCGCACAACCCCCATTTTTGTCGAAAATAGCCATGAATGACCATTTTCAATAATACCGAAGGCTAACACCTATGGATTTTTGACATAGAAATGGTCACCACCAGAAATCCAAGAATGTGACCTATGGCAAGGAAACATATATGGGGTGAGGTGTACAAGCCTCTGGTCGACGATCAATGGCCACACAACCCCTATTTTTCGAAAATAGCCATGAACGACCATTTTCAATAATACTGAAGGCTAACACCTACGGATTTTTGACCAAGAAATGCTCTCCACCAGAATCCAAGAATGTGATCTATGGCAAGGAAACATATGTAGGGTGAGGTGAATGAGACTCTGGTCAATGATCAATAGCCACACAACCCCCATTTTTGTCGAAAATAGCAATGAACGACCATTTTCAATAACACCTACGGATTTTTTGCGATGAAATGGTCTCCACCAGAAATCCAAGAATGTAATTTATGGCAAGGAAACATATGTGGTGTGAGGTCTATGAGCCTCTAGTCAATGATCAATGGCCACACAACCCCCATTTTTGTCGAAAATAGCATGAACGTTCATTTTCAATAATACCAAAGGCTAACATCAATGCATTTTTCACAAAGAAATGGTCTCCACTAGAAATCCAAGAATGTGATCTATGGCAAGGAAACATATGTGGGTTGAAGTGTACGAGCCTTTTGGTTGATGATCAATGGCCACACAACCCCTATTTTTGTCGAAAACAGCATGAACTACCATTTTCAATAATACCGAAGGCTTAACACCTACGAATTTTTGACCAAGAAATGGTCTCCACCAGAAATCCAATAATATGAACTATGGCAAGGAAAACATATGTGGGGTGAGGTGAACGAGCCTCTGGTCAATGATCAATGGCCACACAACCCCCATTTTTGTCAAAAATAGCCATGAAAGACAATTTTCAATAATACCGAAGGGTAACACCTACGGATTTTTGACCAAGAAATGGTCTCCACCAGAAATCCAGTAATGTGACCTATGTCAAGGAAACATATGAGGGGTGAGGTGTACGAGCCTCTGGTCGATGAACAATGGTCACACAACCCCAATTTTTGTCGGAAATACCATGAACGACCATTTTCAATAATGTTGAAGGCTAACACCTACGGAGTTTTGACCAAGAAATGGTCTCCACCAGAAATCCAAGAATCTCATCTATGGCAAGAAAACATATGTGGGGTGAGGTGAACGAGCCTCTAGTCAATGATCAATTGCCACAAAACCCCCATTTTTGTCGAAAATAGCCATGAATGACCATTTTCAATAATACCGAAGGCTAACAGCTATGGATTTTTGATGAAGAAATCGTCTCCACTAGAAATCCAAGAATGTGAACTATGGCAAGGAAGCATATGTGGGGTGAGGTGTACGAGCCTTTAGTCAATGATCAATGGCCACACAACCCCCATTTTTGTCAAAAATAGCCATGAATGACCATTTTCAATAATACCGAAGGCTAACACCAACAGATTTTTCACCAAGAAATGGTCTCCAAACGAAATCCAAGAATGTGATCTATCGCAAGGAAACATATGTGGGGTTAGGTGTACCAGCCACTGGTTGATGATCAAAGGCCACACAACCCCTATTTTTGTCGAAAATAGCATGAACGAACATTTTCAATAATAACGAAGGCTAACACCTACAGATTTTTGACCAAGAAATAGTCTCCACCAGAAATCCAAGATTGTGATTTATGTCAAGGAAACATATGTGGGGTGAGGTGAACGTGCCTCTGGTCAATGATCAATTGCCACACAACCCCCATTTTTGTCGAAAATAACCATTAATGACCATTTTCAATTATATCCAAGGCTAACACATACGGATTTTTTACCAAGAAATGGTCTCCCGCAGAAATCCAAGAATGTGATCTATGGCAAGGAAACATATGTGGGATGAGGTGAACGAGCCAATGGTCAATGATCAATGGCCACACAACCCCTATTTTTGTCGTAAATAGCCATGAACGACCATTTTCAATAATTCCGAAGGCTAACACCTACGAATTTTTGACCAAGAAATGGTCTCCACCAGAAATACAAGAATATGACCTATGGCAAGGAAACATATGTGGGGTGAGGTGTATGAGCCTCTGGTCGATGATCATTGGCCAGACAACCCCATTTTTGTCGAAAACAGCCATGAGCGACCATTTTCAATAATACCGAAGGTCAACACCAACGATTTTTGGACCAAGAAATGGTCTCCACCAGAAATCCAAGAATGTGAATCTATGGCAATAAAACATATGTGGGTTGGGGTGAACGAGCCTTTGGTCAATGATCATTGGCCACAAAACCCCCATTTTTGTCAAAAATAGCCATGAATGACCATTTTCAATAATACCGAAGGCTAACACCTACGGTTTTTTGATGAAGAAATGGTTTTCCACTAGAACTCCAAGAATGTGATCTATGTTAAGGAAACATATGTGGGGTGTGGTGTACGAGCCTCTAGTCAATAATCAATGGCCACACATGTAGGATTACGGGGAGGTTACGCTAGCGCAAAACAAAATTTTCATCCCCATAATACCAAGAACTACTGCGGTTATAGGTCATGGGATTACCACTAGACGCGCAGAGCAGCGGAAGACGTCTCGATGTAGACGAACGCGTCGAGCAGTGTCGTGCAGTCGCCGGCGTCCTTCACGTCCTCGCACGGTTCGTCCAAGTGCTCCAGATGCAGCACCTCCGAGGTATCCACACGTACAGGGAGGAAGCGCCGCGTACCGAACTGCTAGGTTCGCGACGGCGGCTTGGCGAGGGCGAGAGGCGAGCGGCGGCTGCTGGTTTGCAGGTGGCGAATAGGTTATCTCTTAACCGCGCCCCCCGCCCCTCATTATATAGGCGTTATGGTGGGCTTCTGACGCCGAGGCCCATCATTAACCCTAAAGCCCAGTCTAATTTCGGATCTAATCCGAATTAGGCTTCCTTCCCCTTAAGTGTGTGACCCTATAGGTTCACGTACAAAATAGACATAGCCCGAGTACTCTTACTTGGCCCAATAATTGACAGCGGCCTCTAGCAAGACATGTCAACTCCTATGTGTACGTAAAGATCATATCAGACGAACCATTGCGACATTACGTACATGTTGTTCCCTTTGTCTCACGATATTTGGTCTGGCTCTAAGCTGACCTCTCTTTCTCGATACTGTGAATTGGAATCCGTTCAATGGTTAACTCTTAACCCTAGCACGGCCATGCATTTCTTGATCCAATCACTCGAGGGGCCCAGAGATATCTCTCTCACAAAGAGAGGGACAAATTCCATCTTGACTGACCATGCTCACAGCATGCTTCCTGACAAACCCAAAACTACCTTTATAACTACCCAGTTACGGGATAGCGTTTGATAGTCCCTAAGTAAGTCAATTCACATCTTGAGAACATGCGACAATCTCAGGTCTAAGGATACAGTATTCATGTTGCAAGAAGAGAACTATATTACAATATCTCACGTTGGGTCGGTCCAGCCTCATGTCATACATGCGCCCACATTATTAGTTTAACATCTCCATGTTCATAACTTGTGAAATGTAGTCATCAACTAATACATGTGCTAGTCATCGACTCTGACTAGGGACATCATTTAGAATAACCATATAAGTAAAGAATCTCACAAACAATTCACATAATTGCTAATCAATACAAGGTGCCTTCCATGGATATTCAATTAAGCAATATATATATCATGGATACAAAGAAATATGCTCATCTCTATGATTATCTCTAGGGCATATTTCTAACAACACAACCCCCATTTTTTGTCTAAAATAGCAATGAACAACCATTTTCAATAATATTGATGGCTAACACCAACAGATTTTTCACCAAGAAATGGTCTCCACCAGAAATCCAAGAATGTGATCTATGGCAAGGAAACATATGTCGGGTGAGGAGTACAAGCCTCTGGTTGATGATCAAAGGCCACACAACCCCTATTTTTGTCGAAAATAGCATGAACGACCATTTTCAATAATACCGAAGGCTAACACCTACAGATTTTTGACCAAGAAATGGTTTCCACTAGAACTCCAAGAATGTGATCTATGTCAAGGAAACATATGTGGGGTGTGGTGGTACGAGCCTCTAGTCAATAATCAATGGCCACACAACCCCATTTTTGTCAGAAATAGCATGAACAACCATTTTCAATAATACCGAAGGCTAATAACTACGGATTTTTGACCAATTAATGGTCTCCACTTGAAATCCAGAATGTGACTTATGGCATGGAAACATAAGTGGGGTGAGGTGTACGAACTTCTGGTTGATGATCAAAGGCCACACAACCCCTATTTTTGTCGAAATTAGCATGAACCACCATTTTCGATAATACCAAAGGCTAACACCTACGGATTTTTGACCAAGAAATGGTCTCCACCAGAAATCTGAGAATGTGGTCTATGGTAAAGAAACATATGTGGGGTGATGTGAACGGGCCTCTGGTCAATGATCAATGGCCACACGACCCCCATTTTTTGTCGAAAATAGCCATGAACGACCATTTTCAATAATGTCGAAGGCTAACACCTATGGATTTTTGACCAAGAAATGGTCTCCACTAGAAATTCAAGAATGTGACCCATGGTAAGGAAACATATGTGGGATGAGGTGTACGAGCCTCTGGTCGATGATCAATGGCCACACAACCCCCATTTTTGTTGGAAATAACCATGAACGACCATTTTCAATAATACCGAAGGCTAACACCTACGAAGTTTTGACCAAGAAATGGTCTCCACTAGAATTCCAAGAATGTGATCTATGGCAAGGAAACATATGTGGGGTGAGGTGTACGAGCCTCTAGTCAATGATCAATTGCCACACAACCCCATTTTTGTCGAAAATTGCATGAACGGCCATTTTCAATAATACTGAAGGCTAACACCAATGGATTTTTCACCAAGAAATGGTCTCCACCAGAAATCCAAAAATGTGATCTATGGCAAGGAAACATATGTGGGGTGAGGTGTACGAGCCTCTGGTTGATGATCAAAGGCCACACAACCCCTATTTTAGTCAAAAATAGCATGAATGACCATTTTCAATAATACCAAAGGCTAACACCTACAGATTTTTGACCAAGAAATGGTCTCCACCAGAAATCCAAGAATGTGATTTATGCAAGGAAACATATGTGGGGTTAGGTGAACATGCCTCTAGTCAATGATCAATTGCCACACAACCCCCATTTTTGTCGAAAATAGCCATAAATGGACCATTTTCAATAATATCCAAGGCTAACACCTACGGATTTTTGACCAAGAAATGGTCTCCACCAGAAATCTAGGAATGTGATCTATGGCAAGGAAACATATGTGGGTGAGGTGAATG
Organism: Zea luxurians; assembly: GCA_029449295.1. Taxonomy (NCBI): domain Eukaryota; kingdom Viridiplantae; phylum Streptophyta; class Magnoliopsida; order Poales; family Poaceae; genus Zea; species Zea luxurians. The sequence goes on along the minus strand of JAOPSE010000118.1, from coordinate 1,168,299 downwards.
AGCCACTAGTCAACGATCATTGGCCACACAACCCCCATTTTTGTCGTAAATAGCCATGAACGACCATTTTCAATAATACCGAAGGCTAACACCTACAGATTATTGACCAAGAAATGGTCTCCATAAGAAATCCAAGAATGTGACCTATGGTAAGGAAACATATGTGGGGTGAGTTGTACGAGCCTCTGGTCGATGATCAATGGCCACACAACCCCCACTTTTGTCGGAAATAGCCATGAACTACCATTTTCAATAACACTGAAGGCTAACAACTACGGATTATTGACCAAGAAATGATCTGCACCAGAAATCCAAGAATTTGACCTATTGCAAGAAACATATGTCGGATGAGGTGAACGAGCCTCTGGTCAATGATCAATGGCCACAAAACCCCCATTTTTGTTGAAAATAGCCATGTACGACCATTTTCAATAATATTGAAGGCTAACACCTATGAACTTTTGATGAAGAAATGGTTTCCACTAGAAATCCAAGAATGAGATCTATGTCAAGGAAATATATGTGGGGTGTGGTGTACGAGCCACTAGTCAATGATCAAAGGCCACACAACCCCGATTTTTGTCGAAAATAGCATGAACGACCATTTTCAATAATAACAAAGGCTAACACCTATGAACGACCATTTTCAATAATACCAAAGGCTAACACGTATGGATTTTTGATGAAGAAATTGTCTCCACTGGAAATCCAAGAATGTGTTCTATGGCAAGGAAACATATGTGGGGTGAGGTGTACGAGCCTCTAGTCAATGATCAATGGCCACACAACCCCCATTTTTGTCGAAAATAACATGAACGACCGTTTTCAATAATACTGAAGGCTAACACCAACAGATTTTTCACCAAGAAATGGTGTCAACAGAAATCCAAGAATGTGAACTATGGCAAGGAAACATATGTGGGGTGAGGTGTACAGCCTCTGATTGATGATCAAAGGCCACACAACCCCTATTTTTGTCGAAAATAGCATGAACGACCATTTTCAAGGCTAACACCTACGGATTATTGACCAAGAAATGATCTCCACCAGAAATCCAAGAATTCATTCTATTGCAAGAAAACATATGTGGGGTGAGGTGAACGAGCCTCTTGTCAATGATCAATGGCCACAAAACCCCCATTTTTGTCGAAAATAGCCATGTACGACCATTTTCAATAATATTGAAGGCTAACACCTATGAACTTTTGTCGAAGAAATGGTTTCAACTAGAAATCCAAGAATGTGATCTATGTCAAGAAAATTTATCTGGGGTGTCGTGTACGAGCCACTAGTCAATGATCAATGGCCATACAACCCTTATTTTTGTCGAAAATAGCATGAACGACCATTTTCAATAATACCAAAGGCTAACACCAACGGATTTTTCACCGAGAAATAGTCTCCACCAGAAATCCAAGAATGTGATCTATGGCAAGGAAACATATGTGGGGTGAGGTGTACGAGCCTCTGGTTGATGATCAAAGGCCACACAACCCCTATTTTTGTCAAAAATAGCATGAACGACCATTTTCAATTATACAAAATCATAACACCTACACATTTTTGACCAATAAATGATCTCCACCAGAAATCCAAGAATGTGATCTATAGCAAGAAAACATATGTGGGGTGAGGTGAACGAGCCTCTGGTCAATGATCAATGGCCACACAACCCCCATTTTTCTCAAAAATAGCCATGAACGACCATTTTCAATAATACCGAAGGCTAACACCTACGGATTTTTGACCAAGAAATGGTCTCCACCAGAAATCTATGAATGTGATCTATGGCAAAAAAAATCCATATGTGAGGTGAGGTGAACGAGCCTCTGGTCAATGATCAATGGCCACACAACCCCCATTTTTGTCAGAAATAGCCATGAACGACCATTTTCAATAATATCGAAGGCTAACACCTATGAATTTCTTTACCAAGAAATGGTCTCCACGAGAAATCCAAGAATGTGACCTATGGCAAGAAAACATATGTGGGGTGAGGTGTACGAGCCTCTGGTCAATGATCAATGACCACAAAACCACCATTTTTGTCGAAAATTTCCATGAACGGCCATTTTCAATAATACCGAATTCTAACACGTACGAATTTTTGACAAAGAAATGGTTTCCACTAGAAATCCAAGAATGTGATATATGTCAAGTAAACATTTGTGGATGTGGTGTACGAGCCTCTAGTCAATGATCAATGGCCACACAACCCCAATTTTTGTTGAAAATAGCATGAACGACCATTTTCAAAAATACTGAATGCTAACACCAACGGATTTTTCACCAAGAAATGGTCTCCACCAGAAATCCAAGAATGTGATCTACTGCAAGCAAACATTTGTGGGGTGAGGTGTACGAGCCTCTGGTTGATGATCATAGGCCACACAACCCCTATTTTTGTCGAAAATAGCATGAACGACCATTAATAATATCGAAGGCTAACACCTACGAATTTTTGACAATGAAATGGTCTCCACCAAAAATCCAAAAATGTGATATATGGCAAGAAAACATACGTGGGGTGAGGTGAACGAGCCTCTGGTCAATGATCAATGGCGACACAACCGCTATTTTTGTCGAAAATAGCCATGAACGACCATTTTCAATAATACTGGAGCCTAACACCTACAGATTTTTTTATCAAGAAATGGTCTCCACCAGAAATCCAAGAATGTCACCTATGGCAAAGAAACATATGTGGAGTGAGGTGTACGAGTCTCTGGTCAATGATCAATGGCCACACAACCCCCATTTTTGTCGAAAATAGCCATGAACGACCATTTTCAATAATACCGAAGGCTAACCCCTACGGATTTTTGACCAAGAAATGGTCTCCAGCAGAAATCCAAGAATGTGACCTATGGCAAGGAAACATATGTGGGGTGAGGTGTACGAGCCTCTGGTCCATGATCAATGGCCACACAACCCCCATTTTTGTCGGAAATAGCCATGAACGACCATTTTCAATAATACCGAAGGCTAACACCTACGAATTTTTGACCAAGAAATGGTCTCCACCAGAAATCCAAGATTGTGATCTATGGCAAAGAAACATATGTGGGGTGAGGTGAACGAGCTTCTGGTCAATGATCAATGGCCACACAACCCCCATTTTTGTCGAAAATAGCCATGAACGACCATTTTCAATAATACCGAAGGCTAACACCTAAGGAGTTTTGACCAAGGAATGGTCTCCACCAGAAATCCAAGAACATGACCTATGGCAAGGAAACATATGTGGGGTGAGGTGTACGAGCCTCTGGTCAATGATCAATTGCCACAAAACCCCCATTTTTGTCGAAAATAGCCATGAACGACCATTTTCAATAATACTGAAGGCTAACACATACAGATTTTTGACATAGAAATGGTCTCCACAAGAAATCCAAGAATCTGATCTATGTCAAGGAAACATATGTGGGGTGAGGTGAACATGCCTCTGGTCAATGATCAATTGCCACACAACCCCATTTTTGTCGAAAATAGCCAGACAACCCACTCGTTCAACTCACCCCACATATGTTTCCTTGCCATATATCAGATTCTTGGATTTCTGGTGGAGACCATTTCTTGGTCAAAACTTTGTAGGTGTTAGCCTTCGGTATTATTAAAAATGGTCGTTCATGGTTATTTCCAACAAAAATGGGGTTGTTTGGCCATTGATCATCGACCAGAGGCTCGTACACCTCACCCCACATATGTTTCCTTGCCATAGGTCACATTCTTGGATTTCTGGTGGAGACCATTTCTTGGTCAAAAATCCGTAGGTGTTAGCCTTCGATATTATTGAAAATGGTCGTTTATGGCTATTTTTGACAAAAATGGGGGTTGTGTGGCCATTGATCATTGACTAGAGGCTCGTTCACCCCAACCCACATATGTTTCTTTGCCATAGATCACATTCTCAGATTTCTGGTGGATACCATTTCTTGGTCAAAAATCCGTAGGTGTTAGGCTTCGGTATTATTGAAAATGGTCGTTCATGGCTATTTTCGACAAAAATAGGGGTTGTGTGGCCATTGATCATTGACCAGAGGCTCGTTCACCTCACCCCACATATGTTTCCTTGCCATAGATCACATTCTTGGATTTCTGGTTGTTGGGGACTTGTTCTCAAATGCTATGAATTAAGAACAATGCAACACAAAAAGAAGTTAATGATTAATGCCCTTCGTCCTTCGAAGCATTATTTCCCTTGGGACATAACGATCTTCGGACGAAGGTCATGAAGGACGTACCTTTATCATCATAGTAAATGTTAATGAAAGAAGAAGCATATGAAACATGGGAAACAACATGAATGGTTATATGACATCATTCATATATCTTTATTATATCGTCATGGATAAGTAAGAACAATATTGAATTACATTTGTACCTTCGGCTTGATAGAAGGTAAAAGTCCAAGCGTGACGCACGAGCGAATACAAGTCAGCATGAACAGTTTAGGGGTACTGTTCATCTATTTTTAGCCACAGGACGCAGCCTGTTTGAAAATACATCCATGCCCTTCATATTTACAATTGACTTAAGGACAATCTATCGAGGACTAAATAGCCTTTTTCTCTTTAAGTCGGTTCCTTTTTCTGCTACTGAGCCAAAGCTTCCTCACGCGTAGCCTCGGAATTGACCTTCATCTCAATCGACCTTCGTCCCGATCATGCTTTCCGTATTGTGGATAGCTTCGTTCCAATTTCGAAGGTTCATGTACATATATTTCACTAGAAGAATATTGTTAATCCTGTTTTTGAGGACCTTCGGAAGGCGAAGCCCCCCAATAGTATCCCCTCGCAGTATTAGTTTGTTATAATAACGAATTTAGACTGCGACGTGAACGAAGGCCTTAAGCCGAAGGTCCAAAAAAACACCTTCCCTTTGCTAGAATAGCAACAGTCAATGACAGACGGGGCCCTTCAAGTTGCAACACACCAGGCGTATAAATATGATCCCATGTCAGCAGCATTTGATACATTGTTTCTGCCATTTGCATTATTTTCTCAAATTTTGAGGTCTTGCTCACTAGCTCTCGCTAGATTTTTCAAGCTTTTGAGCTTCGGTTTAAAGACGTGTTTGCACCATGTCTAGGGAAAAATGACTGAGAAGGTGAAGCTGACTGAAGAGACAGAGCTATTTGAGAAGAAAAAGATTGTGGATCCTTACATTGCTGGATTTATTGAGTCCATGGCAAAAACAAACATAGAGAAGATTACTAAAGAGATACTGGAAGGTTTATCCGAAGATACTGGTGACAGTGATAGTTATGATGTGGACAGCGGGATGAAGATACTGAAGATCGGCTGTGGCGACCAAGCCATGGTGTCTTCGGAAAATCGAGTATTAAACAGACTCATCTTGACAACATGAGAGGAAGGTACTTTCGTGACATGTCTATCGTGAGAGTTGGTGGAGACAACACCGTCCCTGCTCCTGAGGAAGATGAAGTTGTTATCTATCGAAGCTTTTTAAGGCTGGCCTTCAGTTCCCTTTAAGCAAGTTTGTGGTTAAAGTGCTGAAGATTTATCAGATCTTCCTTCATCAGATCACCCCCGAAGCTATAATCAGGATGGGGATTTTTGTCAGGGCTGTAAGGAGTCAAGGGTTGGAGCCGAGCACGAAGTGCTTCTGCAGTATGCACGAGCTCTTGTATGAGACGAAGGCTACTAGCAAAGAACAGTACCACAACAACTTCGGCTGTTACGGATTTATTGCTCGCCCTAATGCAAGCCACCTAGTGCCAACATTCCGGAAAAGGTGGCCTGGATCCTGGATGGAAGAGTGGTTTTATGTTAAGAATGATTTTAAAGCAAGGGAAGACATTAAAGAAATCATTCAGCGACCCATCTGGTCTCGCTTCGGCCTCCGAAGGCCGAAGGTGGAAATTGATGACGAAGTTGAAGCCTGCCAGAAGGCCTTTAGCACTGTGTGAGCCTTTATTGGCACAAGGGATTTGGTTCAAGAGCATATAGCTTTCAGGGTATGGCCACTTGTAGATAGCTGGGATATGCCGAAGGAGACAATCGCTGATTCCACTGAAGGTGGCCTGGTCCGATTGAAGTATAGCTTCAGATTTAGGGAGAAGTTTGATGAGCCAAACGATGACTGGCTGAAGTGTATCGAAGCTACCAGTGATGAGCTACTTGGAGCATACTCCAAGGCCGAAGATAATGCTTTGTCCGCAACCTTTGGAGGCCGGGACAAGAAAAGATTAAATAGGGTATTTGATGCGATTGGCTTTGTATACCCTGATTACCGCTACCCGTTGCGAGGACAGGAGAAAAAGAGGAAGATTGTTGCTTCGGTCACCCCAGCTGAGCCTGTGCCGAAGAGCAAAAAGGTGAAGGTTCTGACCCACCGGCCGCGTTACAATGAACCGGCCGTGGTGCCTGACTTTGGCGCAGGGTCCTCTTCAGCAGCCGAAGCAATACAAAATGCTCCGATTGCATAGAGCACTGAAGAACCAACTGTAATGCCGAAGACGCATACAGTTGAGCTAGTCAAAGATAAGGTTGATAAGGCTAAAGAGCCGAAGGTTAAACAGATAATAAAAATGCCAAAAATTCTGAGCCCTCTGACAGAGGCAGATTTGCCGAAGATGAAAAAGGCTTCTGCCGCAACTCCCAAGAGGAGAAGGATGGCCAACGTACTGGATGCCATGCTGGAAACTACAAAGGCACTGAGCCCTGCTCCTGCAAAGAAAATTCCTCAAGCTAAAGTCAAATCACAGGCCGAAGCCGAAACTAGGCAAGCAGAAGCCAAAGCTACGCAAGCTCAAGCTGAAGCCGAAGCTGGGCCTTCAGTGCCTATCGAGACGGAGCCTGCCGCGCTTGAAGAAAAAATGGCAGAGCAAATTGCTCCTGAAAAGATCGAGACTCCTGCTCCCGAAGCTTTGATCGAAAACGTTGACTACATCATTCGACATGCTTCGGGGAAGAAGTTGTCCGAAGAAGAAATTCTGGAAGCCAGGCACTATGCGCGAAAGCTGAAATATCCGAAGGGAGCTTTGGTTTTTAACGGGAGTAATGAAGATGACTTCTTATACTATCTCCCAAACAACAAAGAAATATCCATTTGCCGAGAGATAGGTAGAAGCATGGGATTCTCGAAGCTGGAAGACGACCTTTCAATTTTGTCAAAGGATGATCTTGCTGACAGCCTAGCATACAATAGTATAAAGGTATAGAAGTTAATTTTGAACTTGAGAATGAAGTATTTTATTTGTCGTACTCAATTCTTTCCTCCTCTTGCAGGGCTTAATTCTTAGTAATGCCCTTAGGGCGCAGAAAAATATTGAAGATGAAGGCTATACAATGGCTCTGAATAACCTTCGTTCGGAGGTGATCGAATTGAGAAACGAAGGTCTTGAAAAAGACAAAATCTTAATTTCATTGGTAAACAAAGTGAAGGAAGACAAAGCTAGTTTCAAAGCTCAGACCGAAGCTCAAAAGATGGAAATTGAAGACCTTCGAAGACAGCTGGCCGAAGCTAAGGAAAATTGCGCACTGGCGCAAGCTAACCAAGAAATTAGCGAATATTGGAAAAATCATCTGGAGAAAAATTTTGAAGAACTTCGCACATCTAGGGAAAGGTGCTTTGAAAAATCCTTGGATTGCATGAAGAAAATAAAAGCTAGCTTCGCCAAAGTGGGTGCCTATTCTGCTGAAGAAAACTTCATACAAGGCGACCCCGAAGGCGTTGTTGAGTGGATAAGTGGAGAAGCCGAGACCTTCGAAGAAATTTTAAGTGATCGCGGGGATGTTTGTGCGTTTTCCGGTGCGTGGGGAATTTCAGCCATCTTGGAGAAGGCAGGATGTGATCACATTAAAGCCATAGCCCAGGCGAAGCTGCCTTCTCCGTAGATGATACGAAGGATCCTTCAGCTGAAGCAACCTTGATGGGCGGGAAATTTTACAATGATGTCTGGGTGAATGGTGGCCGAAAAATGGCCCATGAAATTATAAAGAAAAGTGAAAAAGATACCCATGACGCCCGACCAGAAGTAAGACAAGCTGAAGAAGCTGCAGAGTGTGAAAAAGCGTATAGGTATTATTTTTGGCTTTTTAGCTTCGGTACTTGCTTTATGGCTTCGAGCTAATCTATTTTTCCTACTTCAGCTGAACTATCTCCTCCGCTGGAACCGTACGATCCCCTAGCTGATCCAAAAATGAAGGAAACGCTGGAGATTATTAACATGGCTGAATCTATTGTCGATGAAGTCGTTAACAAATTACTGAACGAAGTTGCAGAGAAAGTCCTTAAAGAGGAATAGCACTTATTGTAAAAACATTTTCAAATGGTCAATGTAAGAGATACTAGAATGGACATTGTGCTTTTATTGTAACAAAACTATAATATTTGATGTGTGTAACTTTGAATCGAATATGTAAATTATTGTAATTTATTTCTTTGCGATGCATGAAACTTACATACATACCATTTTTGAGCATTCGGCAAAAAAACACCTTCCCTTCTTTTCATGCTTCATAAAGAAAAAGATCCATGCTTCGTAAAGAAAGATATCCATGCTTCGCAAAGAGAGATCCCCTCTTTGTGATCAGGCTGATGAAATTGTATTTCCTGAAGCTTACTTCGTGCGTTAGCACTTTTTCATTTTGATGAAGCATTTTTCGAAAATCAGCTCCGTATTCAATTCTAATGTCATTGATGTGATATGATGTATGATGTGATGTTATGCAAAATGATGTGATGATATGATGCAAAATGATGATGATGATGAAGCCACACATCCACACACCCACACTGGAAACACACAAGCTCTACATCCCCTTAGGAACGACTTTGGAGCTTCTTCACCTTCTATTTCGGTGATATAAGTTCTGCATCCCCTTAGGAACGTCTTTTGAACTTCTTCGCCTTCTATTTTGGCGGTATAAGTTCTGCATCCCCTTAGGAATGACTTTTGAACTTCTTCGCCTTATATTTCGGCGGTATTTGGCTCGACATTCCCTTTGGAACGACTTTTCAGCAGAAAATTTACGCTGCGCTCCCTTAGGAACGACTTTTTGTAGCTTCGACAATTTTAGCTCTGCATTCCCTTAGGAATGACTTTTGAGCACAAAACATACGCTGCGCTCCCTTAGGAACGACCTTTTGTAGCTTCGGCAATTGTAGCTTCGGTAATTTTGTAAATCTGTGAAGAAGATATATTTCATTCTGATAGAAGCAAAATCATTACAAGAAATTAAAACTAAGTTCTCATTGCTTGTTCCTTATTCAAAAAACAAAATAGCCTATAGTATAAAAGTATTTAAGAAGCAAGATATTGTTCAGTATATGTGCTTCGATTCTGGTACAGTACTATTGACTGTATGGGCTTCGGACTCCTCCCTGAATTCACGTTGTTGTTGGGAGTGCTAGCGCCCTTCTGGCTGCTGGCTTCGGGAGTAAGTAGGTTGCAGTAGTGGTGGCGGTGGGAGCTGAGGCAAAGAAGCCTGTGAATGGCTTGCCGAAGCAACAGAAGCGCCATGTTGGTTGCCCACATACTCTGGTATGTAAGGAGAGTGACACGAAGCAGTATGTAGGAGTTGCTTCGGCTGATTCTGCCAAGCTTCTGCTTCGGCAATCTCCTTTTGCTTCAGGATGGTGATCTGGCAGGTTCTTGTAGTATGACCTTTGTCCTATCCACATAATAAGCAATAGATCTTCCTAGGCTCATCCCCATATCTTCCTCCAAAGCCCCTGGCGCCTCTGTCCCTTGGAGCTAGCGGCCTGAAGGAGCTTTGCTACTGTCCCGAAGACTGTGAGGTGTGCTGTGGCCTCTGAAGCTGGCTTCCTTTGTCATCATTCTGACTGGAGCTATGGATTGATCTGACATGCCTAGGGTGAACTCTCCTTCTGAAGCCCCTAGTCATCTCAGAAAATCTGTAAGCTTCCTCCCTTCTTTGTCGGAAGTCATTGTCAGCCTGGATGTACTCATCCATTTTCTGAAGCAACTTCTCCAGAGTTTGGGGAGGTTTCCTGGTGAAGTATTGGGTTGTAGGTCCTGGCCGAAGACCCTTCATCATGGCCTCAATGACAATTTCATTGGACACTGTGGGCGCTTGTGCTCTCAGTCGCAAGAACCTTCGGACATACGCCTGCAGGTATTCCTCATGGTCTTGTGTGCACTGGAACAAGGCTTGAGATGTGACTGGCTTCGTCTGAAAACTGGTAACCAGCATGTCCTTGAGCTTCTGCCATGGCGTGATTGTCCTTGGCCAAAGAGAAGAGTACCATGTCTGGGCCACGTTTTGGACCGCCATGACGAAGGACTTTGCCATAACAGCTGTGTTGCCTCCATATGAGGATATTGTTGCCTCATAGCTCATCAAAAAATGCTTTGGGTCTGAGTGCCCATCGTAAATGGGTAGCTGAGGTGGCTTGTAGGATTGTGGCCATGGGATAGCCTGCAATTCTGATACCAGAGGAGAAGCATCATCAAAAGCAAAGGTACCATGATTAAAATCATCGTACCATTCATCTTCGTTGAATGATCCCTCTTGACGAAGCTCCCGGTATTGGGGCCTTTGGTCGTGATCATCTTGAGTAAGATGACACACTTCCTCAGTAGCTTCGTCGATCTTCTTCTGAAGGTCGGCCAGCCGGGCCATCTTCTCCATTTTCCTTTGCACCTGTTGGTGAATAATTTCTAGGTCCCTGATCTCCTAGTCCAACTCTTCCTAAAGTGTTGGATTGGTGGCCTTTCTTTTTTGGCTCCTGGCTTCTCGGAGAGAGAGAGAGTCTCCTGGTTTGTGTCTAGTGGCTGCAATGCAGCCCCTGGTGCTGTTATCTTCTTCGGTGGCATGACAAAGGTTTATGCTCTGCCGAAGATTGTGGAAGTGAGTACACCGGAGGTGGGCGCCAATGTTGGGGACTTGTTCTCAAATGCTATGAATTAAGAACAAGGCAACACAAAAAGAAGTTAATGATTAATGCCCTTCGTCCTTCGAAGCATTATTTCCCTTGGGACATAACGATCTTCGGACGAAGGTCATGAACGACGTACCTTCATCATCACAGTAAATGTTAATGAAAGAAGAAGCATACGAAACATGGGAAATAACATGAATGGTTATATGACATCATTCATATATCTTTATTTTATCATCATGGATAAGTAAGAACAATATTGAATTACATTTGTACCTTTGACTTGATAGAAGGTAAAAGTTCAAGCGTGACACACGAGCGAATACAAGTCAGCGTGAACAGTACGAGGGTACTGTTCATCTATTTATAGGCATAGGACGCAGCCTGTTTGAAAATACATTCATGTCCTTCATATTTACAATTGACTTAAGGACAATCTATCAAGGACTAAATAGCTTTTTCCTCTTTAAGTCGGTTCCTTTTTCTGCTACTGAGCCGAAGCTTCCTCACGTGTAGCCTCGGAATTGACCTTCATCTCGATCGACCTTCATCTCGATCATGCTTTCCATATTGTGGACAGCTTCGTTCCAATTTCGAAGGTTCCTGTACATATATTTCACTAGAAGAATATTGTTAATCCTATTTTTGAGGACCTTCGGAAGGCGAAGGCCCCCAACACTAGTGGAGACCTTTTCTTGGTCAAAAATTCGTAGGTGTTAGCCTTCGGTATTATTGAAAATGGTCGTTCATGCTATTTTCTACAAAAATCGGGGTTGTGTGACCATTGATCATTTACTAGATGCTCGTACACTACACCCCACATATGTTTCCTTGATATAGATCACATTCTTGGATTTCTAGTGGAAACCATCTTCGTCAAAAATTCGTACGTGTTAGCCTTCGGTATTATTGAAAATGGTCATTCATGACTATTTTCGACAAAATGGGGGCTGTGTGGCAATTGATCATTGACTAGAGGCACGTTCACCTCACCCCACATATGTTTCCTTACCATAAATCACATTCTTGGATTTCTGGTGGAGACCATTTCTTGGTCAAAAATCCTTAGGTGTTAGCCTTCGGTATTATTGAAAATGGTCGTTGATGCTATTTTCGACAAAAATAGGGGTTGTGTGGCCATTGATCATCAACCAGAGGCTCGTACATCTCACCCCACATATTTTTCCTTGCCATAGATCACATTCTTGGATTTCTGGTGGAGACCATTTCTTGGTGAAAAATATGTTGGTGTTAGCCTTCGGTATTATTGAAAATGGTCGTTCATGCTATTTTCGACAAAAATGGGGGTTGTGTGGCCATTGATCATGGACTAGAGGCTCGTACACCTCACGCCACATATGTTTCCTTGCCATAGATCACATTCTTGGATTTCTAGTGGGGACCATTTCTTCGTAAAAAATCCATAGGTGTTAGCCTTCGGTATTATTGAAAATGGTCATTCATGGCTATTTTCGACAAAACTGGGGGTTCTGTGGCCATTGATCATTGACCAGAGGCACATTCACCTCACCCCGCATAAGTTTCCTTGCCATAGATCACATTCTTGGATTTCTGGTGGAGACCATTTTATGATAAAAAAATTCGTAGGTCTTATCCTTCGGTATTATTGAAAATGGTCATTCATGGCTATTTTCGACAAAAATGGGGGTTGTGTGGCCATTGATCATCGATCAGAGGCTCGTACACCTCACCCCACATATGTTTCCTTGCCATAGGTCACATTCCAGGATTTCTGGTGGTAACCATTTCTTGGTCAAAAATCCGTAAGTGTTAGCCTTCGGTATTATTGAAAATGGTCGTTCGTGGCTATTTTCGACAAAAATGGGGGTTGTGTGGCCATTGATCATTGACTAGAGGCTCGTTCACCTCACCCCACATATGTTTCTTTGCCATAGATCACATTCTCGGATTTCTAGTGGAGACCATTTCTTGGTCAAAAATCCGTAGGTGTTAGCCTTGGGTATTATTGAAAATGGTTATTCATGACTATTTTCGACAAAAATGGGGGTTGTGTAGCCATTAATCATTGACCAGAGGCTCGTTCACCTCACCCCACATATGTTTCCTTGCCATAGATCACATTCTTGGATTTCTGGTGGAGACCATTTCTTGGTCAAAAATTCATAGGTTTTGGCCTTCGGTATTATCGAAAATGGTTGTTCATGCTATTTTCGACAAAAATAGGGGTTGTATGGCCTTTGATCATCAACCAGAGGCTCGTACACCTGACCCCACATATGTTTCTTTGCCATAGATCACATTCTTGGATTTCTGGTGGAGACCATTTCTTGGTGAAAAATCCGTTTGTGTTAGCCTTCGGTATTATTGAAAATGGTCATTCATACTATTTTCGACAAAAATGGGGGTTGTGTGGCCATTGATCATTGACTAGAGGATCGTACATCTCACACCACATATGTTTCCTTGCAATAAATCACATTCTTGGATTTCTGGTGGAGATCATTTCTTTGTCAAAAATCCATAGGTGTTAGCCTTCGGTATTTATTAAAAATGGTCGTTCATGGCTATTTTCGACAAAAACGGGGGTTGTGTGGCCATTGATCATTGTGTTGCGGACTTGTTCTCAAATGCTATGAGTTAAGAACAAGGCTACACAAAGTATTAAATGTTAATGTACTTCGTCCTTCGAAGCATTATTTCCCTTAGGATATAACGATCTTCGGACGAAGGTCATGAAGGACGTACCTTCATGATCACGGTATACGTTAATAAAAGACAAAGCACATGAAACATGAAAGTTAATATGATTAATCATATAACATAATCCACATATCTTCATTATATAAACTTGTATAAATCTAAATACATTTGTACCTTCGGCTTGATAGAATGCGAAAATCCGAGCGTTGTGCACGAGCGAATACCAGATAGCGTGAACAATATAGGGGTACTGTTCATCTATTTATAGGCACAGGACGCAGCCTGTGAGAAATTACATTCATGCCCTTTACAAATGATTACAATCATAATACAAGCTATCATGGGCCGATTGGTCATTTCATCTTTAAGTCGGTGCATCTCGAAATATACTCCGAACACTATAGGAATCAGGAAGATTCCCGTTGGCCATTTTAATTCCCGTCGGCCTTTGCTCGGGCCGACGGGAATTAGATAACTCCCGTCGGCTTAAAGCTAGCCCACGGGCTTTATTTTAACTCCCATCGGCCCAGCCGCCAGCCGACGGGCTTTATTTTAACTCTCGTCGGCCCAGCCGCCAGCCGACGGGAATTAGTTAACTCCCGTCGGCCCTAACGCTAGCCGACAGGAATTAATGCTTTTATGTGCCGGCGGTCATCCCGCGCGGCTCATTTCCTCTCTTCTCTCGGTTTCCAAGCCACGTACGCCACGGCCGGAGAAACGCCCGCCCCCGCCGCCGGCCACCGCCCACCACCGCCCCGACCAGCCGCCCCGCGGCCTAGGAGTGCGCCCGCCACCGCCCCGGGAGCGCCGCCCGCAACCGCCATCGCCCTGGAGCGCCGTCCGTCGCGCCGCCTCCGCCCCCGTAGCGCCGCCGGCCCCGTAGTGCCGCCCGCCGCTCGCCCACGCCCCCGGAGCGCCGCCCGCTCCCGGTGCAACGACCGCCGCCCGCCCCGCCTCCGGAGCGCCGTCCGCCGCGCCGCCGGCCCCGGAGCGCTGTCTGCAGCCCGTCCCCGTTGCGCCGCCCGCCCCCGAAGCGTCGCCCGCTGCTCGCCGCCACCAACGTCGCCGCCGCGGAGCGCCACAGTCGCCCCGGACCATTAAGGTATATTATTGTTTGAATTATTTAATGTAAATGCGAGTGTTATTGTTAAATGTGTGTATAAATGTTTTTTTTCGTTGGTTTTTTATGGCCGACGGGAGTTAACTTTCATGTGATTAGAGTTAGTTTAGGGTGTGATTAGAGTGTAATTAGAGTTAGTTTAATATAACATGTGATTACAGTGTGCATAGAGTTAGTTTAATATCACATGTGTGCCTTGATGTTACGTATAAGTATTAATTCTATTATTATAATAAATTTAACTTATTCTATTAAATTGTTGAATTTGATGTTATTTATTGAATAGATTTAACGTATCATATTAGGTTGTATGAAGGTTTCGCTATTGATAAATTTAATGTTATTTATGTATATAATTATATATTTATGTATATATGTAGTTTTTATGTATATATATAGTTATTTATGTATATATATATATATAGTTTTACTACTTACCTATAGATGTATGTGTTACGTTTAGAAACGTGATATTGTCTCACAAACTCTTTACTCGTACACACAGCCGCAATAATGGGTGATAGACGTGATTGGATGTATGAAGGTTTTAAGAAGGGTGGGTGTCACACAAGTGAATGGTTTGCCAAGACGCATATGTTTCTGGACCATGCAGCTGCTTTGTCACAAATAGATAATATTAGGTGTCCATGCAATAAATGTAGAAATATGATGAGCCACACCAAGAGGCAGGTCACACTACATCTGTGCTCGCATGTTTTCGTGCCAGGCTATAAGGTCTGGTATCTCCATGGTGAAGATGTTGAACGAGCAGCAGAAGTAGAAGTTGATGATGGTGAAGATGATGTTGATAGGATGGACCAGATGCTTGAGGATCTGCAGCCTGAACTGGCACCAGATCATCATGATTCACCTACACCGGAGGTTCAGAAGTTCTTCGACCTACTTAAAGCGTCAGAAGAGCCTCTTCACGGGCACACTAACGTGACCGTGCTCGAATTCGTGACCCGACTGATGTCAATCAAATCCAAGTTTGCATTTTCAATTAATTGTTACAAGGAGCTTGTGGATTTGATTAGCGAGGTTCTCCCTACGGGTCACAAGATGCCCAAAGACATGTACCAGTCCAAAAAATTGCTTGAAGGTCATGGTATGGAGTATGAGAAGATTGATGTTTGCCAAGACAACTGTATGCTTTTTTGGAAGGAACATGGCAGAGAACAGAAATGCTTAAAATGTGGGAAGTCGAGGTACGTGGAGCTTGTAAATGAAGATGGGGAGAAGGTGGTGACAAAGGTTGCACATAAACAGCTTCGGTACATGCCTCTCACTCCTAGAGTGAAACGTTTGTTTCTCTCGAGGAAGACCGCTATGCACATGAGGTGGCATAAAGATTGTACGAACAGACAAGATGGGTTAATGGTGCACCCGTCAGATGGTGATGCATGGAAGGCTCTTGACAAATTTGATCCAGATTTTGCCAGCGATGCAAGAAACGTTCGTATCGGCTTGGCAACTGATGGTTTCACGTCGTTCAATATGACCGCTGCGTCGTATTCATGTTGGCCTGTCATTGCCATACCATACAACCTTCCACCTGCTCTTTGCATGAAATATGAGTTTATGTTCCTATGTCTTGTTATACCTGGGCCTGAGCATCCTGGCGTACGCCTCAATGTGATGCTTCAACCACTTATTGAAGAGTTAAAGAATCTATGGCAAGGTGTGGAAGCCTATGACTACTTCAAGAAGCAGAAATTCAATCTTTGTGTTGCATATCTGTTCTCGGTTCATGATTTTATGGCGTATGGTATTTTCTCTGGATGGAGCGTGCATGGTAGATTGACGTGTCCTTATTGTGCTAAAGATACAGATTGTTTTCGTCTTAGTGTTGGTGGCAAGATATGTTACTTTGATTGCCATAGATGTTTTCTACCCTTCAATCACCCCTTCAAAAGGCAGAGAAAGGAATTTAGGAAGGGCACCATTGTCACGAAGGGACCGCCCAAGCGACGTAGTGGGATAGAAATTACAGAAGAGCATATGAAACTTGTCCTAGACGAGAGTGGGAAAAGGTATCAAGGTTTTGGTGAGGAGCATAACTGGACTCACATATGTGGCTTGTGGGAGCTTCCTTATGCTAAGTCATTGATTTTGATGCACAACATCGATGTCATGCATCAAGAGAGTAACTTTTGCCAAGCCCTCATAAATACATGCATGGATTTCCCTGATAAAACGAAAGACAATGACAAGGCACGCATGGACTTAGCAGTGATATGTGATCGTCCAACCCAAGTGCTTAGAGAAAACGGAGGCAAACCAAAAGCTGACTATTGTCTGAAATCTAAGCAATGGAAAGAAGTGATGAACTGGATGAAGGATATTAAATTCCCCGATGGTTATGCCGCTGGTTTTAGAAGATCTGTGAACTTGAAGACAATGAAGATGAATGGACTGAAGAGCCATGACTTCCACATAATTATGGAGAGGCTCATGCCTGTAATGTTTCCGAAGCTGTGTGGAAAACGTTAGCTGAAGTTAGCTATTTCTACAGACAGTTGTGTGCTAAAGAAATCAGAAGAGATGTGATGGAACGGCTGGAGAAAGAGGCATCGGTGCTTTTGTGCAAATTGGAAAAAATATTTCCACCGGGTTTCTTCAATCCTATGCAGCATCTCTTTATACATCTTCCATATGAGGCTATGGTCGGTGGTCCTGTTCAGTATAGGTGGATGTTTCATATAGAAAGAGCATTAAAGAAGCTTAGAGCAATGGTGGGCAATAAGGCAAGAGTTGAAGGATGTATTGCGGAACAATTTAAACTAAAGGAGGTAGCACACTTCACAAGTTGTTACTTTGCAGAAGAACATAATGTATTTGCTCGAAAGAAAAGGTACCATGATGATGAACGAGAGATGCCTCCGTGTAGTGATCTTTCGATTTTTCAGACAAACGACAAAGTCGTTGGTCCACCAAAGGCATATCACCTCAGTATGGAAGAACGGAAGTCTGCTTTACTGTACATGTTCACGAATATGCCTGAGGTGGAGAAATACTTTGTGTAAGACTTGTTTTCTTAAACTGTTCATATGTGAATTAGTTTATGTTATCAAATATCTCATGTCATACAATAATATTTGATAGCGAGTTTGATGAACAAAACATGAGGTGTCTCGGTAGGCCAACAGCGAGAGACATAGACAAATTGCGATGCGATGGTATGCATGGGCGACCTAATTTCATTATGTGGCTTTGGGACCGTGTAAGTCTTAATTATGTGGCTCCGAGAGCTAATTTCATTTAACTAATATTACAGAATTTGCTAATGCTTTGTGGCATGATTGACAGTTTGGGGAGGAAATGAATTTGAATGATGACTTACGTCAGTTATCGATTGGAAGCGTAACTGCCAAAAGCTATGGACGTTACGACGTCAATGGATATCGCTTTCGTTCAAGCATTTTCGAATCAAGTCATCCTATGGCCGCCACTCAAAATAGTGGAGTCGTTACTAGGGCAACCGACATGGAAGGACACGAAGCCTGCTATTACGGGAAAATCAAAAATATAATCGAGATTACATTTGCTGGAAATAAGCCTTTAGCGCTAGTTTTCTTTGAGTGTAAATGGTATGACCCGAAGAATTATAGGACCGAATTTGGGATGACATAGATCCAACCTGAGAAATTGCTTCAAGGACACGACACGTATATCCTTGCCCATCAAGCAGACCAAGTTTATTTCTCGACATATCCATGCAAAAAGTTGTCTAAATGGAGGCTTGTGTACAATGTAAATCCCTGTGAACGCCTATACACTCCTGGTGAGGACGAATATCAAATTGGTCACCTTGAGCAGGTTGATGAGGTGTTTCAAGAAGAAGAGTTGCCAACTAGTTTTCATATTGATCCTGCACCGGCATTAGATTCACTAGTTGCATACGTTAACGACTTAACTTTTCCCGAGAGACGGAGAAGACAACCTGTTAGGAGAAAAGTTACATGGCGACCTCTGCATAGAAGAGAACAAATAGATCCTGATTTTGATGATATTTAACAAGTAAAGTTGTTTTGTTATTTCATTTGTTTATATTTTAAGTATTATGTCATTTTTGATGCACTAATGAATAATTTCTTATTTTTTATGCAGGATGCTGCCAAAATCAAAGAAGTCAGTGAAGGGGTTGTTCAAGGGCCTGGGCCTTTCTCAGGGCAGTTCTTCGAGCAGCAGCAGACGTCGAGAGCTGTTGAGCGCGGTACATGGAGATGAGGTAACATATCTTGTACAAATAAATTTGTTTACATATTTACAAATAAATCTTGAGTTGTATGTACCAGGATGAGCAGCACACTGAGGAGCAGCACATTGAGGAGGAGCAGCACAATGAGGCTGAGCAGCACAATGAGGAGGTGGAGCACAATGAGGAGGTGGAGCACGTGACATGGGACCAGGCCGCACAGCATCAGCAGCCATGGGACCAGTGGGACCACCAGAGAGAGCAGCAACAGGCGTGGGACCAGTGAGGCCAACAGGGCGAACCGGCTGACAACCCGATGGATGATGGCTCGGGAGGCTCTTCAGCGACACGCACACGTCGCTCAAGAAAAAACCACTCAGTAAAGCCTCGTCACGCGATAGAGCGAGAGGCTGATAGGACTTTAATCATGCCACATGGAGATCGGTGAGTGTAATATATTAACTTATCTAATATAACTATTATGTGTATTGTTAATGTTTTTGTGTAATGCAGGAATTGGGAGGACCTGTCCTTTGATGGCAAGGGACACCACACTCAGGTTAACCTTACGTTGGGTTCTCTTTGCCGCCTTCACTACCCTGGTATAGTGAAGGTGTCAAACGGTGATACCGAGGATGAGGTGCTCGTCAGTACCTGGGATGAGTAGAAGTTTAAAAAGGAATGAAACCACACCGACAGATAGGGACTTGTGCGTAATGACTTTTGGGTATGAATTCTTTATTATTTTTGTTATGTTTCTTAATATTGTAAATCTATGACTTATACCATTGTATTTGTATTCTTTATGTTGTAGCTTCGATATCGGTTGCCTGACGGAGAGGATTACATGGGGCACGCTGAACGTGTCTTGCAAAACAATGCAAAGAAGCTGGTGAAGGATGCCATATACTATGCGAGAATTCAGGCTACAAACCTGTATTTTCAAAAGCATCCGGAAGAAGCAGGCCCCTTGAATAAAAAGGAAGGGTCCTCAAAGATATATTTGACTGAGGATCAATATCATGAGGTTAGTATTCAATTTGTTTTACCCTTTATATTTATTGTTGTGATTGATATAATATGTAACATTGTGTGTGTGCAGGTGATGGTTCTATGCATGGCGCCCGTGCCTGATGCGTACTATGCTTGGTGTCGATATTGGGCTTCCGAAGGCTTCTAGAAAGCGTTAGCGCATCACAGACAATGTCGAGGAACCAATCCTAACCACAAGTTTGGCGGTGACGACATGATACGAAAAGCTAAAAGAATGGTAAGTTTGATCTTTCTATGTCGATCAACAAATAATACGATTGCTTATGATTGTTTTTTGTTTATACAGGAAGTGTAACACCTACTTTGTAAGTGCTAGGAATAACCTCAATAGAGAAAACAATTTCTCTCTTTATGTGAGTTTGATCTTTATGCACCATCATATGAGAACACCATGTCCAAGAACAATTAATAAAAGACATGCTACTAAATTTTTGCATCATGCTGGATATTTTATTTGTGTATGCATTTGGTGACAACATAGAAATAAAATGACAATGGGAAAAGGATTTGAGGAAAAGGGAGAAAGAAAGAAAGAAATAATATAAAATATAAAACAAAAATTTATAAATACACCAACTCAACTATACTGGTATGATTGAAATTTATCCATAATTTGAGTACAAGTTCAAGTCATACTTGGAATTCAAATTGGGAATTGAAAAATAAAAAAAAAGAAAAGAAAACAGAAAAACAGAAAATATAAAAAAAAGAAAAGGGATACTATACCTAACTGGGCCGCAGACCACCTATTCGGCCCATTGGCGTTTTCCTCACGCGCGGCCCATCTGTTTGCTACACGCGCGCGCCTGGCCAACTGCCAAATGGGGCCCGCGTGCCAGCCACTAACACCTACGTGCGCGCTGCCCCGTTCGCGTCGACTCGCTGCCGTGTGGGGCTCCCTCGCTGACAGGGTCTTCCTCTCCGTGTGGCGCGTGAATCGGGCGAGCTCGGCGTGGCGGAAATCGCGGATTCCGTTGATTGACCAACCGATCGTGCATAAAAGTGTGTCGCGCCTCGCCCCTCCTATCCCTTAACCCAACTCGCGTTCACCGGAGGGATCGATTGAGAGAGCAAGTGGAGGTAGCCGGAACCCGTGGTGACCGTGCGGGTGGATTGGCGGCGCGCCATCGTCGTTCGTGCTCGACGCCAAATTGAGGCCTCGGGTGCGGGCAGAAGGCTTCGCCCAAGCCCCGGGACCGCTTGAGTGGCGATCGTGAGCTCGGAAGGTGACCGTGGGGCGCTCAATTCCTCGCCGCCGTCGCAAGGCCGCGGGTCGTCGCGGACAGACCAGGTGAAGGCCGGAATCCCTTTGTAAGCGCACCTCCCATGTTTGTTACATTCTCAATTTCGTTTTGCACTCGAGATACGGGGGAAATTGGGTACCGTGGTGCGCAATCGGCGTTCCGTCCATGGCACTCCGCCGTGCGGGCGCTTCGCCGCCGTTGGAGACCGCGTGAGAGAGACGATACCCGAGCACCGTCCGATCCTCAGCGGGCGGCTCAGATTAGAAATCGCGTAACGTTTCGGTCGGGTTCGCGATGGCCGTCGATATCCGATCGGACGGATCGGGTAGCCCTGAGTAAAAATTAAATATGCGCCGTTGGATCTAGATCCAACAGCTCTCGGTCCGTAACGATTCGTTAAGATATACATCTAATCACCGCCGTCGGTTCTCGATCGGACGGCCCTGAGATCACGATACCCCTTCGCCGTTTGATTTTGTAAAAGAGCCCCTCGGTTTCATAGAAATAAACCCGCCGTCCAGAGAGCACTATTCTCTGTGTCTGTGGTATTTTACACCGAGCCCCCTGGGTTTTCCAGGATTTGACGCCCAGTCCAGTCAACACGAAAATCAGAGAAAATAAATAGTAAATGAATTTTTAATATGAAAATAATTGCTAGAACTTTATAAATTCATAGAAAATTCATACTAACTCCAAATCAATCCATTCCAGTTCCTAAAATTTTGTAATTTTATTCTCTAACACCTAGAGCCTCTGTTATGTCATAAAAACAGTAAGGAAATTTATTTATCACTTAATCCTATTTAAAGCACATAAAACCTTTGAAAATGCATAACTTAAAATCTATAACTCAGAAAATTATGATTTCTGTTCCTAGGATTTTATTTTAATATGTAGGATATCTCTGTGAGTTTTGTTTATATGTTTGGTGTAATGTTAATTTCTCTATATGCACTGTGTTTGTTTGTATTGTGGCGAGTAGAAGAGCCCGTTGCTGAGGATCCTGGTGAGCAGCAGGTTGAAGTAGCTGAGCAGGAGCTCATTGAAGGCAAGTTGTGCCCTTGACCACTTTTTACCCAATAATGTTCTTTAATATCACATACTCATGCATAGGTTAATTTTGATGGGACCCAATAGGTCACCCTAGATTTGTTTATCTCATTACCTTGTTTACCCCTGAATCACTTGGGTAGTTTGCTATTGCTTTATATGGTTTTGGGATAATCATTTATTACCTCTATGTTCCAATTCTTGTTGTTATTCTGTTCATGTTCATGTTGTTATCATTAATGTTAATTGGAACATAGAGCTTAACTTGAGAACCACGTGCCACCACAAGGGTGGAATGGGACGCCCTTGGCTGACTAATTAGGAAAGCTAGTGGAAGACTACCTTACCCGAAAGGGGCAAGGGCAGTAGGGGAGAGGTCAGTGCGGGGAGGTCCCTGGTTGATTTTGCTGCGATGGCTATCAGCCAGGAACCCTTTACTGGATCTTCCCATAAACTGTAGCGGGTTTTCGGAAGCTAGTGGAACTTTGTAAAGGCCTCGTAGTGTTGCCCTGCCGTGCTTCCTAGGTAGAGGTATATGGGATTCATGACCCCTTGGCAGATGGGTAACATGACTTGTGGGTAAAGGGTACAACCTCTGCAGAGTGTAAATCTGGTATACTAGCCGAGCTCACGGTCACGAGCAGCTCAGGACTCTCTGATGTTTAAATTATGGAACTTAAATTCAATTTTGTCATTTGCATTGCATGGGTTTGTTATTAATTTTGTTCTATTACTTTACTTATGGTTTGGTATTTACTTACACTTAGTAACTGCTAATAAAATTTTGACCAACTACTTAAAAGCAATGCTCAGCTTTAACCCCTGTCTTTGATTAGCCTTACACATCACATGAACTCACACCTTTGTGAGTTTATGTCCACTGGTTCCCCACAACTTGTTGAGCTATGATCATGTGTGAGCTCACCCTTGCTGTCTCACACCCCCCCCCACAGGAGATGATCAGGTGGTTCAGGAGGAGCTGCCTAACACTGAGGAGTTCGATCTGATCTAGGTGGCGTTTCCCAGTCGACATTGGCGCCGACGATCCTTAGTTCGTTTTATCTTTATTACTTTATTTTGTAATAAGCCTTCCGCTATGTAATAAATACTCTGATGTTTTATGACATTTATCTCTATACACTCTGTTATTATATGTGTTGTCTTCTTGGCGCATGTATGAGATGCACCTGGCTTTGTTCCTTAAAGCCGGGTGTTACAGAAGTGGTATCAGAGGAAATGTTGACTGTAGGATGAAACCTAGATAGAAATGGACAAAACCCTTACCTACTTATCTCATTCTGATTCATTCTACCCTCACCTTACTCTGATTCTTTCTACACTTATCTTGATTTTGTCTCACCTTCCACTGTTCTACTCTGAGCATTCTTACCTTTTCTACTCTGAGACAAGAAGGATTTCACACCTTGGAATCCCTACCCCTATGACATTTTAAGAGATAGGGAACCTAAGACAAATTAAAACTATTTTCTCTATTTAAAAATGTTGTTTGATTGTGCTGATGCTACATGCCTGATTTGCTTCTTTGATTGATTGAACTATGGACATCTTAGTATGTACCACCATAAGGTATTGAATTAGCTAGGATAGGTAAAATATTAATCTGCTTAGCTAAAAAAAAAGTCCCCCAAAGTAACCTGATTTGTAAATACCTGCCTTGTCTATTATCTTCTTACCATATGTATCTAACTCAGATGGTCAATACCAGGCGGGGTGGTGGAATTGACTTGCCTCCTAACCAACACACTCGAAGACAACCTCAGCCACAACCTGCGGGGATGAATCCTCCCAATCCTCCACCAGGCGGAGTTGACCCACTGGTTGCTGCTCAGATGGCAATGATGCAGCAAATGGCAGATACTATGGCCGATATGCGTGCTCAGATGCAGCAAGAACGCCAGGAGATGCGTCAAGAAAGAGAGGATATACGACAGGAGTTGCGTCAGGAACGAGATGAGATATGCCAGGAAAGGAGGGCGCAACAACAGCAGCTGCAACAGCAAATGCAACAACAGCAGCAACAAGTACCACTGCCTCCTCCACCACCACCAGTTCCACCCCGAGACAAGCATAGAGAGTTCATGAGCCATAAGCCACCCACATTCGCTAGCTCACCAGATCCACTTGATGCAGATGATTGGCTGAAAGCAATTGAGAAGATGCTGAATATTGCACAATGCACTGACCGGGAGAAGGTTTTATATGCTTCTGGACGTCTGATTGGTCCTGCTGCTGACTGGTGGGATTCTTATACTGCTGCCCACGATGCTGCTGATACTATTACCTGGGCAGAGTTCAGTACACAATTCAGGAACTATCATATTCCAGCTGGTATGATAAAGATCAAGAAGAAGGAATTTCTGTCGCTGAAGCAAGGAAGTATGTCAGTCAGCGAGTACCGCGACAGGTTTATTCAGTTATCCAGATATGCCCCTGAAGAAGTTGCTGAAGACGAGAGGAAGCAGGAGCATTTCATTGAAGGACTTAATGGACCATTGCAGTATGCTCTTGTGGCACACACATTTCCATCATTTCAGAGGCTGCTTGATAAGGCACTGGCTATTGAACACAAGCGTGTTCAACTGGGAGATTTGAAGAGAAAGGCCATATCTCAAGGACAAGGAAGCAGCAGTGTTCGTCCTCGCTACAGTTCACCACAGGGTACACCGACTCGACCCGGAGGACCACGCCCAGTTCCGCAATCACCACTGAGGACTCCACCTCCTCGACAGGCTACCCCCACTGGCACCCCGACAAAGTTTTCAGGACAGAGTCTGGGCACTCAATGTTACAAGTGTGGGAAGATTGGTCATTATGCAAATGTCTGCCCACAGAGGATTGCTACTACTCCAGTTCAGAACAGGCAGCAAACTCCAGGAACTGGCAAGGGATATTCTATTGCCAAGGTTAATCAAGTCAGCGTGGATGCTACTCCGGATGGAGGGGACCTCGTAATTGGTATGTTTTATGTTAATGCAATTCCTGCAACCATATTATTTGATTCTGGTGCTACACATTCATTCATGTCTGCTAGATATGCCAACACAAATGAAATACCACTGCTAAATATGAGAAAACCCCTGATAGTAATTACACCTAAAGGGCCTGTTGAGGCGAATCAAATGACACGTAGATTGACATTAACCATTATGGGTAGAGAATTTGGAGCTACTGCTATAATATTGGAGTCAAGCAGTATAGATTTGATTCTTGGTATGTCATGGCTAAGAAAGGCAAAGGCCGTTATAGCATGTGGTAGAGGTACCGTAGAACTCACTACTACTAAAGGAGAAAGGTTTCAAGTTAACATTGCAGTAACCTCCTCATCTATGCGTGCAATGTTCTTCATGCCTGAGGAGTTTGTTGGTGACAATATCCGGGTGGTTAGAGATTTTCCGGATGTCTTTCCAGAGGAGTTACCAGGAATGCCACCTGATAGAGAAGTTGAGTTTGTTATTGACCTCTTACCTGGAACCGCCCCTATTTCTAAACGGCCATATAGGATGTCCGTAGAGGAGTTGAAGGAACTTAAGAAGCAGTTAACTGAGTTACAAGAGGCTGGGTACATTCGTCCGAGTTCCTCACCTTGGGGAGCACCGGTCTTGTTTGTACAGAAGAAGGATGGATCGCAACGGATGTGTGTGGATTATAGATCTCTTAATGATGTTACAGTGAAGAACAAGTATCCGTTGCCCCGTATTGAAGATTTATTCGATCAGATGAGAGGTGCTAGAGTATTCTCGAAGATTGATCTCCGATCCGGATACCATCAGATGAGGATTAGACCATCGGATATTCCCAAGACGGCTTTCTCGACTAGATATGGATTATATGAGTTCACAGTTATGTCGTTTGGATTGACTAATGCACCAGCTTATTTCATGAACTTAATGAACAAGGTGTTTATGGAGTATTTGGACAGGTTCGTCGTGGTATTCATCGACGATATTCTTATTTATTCTCAGAGTGATAGTGATCACGAGGAACATCTGAGGATGGTGCTACAGAAGCTACGAGATAACCAGCTATATGCCAAGTTCAGCAAGTGCGAGTTTTGGATTGGCGAAGTGCCATTTCTTGGTCATATTATTTCTAATGGAGGGATAGCAGTGGATCCTGCTAAAGTTAAGGAGATAATGGAGTGGAGAGTACCCACTACAGTTACTGAGATTCGGAGTTTCTTAGGACTTGCTGGATATTATCGGAGATTTATTGAAGGATTCTCTAAGATTGCTAAGCCTATGACTTCACTTTTGGAGAAAGGAAGAGAATTCAAGTGGGATGAGAAGTGTCAAGACAGCTTTGATCTATTGAAGAAGAAGTTGATGTCGCCACCAGTTTTGGTTATGCCAGACTTACAAAAAGGATTTGATATCTATTGTGATGCATGTGGCCAAGGCTTAGGATGTGTGCTCATGCAAGAAGGACATGTGATTGCTTATGCTTCTCGTCAGTTGCGGAGACATGAATTGAACTACCCCACTCATGACTTGGAACTGGCAGCCGTTGTGCATGCACTTAAGATTTGGAGACACTACATCATGGGGACCAAGTGCCAAGTGTATATGGATCATAAGAGTTTGAAGTATATATTCACTCAGAAGGATCTCAATCTTAGGCAACGCCGTTGGTTGGAGCTTATCAAGGATTATGATTTGGAGATTCACTATCACCCGGGCAAGGCAAACTTGGTTGCAGATGCCTTGAGTCGCAAGGAGCATGTTCATTCAGCTGTTGTTGCCCAGCTACCCGATGAGATTGTTGAGGACTTCAGGAGACTTAACCTGGGGATAGTTGCTCATACTGAGGGAGTTACTATTGATGTGGAACCTACTTTGGAGCAAGAGATCCGCAAAGGATAGATTGGTGATGCTAAGATAAAAGAGATTAAGGATCTGATTACTGAAGGTCGAGTTCCGGAATTCACGGAAGATGAGCAAGGCACTGTATGGTTCAAGGACAGGATATGTGTTCCTGATATTAAAAGCCTTCGAGAGACTATTTTAAAGGAGGCCCATGACTCGGATTATTCTATTCATCCTGGTAGTACCAAGATGTATCAGGATTTGAAACGGAAATATTGGTGGTATGGATTGAAAAGAGATGTAGCTGCACATGTGGCTATGTGCGATGTATGTCAAAGAGTTAAGGCTGAACACCAGAGGCCAGCTGGACTACTGAATCCACTGAAGATACCCGAGTGGAAATGGGAAGAGATTGGTATGGATTTCATTACTGGATTGCCTCGTGTAACACCCGGATTTTAGGGGTCCAAAACCCGGGGTTAACATAAACACCAGGTATGCTGGGACCAAGTCTCATACATATGATGTATAGTGGCACAGGATCGAACGTCACATCTTTATACATAACAGGAGTTCTATACAAAGTAAATAATTACATTATAAGGAGACAACGGTCCAGCAACCCAAAGTTGACTGGGAGACGACGACCTAGACCTCTCACGAACTCATCGCAGCAGCCTCCACGAGCATCATCCTGCAGTACCTGTTCTTGACCTGTGGGGTATGTGAGACAGCAAGAGTGAGCTCACATACGTTCATTGCTCAACAAGTTGTGGGGAATAATGTGCATGAACTCGCCAAAGATGGGAGCTCACGTGAAGTGTAAGGCTTACCAAAGGAGATGGTTAGAGCTGAGCATTGCTTTTAAAGTTGGTCAAAATTTTATTAGCAGTTACTAAGTGTAAGTAAATACCAACCCAGTTAAATAGTAGAACAGAAGTAATAACAACATCACCTGCAATGCAATGCATATGACAAATTGAATTTAAGTTCCATAATTTAATCATGTGAGGGTCCGAGCTGCTCATGACCGTGAGCACGGCTAGTATACCAGTTTTACACTCTGCAGAGGTTGCGCATCTTTACCCACAAGTCATGTTACCCATCTGCCAAGGGATCGCGACTTCCCATACACCTCTACCGAGGAGGCGAGGCAGGGTAACACTACGAGGCCTTTACAAAGTTCCACTAGCTTCAGAAAACCCGCTACAGTTTATAGGAAGATCCAGTGCAGGAATCCCTTGCAGGACCGCCATCGCAGCAAAATCCTCCCGAGGGCCTCCCTACACTGACCTCTCCCCTACTGCCCTTGCCCCTTTCGGGTAAGGTAGTCTTCCACTAGCTTTCCTAATTAATCAGCCAAGGGCATCCCATACTACCCTTGTGGTAGCACTGTTTTCCCGGGTGGTCGCTCCATGTTCCAATTAACATAATGATCTTAACATGAACATTAAATAACAACTGATAACAAAAAGTGTAATCATGAATGGTGTATCTCCATACCCAAAACCACATATAGCACTAGCAAGTACTACCCAGAAAGATCAGTGGTGAACAAGGTATAAAGATAGACAAACTAGGGTAACCTATTGGGTCCCATCAAAATTAACCTATGCAGATCATTATGATTAATCAGAACATGGCTGGGTAAAAAGAAGTGATCAAGGGCACAACTTGCCTAGGCCTTGAGAATCCAGGTACCAGGATGATTCTTCAGATCCTCGTGACCTCACTGCTAGTCGTAGCAATACAAACATACATGGTATAGGCAAAATTAACATTACACCAAACATATATGCAAAATACATATTAATAATCTACATATTAAAATAAGATCACAGGAAAAAGAATTATTAATTTTGGAGTTGTAGAATTCAAGTTATGAATTTCCTAAGATTTAAGGTGATCATAATATGATTAAATGATAAATAAATTTTCTGACAGAGTTCATGTCAAAACAGTGATTCTAAATGGTAGAGAATATTATTACAAAATTTTAGAAACTGGAATGGTTCAATTTGGAGCTAAAATGAATTTAATATGAATTATACAAGTTTTAAGATTTGTTTTTGTATTAAAAACGAATTTCTAAATTTATTTCTCTGTTTTTAATTTCCTCTGGACTAGGCCTCAATTTATGCAAAGCGCAGGGGTCATCTTGCAAGTTTTCCCGAGACACATAGAACCCCGAGGGTGGACCGCGGGTTGATTTCAAATAAGGGGAAGGGCTCTTTAACAAAAGCGCCAGCGCGAAGGGGTATCGAATGGGCTGAGCCGTCCGATCAGAAACGGAGGGCTCAGATTAGATCTAACTCACTCTGAAGCGGTACGCAGCGCGTCCCGTTGGATCCGAGATCAACGGCACAGATTTTAAAACGCGGGGATCACACAGGTTCGCCCGATCTTAGATGGACGGTCCGGATCCAATCCACCGAACCGTTATCTCGTGCTCTAATCTCAACCGTCCATGCCCTGATCGACGGCCGCGAACGTGTCTTCCCAACCGAGCCGACGCACGGCAGCGCCACCCCGCGCCCGCGGCGGACCATCGCCGGCGCGCCCGCGATTCATCGTTCCAGTGCCCCAAACTCTATTTCGACAGATGCTACTTATAAAGGAGATCAAGGCGAACTCGGGGGAGGGCTTCATACCAGTGATTGTCGTCGCGAAGACCCCTGCCACCGCGTGGTGGCGGAAGTTAAACCACGGCGAGCAATTCCCCGAGCTCCGGTTAATAATCCAGCGCGGTGAGGGTATCTCCACTCCCGCACGAACTCGTAGAAGACGCCGGGCACAATACCGAAGGCCCGGATGCCGACGAGTCCAAAATCTCCACGCGGCCGCACCTTCGATTCTAATGGGGGCTAGAGCTAAATCCGATCGAACGGCTTATGGTACCCGAGCTCGCCAAGCTTTATAGGGACCGCACCGGCTGTTCAAATCCACCGAGGCCGATGCGCGTCATCAGGGAAGTCCGCGGCGGGGAAATCGCGGTGATCGGTTGAAGCCGGTCTGCGCTTCGCGCGAAGCTCGTAACAGCCCAAGGGACGGGGATGACAGGTAGGCCCCCATGGTCAGCCACACAGGGCGTTATCCGCACGGTGGAACCGAGGCTGTGAACGTGGGCCCACAAGTCAGTGTCCACGGCTGTCGCGCGCGCGAGGAGGGAGAAAGCAGTGTGCGCGGATGGACGGCTGACGTGCGGGCCCCGCGTGTCGGCGCCGGTGGTGAGCTGCGGGCTGCACGGGTGGGTTTGCATACTGGGCCGAAATGGTGTTCTGCGGCCCAGTTAGGTATAGTATCCTTTTTCTTTTTCTATTTTCTGTTTTTCTGTTTTCTTTTTATTTTTTTCAATTTCCAAATTTGAATTCCAAGTATGACTTTGAACTTGTACTCAAATTATAGATAAATTTCAATCATACCAGTATAGTTGAGTTGGTGTGTTTATAAATTTTGTATTATATTTCATATTATTTCTTTCTTTCTTTCCAAATTTTAGCATTTCTTTTAGGATTTAATTTCTCATTTGGATATTTAATATTTTTCTTGTCACAAAATGCACACAAAAATAAAATATCCAGCATGATGCAACAATTTAGTAGCATATCTTTTCATTATTTGTTCTTGGACATGGTGTTCTCATATGATGATAAATAAAGTTCAAACTCACATAAAGAGAAAATGTTTCTCTATTGATACTATTCCTAGCAATTACAAAGTGGGTGTTACAAATCCTACCCCCCTTAAAATAATCTCGTCCTCGAGATTTGTAAGAAAGAGGATATAGGAAGAGTGATTTGAAATCTAGCTTTTAGTTTCTAATTAGTTCAAAATCAAGAGTCTCCCTTTTTTTTTGTTAGTTATTAGGAGAGCACAGGTATATATGGTTATAGACACTTTATTATGCAGGATAAAAGATATCTTTTTAAAGCCTATATAGGTTTGAGCAAGAAAGAGTGGGGTAACGAAAGACTCCATCCAGGATTGTGGATCTTGACTCATCTTGGTGACCTGACTTGATCCTTGAAGACTTGAGTTGGTGCTCATCCTTTCTTGATCATCTTCTCCGGTCTTGTCTCATTGATTAGGAGTTAGTGTATATTATTGGCTGGGGAATATGGTTAATATAGGTATGAATAAGATAGACTACATGATGTAGATCAAAAGTTTATTTGATGTTAGGTGGGGATAAACAGATCATGCAATCCATTATGAATCTATTGGTTGAGTTAGATCTTCTGCTCATGGTTGAGTTAGTCTAATGTGCTAAGTTAACACCTGACTAGTGAGGTCTAATCCCTTCTTACCTGTAGCATTAGTCTGATTAAGTAGGCCACATTAGATTAGTTTAGTAGATGGCTATGAGTTAAATGAGATTGGTCAGAATCTGGTTTGAGTGTTTTGCTTATGTATGGTTTGGATAGGGTATGTAACCTGGGTATGGCTGAACTGATCTAAGTCACCAATTTAGACTTAAGTGAATTAGGAGCATGTCCATATCTTTTGTACCAGCATTAAGTAACACACACTAGATTAGATCATATTAGATTAAGTAGGAGCTAGACTAGATTAGACTAGTTTAGGTTAAATAGATCTACTAGGGTAGGATAAATTAGGATGTTTTGAGATTAGTTAGATATGTTATGATAAGATAGAATCTCTTGCTAGTTTATAATTGAGAGGTTATGCAACTATCAGATGGTTAAGGTAGTTGCATATAGCCAAGTTGATCTGTCATTCCTAATTTAGTGCGGGGTGAACTAAGTTAAGTCCTGTTCTATGGGGGTAGAGTCTAAATTATTTCATCAGTGTTATCTAACATGTTTGATAAGTCACTTTAGATTTGATCAGATCCAGGTTAGATTGGTGTGACTAGTTTGACTAGATAAGATCTAATTGATTTGGTTTAGATCATGGTGGTCACCCTAGGATGGGATATGTATGCTTATTAGGACAAGATGAATCCATAAGGATAAGGTAGAATCTTTTGAGGTCAGTTAGATCTATTAGGATAAGATAACATCTTTTTAAGATAAGATGAATCTGTTAAGATAAGAGAGTATATTTTAAGATAAGATGGACCAATTAAGATAAGAGAGAGTCTTTTAAGATATGAGGGATCTATATAAAATAGATACACTTTAATGAAGGATAAACCATGTTGTTTAGTTATCTTATGAATTTTATTTATTTATATTTATACCTATATGCAAATGTGATTGTGGACATTACTCCACAACTAATCACACTCAATCAAAGATCCAAACCATACAAGTATCATAAGAACAAACACTCATACAAGTATGTAATAAAATAGTTTTGATTTTGTTCCTGAGAGTAGGTCTCCTATTCCTAAAGATCACTTTAGGTACGGGATTTCAAAGTGTGAAATCCACATTTGTCTTTGGAAGCAGAAAGGTAAGAGTAATCAGAGTAAAGCGGAAATAGACGAGAAAAAGGATTAAGAAAAGTTTAGAAAGAATCAGAGTAAGGTAAGTAAAGAATGGTTGTCCAGTTCTATCTAGGTTTCGTCCTACAGTCAACATTCCTCTGATACCACTTCTGTAACACCCGGATTTTAGGGGTCCAAAACCCGGGGTTAACATAAACACCAGGTATGCTGGGACCAAGTCTCATACATATGATGTATAGTGGCACAGGATCGAACGTCACATCTTTATACATAACAGGAGTTCTATACAAAGTAAATAATTACATTATAAGGAGACAACGGTCCAGCAACCCAAAGTTGACTGGGAGACGACGACCTAGACCTCTCACGAACTCATCGCAGCAGCCTCCACGAGCATCATCCTGCAGTACCTGTTCTTGACCTGTGGGGTATGTGAGACAGCAAGAGTGAGCTCACATACGTTCATTGCTCAACAAGTTGTGGGGAATAATGTGCATGAACTCGCCAAAGATGGGAGCTCACGTGAAGTGTAAGGCTTACCAAAGGAGATGGTTAGAGCTGAGCATTGCTTTTAAAGTTGGTCAAAATTTTATTAGCAGTTACTAAGTGTAAGTAAATACCAACCCAGTTAAATAGTAGAACAGAAGTAATAACAACATCACCTGCAATGCAATGCATATGACAAATTGAATTTAAGTTCCATAATTTAATCATGTGAGGGTCCGAGCTGCTCATGACCGTGAGCACGGCTAGTATACCAGTTTTACACTCTGCAGAGGTTGCGCATCTTTACCCACAAGTCATGTTACCCATCTGCCAAGGGATCGCGACTTCCCATACACCTCTACCGAGGAGGCGAGGCAGGGTAACACTACGAGGCCTTTACAAAGTTCCACTAGCTTCAGAAAACCCGCTACAGTTTATAGGAAGATCCAGTGCAGGAATCCCTTGCAGGACCGCCATCGCAGCAAAATCCTCCCGAGGGCCTCCCTACACTGACCTCTCCCCTACTGCCCTTGCCCCTTTCGGGTAAGGTAGTCTTCCACTAGCTTTCCTAATTAATCAGCCAAGGGCATCCCATACTACCCTTGTGGTAGCACTGTTTTCCCGGGTGGTCGCTCCATGTTCCAATTAACATAATGATCTTAACATGAACATTAAATAACAACTGATAACAAAAAGTGTAATCATGAATGGTGTATCTCCATACCCAAAACCACATATAGCACTAGCAAGTACTACCCAGAAAGATCAGTGGTGAACAAGGTATAAAGATAGACAAACTAGGGTAACCTATTGGGTCCCATCAAAATTAACCTATGCAGATCATTATGATTAATCAGAACATGGCTGGGTAAAAAGAAGTGATCAAGGGCACAACTTGCCTGGGCCTTGAGAATCCAGGTACCAGGATGATTCTTCAGATCCTCGTGACCTCACTGCTAGTCGTAGCAATACAAACATACATGGTATAGGCAAAATTAACATTACACCAAACATATATGCAAAATACATATTAATAATCTACATATTAAAATAAGATCACAGGAAAAAGAATTATTAATTTTGGAGTTGTAGAATTCAAGTTATGAATTTCCTAAGATTTAAGGTGATCATAATATGATTAAATGATAAATAAATTTTCTGACAGAGTTCATGTCAAAACAGTGATTCTAAATGGTAGAGAATATTATTACAAAATTTTAGAAACTGGAATGGTTCAATTTGGAGCTAAAATGAATTTAATATGAATTATACAAGTTTTAAGATTTGTTTTTGTATTAAAAACGAATTTCTAAATTTATTTCTCTGTTTTTAATTTCCTCTGGACTAGGCCTCAATTTATGCAAAGCGCAGGGGTCATCTTGCAAGTTTTCCCGAGACACATAGAACCCCGAGGGTGGACCGCGGGTTGATTTCAAATAAGGGGAAGGGCTCTTTAACAAAAGCGCCAGCGCGAAGGGGTATCGAATGGGCTGAGCCGTCCGATCAGAAACGGAGGGCTCAGATTAGATCTAACTCACTCTGAAGCGGTACGCAGCGCGTCCCGTTGGATCCGAGATCAACGGCACAGATTTTAAAACGCGGGGATCACACAGGTTCGCCCGATCTTAGATGGACGGTCCGGATCCAATCCACCGAACCGTTATCTCGTGCTCTAATCTCAACCGTCCATGCCCTGATCGACGGCCGCGAACGTGTCTTCCCAACCGAGCCGACGCACGGCAGCGCCACCCCGCGCCCGCGGCGGACCATCGCCGGCGCGCCCGCGATTCATCGTTCCAGTGCCCCAAACTCTATTTCGACAGATGCTACTTATAAAGGAGATCAAGGCGAACTCGGGGGAGGGCTTCATACCAGTGATTGTCGTCGCGAAGACCCCTGCCACCGCGTGGTGGCGGAAGTTAAACCACGGCGAGCAATTCCCCGAGCTCCGGTTAATAATCCAGCGCGGTGAGGGTATCTCCACTCCCGCACGAACTCGTAGAAGACGCCGGGCACAATACCGAAGGCCCGGATGCCGACGAGTCCAAAATCTCCACGCGGCCGCACCTTCGATTCTAATGGGGGCTAGAGCTAAATCCGATCGAACGGCTTATGGTACCCGAGCTCGCCAAGCTTTATAGGGACCGCACCGGCTGTTCAAATCCACCGAGGCCGATGCGCGTCATCAGGGAAGTCCGCGGCGGGGAAATCGCGGTGATCGGTTGAAGCCGGTCTGCGCTTCGCGCGAAGCTCGTAACAGCCCAAGGGACGGGGATGACAGGTAGGCCCCCATGGTCAGCCACACAGGGCGTTATCCGCACGGTGGAACCGAGGCTGTGAACGTGGGCCCACAAGTCAGTGTCCACGGCTGTCGCGCGCGCGAGGAGGGAGAAAGCAGTGTGCGCGGATGGACGGCTGACGTGCGGGCCCCGCGTGTCGGCGCCGGTGGTGAGCTGCGGGCTGCACGGGTGGGTTTGCATACTGGGCCGAAATGGTGTTCTGCGGCCCAGTTAGGTATAGTATCCTTTTTCTTTTTCTATTTTCTGTTTTTCTGTTTTCTTTTTATTTTTTTCAATTTCCAAATTTGAATTCCAAGTATGACTTTGAACTTGTACTCAAATTATAGATAAATTTCAATCATACCAGTATAGTTGAGTTGGTGTGTTTATAAATTTTGTATTATATTTCATATTATTTCTTTCTTTCTTTCCAAATTTTAGCATTTCTTTTAGGATTTAATTTCTCATTTGGATATTTAATATTTTTCTTGTCACAAAATGCACACAAAAATAAAATATCCAGCATGATGCAACAATTTAGTAGCATATCTTTTCATTATTTGTTCTTGGACATGGTGTTCTCATATGATGATAAATAAAGTTCAAACTCACATAAAGAGAAAATGTTTCTCTATTGATACTATTCCTAGCAATTACAAAGTGGGTGTTACACCTCGCACCCAGAAAGGATATGATGCAATATGGGTGATTGTGGATAGATTGACTAAAGTGGCTCACTTTATTCCTGTGAAGACTACTTATAAAGGTTCTCAGCTGGCAGAGTTATATGGCCCGGATTGTGTGTTTACATGGAGTACCAAAGAAGATCGTGTCTGATCGAGGTTCACAGTTTACCTCGAGATTTTGGAGAAGCTTTCATGAGAACATGAGTACGAAGTTGAATTTTAGCACGGCTTATCACCCTCAGACTGATGGACAGACTGAAAGGACTAATCAAGTATTGGAAGATATGTTGAGAGCATGTGCCCTTCAGCATGGAGGAAGTTGGGATAAGAGTCTGCCTTATGCTGAATTCTCATATAATAATAGCTATCAGGCCAGTCTGAAGATGTCACCTTTTGAAGCTTTATATGGGAGGAAGTGCAGGACTCCTTTGTATTGGGATCAGACTGGAGAGAGACAGTTCTTTGGGCCTGAACTGATTCAAGAAGCAGAAGAACAAGTTTGTATAATTCGAGAGAATTTGAGAGTGGCTCAAACCAGGCAAAAGAGTTATGCTGATAATAGACGAAGGCCACTGGAATTTGAAGAAGGAGATTATGTGTACCTCAAGGTGTCACCACTTCGTGGAATGAGGAGATTTAAAGTCAAGGGCAAATTGTCCCCTCGCTATATTGGACCATTCTTGATCTTTAGAAGAGTTGGGGAGATGGCATACCAACTCGAGTTACCTGCTAGTCTATCAGATGTGCATAATGTGTTCCATGTATCTCAACTGAAGAAGTGTCTCCGTGTTCCCGAGGAACAATTACCAATGGAAGAGCTCAGTGTTCAAGGGGATTTGACTTACACGGAGTACCCGATCAAGATTTTGGATACTTTGACTCGAGTTACAAGAAATAAGGTGATAAAGATGTGCAAAGTCCAATGGAGTCACCACAGTGAAGATGAAGCAACTTGGGAAAGAGAAGAAGAGCTTCGCATAGATTTTCCCCACCTTTTCCCTAGATCTTCTTAAATCTCGAGGACGAGATTATTTTTAAGGGGGGTAGGATTTGTAACACCTACTTTGTAAGTGCTAGGAATAACCTCAATAGAGAAAACAATTTCTCTCTTTATGTGAGTTTGATCTTTATGCACCATCATATGAGAACACCATGTCCAAGAACAATTAATAAAAGACATGCTACTAAATTTTTGCATCATGCTGGATATTTTGTTTGTGTGTGCATTTGGTGACAACATAGAAATAAAATGACAATGGGAAAAGGATTTGAGGAAAAGGGAGAAAGAAAGAAAGAAATAATATAAAATATAAAACAAAAATTTATAAATACACCAACTCAACTATACTGGTATGATTGAAATTTATCCATAATTTGAGTACAAGTTCAAGTCATACTTGGAATTCAAATTGGGAATTGAAAAATAAAAAAAAAGAAAAGAAAACAGAAAAACAGAAAATATAAAAAAAAGAAAAGGGATACTATACCTAACTGGGCCGCAGACCACCTATTCGGCCCATTGGCGTTTTCCTCACGCGCGGCCCATCTGTTTGCTACACGCGCGCGCCTGGCCAACTGCCAAATGGGGCCCGCGTGCCAGCCACTAACACCTACGTGCGCGCTGCCCCGTTCGCGTCGACTCGCTGCCGTGTGGGGCTCCCTCGCTGACAGGGTCTTCCTCTCCGTGTGGCGCGCGAATCGGGCGAGCTCGGCGTGGCGGAAATCGCGGATTCCGTTGATTGACCAACCGATCGTGCATAAAAGTGTGTCGCGCCTCGCCCCTCCTATCCCTTAACCCAACTCGCGTTCACCGGAGGGATCGATTGAGAGAGCAAGTGGAGGTAGCCGGAACCCGTGGTGACCGTGCGGGTGGATTGGCGGCGCGCCATCGTCGTTCGTGCTCGACGCCAAATTGAGGCCTCGGGTGCGGGCAGAAGGCTTCGCCCAAGCCCCGGGACCGCTTGAGTGGCGATCGTGAGCTCAGAAGGTGACCGTGGGGCGCTCAATTCCTCGCCGCCGTCACAAGGCCGCGGGTCGTCGCGGACAGACCAGGTGAAGGCCGGAATCCCTTTGTAAGCGCACCTCCCATGTTTGTTACATTCTCAATTTCGTTTTGCACTCGAGATACGGGGGAAATTGGGTACCGTGGTGCGCAATCGGCGTTCCGTCCATGGCGCTCCGCCGTGCGGGCGCTTCGCCGCCGTTGGAGACCGCGTGAGAGAGACGATACCCGAGCACCGTCCGATCCTCAGCGGGCGGCTCAGATTAGAAATCGCGTAACGTTTCGGTCGGGTTCGCGATGGCCGTCGATATCCGATCGGACGGATCGGGTAGCCCTGAGTAAAAATTAAATATGCGCCGTTGGATCTAGATCCAACAGCTCTCGGTCCGTAACGATTCGTTAAGATATACATCTAATCACCGCCGTCGGTTCTCGATCGGACGGCCCTGAGATCACGATACCCCTTCGCCGTTTGATTTTGTAAAAGAGCCCCTCGGTTTCATAGAAATAAACCCGCCGTCCAGAGAGCACTATTCTCTGTGTCTGTGGTATTTTACACCGAGCCCCCTGGGTTTTCCAGGATTTGACGCCCAGTCCAGTCAACACGAAAATCAGAGAAAATAAATAGTAAATGAATTTTTAATATGAAAATAATTGCTAGAACTTTATAAATTCATAGAAAATTCATACTAACTCCAAATCAATCCATTCCAGTTCCTAAAATTTTGTAATTTTATTCTCTAACACCTAGAGCCTCTGTTATGTCATAAAAACAGTAAGGAAATTTATTTATCACTTAATCCTATTTAAAGCACATAAAACCTTTGAAAATGCATAACTTAAAATCTATAACTCAGAAAATTATGATTTCTGTTCCTAGGATTTTATTTTAATATGTAGAATATCTCTGTGAGTTTTGTTTATATGTTTGGTGTAATGTTAATTTCTCTATATGCACTGTGTTTGTTTGTATTGTGGCGAGTAGAAGAGCCCGTTGCTGAGGATCCTGGTGAGCAGCAGGTTGAAGTAGCTGAGCAGGAGCTCATTGAAGGCAAGTTGTGCCCTTGACCACTTTTTACCCAATAATGTTCTTTAATATCACATACTCATGCATAGGTTAATTTTGATGGGACCCAACAGGTCACCCTAGATTTGTTTATCTCATTACCTTGTTTACCCCTGAATCACTTGGGTAGTTTGCTATTGCTTTATATGGTTTTGGGATAATCATTTATTACCTCTATGTTCCAATTCTTGTTGTTATTCTGTTCATGTTCATGTTGTTATCATTAATGTTAATTGGAACATAGAGCTTAACTTGAGAACCACGTGCCACCACAAGGGTGGAATGGGACGCCCTTGGCTGACTAATTAGGAAAGCTAGTGGAAGACTACCTTACCCGAAAGGGGCAAGGGCAGTAGGGGAGAGGTCAGTGCGGGGAGGTCCCTGGTTGATTTTGCTGCGATGGCTATCAGCCAGGAACCCTTTACTGGATCTTCCCATAAACTGTAGCGGGTTTTCGGAAGCTAGTGGAACTTTGTAAAGGCCTCGTAGTGTTGCCCTGCCGTGCTTCCTAGGTAGAGGTATATGGGATTCATGACCCCTTGGCAGATGGGTAACATGACTTGTGGGTAAAGGGTACAACCTCTGCAGAGTGTAAATCTGGTATACTAGCCGAGCTCACGGTCACGAGCAGCTCAGGACTCTCTGATGTTTAAATTATGGAACTTAAATTCAATTTTG
Source organism: Zea luxurians (assembly GCA_029449295.1). NCBI lineage: Eukaryota > Viridiplantae > Streptophyta > Magnoliopsida > Poales > Poaceae > Zea > Zea luxurians. Next base: position 1,128,647 of record JAOPSE010000118.1, on the reverse strand, counting down.
TCATTTGCATTGCATGGGTTTGTTATTAATTTTGTTCTATTACTTTACTTATGGTTTGGTATTTACTTACACTTAGTAACTGCTAATAAAATTTTGACCAACTACTTAAAAGCAATGCTCAGCTTTAACCCCTGTCTTTGATTAGCCTTACACATCACATGAACTCACACCTTTGTGAGTTTATGTCCACTGGTTCCCCACAACTTGTTGAGCTATGATCATGTGTGAGCTCACCCTTGCTGTCTCACACCCCCCCCACAGGAGATGATCAGGTGGTTCAGGAGGAGCTGCCTAACACTGAGGAGTTCGATCTGATCTAGGTGGCGTTTCCCAGTCGACATTGGCGCCGACGATCCTTAGTTCGTTTTATCTTTATTACTTTATTTTGTAATAAGCCTTCCGCTATGTAATAAATACTCTGATGTTTTATGACATTTATCTCTATACACTCTGTTATTATATGTGTTGTCTTCTTGGCGCATGTATGAGATGCACCTGGCTTTGTTCCTTAAAGCCGGGTGTTACAGGAAGCTACGAGTGGCCAAAAGCCTAGTGACATTGAGGTCTACCATGAGGGCCACAGAGGACTAGACCCGAACAACCCTGACCAGTTCTGCAGCCAGACAACCACGGATCGCTTGGTGAGTTTTGGCTCAAAAGTTCAAACGTTCAAAGTATATAAATTCCTGCATTTGTAAGGTTGTGAATGATGTATAGGCGGCATATGGGGAGGAGATGGTTCGTCGCCATGGCCCTGACTTCGACTCGCGCCATGAACCGGTGGATCCCTCGGTGGTGTACGCAAGTGGTGGTGGCAAAGCGCATGGACGGTAAGCTCTAACTTATGAAATTATATGGTTGACACTAAATTGATTATGCAATAATCACATTTTTTGAATCACTTATAGATACGCACTCTTTGACGGATTCATTGACTCATCGTCGGTGAGATCTCAGAGGACGGGTTCATCTTCCCGTAGCTCATGCTCTCGTCGACCGAACGAGCAGGAGTTGGAGATTATGAGGATGCGTGAAGAGATGAGACAACAACGCGAATTTATGGAGGCTTGCAATGCACATAACCAAGCGATGTATCAAGTGAGTACACATAATCCGAACTCTAAATTATTATATTTCAATACAACATCTTCAGTAGTAACACATATGTGTTTAACAGTTAATGCAGCAACAGGGCATGGCAACAAATTTTCCACCGCCACCACAATGGAGCCAATTTGCAAACACACCAGTTCCACCACCACAGTTCACCACCCCTCCGACACATATACCTGCACTTGGAGATAGGGTACGTTTGATAACTCTCGATTAATTTATACACTTGTATATTTTTTGATATTTGCATTTAACGTGTTGATATTTGCTAACTTGCATAGGTTACGCCTGAAGCGGGTGGTAGTGGGTCTGATCCAGCAGTAGGGACTGGATTTGTTGACTCGCTCTTCACGTTCCCTCCTCCAGGTGGTGGTGGCGGCAGCGGTCAAAGCTCTAACCACCCAAGTGGTGGTTATCTCTAAACACTTAAACTTATGTTTGAAATGTCGTACTCGTTGGTGGATGTTATGTTTTAATACTATGTCGTACTCATTGTTGGATGTTGGTGGATGTTATGTTTCAATACTATGTCGTACACGTTGGTGGATATTTTAATTATAAATGCAAGTGTTTATGTCTAAATGCATGTGTTTGTGGATGTCGTATCTCTACATGTGTTTGTAATGTGGCTGTTATATGTGATTTATGTTATGTTTGATATATGTTATGTGTGCAGAAATAGTGACATAATTTAGTGTTGTTTTTGTAGCAGTATAGGGTAATTCCCGTCGGCCCAGTTAATTCCCGTCGGCTATGGTCGAACCGACGGGAATTAATTACTAACTCCCGTCGGCCCAGTTAATTCCCGTCGGCCACGTAGGGCCGACGGGAATTAATTAATAACTCCCGTCGGCCTGGGGAACCGACGGGAATTAATATGTGACGCCCGTCGGCCAGCAAAACCGACGGGAGTTAGCCTTAATTCCCGTCGGCCACTATCTAGCCGACGGGAATTAATTATTCCCGTCAGCCGCCGACGGGGATAACCTTATCCCCGACAAGGGACGCCTGTCTGCCTGAAACCGACGGGAATAAGCCCTAAACCGACAGGAATTACTATTCCCGTCGGTTTAGGGCTTATTCCCTGTCGGTTTCAGGCCGACGGGAATTAAGTGAATTCCTGTAGTGGAAGCTCTCTGATTGATAGCTTCGACTTTGTGTCAATCTTCTGAAGGAGTTTTTTCTTACGGGACCTTCGGCGCCGAAGCAGACCCCCAACAGTCTCGTTCACCTCACCCCACATATGTTTCATTGTCATAGATCACATTATTGGATTTCTGGTGGAGACCATTTCTTATTAAAAAATCCGTAGGTGTTAGCCTTCGGTATTATTGAATATGGTCGTTCATGGCTATTTCTGACAAAACGGGGGTTGTGTGGCCATTGATCATCGACTAGAGGCTTGTACACCTCACCCCACAAATGTTTCCTTTCCTTAGGTCACATTCTTGGATTTCTGGTGGAGACCATTTCTTCGTCAAAAATTCGTAGGTCTTAGCCTTCGGTATTATTGAAAATGGTCGTTCATGGCTATTTTCGACAAAAATGGGGGTTGTGTGGCCATTGATCATTGACTAGTGGCTCGTACACCTCACACCACATATGTTTCTTTGCCATATATCACATTCTCGGATTTCTGGTGGAGACCATTTCTTCGTCAAAAATCCGTAGCTGTTAGCCTTGCGTATAATTGAAAGTGGTCATTCATGGCTGTTTTCGACAAAAATGGGGGTTGTGTGGCCATTGATCATTGACCAGAGTCTCGTTCACCTCACCCCACATATGTTTCCTTGCCATAGATCACATTCTTGGATTTCTGGTGGAGACCATTTCTTGGTAAAAAATCCATAGGTGTTAGCCTTCGGTATTATTGAAAATGGTCGTTCATGCTATTTTCGACAAAAATGGGGGTTGTGTGGCCATTGATCATTGACCACATGCTCGTTCACCTCACACCACACATTTTTCCTTGCCATAGATCAAATTATTGGATTTCTATTGGAGACCATTTCTTGGTCAAAAATCCATATGTGTTAGCCTTCGGTATTAATGAAAATGATCGTTCATGGCTATTTTCGACAAAAATGGGGGTTGTGTAGCCTTTGATCATCAGTCATAGGCTCCTACACCTCAGCCCACATATGTTTCCTTGCCATTGGTCACAATCTTGGATTTCTGGAGGAGACCATTTCTTGATAAAAAATCCGTAGGTGTTAGCCTTCGGTATTATTGAAAATGGTCGTTCATGGCTATTTTCGACAAAAATGGGGGTTGTGTGGCCATTGATCATTGACCAGAGGCTCATTCACCTCACCCCACATATGTTTCCTTGCCATAGATCACATTCTTGGATTTCTGGTGGAGACCATTTCTTGGTCAAAAATCTGTAGGTGTTAGCCTTCAGTATTATCGAAAATGGTCATTCATGGCTATTTTCGTCAAAAAAGGGGGTTGTGTGGGCATTGATCATTGACCAGAGGCTCGTTCACTTCACCCCACATATGTTTACTTGCCATCGATCACATTCTTGGATTTCTAGTGGAGACCATTTCTTGGTCAAAAATCCTTAGGTGTTAGCCTTCGGTATTATTGAAAATGGTCGTTCATGTTATTTTCGACAAAAATAGGGGTTGTGTGGCCTTTGATCATCAACCAGAGGCTCGTACACCTCACCCCACTTATGTTTCCTTGCCATAGGTCACATTCTTGGATTTCTGGTGGAGACCATTTCTTGGTGAAAAATCAGTTGGTGTTAGCCTTCGGTATTATTGAAAATGGTCGTTCATGTTATTTTCGATAGAAATGGGGTTGTGTGGCCATTGATCATCGACCAGAGGCTCATAAACCTCAAACCACATATGTTTCCTTGCCATAGATCACATTCTTAGATTTCTAGTGGAGACCATTTCGTGGTCGAAAATCCATAGGTGTTAGCCTTTGTTATTATCGACCAGAGGGTTGTGTGGCCATTGATCATCGACCAGAGGGTCATACACCTGACCCCACATATGTTAACTTGCCATAGATCGCATTCTTGGATTTCTGGTGGAGGGCATTTCTTGGTCAAAAATCCGTAGGTGTTAGCCTTCGGTATTATTAAAAATGGTCGTTCATGGCTATTTCCGACAAAAATGGGGGTTGTGTGGCCATTGGTCATCGACCAGAGGCTCGTACAGCTCACCCCACATATGTTTCCTTGTCGTAGGCCACATTCTTGGATTTCTGGTGGAGACCATTTCTTGGTTAAAAATCCGTTGGTGTTAGCCTTCGGTATTATTGAAAATGGTCGTTAATGGCTATTTTCGACAAAATTGGGGTTGTGTGGCCATTGATCATATACCAGAGGCTCGTACACCTCACCCCACATATGTTACCTTGCCATAGGTCACCTTCTTGGATTTCTTGTGGAGACCATTTCTTGGTAAAAAATCCGTAGTTGTTAGCCTTCGGTATTATTGAAAATTGTCGTTCATGGCTATTATCGACAAAAATGGGGTCTGTGTGGCAATTGATCGTTGACCAGAGGCTTGTTCACCTCACCCCACATATGTTTCCTTGCTATAGATCACATTCTTGGATTTCTGGTGGAGACCATTTCTTGGTCAAAAATCCGTAGGTGTTGGCCTTCGGTATTATTGAAAATGGTCGTTCATGGCTATTTCTGACAAAAATGGGGTTTGTGTGGCCATTGATCATCAACCATGGGCTCGTACACCTCGCCCCAGATATGTTTCCTTGCCATCCATCACATTCTTGGATTTTTGGTGGAGACCATTTCTTGATCAAAAATCTATAGGTGTTTATTGAAAATGGTCGTTCATGTTATTTTCGACAGAAATAGGGTTGTGTGGCCATTGATCATCGACCAGAGGCTCGTACACCTCACCCCACATATATTTCCTTGCCATAGATCACATTCTTTGATTTCTAGTGGAGACCATTTCTTGGTCTAAAATATGTAGGTGTTAGCTTTTGGTATTATTGAAAATGGGCGTTCATGTTATTTTCGACAAAAATGGGGGTTGTGTAGCCATTGATCATTGATCAGAGGCTCGAACACCTGACCCCACATATGTTTCCTTGCCATAGATCACATTTTTGGATTTCTGATGAAGACCATTTCTTGGTCAAAAATTCGTAGGTGCAAGCCTTTGGTATTATTGAAAATGGTCGTCATGCTATTTTTGACAAAAATAGGGGTTGTGTGGCAATTGATCATCGACCAGAGGCTCATACACCTCACCCCACATGTTTTCTTGCCATAGATTTCTGGTGGAGACCATTTCTTGGTCAAAAATCCATAGGTGTTAGCGTTTGGTATTATTGAAAATGGTCGTTCATGGCTAATTCTAACAAAAATGGGGGTCGTGTGGCCCTTGATCATCGACCAGAGGCTCGTATAGCTCACACCACATATGTTCCTTGTCATACATCACATTCTTGGATTTTTGGTGGAGACCATTTCTTGGTCAAAAATCCGTAGGTGTTAGCCTTCGGTATTATTGAAAATTGTCGTTCATTGCTATTTCCGACAAAAACTGGGGGTTGTGTGGCCATTGATCATCGACCAGAGGCTAGTACACCTCACCCCACAAAAGTTTCCTTTCCATACATCACATTCTTGGATTTCTGGTGGAGACCATTTCTTGGTAAAAAAATCCGTAGGTGTTAGCCTTCGGTATAATTGAAAATGGTCGTTCATGGCTATTTTCGACAAAATGGGGGTTGTGTGGCCATTGATCATCTACCAGAGGCTCGTACTCCTCACCCCACATATGTTACCTTGCCATAGGTCACATTATTGGATTTCTGGTGGAGTCCATTTCTTGGTCAAAAATCCGTAGGTGTTAGCCATCAATATTATTGAAAATGTCGTTCATGGCTATTTCCGTCAAAAATGGGGGTTGTGTGGCCTTTGATCATCAACAAGGGGCTCATACACCTCACCCCAGATATATTTCCTTGCCATACATCACATTCTTGGATTTCTGGTGGAGACCATTTCTTGATCAAAAATCCAAAGGTGTTTATTGAAAATGGTCGTTCATGTTATTTTCGACAAAAATAGGGTTGTGCGGCCATTGATCATCGAACAGAGGCTCGTACACGTCACCCCACATATGTTTCCTTGCCATAGATCACATTCTTTGATTTCTTGTGGAAACCATTTCTTGGTCTAAAATCGGTAGGTGTTAGCCTTCGGTATTATTGAAAATGGGCGTCCATGCTATTTTCGACAAAAATGGGGGTTGTGTAGCCATTAATCATCGACCAGAGGCTCGAGCACCTGACCCGACATATGTTTCCTTGCCATAGATCACAATCTTGGATTTCCGATGGAGACCATTTCTTGGTCAAAATCCGTAGGTGCAAGCCTTTGGTATTATGGAAAATGGTCGTCATGCTATTTTTGACAAAATAGGGGTTGTGTGGCCATTGATCATCGACCAGAGGCTCATACACCTCACCCCACATGTTTTCTTGGCATAGATCACATTCTTGGATTTCTGGTGGAGACCATTTCTTGGTCAAAAATCCATAGGTGGTAGCCTTCGGTATTATTGAAAATGGTCGTTCATGGCTATTTCTGACAAAAATGGGGGTTGTGTGGCCATTGATCATCGACCAGAGGCTCGTACACCTCACGCCACATATGTTTCCTTGTCATACATCATATTCTTGGATTTCTGGTGCAGACCATTTCTTGGTCAAAAATCCGTTGGTGTTAGGCTTCGGTATTATTGAAAATTGTCGTTCATGGCTATTTCCGACAAAAACGGAGGGTTGTGTGGCCATTGATCATCGACCAGAGGCTCGTACACCTCACCCTACAAATGTTTCCTTTCCAAACATCACATTCTTGGATTTTTGGTAGAGACCATTTCTTGGTAAAAAAATCCGTAGGCGTTAGCCGTCGGTATTATTGAAAATGGTCGTTCATGGCTATTATCAACAAAAATGGGGTCTGTGTGGCAATTGATCATTGACCAGAGGCTCGTTCACCTCACCCAACATATGTTACCTTGCCATAGGTCACATTCTTGGATTTCTGGTGGAGTTCATTTCTTGGTAAAAAATCCGTAGGTGTTAGCCTTCAGTATTATTAAAAATGGTCGTTCATGGCTATTATCGACAAAAATGGGGGTTGTGTGGCCATTGATCGTTGACCAGAGCCTCGTTCACCTCACCCAACATATGTTTCCTTGCTATAGATCACATTCTTGGATTTCTGGTGGAGACCATTTCTTGGTCAAAAATTCGTAGGTGTTAGCCTTCGGTATTATTGAAAATGTCGTTCATGGCTATTTCCGACAAAAATGGGGGTTGTGTGGCCATTGTTCATCGACATGGGGCTCGTACACCTCACCCCAGATATTTTTCCTTGCCATACATCACATTCTTGGATTTCTGGTGGAGACCATTTCTTGATCAAAAATCCAAAGGTGTTTATTAAAAATGGTCATTCATGTTATTTTCGATAGAAATAGGGTTGTGTGGCCATTGATCATCGACCAGAGGCTCGTACACCTCACCCCACATATGTTTCCTTGCCATAGATCACATTCTTTGATTTCTTGTGGAAACCATTTCTTGGTCTAAAATTAGTAGGTGTTAGCCTTCGGTATTATTGAAAATGGGCGTTCATGCTATTTTCGACAAAAATGGGGGTTGTGTAGCCATTAATCATCGACCAGAGGCTAGAGCACCTCACCGCACATATGTTTCCTTGCCATAGATCACAATCTTGGATTTTCGATGGAGACCATTTCTTGGTCAAAAATCCGTAGGCGCAAGCCTTTGGTATTATGGAAAATGGTCGTCATGATATTTTTGACAAAAAAAGGGGTTGTGTGGCCATTGATCATCGACCAGAGGCTCATACACCTCACCCCACATGTTTTCTTGGCATAGATCACATTCTTGGATTTCTGGTGGAGACCATTTCTTGGTCAAAAATCCATAGGTGGTACCCTTCGGTATTATTGAAAATGTTCGTTCATGGCTATTTCCAACAAAAATGGGGGTTGTGTGGCCATTGATCATCGACCAGAGGCTCATACACCTCACGCCACATATGTTTCCTTGTCATACATCATATTCTTGAATTTCTGGTGCATACCATTTCTTGGTCAAAAATCTGTAAGTGTTAGCCTTCGGTATTATTGAAAATTGTCGTTCATGGCTACTTCCAACAAAAACAGAGGGTTGTGTGGCCATTGATCTTCGACCAGAGGCTCGTACACCTCACCCCACATATGTTTCCTTTCCATACATCACATTCTTGGATTTTTGGTGGAGACTGAAAGGGAATTAGGCTTACACCTAGTTCCTAAATAATTTTGGTGATTGAATTGCCCAACACAAATAATTGGACTAACTAGTTTTGCTCTAGTGTACAAGTTATACAGGTGCGAAAGGTTCACACTTAGCCAATAAAATGACCAAGTATTGGGGTCAACAAAGGAGCAAAGGGACAACCAAAGGCACCTCTAGTCTTGGGCACCGGACAGTGTCCGGTGCACCAGAGGACTCCAACTCAAACTCGTCACCTTCAGGAATTTACAGAGGCACTCCGCTATAATTCACCGGACTGTCCGGTGTACACCGGACAGTGTCCGGTGCTCCAAGGAAGAGCGGCCTCAGGAACTCGCCAGCTTCGGGAAACCAGAGCGGCTGCTCCGCTATAATTCACCGGACATGTCCGGTGTACACCGCACTGTCTGGTGAGCCAGCGGAGCAACGGCTACTTCGCGCCAACGGTCACCTGCAGGCGCATTTAATGCGCGCCAGAAGCGCGCAGAAGTCAGGCACGCGCGAGACGGTGCACCGGACAATCTACAGTACTTGTCCGGTGTGCACCGAACAGCCAGGCGGGCCCAGAAGTCAGAAGCTCCAACGGTCGAATCCCAACGGCCTGGTGACGTGGCTAGCGCACCGGACTGTCCGGTGCACCATACGACAGTCAGCCCCACCAAACGGCTAGTTTGGTGGTTGGGGCTATAAATACCCCCAACCACCCACCATTCATTGTATCCAAGTTTTCCACATCTCAACCACTTACAAGAGCTAGGCATTCAATTCTAGACACACCGAAAGAGATCAAATCCTCTCCAATTCCACACAAGGCTTTAGTGATTAGCGAGAGAGATTTGTCGTGTTCTTTTGAGCTCTTGCGCTTGGATTGCTTCTTTTCTTTCTCACTTGTTCTTGTGATCAAAACTCCATTGTAATCAAGGCAAGAGGCACCAATTGTGTGGTGGCCCTTGTGGGGAAGTTTTGTTCCCGGTTTTGATTTGAGAAGAGAAGCTCACTCGGTCGGAAGGACTGTTTGAGAGAGGGAAAGGGTTCAAAGAGACCCGGTCTTTGTGACCACCTCAACGGGGAGTAGGTTTGCGAGAACCGAACCTCGGTAAAACAAATCCTTGTGTCACACTCCTTATTTGCTTGAGATTTGTTTTGGACCCTCTCTCGCGGACTCGTTTTTATTTCTAACGCTAACCCGGCTTGTAGTTGTGTTTATATTTGTAAATTTCAGTTTCGCCCTATTCACCCCCCTCTAGGCGACTATCAATTGGTATCAGAGGGCGGTGCTTCATTAGAGCCTAACCGCTCAAAGTGATGTCGGGAGATCACGCCAAGAAGGAGATGGAGACCGGCGAAAAGCCCACTACAAGCCACGAGAAGACTTCATCAGAAGAGTCCCGCAACAAGTGGAAGGAGAAGAAAGACTCCTCCAAAGGGAAGGAGAAGAAATCTTCTTCACACAAAGAGAAGAAGGAGAAATCCTCCTCCCACAAGCCGCATCGGAGTGGGGACAAGAAAAAGAGGATGAGGAAAGTGGTCTACTACGAGACCGATTCTTCATCAACATCCACCTCCGGCTCTGACGCGGCATCCGTCACTTCTAAGTGCCAAGAGCGCAAGAAGTATAGTAAGATTCCCCTACGCTACCCTCGCATTTCTAAACATACACCTTTACTTTTCGTCCCATTAGGCAAACCACCAACTTTTGATGGTGAAGATTACGCTAGGTGGAGTGATTTAATGCGATTTCATCTAACCTCACTCCACAAAAGCATATGGGATGTTATTGAGTTTGGTGCACAGGTACCATCCATAGGAGATGAAAACTATGATGAAGATGAAGTAGCCCAAATCGAGCACTTCAACTCCCAAGCCACAACCATACTCCTCGCCTCTCTAAGTAGAGAGGAATATAACAAGGTGCAAGGGTTGAAGAATGCGAAGGAGATTTGGGATATACTCAAGACCACCAAGCGGGAAACGAGGGTGATGAACTCACCAAGATCACCAAGCGGGAAACGATCGAGGGGGAGCTCAGTCGCTTCCGTCTTCGCTAAGGGGAGGAGCCATAAGATATGTACAACCGGCTCAAAACCTTGGTAAACCAAGTGCGCAACCTCGGGAGCAAGAAATGGGATGACCACGAGGTGGTTAAGGTTATTCTTAGATCACTCATCTTCCTTAACCCCACTCAAGTTCAATTAATTCGTGGTAATCCTAGATATACACTAATGACTCCTGAGGAAGTTATTGGGAATTTTGTGAGCTTTGAATGTATGATCAAGGGCTCAAAGAAGATCAACGAGCTTGATGATCCCTCTACATCCGAAGCACAACCGGTGGCATTCAAGGCGACGGAGGAAAAGAAGGAGGAGTCTACACCAAGTAGACAACCAATCGACACTTCAAAGCTCGACAACGAGGAGATGGCTTTAATCATCAAAAGCTTTCGCCAAATCCTGAAGCAACGAAAGGGGAAGGATTACAAATCTCGTTCCAAGAAGGTTTGCTACAAGTGTGGTAAGCCCGGTTACTTTATCGCTAAATGTCCATTATCAAGTGACAGTGACAGGGATAACGACAAGAAGGGCAAGAGGAGAGAAAAGAAGAGGTACCACAAGAAGAGGGGCGGCGATGCCCACGTGTGCCGCGAATAGGACTCCGACGAGAGCTCCACCGACTCCTCTGACGACGAGGACGCCGCCAACATCGCCGTCACCAAGGGACTCCTCTTCCCCAACGTCGGCCACAAGTGCCTCATGGCAAAGGACGGCAAGAGGAAGAAGGTTAAATCCAAATCATCCACTAAATATGAGTCTTCTAGTGATGATAATGCTAGTGATGAGGAGGATAACTTGCGTACCCTTTTTGCCAACCTTAACATGGAACAAAAGGAAAAATTAAATGAATTATTTAGTGCTATTCATGAAAAGGATGACCTTTTGGATTCTCAAGAGGACTTCCTAATTAAGGAAAATAAGAAACATGTTAAGGTTAAAAATGCTTATGCTCTAGAGGTAGAAAAATGTGAAAAATTAACTAGTGAGCTAAGCACATGCCATGACACTATTGACAACCTTAGAAATGAAAATGCTAATTTGTTAGCTAAGGTTGATTCTCATGTTTGTAATGTTTCAACTTCCAATCCTAGATATAATAATGATGATTTACTTGCTAGGATTGAAGAATTGAATATTTCACTTGCTAGCCTTAGAAATGAAAATGAAAAATTGCTTGCTAAGGCTAAAGATTTTGATGTTTGCAATACTACTATTTCCGACCTTAGAACTAAGAATGATATGTTACATGCTAAGGTTGTAGAATTAAAATCTTGCAAACCCTCTACATCTACCATTGAGCACACTTCTATTTGCACTAGATGTAGAGATGTTGATATTAATGCTATTCATGATCACATGTCTTTAATTAAACAACAAAATGATCATATAGCAAAATTGGATGCTAAAATTGCCGAGCATAACTTAGAAAATGAAAAATTTAAATTTGCTAGAAGTATGCTCTATAGTGGGAGACGCCCTGGCATTAAGGATGGCATCGGCTTCCAAAGGGGAGAAAATGTAAAAATTAGTGCCCCTCCTAAGAAATTGTCAAACTTTGTTAAGGGCAAGACTCCCATGCCTCAGGATAACGAGGGTTACATTTTATACCCTGCCGGTTATCCTAAGAACAAAATTAGGAGAATTCATTCTAGGAAGTCTCACTCTGGCCCTAATCATGCATTTATGTATAAGGGTGAGACATCTAGCTCTAGGCAACCAACCCGTGCTAAGTTTCCTAAGAAGAAAACTCCTAGTGCATCAAATGAACATAGCATTTCATTTAAGACTTTTGATGCATCTTATGTTTTGACTAACAAATCCGGCAAAGTAGTTGCCAAATATGTTGGGGGCAAGCACAAGGGGTCAAAGACTTGTGTTTGGGTACCCAAAGTTCTTGTTTCTAATGCCAAAGGACCCAAAACCATTTGGGTACCTAAAGTCAAGAACTAAACTTATTTTGTAGGTTTATGCATCCGGAGGCTCAAGTTGGATTATCGACAGCGGGTGCACAAACCACATGACAGGGGAGAAGAAGATGTTCTCCTCCTACGAGAAAAACCAGGATCCCCAACGAGCTATCACATTCGGGGATGGAAATCAAGGTTTGGTCAAAGACTTGGGTAAAATAGCTATATCCCCTGACCATTCCATTTCCAATGTTTTTCTTGTTGATTCATTAGATTACAATTTGCTTTCTGTATCTCAATTATGCAAAATGGGCTACAACTGTCTCTTTACTGATATAGGTGTCACTGTCTTTAGAAGAAGTGATGATTCAATAGCCTTTAAGGGTGTGCTAGAGGGTCAGCTATACTTGGTAGATTTTGATAGAGCTGAACTCGACACATGCTTAATTGCTAAGACTAACATGGGTTGGCTCTGGCACCGCCGACTAGCCCATGTTGGGATGAAGAATCTTCATAAGCTTCTAAAGGGAGAACACATTTTAGGACTAACAAATGTTCATTTTGAGAAAGACAGGGTTTGTAGCACATGCCAAGCAGGAAAGCAAGTTGGTGCACATCATCCACACAAGAACATCATGACGACCGACAGGCCGCTTGAGCTACTCCACATGGATCTATTCGGCTCGATTGCTTACATAAGCATCGGCGGGAGTAAGTATTGTCTTGTAACAGTGGATGATTATTCTCGCTTCACATGGGTGTTCTTTTTGCAGGAAAAATCTCAAACCCAAGAAACCTTAAAAGGATTCTTAAGACGAGCTCAAAACGAGTTTGGCTTAAGGATCAAGAAAATTAGAAGTGACAACGGGGCGGAGTTCAAGAACTCTCAAATTGAATGCTTCCTTGAGGAGGAGGGCATCAAGCATGAGTTCTCTTCTCCCTACACGCCACAACAAAATGGTGTAGTGGAGAGGAAGAATCGAACTCTATTGGACATGGCAAGGACCATGCTTGATGAGTACAAGACTTCGGATCGGTTTTGGGCCGAGGCGGTCAACACCGCCTGCTACGCCATCAACTGGTTATATCTACACCGAATCCTCAAGAAGACATCTTATGAACTCCTAACCGGTAAAAAGCCCAATATTTCATATTTTAGAGTCTTTGGTAGCAAATGTTTTATTCTTGTTAAAAGAGGTAGAAAATCTAAATTTGCTCCTAAGACTGTAGAAGGCTTTTTACTAGGATATGATTCAAACACAAGGGCATATAGAGTCTTTAACAAGTCCACTGGACAAGTTGAAGTTTCTTGTGACGTTGTGTTTGATGAGACTAACGGCTCTCAAGTAGAGCAAGTTGATCTTAATGAGATAGGTAATGAAGAGGCTCCGTGCATCACGCTAAGAAACATGTCCATTGGGGATGTGTGTCCTAAGGAATCCGAAGAGCCTCCAAATGCACAAGATCAACCATCCTCCTCCACGCAAGCATCTCCACCAACTCAAAATGAGGATGAAGCTCAAGTTGATGAAGTAGAAGATCAAGCAAATGAGCCACCTCAAGATAACGGCAATGATCAAGGGGGAGATGCAAATGATCAAGACAAGGAGGATGAAGAGCAAAGGCCGCCACACCCAAGAGTCCACCAAGCAATTCAACGAGATCACCCCGTCGACACCATCCTTGGCGACATTCATAAGGGGGTAACCACTAGATCTCGTGTTGCACATTTTTGTAAACATTACTCTTTTGTTTCCTCTATTGAGCCACACAAGGTAGAGGAAGCACTACAAGATTCGGATTGGGTGGTGGCGATGCAAGAGGAGCTCAACAACTTCACTAGGAATGAGGTATGGCATTTAGTTCCACGTCCTAATCAAAATGTTGTAGGAACCAAATGGGTCTTCCGCAACAAGCAAGATGAGCATGGTGTGGTGACAAGGAACAAAGCTCGACTTGTGGCCAAAGGATATTCCCAAGTCAAAGGTTTGGATTTCGGTGAAACCTATGCACCCGTAGCTAGGCTTGAGTCAATTCGCATATTATTGGCCTATGCTACTTACCATGGCTTTAAGCTTTATCAAATGGACGTGAAAAGTGCCTTCCTCAATGGACCAATCAAGGAAGAGGTCTATGTTGAGCAACCTCCCGGCTTTGAAGATAGTGAGTACCCTAACCATGTTTATAAACTCTCTAAGGCGCTTTATGGGCTCAAGCAAGCCCCAATAGCATGGTATGAATGCCTTAGGGATTTTCTTATCACTAATGGATTCAAAGTCGGAAAGGCCGATCCTACTTTATTTACTAAAACTCTTGAAAATGACTTGTTCGTATGCCAAATTTATGTTGATGATATTATATTTGGGTCTACTAACGAGTCTACATGTGAAGAATTTAGTAGGATCATGACACAAAAGTTCGAGATGTCTATGATTGGGGAGTTGAAGTACTTCTTGGGATTTCAAGTGAAGCAACTCCAAGAGGGCACCTTCATTAGCCAAACGAAGTATACTCAAGACATTCTAAACAAGTTTGGGATGAAGGATGCCAAGCCCATCAAGACACCCATGGGAACCAATGGGCATCTCGACCTCGACACGGGAGGTAAGTCCGTGGATCAAAAGGTATACCGGTCGATGATAGGTTCTTTACTCTATTTATGTGCATCACGACCGGATATTATGCTTTCCGTATGCATGTGTGCAAGATTCCAAGCCGACCCTAAGGAAGCTCACCTTACGGCCGTAAAACGAATCTTGAGATATTTCGCTTACACTCCTAAGTTTGGGCTTTGGTATCCTAGGGGATCCACATTTGATTTGATTGGTTATTCGGATGCCGATTAGGCAGGGTGTAAAATCAATAGAAAGAGCACATCGGGGACTTGCCAGTTCTTGGGAAGATCCTTGGTGTCTTGGGCTTCAAAGAAGCAAAATTCGGTTGCTCTTTCTACCGCCGAAGCCGAGTACATTGCCGCAGACCATTGTTGCGCACAATTGCTTTGGATGAGGCAAACCCTGCGGGACTACGGTTACAAATTAACCAAAGTCCCTTTGCTATGTGATAATGAGAGTGCAATCAAGATGGCAGATAATCCTGTCGAGCATAGCTGCACTAAACACATAGCCATTCGGTATCATTTTCTTAGGGATCACCAACAAAAGGGAGATATCGAGATTTCATACATTAATACTAAAGATCAATTAGCCGATATCTTTACCAAGCCACTTGATGAACAAACTTTTAACAAACTTAGGCATGAGCTAAATATCCTTGATTCTAGGAACTTATTTTGTTCATTTGCACACATAGCTCATTTTACATACCTTTGATCATATCTCTTTCATATGCTATGACTAATGTGTTTTCAAGTCCATTTCAAACCAAGTCATAGGAGTATTGAAAGGGAATTGGAGTCTTCGACGACGACAAAGGCTTCCACTCCGTAACTCATCCTTCGCCGTCACTCCAAGCAACTCTCCATTCTTGGGGGAGAAAGCATGAGCACAAAGCAAAAGGACTCCATCTTTGGTATAATCTTCACTCATTTATTTATGACCAAAGGGGGAGAGAGTAATAAAAGGGCTCTAATGATTTCGTTTTTGGCGATTCATGCCAAAGGGGGAGAAAGTATGAGCCCAAAGAAAAAGGACCGCACCACCACCTATTTTTTTTAAAAAAAGGGAGTTTTTCAATTGGTATGATTCTCAATTGATAAATTTAAAATTGGTATCTTATTGTGTTCAAAAGGGGGAGAAAAGTAGTATTTCAAAATTGATATATCAAAACCCTCTTGAACACTAAGAGGAGAATTTCATTTAGGGGAGTTTTGTTTAGTCAAAAGAAAAGCATTTGAAATAGGGGGAGAAAATTTCAAATCTTGAAAATGCTTCGCAAAAACTTATTCAATTGCCTTTGACTATTTGCAAAAGAACTTTGAAGAGGATTTACAAAAGAATTTGCAAAAACAAAACATATGGTGCAAGCGTGGTCCAAAATGTTAAAAATGAAGAAACAATCCATGCATATCTTGTAAGTATTTATATTGGCTCAATTCCAAGCAACCTTTGCACTTACATTATGCAAACTAGTTCAATTATGCACTTCTATATTTGCTTTGGTTTGTGTTGGCATCAATCACCAAAAAGGGGGAGATTGAAAGGGAATTAGGCTTACACCTAGTTCCTAAATAATTTTGGTGATTGAATTGACCAACACAAATAATTGGACTAACTAGTTTTGCTCTAGTGTACAAGTTATACAGGTGCCAAAGGTTCACACTTAGCCAATAAAATGACCAAGTATTGGGGTCAACAAAGGAGCAAAGGGACAACCAAAGGCACCTCTGGTCTGGGGCACCGGACTGTCCGGTGTACACCAGACAGTGTCCGGTGCACCAGAGGACTCCAACTCAAACTCGTCACCTTCGGGAATTTACAGAGGCACTCCGCTATAATTCACCGGACTGTCCGGTGTACACCGGACAGTGTCCGGTGCTCCAAGGAAGAGCGGCCTCAGGAACTCGCCAGCTTCGGGAAACCAGAGCGGCTGCTCCGCTATAATTCACCGGACATGTCTGGTGTACACCGGACTGTCCGGTGAGCCAGCGGAGCAACGGCTACTTCGCGCCAACGGTCACCTGCAGGCGCATTTAATGCGCGCCAGAAGCATGCAGAAGTCAGGCACGCGCGAGACGGTGCACCAGACAATCTACAGTACTTGTCCGGTGTGCACCGGACAGCCAGGCGGGCCTAGAAGTCAAAAGCTCAAACGGTCGAATCCCAACGGCCTGGTGACGTGGCTGGCGCACCGGACATGTCCGGTGTGCACCAGACTGTCCGGTGCACCATACGACAGTCAGCCCCACCAAACGGCTAGTTTGGTGGTTGGGGCTATAAATACCCCCAACCACCCACCATTCATTGTATCCAAGTTTTTCGCATCTCAACCACTTACAAGAGCTAGGCATTCAATTCTAGACACACCGAAAGAGATCAAATCCTCTCCAATTCCACACAAGGCTTTAGTGATTAGCGAGAGAGATTTGTCGTGTTCTTTTGAGCTCTTGCGCTTGGATTGCTTCTTTTCTTTCTCACTTGTTCTTGTGATCAAAAATCCATTGTAATCAAGGCAAGAGGCACCAATTGTGTGGTGGCCCTTGTGGGGAAGTTTTGTTCCCGGTTTTGATTTGAGAAGAGAAGCTCACTCGGTCGGAAGGACCGTTTGAGAGAGGGAAAGGGTTGAAAGAGACCCGGTCTTTATGACCACCTCAACGGGGAGTAGGTTTGCGAGAACCGAACCTCGGTAAAACAAATCCTTGTGTCACACTCCTTATTTGCTTGAGATTTGTTTTGGACCCTCTCTCGCGGACTCGTTTTTATTTCTAACGCTAACCCGGCTTGTAGTTGTGTTTATATTTGTAAATTTCAATTTCACCCTATTCACCCCCCCCTCTAGGCGACTATTAGAGACCATTTCTTGGTAAAAAATCCGTAGGCGTTAGCCTTCGGTATTATTGAAAATGGTCGTTCATGGCTATTTTTGACAAAATGGGGGTTGTGTGGCCATTGATCATCTACCAAAGGCTCATACACCTCACCCCACATATGTTACCTTATCATAGGTCACATTCTTGGATTTCTTGTGGAGTTCATTTCTTGGTAAAAAATTCGTAGGTGTTAGCCTTCAGTATTATTGAAAATGGTCGTTCATGGCTATTATCGACAAAAATGGGGGTTGTGTGGCCATTGATCGTTGACCAGAGGCTTTTTCACCTCACCCCACATATGTTTCCTTGCTATAGATCACATTCTTGGATTTCTAGTGGAGACCATTTCTTGGTCAAAAATCCGTAGGTGTTAGCCTTCGGTATTATTGAAAATGGTCGTTCATGGCTATTTCCAACAAAAATGGGGGTTGTGTGGCCATTGATCATCGACCTAGGGCTTGTGCACCTCACCCCAGATATGTTTCCTTGCCATACACCACATTCTTGGATTTTTGGTGCAGACCATTTCTTGCTCAAAAATCCATAGGTGTTAGCCTTCAGTATTATTAAAAATGGTCGTTCATGTTATTTTCGACAGAAATAGGGTTGTGTGGCCATTGATCTTCGACCAGAGGCTCATACACCTCACCCCACATATGTTTCCTTGCCATAGATCACATTCTTTGATTTCTAATGCAGACCATTTCTTGGTCGAAAATCCGTAGGTGTTAGCCTTTGGTATTATTCAAAATGGGCGTTCATGCTATTTTCGACAAAAATGGGGGTTGAGTGACCATTGATCATCGACCAGAGGCTCGAACACTTGACCCCATATATGTTTCCTTGCCATAGATCACATTCTTGGATTTCTGATGGAGACCATTTCTTGGTCAAAAATCTGTAGGTGCAAGCCTTTGGTATTATTGAAAATGGGTGTTCATGCTATTTTCGACAAAAATAGGGTTGTGTGGCCATTGATCATCAACTAGAGGCTCGTACACCTCACCCACATATGTTTCCCTACCATAGATCACAACCTTGGATTTCTGGTGGAGACCATTTCTTCGTAAAAAATCCGTAGGTGTTAGCCTTCGGTATTATTGAAAATGGTCGTTCATGGCTATTTCCAACAAAAATGGGGGTTGTGTGGCCATTGATCATCGACCAGAGGCTCGTACACATCACCCCACATATGTTTCCTTGCCATACATCACATTCTTGGATTTCTGGTGGAGACCATTTCTTGGTCAAAAATCTGTAGGTGTTAGCCTTCGGTATTATTAAAAATGGTCATTCAAGGTTATTTTCGACACAAATGGGTGTTGTGTGGCCATTAATCATCGATCAGAGCCTCGTTCATTGCACCCCACATATGTTTCCTTGCCATAGATCACATTCTTGGATTTCTGGTGGAGACCATTTCTTGGTCAAAAATCCGTAGGTGTTAGCCTTCGGTATTATTGAATGTGGTCGTTCATGCTATTTTCGACAAAAATAGGGGTTGTGTGGCCTTTGATCATCAACTAGAGGCTCGTACACCTCACCCCACATATGTATCCTTGCCGTAGGTCACATTCTTGTATTTCTGGTGGAGACCATTTCTTGATCAAAAATCCGCAGGTGTTAGCCTTCGCTATTATTGAAAATGGTTGTTCATGGCTATTTTCGACAAAAATGGGAGTTGTGTGGCCATTGATCATTAACCAGAGGCTCATTCACCTCACCCCACATATGTTTCCATGCCATAGATCACATTCTGGGATTTCTAGTGGAGACCATTTCTTGGTCAAAAATCTGTAGGTGTTAGCCTTGGGTATTATTGAAAATGGTCATTTTTGGCTATTTTCGACGAAAATGGGGTTTGTGTGGCCATTGATCTTTGATGAGAGGCTCATTCACCTCGCCCCACATATGTTTCCTTGCCATAGATCACATTGTTGGATTTCTTGTGGATACCATTTCTTGGTCAAAAATCCTTCGTGTTAGCCTTCGGTATTATTGAAAATGGTCGTTCATGCTATTATCGACAAAAATAGGGGTTGTGTGGCCTTTGATCATCAACTAGAGGCTCGTACAACTCACCCCACTTATGTTTCCTTGCCATAGATCACATTCTTGGATTTCTGGTGGAGACCATTTCTTGGTGAAAAATCCGTTGGTGTTAGCCTTCGATATTATTGAAAATGGCCGTTCATGCTATTTTCGACAAAAATGGGGGTTTTGTGGCCATTGATCATTGACTAGAGGCTTGTACACCTCACCCCACATATGTTTCCTTGCCATATATCACATTCTTGGATTTCTTATGGAGACCATTTCTTCGTAAAAAATCCGTAGGTGTTAGCCTTCGGTATTCTTAAAAATGGTCGATCATCTCTATTTTCGACAAAAAAGGTTGATCATTGACCAGAGGCTCGTTCACCTCACCCGACATATGTTTCCTTACCATACATTACATTCCTGGATTTCTGGTGGAGACCATTTCATGGTCGAAAATCCGTAGGTGTTAGCCTTCGGTATTATTGAAAATGGTCGTTCATGGCTATTTCCAACAAAAATGGGGGTTGTGTGACCATTGATCATTGACCAGAGGCTCGTTCACCTCACCCCACGTATGTTTCCTTGCCATAGATCACATTCTTGGATTTTCTGGTCGAGACCATTTCTTGGTCAAAAATCCGTAGGTGTTAGCCTTCGGTATTATTGAAAATGGTCGTTCATGCTATTTTTGACAAAAATAGGGGTTGTGTGGCCTTTGATCATAACTAGAGGCTCGTACACCTCACCCCGCATATGTTTCCTTGCCATAGATCACATTCTTGGATTTCTGGTGGAGACCATTTCTTCGTCAAAATCCGTAGGTGTTAGCCTTCGGTATTATTAAAAATGGTCGGTCATGGCTATTTCCGACAAAAATGGGGGTTGTGTGGCCATTGATCATCGACCAGAGGCTCGTACACATCACCCCACATATGTTTCCTTTCCATACATCACATTCTTGGATTTCTGGTGGAGACCATTTCTTGGTTAAAAATCAGTAGGTGTTAGCCTTCAGTATTTTTAAAAATGGTCATTCATGGTTATTTTCGACACAAATGGGGGTTGTGTGGCCATTAATCATCGATCAGAGCCTCATTCATTGCACCCCACATATGTTTCCTTGCCATAGATCACATTCTTGGATTTCCGGTGGAGACCATTTCTTGGTAAAAAAATCTGTAGGTGTTAGCCTTCAATATTATTGAATATGGTCGTTCATGCTATTTTCGACAAAAAATAGGGGTTTTGTGGCCTTTGATCATCAACTAGAGGCTCGTACACCTCACCCCAAATATATTTCCTTGCCATAGATCACATTCATAGATTTCTGGTGAAGGCCATTTCTTTGTCAAAAATCCATAGGTGTTAGCCTTCGGTATTATTGAAAATGCTCGTTCATGGCAATTTTCGACAAAAATGGGGGTTGTGTGGCCATTGATCAATGACCAGAGGCTCATTCACCTCACCCCACATATGTTTCCTTGCCATAGATCACATTCTTGGATTTCTAGTGGAGACCATTTCATGGTCAAAAATCCGTAGGTGTTAGCCTTCGGTATTATTAAAAATGGTCGTTCAAGGCTATTTCCGACAAAAATGGGGGTTGTGTGGCCATTGATCATCGACTAGATGCTTGTACACCTGACCCGACATATGTTTCCTTGCCGTAGGTCACATTCTTGGGTTTCTGGTGGAGACCATTTCTTGATCAAAAATCCGTAGGTGTTAACCTTTGGTATTATTGAAAATGGTCGTTCATGGCTATTTTCGACAAAAATGGGGGTTGTGTGGCCATTGATCATTAACCAGAGGCTCGTTCACCTCACCCCACATATGTTTACTTTCCATGGATCACATTATTGGATTTTTGGTGGAGACCATTTCTTGGTCGAAAATCCATAGGTGTAAGCCTTTTGTATTATTGAATATGGTCGTTAATGCTATTTTCGACATAAATGGGGTTGTGTGGCCATTGATCATCGACCAGAGGCTCGTACACCTCACCCCACATATGTTTCCTTGCCATAGATCACATTCTTGGATTTCAATTGGAGACCATTACTTGGTCGAAAATTCGTAGCTGTTAGCCTTTGGTATTATTGAAAATGGGCGTTCATGCAATTTTCTACAAAAATGGGGGTTGTGTGGCCATTGATCATAGACTAGAGGCTCGAACACCTGACCCCACATATGTTTCCTTGCCATAGATCACATTCTTGGATTTCTGGTGGTGACCATTTCTTGGTCAAAAATCCATAGGTGCTAGCTTTTGGTATTATTCAAAATGGTCATCATGCTATTTTGACAAAAATAGAGTTTGTGTGGCCATTGATCATCGACCAGAGGCTCATACATCTCACCCCACATATGTTTCCTTGCTATACATCGCATTCTTTGATTTCTGGTGGAGACCATTTCTTGGTCAAAAATCTGTAGGTGTTAGCCTCCAGTATTATTGAAAATGGTCATTCATGGTTATTTTCGACACAAATGGGGTTGTGTGGCCATTAATCATCGACCAGAGCCTCGTTCATTGCACCCCACATATGTTTCCTTGCCATAGATCACATTCTTGGATTTCTGGTGGATACCATTTCTTGGTAAAAAATTCATAGGTGTTACCCCTTGGTATAATTGAAAATGGTGGTTCTTGCTATTTTCGACAAAAATAGGGGTTGTGTCCTTTGATCATCGACCAGAGGCTGGTACACCTCACCCCATATATGTTTCCTTGCCATTTATCACATTCTTGGATTGCTGGTGGAGACCATTCCTTGGTGAAAAATCTGTTGGTGTTAGCCTTCGGTATTATTGAAAATGGTCGTTCATGGCTATTTTCGACAAAAATGGGGGTCGTGTGTCCATTGATCATTAACCAGAGGCTCGTTCACCTCACCCCACATATGTTTACTTGCCATAGATCACATTATTGGATTTCTGGTGGAGACCATTTCTTGGTCGAAAATCCATAGGTGTTAGCCTTCTGTATTATTGAAAATGGTCGTTCCAGTTATTTTTGACATAAATGGGGTTCTGTGGCCATTGATCATCGACCAGAGACTCGTACACCTCACCCCTCATATGTTTCCTTGCCATAGATCACATTCTTGGATTTCAAGTGGAGACCATTACTTGGTCGAAAATCCGTAGGTGTTAGGCTTTGGTATTATTGAAAATGGGCGTTCATGCAATTTTCAACAAAAATGGGGGTTGTGTGGCCATTGATCATAGACCAGAGGCTCGAACACCTGACCCCACATATGTTTCCTTGCCATAGATCACATTCTTGGATTTCTGGTGGTGACCATTTCTGGTCAAAAATCCATAGGTGCTAGCTTTTGGTATTATTCAAAATGGTCTTCATGCTATTTTGACAAAAATAGAGTTTGTGTGGCCATTGCTCATCGACCAGAGGCTCATACACGTCACCCCACATATGTTACCTTGCAATAGATCACATTCTTGGATTTCTGGTGGAGACCATTTCTTGGTCAAAAATCCATAGGTGTTAGCCTTCGGTATTATTGAAAATGGTCGTTCATGGCTATTTCTGACAAAAATAGGGGTTGTGTGGCCATTGATCATCAATCAGAGGCTCGTACACCTCACCCCACATATATTTTCTTGCCATAGGTCACATTCTTGGATTTCTGGTGGAGACCATTTCTTGGTCAAAAATGGTGGTTCATGCTATTTTCGACAAAAATAGGGGTTGTGTGTCCTTTGATCATCGACTAGAGGCTGGTACACCTCACCCCGCATATGTTTCCTTGCCATAGATCACATTCTTGGATTGCTGGTGGAGACCATTTGTTGGTGAAAAATCCGTTGGTGTTAGCCTTCGGTATTATTGAAAATGGTCGTTCATGGCTATTTTCGACAAAAATGGGGGTTGTGTGGCCATTGATCATTAACCAGAGGCTCGTTCACCTCACCCCACATATGTTTACTTGCCATATATCACATTATTGGATTTCTGGTGGAGACCATTTCTTGGTCGAAAATCCATAGGTGTTAGGCTTTTGTATTATTGAAAATGGTCGTTCATGTTATTTTCGACATAAATGGGGTTCTATGGCCATTGATCATCGACTAGAGGCTCGTATAGCTCACCCCACATATGTTTCCTTGCCATTGATCACATTCTTGGATTTCAAGTGGAGACCATTACTTGGTCGAAAATCTGTAGGTGTTATCCTTTGGTATTATTGAAAATGGGCGTTCATGCAATTTTTGACAAAAATGGGGGTTGTGTGGCCATTGATCATAGACCAGAGGCTCGAACACCTGACCCCATATATGTTTCCTTGCCATAGATCACATTCTTGGATTTCTTGTGGTTACCATTTCTTGGTCAAAAATCCATAGGTGCTAGCTTTTGGTATTATTCAAAATGGTCTTCATGCTATTTTGATAAAAATAGAGTTTGTGTGGCCATTGATCATCGACCAGAGGCTCATACACCTCACCCTACATATGTTACCTTGCAATAGATCACATTCTTGGATTTCTGGTGGAGACCATTTCTTGGTCAAAAATCCATAGGTGTTAGGCTTCGGTATTGTTGGGGACTTATTCTCAAATGCTATGAGTTAAGAACAAGGCAACACAAAAAAGAAGTTAATGGTTAATGCCCTTCGTCCTTCGAAGCATTATTTCCATTAGGATATAATGATCTTCGGACGAAGGTCATGAAGGACGTACCTTAATCATTACATATATATTAATGGGAGACGAAGCATATAAATCATGAGAGACAACATGAATGACCACACATCTTTAATATATCTTTATTAAATCATCATAAACGAATATGAATAATATTGAATTACACTGGTACCTTCGGCTTGAAAGAAGGTGAAAAGTCCAATTGTGACGCACAAGCCAATACAAGTCAGCGTGAACAGTATGGGGGTACTGTTCATCTATTTATAGGCACAGGGCGCAGCCTGTGTGAAATTACATTCATGCCCTTCATGTTCACTATTGACTTAAGAACAATCTATCAAGTACTAGAGAGCCTTTTCCTCCTTAAGTCGATTTCTTTTTCTGCTACTGAGCCGAAGCTCCCTTGCGTGCATCTTCGGCGCTGGTTCAACCTTCGTTCTGACCCTGCTTTCCATATTGTGTTCAGCTTCATCTCGAGTCTGAAGGTTCCTGTATATGTATTACACTTGGGAAACATTGTTAATCATGTGAGGACCTTCGGAAGATGAAGGCCCCCAACAGGTATTATTGAAAATGGTCGTTCATGGCTATTTCTGATAAAAATGGGGGTTGTGTGGCCATTGATCATCAACCAGAGGCTCGTACACCTCACCCCACATATGTTTCCTTGCCATAGGTCACATTCTTGGATTTCTGGTGGAGACCATTTCTTGGTCAAAAATCCATAGGTGTTAGCCCTCGGTATTATTGAAAATGGTCGTTCATGGCTATTTTCTACAAAAATGGGTGTTGTGTGGCCATTGATCATTGACCGGAGGCTCGTCCACCTCACCCCACATATGTTTCCCTACCATAGATCACATTCTTGGATTTCTAGTGGAGACCATTTCTTGGTCAAAAACTGTAGGTGTTAGCCTTGGGTATTATTGAAAATGGTCATTCATGGCTATTTTCGACAAAAATGGGGGTCGTGTGGACATTGATCATTGACCAAAGGCTCGTTCACCTCACCCCACATATGTTTCCTTGCCATAGATCACAATCCTTGAATTCTGGTGGAGACCATTTCTTGGTCAAAAATCCGTAGGTGTTATCCTTTGGTATTATAGAAAATGGACGTTCTGTTATTTTCGACAGAAATGAGGTTGTGTGGCCATTGATCATCGACCAGAGGCTCGTACACCTCACCCCACAAATGTTTCCTTGCCATAGATCACATTCTTGGATTGCTGGTGGAGACCATTTCTTGGTGAAAAATTCGTTGGTGTTAGCCTTCGGTATTATTGAAAATCGTCGTCCATGCTATTTTCGACAAAAATGGGGGTTGTGTGGCCATTGAACATCGACCAGAGGCTCGAACACCTAACCCCACATATGTTTCCTTGCCATAGACCACATTCTTGGATTCTGGTGGAGACCATTTCTTGGTCAAAAATCCATAGGTGCTAGCCTTTGGTATTATTGAAAATGGTCGTCATGTTATTTTTGACAAAAATAGGGGTTCTGTGGCCATTGATCATCGACCAGAGGCTCATACGCCTCACCCCACATATGTTTCCTTGCCATAGATCACATTCTTGGATTTCTAGTGGAGACCATTTCTTGTTAAAAAATCTGTAGGTGCTAGTCTTCGGTATTATTGAAAATGGTCGTTCATGGCTATTTCCGATAAAAAGGGGGGTTGTATGGCCATTGATCATCGACTAGAGGCTCATACACCTCACCCCACATATGTTTCCTTGCCATACATCATATTCTTGGATTTCTAGTGGAGACCATTTCTTGGTCAAAAATTCGTAGGTGTTAGCCTTCGGTATTATTGAAAATGTCGTTCATGGCTATTTCCGACAAAAATGGGGGTTGTGCGGCCATTGATCATCGACCAAAGGCTCGTACACCTCACCCCACATATGTCTCCTTGCCATACATTACATTCTTGGATTTCTGGTGGAGACCATTTCTTGGTCAAAAATTTGTAGGTGTTAGCCTTCGGTATTATTGAAAATGGTCATTCATGGTTATTTTCGACACAAATGGGGTTGTGTGGCCCTTAATCATCGACCAGAGCCTCGTTCATTGCACCCCACATATGTTTTCTTGACATATATCGCATTCTTGGATTTCTGGTGGAGACCATTTCTTGGTCAAAAATCCATAGGTGTTAGTCTTTGGTATTATTGAAAATGGTGGTTCATGCTATTTTCGTAAAAATAGGGGTTGGGTGTCCTTTGATCATCGACTAGAGGCTGGTACACATCACCCCACATATGTTTCCTTGCCATAGATCACATTCTTGGATTGCTGGTGGCGACCATTTCTTGGTGAAAAAATCGTTGGTGTTAGCCTTCGGTATTATTCAAAATGGTCGTCCATGCTATTTTCGACAAAAATGGGGGTTGTATGGCCATTGATCATTGTCTAGAGGCTCGTACATCTCACCCACATATGTTTCCTTGCCATAGGTCACATTTTTGGATTTCTGGTGGAGACCATTTCTTCATAAAAAATCCGTAGGTGTTAGCATTTGGTATTATTGAAAATGGTCGTTCATGGCTATTTTTGACAAAAATTGGCGTTGTGTGGCCATTGATCATTGACTAGAGATTTGTTCACCACACGCCACATATGTTTCCTAGCCATAGATCACATTCTTGGATTTCTGGTCGAGACCATTTCTTGGTCAAAAATCTGTAGGTGTTAAGCCTTCGGTATTATTGAAAATGGTCGTTCATGGCTATTTCCGACAAAAATGGGGGTTGTGTGGCCATTGATTATCGACCAGAGGCTCGTACACCTCACCCCATATATGTTTCCTTGCCATAGGTCACATTCTTGGATTGCTGGTGTAGACCATTTCTTGGTCAAAAATCCGTAGGTGTTAGATTTTGGTATTATTGAAAATAGTCGTTCATGGCTATTTTCAACAAAAAATGGGGTTGTGTGGCCATTGATCATTGACCAGAGGCTCGTTCACCTCACCCCAAACATGTTTCCTTTCCATAGATCACATTCTTGGATTTCTAGAGGAGACCATTTCTTGGTCAAAAATATGTACGTGTTAGCCTTGGGTATTATTGAAAATGGTCAATCATGGCTATTTTCAACAAAAATGGGGGTTGTGTGGCCATTGATCATTGACCAGAGGCAGTTCACCTCACCTCATATGTTTCCTTGCCATAAATCACATTCTTGGATTTCTGGTGGAGACCATTTCTTGGTCAAAAATCCGTAGGTGTTAGCCTTCGGTATTATTGAAAATGGTCGTTCATGCTATTTTCGACAAAAATAGGGGTTGTGTGGCCTTTGATCAACAACGAGAGGCTCGTACACCTCACCCCACATATGTTTCCCTGCCATAGATAACATTCTTGGATTTCTAGTGGAGACCATTTATGGTGAAAATCCGTTGGTGTTAGCCTTCGGTATTTTTGAAAATGGTCGTTCATGCTATTTTCAACAAAAATGGGGGTTGCATGGCCATTGATCATGGACTAGAAGCTCATACACCTCACCCCACATATGTTTATTTGCCATAGATCACATTCTTGCATTTCTAGTGGAGACCATTTCTTCGTCAAAAATCTGTAGGTGTTAGCCTTCGGTATTATTGTAAATGGTCCTTCATGGCTATTTTCGACAAAAATGGGGGTTTTGGGGCGATTGATCATTGACCAGTGGCTCGTTCACCTCACCTCAGATATGTATTCTTGCCATATATAACATTCTTGAATTTTTGGTGGAGACCATTTCTTGGTCAAAAATTCGTAGGTGTTAGCCTTCGATATTATTGAAAATGGTCATTCATGGCTATTTCCGACAAAAATGGGGTTTGTGTGGCCATTGATCATCGACCAGAGGCTCGTACACCTTACCCCACTTATGTTTCCTTGCTATAGGTCACATTCTTGGATTTCTAGTGGAGACCATTTCTTGGTAAAATTCGTAGGTGTTAGCCTTTGGTATTATTGAAAATGGTCGTTCATGGCTATTTTCGACAAAAATGGGTGTTGTGTGGCCATTGATCATTGACCAGAGGCTCGTTCGCCTCACCCCACATACGTTTCCTTGCCTTAGATCACATTCTTGGATTTCTGGTGGAGACCATTTCTTAGTGAAAAATCCGTTAGTGTTAGCCTTCGGTATTATTGAAAATGGTGGTTCATGCTATTTTCGACAAAAATGGGGGTTGTGTGGCTATTGATCATTTACTAGAGGCTCGTACACCTCACCCCACATATGTTTCCTTGCCATAGGTCACATTCATGGATTTCTGGTGGAGACCGTTTCTTCATCAAAAATCCTTAGGTGTTAGCCTTGGGTATTATTGAAAATGGCCGTTGCCAAGAGATGCACCAGGAGAGAGAGGAGATGCGCCAGGAAAGTAGGGTGCAATAGCAGCAAGCACCACTACCACCACCACCACCACCAGTTCCACCCCGAGACAAGCACCAGAAATTTATGAGCCACAAGCCGCCGACCTTCGCCAGCTCTCCAGATCCTCTGCATGCCGATGACTGGTTGAAGTCAGTGGAGAAAATGCTAAATATTGCTCAGTGCTCCGACCGGGAGAAGGTTCTCTATGCTTCTGGTCGTCTGACTGGTCCTGCTGCTGACTGATGGGATTCTTATGTTGCTGCCCATGATGCTGCTGACACTATTACTTGGGTGGATTTCACAACTCAGTTCAGAAACTATCACATTCCTGCTAGATTAATGAAGATCAAGAAGGAGTTTCTGTCATTGAAGCAAGGCAACATGTCTGTCAGCGAGTACCATGATAAATTCATTCAGTAGTCAAGATATGCCTCTGATGAGGTGGCTGATGATGAAAGAAAGCAGGAGCACTTCACAGAGGGACTCAATGGGCCACTACAGTACGCATTGGTTGCTCATACCTTCCCATCATTTCAGAGATTGCTTGATAAAGCTCTAGTTATTGAACCCAAGCGTGTTCAACTAGCAGACTTGAAGAGGAAGGTCATTGCCCAGGGGCAGGGTAGCAGCAGTGTTCGTCCTTGCTACGTACCGCCCCAGGGTACACCGGCTTGTCCTAGATGAGGACCACACCCAGCTCAATACGCTCCACAGAGGAATCTGCAGACACCCCACACTCATCAGGCTGCCCCCACTGGCACCCCAGCGAGGCCAACAGGACAGAAGACAGGCCCTACATGCTTCAAGTGCAGTTAGGTTGGGCATTATGCAAATGCTTGTCCGGCGTGGAATTCCATTGCATCAACTTAGAATAGGCAACAAACTCCTGGCAAGGGATTCAGCATTACCAAGGTTAATCAAGTTAGTGCTGAGGCCACTGCTGACGGTGCTGACATCGCGCTTGCTATGTTTTATATTAATGCAATTCCTGCAACAATATTATTTGATTCTAGTGCTACAAATTCATTTATGTCTGCTCGATATGCAAACACAAATGAGTTACCACTGAAAATTATGAAAACACCAATGATAGTAATTACACCTAAAGGGTCTGTTGAGGCAAATCATATGACACATAGATTGACATTGACAATTATGGGAAGAGAATTTTGGGCTACCCCTATAATATTAGAATAGAGCAGTATAGATCTGATCCTTGGTATGTCATCTTTAAGAAAGGCAAAAGTCGTTATACAATGTGGTAGGGGTACTGTAGAACTCACCAGCCCTAAAGGAGAAAGATTCAAAGTTCATATTACCATAACTACCTCTACCAGACGTGCGGTATTCTTAGTAGATGGGAAGTTTGTTAGTGACAACATCTGTGTGGTTTGGGATTTTCCAGATGTTTTTTCCAGAGGAGTTACCAGGGATGCCACCAGATAGGGAAGTTGAGTTTGTCATTGATCTCTTACCTGGGACTGCTCCTATTTCTAAATGGCCATACAGGATGTCCGTAGAAGAACTAAAAGAACTTAAGAAGCAACTAACTGAGTTACAGGAGGTTGGGTACATTCGTCCGAGTTCCTCACCTTGGAGAGTGTCGGTTCTGTATGTACAGAAGAAAGATGGATCGCAAAGGAAGTGTGTGGATTATAGATCCCTTAATGATGTTACTGCAAAGAACAAGTATATGTTACCCCGCATTGAGGATTTATTTGATCAGATGAGAGGTGCAAGGGTATTCTCGAAGATTGATCTCTGTTCGGGTTACCATCAAATGAAGATTAGGCCATCTGACATTCCCAAGACGGCTTTCTCAACCTGATATGGTTTATATGAATTCACAGTTATGTCATTTGGACTGACTAATGCACTAGCCTTGTCACAGCCGGGTGCATCTCATATATGCGCCAAAGAAGACAACGCATATAATAAAAGAGTGTATAGAGATAAATGTCACAATATAATCAGAGTAAAAGATAAATATAAAGCAAACTAAAGTCCATCCTTGGCGCCATAATGTCAACTGGGAGACGCCACCTAGATTAAATCAAACTCCTCGCTGTGTGGCTCCTCTTGAACCACCTGTTCTTCTCCTATGAGGGGTGTGAGACAGCAAGGGTGAGCTCTCACATGTTCATCGGTCAACAAGTTGTGGGGAATAATGTGCATGAACTCACCAAAGGTGGGAGTTCATGTGATGTGTAAGGCTGATCAACAATAGGGGTTAAAGCTGAGCATTGCTTTTAATAAGTTGGTCAAATTTTATTAGCAGTTACTAAATGTATGTAAATACCAAACCATAATAAAAATAATAGAACAAAGTTAATAAATGATCCCATGCAATGCAAATGACAAATTGAATTTAGTTCCCTAATTTAATCATGTGAGAGTCCTGAGCTCGACTAGTATACCAGTTTTACACTCTGCCGAGGTTGTACCCTGTACCCACAAGTCATGTTACGCATTTGCCAAGGGGTCATGAATCACGGGTTCCACTAGCTTCCGAAAACCCGCTACAGTTTCTGGGAAGAGCACTTGCAGGAATCACTCGTCTGACCACCATCGCAGCAAAATCAACCCGAGAACCTCCCTGCATGCAACTCCCCTACTGCCCTTGCCCCTTTCGGGTAAGGTAGTCTTCCACTAGCTTTCCTAATTAGTCAGCCAAGGGCGTCCTATTCCACCCTTGTGGTGGCACGTGTTTCTCAAGTTAAGCTCCATGTTCCAATTAAAGATAATGATCTTGACATGAACATAAATAAAATAACAAAATAATTGGAACATGGATGTAATGAAATATTAACCCCAAAACCATGTAAAGCAATAACATAACTACCCAAATGATCCAGGGATAAACAAGGTAAAAAGGATAACCAGTCTAGGGTGACCTATTGGGTCCCATCAAAATTAAACCTATGCATTGATAAGTGATAATAAAGTACATTATTGGGTAAGGCTAATCAACAATAGGGATTTCATGTGCATGAACTCACCAAAGGTGGGAGTTCATGTGATGTGTAAGGCTAATCAACAATAGGGATTAAAGCTAAGCATTGCTTTTAATAAGTTGGTCAAATTTTATTAGCAGTTACTAAATGTAAGTAAATACCAAACCATAATAAAAATAATAGAACAAAGTTAATAAATGATCACATGCAATGCAAATGACAAATTGAATTTAGTTCCATAATTTAATCATGCGAGAGTCCTGAGCTGCTCTTGACCGTGAGCTCGGCTAGTATACCAGTTTTACACTCTACAGAGGTTGTACCCTGTACCCACAAGTCATGTTACCCATCTGCCAAGGGGTCATGAATCCCATACACCTGTACCAAGGAAGCGAGGCAGGGTAACACTATGAGGCCTTTACAAAGTTCTACTAGCTTCTAAAAA
The DNA here is from genome assembly GCA_029449295.1 of Zea luxurians. NCBI lineage: Eukaryota > Viridiplantae > Streptophyta > Magnoliopsida > Poales > Poaceae > Zea > Zea luxurians. Next base: position 1,096,293 of record JAOPSE010000118.1, on the reverse strand, counting down.
CCCGCTACAGTTCTGGGAAGAGCACTTGCAGGAATCCCTCGTTCGACCACCATCGCAGCAAAATCAACCCGAGAACCTCCCTCCATGCAACTCCCCTACTGCCTTTGCCCCTTTTGGGTAAGGTAGTCTTCCAGTAGCTTTCCTAATTAGTCAGTCAAGGGCGTCCCATTCCACCCTTGTGGTGGCACGTGTTTCTCAAGTTAAGCTCCATGTTCCAATTAAAGATAATGATCTTGACATGAACATAAATAAAATAACAGAATAATTGGAACATGGATGTAATGAAATATTAACCCAAAACCATGTAAAGCAATAGCATAACTACCCAAATGATTCAGGGATAAACAAGGTAAAAAGGATAACCAGTCTAGGGTGACCTGTTGGGTCCCATCAAAATTAAACCTACGCATTGATAAGTGATAATAAAGTACATTATTGGGTAACTAAAAGTGATCAAGGGCACAACTTGCCTGGGACTTGAGATTCCAGGTACTAGGATAATCCTCAGATTCTTGTAACATCGCTGTTAGTCGTAGCAACACAAACAAACATGGTATAGATAAAACTAACATCACACCAAACATAAGAACAACTGCATAATAATGATCTACGCGTCGATACGAGATCATGGGATCGAGAATTACTAAGATCGGAGTTATGGTCATCAAGTTATGATATAATTAAATGATTAAAACTAGGTTTTATGTTTATTTTATAATCCCAGAGAAAAGATAACCTAAAGTAGTAATTAATTCAACTTTAATCTAAATTATAAATTGGCCATAGATCATATTTTAGTAGATTATAATGACAAGAAGATTAACAAGACTAACCAACATAAGTTAAATAAAGATCTAATTATAAAAGCATGAGACATGGTACAATGAATGTTGTTATTGCATAGTAAATATTCATATGAAGCTAACGTAACTGAAACGGGTCAATTCGGAGTTAAAATGGGGAAGTTATGAATTTTCGAAGGTTTTATGTATTCGATACATGATTAATTAATAGATTATTTTTAATACAGTTTTCATGTCAAACCAGAGATACTATGTAATGAACAATATTATTACAAAATTACAGGAACTAGAATGGGTCAAAAAGGAGTTAAAATAAATTTTATATGAATTTTACAAGTTCCTGCAATTATTTTTGTATTAAAATCAATTTCCATAATTAATTTTTGAATTAATAATGAATTGGTATGCAACCCACACCATTAGATCCGGGACTGGCGGCTCGAGATACGTCAACATTGTACTCTAATATCGGTCACCCAATCCGGAACGCACAACCGTGATTTAAACAAACTCGAAGGGGTACTGACTTCTAATCGGGACCGATCAAACGCCATCCAACGGTCCCCGCACTTCAACCCGCCCCTAGCCGTCCAGACGACAGACGGGGGGTAGTTGCACGGTGGCACCATGGCTGTACCACCACAAATTCCGGCACACCGCGCCAAGCTCTGATTCGAAGAGTGCTACATGTGGAGAAGATGAAGACGAGCTGGGTGGAAGGGTCCTCACCACTGGTTGTCACACAGGTGATGCAGTCCATGATGTAGCGGCGAATCAATGGCAAAGAAATGCTCTGATGAGCAATTCACGCCAACCCAGGAAGCCATACAATCCACCATCCCACGTGCATGATCCATGCCATCACCCGAACACCCCGGATGCACCATGGACGCCAATCGACCCTTGAATGCGAAGAATGGCGGTGGCGGTAGTACCTCTTTCTCTCTCTCCTCCCGCTCTGAACGCACGCACGGCACGGAGGCAGCACACTCCGACCTGCATATCCACGAAGGGCGACGAGGCTCGAGTCTTAAGCACCCACCAACGGAGTCCGGTCCCATGAGGAGGGGGGTTGACACGATCCCAACAGCCCGACGTCCGCGGCGAGTCTGTTGCAACAACCCGGATGTGAAGAAGGGGATAAGGCTGACGGTGTGGGTCCCACAGATAAGCGAAGCATGAGGGAGGGCGCAAAATGACAGACCGGGCCACCAGGCAGAGGGAATAGCCCAGCGCGCGTAATCTGGATGACGGGTGGGGCCCGCGTGACATTGACCGAACGCGCGCGTCTAGGGTGCGCAACGGTGAGTTGGGTTGCGCGGGTGTTCCGACCTGGGCTGCGGCTAGGCAAATTTGGCCCAAGGTGAGGAGGTGAGTTTTTCTTTTATTTCTGCTTCCTCTTCTATTTTTATTCCCACCTTCAAAATTCAAATTTAAATATGGGTTTCAAATCCTAATCTCAATGTAACATCCAGAATATCATAATGAAGGCAATGTATATATTTTTATAAACTTATATATTTATTTTAATTATTTTGTTTCCTTTGTTTAGTTAAAGGTTCAAAGTATGTTATGCACCCATATTATTATTATTTTTTAAGAAGAATTATCACCCTTGTGTGTGATCAAATCCCAAGTAAATATTCCTTACCTTCGGAAGATCAAAATAGAAGCGGTGTCGAAGCTACAAATCGGGGAGCTTCGTAGCGTACCTTCAGATGCACCGACTTAAAGATGAAAAGACCAATTGGCCCATGACAATTTGTGTTATGATTGTAACCGGTTGTAAATGACACAAATGTAAATTCATACAGGCTGCGCCCTGTGCCTATCAATAGATGAACAGTACCCATGTATTGTTCACGCTGACTCGTATTCACTCGCACATCACCTGGATTTTCACCTTCTGTCAAGCCGAAGGTACAAATGCAATTCGATATTGTTCATGTTTGTTCCTGATAATATAATAAAAATATCCTAATGATGTCATATAATTATCCATGTTATTTTCCATGTTTCATATACTTCTACTTACATTATTATAATACTGAGATGACGAAGGTATGTCCTTCATAACCTTCGTCTGAAGATCGTTATATCCTAAGAGAGATAATGTTTCGAAGGACGAAGGTCTTTAACCATTAATACTTTGTGTTGCCTTGTTCTTATCTCATAGCATTTGAGAACAAGTCCCCAACACCTATTTTACTCCCTTCTCCCATTTTATAACCAGAATTTAAATGTTCACTTCAAAACCTCAACACGATATGCATATGCTTAGGGTAATCTAATTATTTTGCTACTTTAGTTTGATTATTATTTATTTCTTTTATTTTATTACTTTTTTCTACCAATTTTAGGTCTTACAAATCCTACCCCCTTAACAGAAATCTCGTCCTCAAGATTTGTAAGAAAAGGGTGTATAATCACATTGTCTCAGAACATATGCACAGACAAAAATTCTCGGCATGATGCGTAACTCATTAGCAACACATAGGGTCAATTAGACCTTACTATTCCTTCTAAAATAGTATCATAATGAATACTAATTAAAGTATCATTTAGGTCTTACAAATAGTAAAATATATATATATGTAGCTTGGTGGAGGTAGTAGGTTGTGACGGAACCTCCCAAGTCATTAGGCCCACCTACAGTTGTCCTTGTCCAACGGACCTCAGACAACCCTGCAGGTGCACCTGATCACTTGACAAGCTCGGTATCTGAATTCCTTACCTTCCCAAGAGTGTTTGACCCGTCACGCAGACATTACAAATCATCGGAGATGCGGAAGTGCGGAAGCAGTTACAATAACTTAGTTTTATTTGAAAAATAGGACAGAGTTAAATATTTATAGACCAAAACATAATATACGAGTGCAGAGTATTATTATTACAAACCATGGGAGGCAAAAACTCCTCCCCAAATAGATAGTAAAAAGTTTTTAACGGAGGGCCTTCCCTCCCGCAGCTCTAGTCTTGGTGTTCGTCTTTGGTTACCACCTTTGAACAGAAGCAACAAAAATTTGTAGCTTCCTCACCTAAAACAACATGGGACAAAGCCCTAAGTACGAAGTGTACTTTCGCAAGACTTACCCGACAAAGTAAAAGACTCTCAAGGATATGCTGGCTTTAAGGGAGTCAAGGTAAGGCTTATCAATAATCAATGACTTTGTTTGCAGAAATGCTTACTAAGGTGGATCCTTAAAAATCCAATTTTAATTTGTCAGGTTAAGTAAGATTACCTACAACTAGAGTTCTTTCTACCCTAGTTCAAACACTTGACCCGCACTAGCCAATTTCTTAACAACCCTTCATCTTTACTGGATTTCTACATATAGGTCAGTGACCAAGTCTTCATAACCGCGAAGGTACGGCGATCCGAATCGATTATACTCAACTAAGGATCTCCAATCACACGACATATGTAGCACTTAACCCTTGCATATGTCAACTCGCCACCAGGGTTCTTAAGACCAGATCAGGTTCACGCCAACCGAGAGCACAGATACACCACCGTCCAGCCTCTTGCCATGGAGGGTACACGCTACTCTCGCCATCTCTCCATGCCCATTGCGTGTTATCTTATTCTGGTATTAGTCTGCCCGAGCCAAAGCTTACCCATGATGAGGCATGTGACCAACTAAAGGGTCCTCGGTCAGCAGGCCTACATCGAGACGGTCCTTAATCGACTCAGACGGAGACACTACACCGAGACTCTCTTTTCGTGCAAGTCACCCGCCCGGTCTCAGCTTAATCCTTTCAAACCCAAAGTTTGGTACCTGGCAGAGGTACATCTTTTCCGATGTTGAACCCATCATGGCCATGATGGATCCACCATCAAGTTTTATTTTCAAAAACATCCCTCCCACTTTGCCACATCATATTTTTGTAAAAACAAAACATTTTGTTTTGCTAGAGCAAGACTAAGCATAGGAAAAACCTTTTGTAAAACAGGGATTCCAAGGAAGGTAATCAAATTCAAGGAAGGAAATGCAGGAATTGTTTTAGCACTCAACTCCTATTACCTAATGCATCAAACAAGTGAGAAAGATTTTAAAAGAAATCAAGGAGGTGGCAAATGCACTAGGGCTTGCCTTGTTTTACTGGTGAAACAGGCTCGGACCCGTAGATGTCAAAATAGAAACAGCTGCCTGCCTGATGTTCCTCAGGTGGTGGTGGTGGGGGTGTCCTTTCTCCTTCAACTTCAACTTCTTCTTCGTTTGCTATATATAGCCAAGTATAATAATGAATGTTCATGTAGTGCTCATGAAGATGCAAAAACAATAAAAATTGGTTATGTAAAGTCTTGAGTACAATTTTCCTTCACGGTTCTCCGAGAACCTAGGGTTTTCGGAGTCAATAGTGAAGTTTGGGTTCTAAGTATCAGACAAGGTCCAAATCATACCAAACTCTACCCAAGGCTTCTAAATATTATTTAGAGATTATCCCAAAAAAATTAGTGAATTTTGGATTTATTATTTATTTTCTAAAAATCCAGAAGCAAGGTCTTAGGCTGTTTTAAATACTCTATAATTTCCTGTTTGGATTAAAAATCCTAAAACTATTTTTATTAAATTCTATGGAAAATTAGGAATCTAGCAAAATTGTTCCTACTTTTTTAGGATTTTTCTACAATTTTCTAGAATTGTTTTAGCTCTGGTAGAAAAAGAAAAAGAAAAGGAATGATAAGTCTTGGGCCAAATCCAGCCCAGGCGGGCCAACTCCGGGTGGAAAACGCGCGCCCGCGCTGGCAGACTTGCATAGAGGCCCCCGCTGTTTAGAATATCTGTTAAGAACCCCTAGTTACTATTCCCTCTCTCTGACAGTTACACAAAGGTCCCTAGAACTTCGTTTCTTCTCCAAATAAGTCCCTGACCACGGTGCGCTCGCCGTTCATCACCGACGCGGCATGTACAGGCCATGGCCAGCGACGGCTGCCTAGTCTAGCTACAGGGGAGGCATAAACGACCAAGGGTGACCTAGGAACACTCGTCAATTTGGCTTAAACACCTTGAGAACGGTCTGCCGACGTGCATGGCGGAAACCGTGACCTCGAGCTCGCGTTCCTGCTCAATCATGGCTGAATTGACCAAACGGTTGCCAAGATGAGTTTCCTGGGCACACCGAGCTGCTAAAACAACACACGAGAGGCGTAGAGCCTTACCAGAGTGGGCTGGCCACGGAGCGCGGAGACTTTGGCTTGCTGGTGACAAAGGAAGGGGGAAAATGGTGTCGCGGCGGCTCTAGGTGAAATTGGGGGTGGGATTGGGGCTATACAGCCGTAAGATACTGTAGTTTCACCATGCACAATCAATTTGGGAAGAGGGAGCTGAGGCAGCGTGAATTTTGGATTACGATCAACTCACTGAGTGGAGGTGTGCATACCCCGTTGTGGATCACGGTGCAATTTATAGCCATGGCGGTCCAGCTAGCTATCTATGGCCACGGATAACTGCGTTGGCGCATGTATACCATGTAGGGAAGAGGCACAGTGAGGGAGATCGAGGCATGGGTGACACCGCGACAAAAGTTAACTGAGTCACGGTGACTGCCGGCGACTAACCCCGGCCACTCTTGACTGGGTTCGCGGAATTGCACCACGTTGGAAGTTATCCATCCCCAGATTGATTCTCCTCACTGGATCGCGCGAGCCCATCCGATTCAACAGTGGCCGTGATCTTATCGCGTTCATCAGATATTTGTCAGGGTTTGATCTTCAGTGTTCTTCTGAACTGACCACCTTCTACCCTCTTTATCTCTGGAATTTTGTTAAGAACAGAGCAACTTCCCTTAATAAAATGTGTTCACTTAACATCAGTCTACAAACTTACTATGGGATTCTTGGTTCAAAACCGAACGAATTCAAAGATATGGCATGCTCAAATTGATCCTGTCGGGGACCATAATTAGGGGTACCCTCAAGACGCCTAATTCTCAGCTGGTAACCCCCATCAGCATAAAGCTGCAAAGGCCTGATGGGTTTGATTAAGTCAGGGATTAGTCCATACGAGCGACTTGATCACGCCACGCCCGAGCCTAGCCTCGGGCGAGGGCAGCCGACCCTAAGATGACTCCGTCTCGCCTGAGGTCTCCTCTTTCACGGCAGACGCATCACCGGCTCGCCCGAGGCCCCGCCTTCGATAAGAAGTAACCCTGACTAAATCACCGCGCCAACCGACCAAATCCCTGGGGCCTTCAACGCAAAAGGTAAGACTGACGGGCGACCAGACTTCGCCAGAGGCGCTATAGGAGACTCCGCCCGACCCAGGGCTCGGACTTGGGCTAAGGCCCCGGAAGACGGCGTACTCGGGCTAAGGCCCCGGAAGACGGCGTACTCAGGCTAAGGCCCCGGAAGACGGCGTACTCGGGCTAAGGCCCCGGAAGACGGCGAACTCCGCTCCGCCCGACCCAGGGCTCGGACTCGGGCTAAGGCCCCGGAAGACGACGACCTCCGCCTCGCCCGACCCAGGGCTCGGACTCCGCCTCGGCCTCTGCCGAACGATCTCCGCCTCGCCCGACCCAGGGCTCGGACTCTGCCTCTGTCTTGCAGGACGGACTCGACCTCGGCTTCGGAGGAGCCTCCACGACGCCCGACCTAGGCCGCGAGACCGCCACGTCAACAGGAAGCGTCATCATCACCCTGCCCTGAGCCGACTTGGGTCGCAGAGAACAAGACCGGTGTCCCATCTGGCCAGCTCCGCCAGATAGGCAATGATGGCGCCCCGCTAGACCATGACGACGGCGGCTCTCAGCTCCCTTACGAAAGCAGGGAGACGTCAGCAAAGAGCACAGCTGTTCCAACAGCTGTCCCTCCGTCAAGCTCCATTGCTTCTCCAACAGCCACGACGCCACACCAACAGGGTGCCAAGATCTCTCCGGCTGCCACCTTGGCATGTACTTAGGGCCCTAGCTCTCCCTTGCTAGACACGTAGCACCTTGCTACACCCCCATTTTGTACACCTGGCTCCTCTCCTTACGCTTATAAAAGGAAGGACCAGGGCCTTCTTAGAGAAGGTTGGCCTCGCGGGAACGAGGGCAGGGGCAGGCGCTCTCTTGAGGCCGCTCGCTCCCCTCACCCGTGCGGACGCTTGTAACCCCCTACTGCAAGCGCACCCGACCTGGGCGCGGGACGAACACGAAGGTCGCGGGAACCTCCGTCTCTCTCTCTCTCTCTCTCTCTCGACCCGGCTCCGGCCACCGACCTCGCTCTCTCTTCCCCCCTTCGCGCTCGCCCACGCGCTCGACCCATCTGGGCTGGGGCACGCGGCACTCTCACTCGTCGGCTCGGGGACCCCCCGGTCTCGAAACGCCGACAGTTGGCGTGCCAGGTAGGGGCACGCTGCGTGTTGACGAGCAGTTTCCCGTCAAGCTCCAGATGGGCAGTCTCCAACAACCTCTTCAACCCGGGACGGTGCTCCGTTTCGGGAGCCTCGAGTTCATGTCTCTCGACAGCAGCTACGACATGATACTCCTTCCACCACCGCGCTACAGCAACAATGATGGCGGACAGCCCGCCCGCCGGCGGCGGAATCGACGACGCCTTTCCCGCGTGGGGGAAGGACAACTTCCGAGCTCGCCCCATCCTCTCCCTCGCCGTCGGAGGAGGAGGAGGCGGGACAACCAGGGCCGAGCGGGAGGCTGCGCTCCGACGGCTGTCGAGCAAATCGACATTCCCGGCGCCCCGACGGAGGACACGCCAAGCGTTGCCCTCGCGTTCGAGGCAAAGGCGAGCAGCATCCCCCCGCAACACATCGACCCCGACCAGGCGAACGACGCCGGCGCGCTCACGAAGGGCCTGCAGGACGTCGCCCTCGTACCCAAGACGACGGCGTGATCAGCCCCCGACATGACTTCGTCGCTCCTCGTCGACAAAAAGGTACCAACTGCTCCCCATCTTTCGTCATTTCGACTCGACCTCAGCCCGCCTGGCGACCTCACTTTGGCGGGAGCTCACATTGAGGCGAGTGCAACCTCTCTGGGGTTTCGTGTGCGGTCGCCTTGGGACCAATTGACGGGTGTCTCGACCTACGGACCCTCTGGGTCCGAGGACGATGACGACCCCAGCATCTGCTGGGATTTCTCCGGATCTGGCAACCCTAGTGCCATGCGGGACTTCATGACCGCATGTGACTACTGCCTCTCCGACTATTCTGACGGCAGCCGCAGCCTTGGCGACAAGGACTGCGGCCCGAGCCGCGAATGTTTCCACATCGAGCTAGGGGATCCCTCCGGAGGCGGCTGTCTCGGCATGCCGGAGGATGGTGATCTCCCTAGGCCAGCGCCTCGCGCCGACATCCCGCGGGAGCTAGCTGTGGTCCCCGTTCCGGCGGGGGGTCACAACCCACAGCTCGAGCAAGTCCGCGGGGCGCAGGCCGGGCTCGATGAGGGAGCGGGAGCGCTCGAGGCAATCCGCCAGAACATCGGGCAGGTATGGGCGGGCCAGCCCTCGGCCGGAGAAATACGTCACTTGCTCCAGGGTCTCCAACACCGCATCACCAACGATGCCAGGGCCAGACTGCCTCCCGCATCCGGCGGAACCGGTCAGGACCTGGCAGCGGCAGCGATGCTCCTCCGCGCGATGCCGGAGTCATCAACCACCGAGGGTCGGCGAATCCAGGGAGAACTCAAACATCTCCTGGAAGGCGCTGCGGCCCGGCGGGCCGAAAGCTCTGCCTCCCGAAGGCAGGGGTACCCCTCGGAACCTCGTGCCGCGACTTCCCGACTCACGCGGGAAGCCTCGGTCTTCACTGGGCGAACGCGCAACACCGCGCCTGCGGCCCCGGGCCACCTCGGCGACGAGCACCCTCATCGCGACCGTCGGGCGCGCCTCGACGAAAGGGTGCGCCGAGGCTACCACCCCAGGCGTGGGGGACGCTACGACAGCAGGGAGGATCGGAGTCCCTCGCCCGAACCACCCGGTCCGCAGGTCTTCAGCCGAGCCATTCGGCGGGCGCCGTTTCCGCCCCGATTCCGACCCCCGACTACTATCACGAAGTACTCGGGGGAAACGAGACCGGAATTGTGGCTTGCGGACTACCGCCTGGCCTGTCAACTGGGTGGCACGGACGATGACAACCTCATCATCCGAAACCTCCCCCTGTTCCTCTCCGATACCGCTCGTGCTTGGTTGGAGCACCTGCCTCCGGGGCAGATTTCCAACTGGGAAGATCTGGTTCAGGCTTTCGCCGGCAACTTCCAGGGCACGTACGTGCGCCCCGGGAATTCCTGGGACCTCCGAAGCTGTCGGCAACTGCCGGGAGAGTCTCTTCGGGACTACATCCGGCGGTTCTCGAAGCAGCGCACCGAGCTGCCCAACGTCACCGACTCCGATGTCATCGGCGCGTTCCTCGCCGGCACCACCTGCCGCGACCTGGTGAGCAAGTTGGGTCGCAAGACCCCCACCAGGGCGAGCGAGCTGATGGACATCGCCACCAAGTTCGCCTCCGGCCAGGAGGCGGTAGAGGCCATCTTCCGAAAGGACAAGCAGCCCCAGGGCCGCCCGTCGGAAGATGCTCCCGAGGCGTCTACTCCGCGCGGCGCCAAGAAGAAAGGCAGGAGGAAGTCGCAAGCGAAGCGCGACGTTCCCGATGCAGACCTTGTCGCCGCCGCCGAGCACAAGAACCCTCGGAAGCCCCCCGGAGGCGCCAACCTCTTCGACAAGGCTCTCAAGGAGGCGTGCCCCTACCATCAGGGGCCCGTCAAGCACACCCTCGAAGAATGCGTCATGCTTCGGCGCCACTTCCATCGGGCCGGGCCACCCGCAGAGGGTGGCAAGGCCCGCGACGACGACAAAAGGGAGGATCGCCAAGCAGGAGAGTTCCCAGAGGTCCGCGACTGCTTCATGATCTACGGAGGGCATGCGGCGAATGCCTCGGCTCGGCATCGTAAGCAAGAGCGTCGGGAGGTCTGTTCGGTGAAGGTGGCGGCACCAGTCTATCTAGACTGGTCCGACAAGCCCATCACCTTCGACCGGGACGACCACCCCGACCACGTGCCGAGCCCGGGGAAGTACCCGCTCGTCGTCGACCCCGTCATCGGCGATGTCAGGCTCACCAAGGTTCTGATGGATGGAGGCAGCTGCCTCAACATCATCTACGCTGAGACCCTCAGGCTCCTGCGCGTCGACCTGTCGTCCGTCCGAGCAGGCGCTGCGCCCTTCCACGGGATCATCCCCGGGAAGCGCGTCCAGCCCCTCGGACAGCTCGACCTCCCTGTCTGCTTCGGAACACCCTCCAACTTCCGAAGGGAGACTTTGACGTTCAAGGTGGTCGGGTTCCGAGGAACCTACCACGCAGTGTTGGGAAGGCCATGCTACGCGAAGTTCATGGCCATCCCCAACTACACCTACCTGAAGCTCAAGATGCCGGGCCCCAACGGGGTCATCACCGTCGGCCCCACGTACAAACACGCATTCGAATGCGATGTGGAGTGCGTGGAGTACGCCGAGGCCCTCGCTGAGTCCGAGGCCCTCATTGCCGACCTGGAAAGCCTCTCCCGAGAGGTGCCGAACGTGAAGCGACATGCCGGCAACTTCGAGCCAGCGGAGACGGTCAAGGCCGTCCCTCTCGACCCCAGTGGTGATGCCTCCAAGCAGATCCGGATCGGTTCCGGGCTCAACCCCAAATAGGAAGCAGTGCTCGTCGACTTTCTCTGCGCAAACGCCGACGTCTTTGCGTGGAGTCCCTCGGACATGCCCGGCATACCGAGGGATGTCGCCGAGCACTCGCTGGATATTCGGGCCGGAGCCCGACCGGTCAGACAGCCTCTGCGCCGATTCGACGAGGAAAGGCGCAGGGTGATTGGCGAGGAGATCCACAAGCTGATGGCAGCAGGGTTCATTAAAGAGGTATTCCATCCCGAATGGCTTGCCAACCCTGTACTTGTGAGGAAAAAAGGGGGGAAATGGCGGATGTGTGTAGACTACACTGGTCTTAACAAAGCATGTCCGAAAGTCCCCTACCCTCTACCTCGCATCGATCAAATCGTGGACTCCACTGCAGGGTGCGAAACCCTGTCCTTCCTTGATGCCTACTCAGGGTATCATCAAATCAAGATGAAAGAGTCCGACCAGCTCGCGACTTCTTTCATCACGCCCTTCGGCATGTACTGTTACGTCACGATGCCGTTCGGTTTGAGGAACGCGGGTGCAACTTACCAGCGGTGCATGAACCATGTGTTCGGCGAACACATCGGTCGCACGGTCGAGGCCTACATCGATGACATCGTAGTCAAGACGAGGAGAGCCTCTGACCTCCTCTCCGACCTCGAACTGACATTCCGGTGTCTCAAGGCGAAGGGCGTCAAGCTCAATCCCGAGAAGTGCGTCTTCGGGGTGCCCCGGGGCATGCTCTTGGGATTCATCGTCTCCGAGCGAGGCATCGAAGCCAACCCGGAGAAGATCGCAGCCATCACAAACATGGGGCCCATCAAAGACTTGAAAGGCGTACAGAGGGTCATGGGATGTCTCGCGGCCCTGAGCCGTTTCATCTCGCGCCTCGGCGAAAGAGGCCTGCCCCTGTACCGTCTCTTAAGGAAGGCTGAGTGCTTCACTTGGACTCCCGAGGCCGAGGAAGCCCTCGGGAACCTGAAGGCACTCCTCACCCAGGCGCCCATCTTGGTACCCCCAGCTGATGGTGAAGTCCTCCTGGTCTACGTCGCCGCTACCACTCAGGTGGTCAGCGCCGCGATCGTAGTCGAAAGGCAGGAAGAGGGGCATGCTCTACCCATTCAGAGGCCAGTTTACTTCGTCAGCGAAGTGCTGTCCGAAACCAAGATCCGCTACCCACAAGTCCAGAAGCTGCTATACGCAGTGATCCTGACGAGGCGAAAGCTGCGACATTACTTCGAATCCCATCCGGTGACTGTGGTGTCATCCTTCCCCCTGGGGGAGATCATCCAGTGCCGGGAAGCCTCGGGGCGGATCGCGAAGTGGGCGGTGGAAATCATGGGCGAGGCAATCTCGTTTGCCCCTCGGAAGGCCATCAAGTCCCAGATACTGGCGGATTTCGTAGCCGAATGGGTCGATACCCAGTTGCCAACGGCTCCGATCCAACCAGAGCTCTGGACCATGTTTTTCGACGGGTCGCTGATGAAGACGGGGGCGGGCGCGGGCCTGCTCTTCGTCTCGCCCCTCGGGAAACACCTGCGCTACGTGCTCCGCCTCCATTTCCCGGCGTCCAATAATGTGGCTGAGTACGAGGCTCTGATCAACGGATTGCGAATCGCCATCGAGCTAGGGGTCCAACGCCTCGATGCACGCGGCGACTCGCAGCTCGTCATCGACCAAGTCATGAAGAACTCCCTCTGCCGCGACCCGAAGATGGAGGCCTACTGTGAGGAGGTTCGACGCCTGGAAGACAAGTTCTACGGGCTCGAGCTTAACCACATCGCCCGGCGCTACAACGAGACTGCGGACGAGCTGGCGAAGATAGCCTCGGGGCGAACGACGGTTCCCCCGGACGTCTTCTCCCGAGATCTGCACCAACCCTCCGTCAAGATAGGCGACGCGCCCCAGCCCGAACCATCCTCGGCTCGGCCCGAGGAACCCTCGGAGCCCGAGGGCGAAGCACTGCGCATCAAGGTGGAGCAGAACGGGGTCGTGCCAGATCAAGATTGGCAAACCCCGTACCTGCAATATCTCCGCCAAGGAGAACTGCCCCTCGACCAAGCCGAGGCTCGGCGGGTAGCGTGGCGCGCCAAATCGTTCGTCTTGCTGGGCGATGAGAAGGAGCTCTACCACCGTAGCCCCTCGGGCATCCTCCAGCGATGTATCTCCATCGCCGAAGGTCAGGAACTCCTGCGGGAAATACACTCGGGGGCTTGCGGTCATCATGCAGCACCTCGAACCCTCGTCGGGAACGCTTTCCGTCAAGGCTTCTACTGGCCAACGGCGGTGGCTGACGCCACTAGAATTGTCCGCGCCTGCGAAGGGTGCCAATTCTATGCGAAGCAGACCCACCTGCCCGCTCAGGCTCTGCAGACGATACCCATAACCTGGCCCTTCGCTGTATGGGGTCTGGACCTCGTCGGCCCTTTGCAGAAGGCGCCCGGGGGCTACACGCACCTGCTGGTCGCCATCGACAAATTCTCCAAGTGGATCGAGGTCCGACCCCTGAACAGCATCAGGTCCGAGCAGGCGGTGGCGTTCTTCACCAACATCATCCATCGCTTCGGGGTCCCGAACTCCATCATCACCGACAACGGCACCCAGTTCACCGGCAAAAAATTCTTGAATTTTTGCGAGGATCACAACATCCGGGTAGACTGGGCCGCCGTAGCTCACCCCATGTCGAATGGGCAAGTAGAACGTGCCAATGGCATGATTCTACAGGGGCTCAAGCCTCGAATTTACAATGATCTCAACAAGTTCGGCAAGCGATGGATGAAGGAACTCCCCTCGGTGGTATGGAGCCTGAGGACGACGCCAAGCCGAGCCACGGGTTTCACGCCGTTCTTCCTGGTCTACGGGGCCGAGGCCGTCTTGCCCACGGACTTGGAATACGGCTCCCCGAGGACGAAGGCCTACAACGAAGAAAGCAACCAAGCAAGCCGAGAAGACTCGCTGGACCAGCTGGACGAGGCTCGGGACAGGGCCTTACTACACTCGGCGCGGTACCAGCAGTCCCTGCGACGCTACCACGCCCGAGGGGTCTGACCCCGAGGCCTCCAGGTGGGCGATCTAGTGCTTCGGCTGCGGCAAGACGCCCGAGGGAGGCACAAGCTCACGCCCCCCTGGGAGGGGCCGTTCATCATCGCCAAAGTTCTGAAGCCCGGAACGTACAAGCTGGCCAACAGTCAAGGCGAGGTCTACGGCAACGCCTGGAACATCCAACAGCTACGTCGCTTCTACCCTTAAGATGTTTCCAAGTTGTTCATATACCTCGCACCCACGCAAAGTTTAGTCAACAAGGAAGGGTCGGCCTCGCCTCGGCAAAAGCCCGACCCTCCCTCGGGGGCTAAAAGGGGGGAAACCCCCTCTGCGTCAAAATTTTCCTCGAACAAAAAATCTCTTTTACCAGAACATCTTTCGTGCTTTTTGACTACTTCGAAAAGTGGGTCCCGGAAACGACGGGGTACACGTAAGCAGCCAAGGCTGACCGAGCCGAGGGACTCCTACGCCTCCGGGATACGAATACCTCACTCATCACCTTCTGCAATAAGTAACTCACGCTCGGATAAGGTGAACCCGCGGATCGAACGAGTCTTTACATACGGAAGCCCTTCTGTCGAAGCGATTCTTCGAGCCTTCTAGACCGAGCCGGTGACAGGGCCTCATGGACGGGTGAAAGTACGCGTAAGCGGCAAGGCCGACCGAGCCGAGGGACTCCCACGCCTCCGGGATACGGATACCTCACTCATCACCTTCCGCGAGAAGCAACTCTTGCTCGCCCTAACATCCCTGCTACCGACGGAAAGTCCAGATACTCGAAACAAGAGGAAAAGAGACGCAGCTTTATATCGCAGCAAGGGTGTGTGTTCTGGCCTCGACGGCCGCACAAGGCCCACGCTACAAGACGATTTGACCCTGCAGGCTCGGATCTTGACGCTGGATGAGGGCGATAACAACCTCGGCGTCGACAACACCTTCGGCAGGGCCCGACCTAGCCTCGGATGGCGACGCGGTCCCAAGGCCTCCGCTTCGGAGGACGACGTCATCACCACGCCCGAGCAATCTCTGCCAGGGACTTCTCCGAGATCCCGGCCCGAGCAGACGGCTCAGCCGGCCACCTCCGGGGCTTCGGCCGACCACCTTCCGAGGGCGCCGGCCCGGTCCGAAGCCTCGGCTGGTCGACTCCGACGACAATCTTGCCAACAACCAGGCTAGGCTCTGGCCAACCAGGTTCCATTTCCGAGCCAACTCTGCCTCTGCTCGTATTGATACCGCTACCCCTGGCCTCGGCTCGTCGAAGAGCGGCCGAGGGGTCTCTTTAACTAAGCTAGAGGAGCCTCGGACAACAGGTCCGGCCGGGCCGAGGGATTCCTACGCCTCCGGGATACGGATACCTCACTCGTCACCTTAGCACGAGGCGACTCACGCTTGGTGAAGCGGTCCATACAAACAACAGGCGAGTCTTAGTGCTCGAAAATGAGGAAAAAACACGGCCCCGTGCCGTAGTTACATACATGTTCAGGCCCCGAAAGCCGAAATGAACAAAAGACCCGGCACTCGAAGTGCCATTACAAACGGAACTCCGGTTCCCCCCCCCCCCCCCCGCAGGTACGAACAACCCCACTCGATGGGGGTGGGCCTGCGGAGCAGCAGAAGACCGACGAACGGCACGTCGCCGCCCACCCCGGCAGCGGCGACGATGAAGACGTCTGTCCTAGGGGGCCGAACAGCAGCAATGATGGCCTCGGGGCGGACGCTGCTGTTGGGAGGCCCCCGCCCTTGCCCAAACTCGAGAGGCAAGGACGGGCAGAAGGCCGTAGAGTCGGAGGTCGGTCCGTGGCCAGTCTCGGCTGTCGCCCCGGCGGAAGAACCTCTTCCAGTTGCCGTGGCGGGAAGCGGCACCGGGGGTGGCTCCGAGACTGCTCGGCTCAGAGAGCCGGGCACGCTGCAGCTGTTGGCGCCACGGACGACTCCCGCCCTTCCCCCCGATCACTGAGGGAAGGAGCGGGTCACCACCCGCGCGGGGGCCAACCCCGACTCAGCACACGCCCCTCCTCAGCCCTGGTGATGAAAATCCTTGAGGCTGAGGAAGCGGCGGGTGCCGCAGCCCGGCTCGCTTTCCCCCACCATCAAGCCGGAAGTCGCCCTCTTGGGTGACCGCCGGTGGAGGGGTGCAGCCGGGCTGCATGATGAAAATCCTTGAAGCCGAACGATGGCTGAAAGGTACCAACTCCCGCAGAGTTGTGTTCCTCCAACGATGGAGCGAAAAAACGGCGGTTTCCCCCATCCGGGGGCTTGGAAGATGGAGAGACACGATGCATAGGGGAGGAAGGAGACATGACCGCCCTACGAAGGGGGTCGCCCTCCTTTTAAAGGCAACTCCCCCTGCTTGCACCCCCAACCGTCACGGGCTGGGTCTTCTTCAACACGCCTCCAAAGTCCTCCCCTGCGGCGCGGGGGCTGGGGCCCGCCTGTCATGCAGACCGGCTCTAAGCAGAAGAAGCCGAACCGTCGCGCACGACGCACGCAATCACCCAGCGGTTACAAGCAATCCTCCACTTTCGCCCAGACCGGTGGGCGGAAGGGGCAGGCAGCCATGCGGGCGGCATGCAACCGCGCCAAGTGGACACGCCTCTCCGACTCCTGACAGGCCAGCGCGACGGCTCAAGCCCACGCGTCGTGCAACCGGCGCACCGGGTGCTGCATGCGGGCCGCTGTGTCACTCGCTCCACCACCGCACCTCCTCGATTGCGGAACCGATACCGTGATTCGAGGCGACCCAGCCCGCGACCCAGCGGCGCCAGCCTGGCGCAGTGGTCAAACGCGGTCAAAAATGGGCCGGCGGTAATGACGGTGGCAGGCGCGTGAGAGCAGCGGTCACGCCATCTGCCAAGCTCATGTCCCATCCGGAGGCAGCAAGAGAACCCCCTCTCACGGCATGAAGACGACGCGCCCGTGACCCGTACCTCGAACGGCTCGCGCACGCTCAACGGCAACCTCGCCAACTACCCAGCCCGGCGCATTAACTCCGCGGCTCGACGGACAGCGCTACGGGCGGGAGCGGCTGGCGACGTTTCGCCTTCGCCAAAACAACCACGCCGAAAAAGGTACGCCACGACGTTCAATTTCGAACCCCTTTTTCCCTTTTCCTTCTTTCTCTATCTCTTGCAACAGGGACCGAGAAGGGGGATAACCCCAAAGGGATCCTTCCCCGTGAAGGAACTAGGCTCCGAGCCCCCCTACTGATCAGAGGTTCGAAGGCTGGCCCCCCAAAGGGTTCGACAGCCGCCTCAGATCGCGTGGGCCCGACACCCACTACTGGTCAGGGGTTCGAAGGTCGGCCCCCGAAAGGTTCCACGACCGCCTCAGGCTACTCGGGCTCCACGCCCCCTACTGATCAGGGGTTCGAAGGCTGGCCTGTCGAAGGGTTCACAGTCGCCCCAGACGCCGAGCGAGGGATGACCAGGGGTACGTTCGATACATAACCAAGGCTCGGGCTGCGCTCCCGAGGTACCCTAGGACATTTCCGAGACCAGCGGGAACGACTCTGTAACGGAATCCCATCGGAGGGAGGCAACGAGCCCTCGGACCCCGTCGCTAGGGGACCGGGTCCGGCAGATCACCCGCAGGTACTTTTGGGCGTGCCTCCGGGCCCCTAGCCGACCCCCAACGAACGGGGCACGGACGTCCACTCGGATTACCCGATTGCAGCTCACCGGAGACACCATGTTCGGTGCCCATCGAGGGTAACATGGCGCACTCCCCCCCTCCTCCTTGCGGAAAGGCGACATAGGGGCGTATATAAAAAAGCCGAGTCTGTCCCTGACCGTCCTCTCGCTCCGTGCGGAGGCTCGGGGGCTGCTCTCGCAAACCCGGCTCCGGCCGAACCGTTGACAACGTCAACATACCAGCCCGAGAACTTGGGCCCCGACAGTGCACCTGGGCTACGCCCTGCTCGCATGAGGGAACCGCCAGACCAGCCGAGGCATTACGCAAGGCATTAAGACCTCGGAGGAGTGAAACCACTCCTCCGAGGCCTCGGGGGCTACACCCGGCGGGTGCGCTCGCGCGCACCCACCGGAACCAAGTACCGCCGAGAAAGGCTGGTCCCCTTGCAAAAAAGTGCGACGCAAGCCTCCAAGCGAGTGTTAACACTCTCTTCGAGGCTCGGGGGCTACTGTCGGGGACCATAATTAGGGGTACCCTCAAGACGCCTAATTCTCAGCTGGTAACCCCCATCAGCATAAAGCTGCAAAGGCCTGATGGGTTTGATTAAGTCAGGGATTAGTCCATACGAGCGACTTGATCACGCCACGCCCGAGCCTAGCCTCGGGCGAGGGCAGCCGACCCTAAGATGACTCCGTCTCGCCTGAGGTCTCCTCTTTCACGGCAGACGCATCACCGGCTCGCCCGAGGCCCCGCCTTCGATAAGAAGTAACCCTGACTAAATCACCGCGCCAACCGACCAAATCCCTGGGGCCTTCAACGCAAAAGGTAAGACTGACGGGCGACCAGACTTCGCCAGAGGCGCTATAGGAGACTCCGCCCGACCCAGGGCTCGGACTTGGGCTAAGGCCCCGGAAGACGGCGTACTCGGGCTAAGGCCCCGGAAGATGGCGTACTCGGGCTAAGGCCCCGGAAGACGGCGTACTCGGGCTAAGGCCCCGGAAGACGGCGAACTCCGCTCCGCCCGACCCAGGGCTCGGACTCGGGCTAAGGCCCCGGAAGACGACGACCTCCGCCTCGCCCGACCCAGGGCTCGGACTCCGCCTCGGCCTCTGCCGAACGATCTCCGCCTCGCCCGACCCAGGGCTCGGACTCTGCCTCTGTCTTGCAGGACGGACTCGACCTCGGCTTCGGAGGAGCCTCCACGACGCCCGACCTAGGCCGCGAGACCGCCACGTCAACAGGAAGCGTCATCATCACCCTGCCCTGAGCCGACTTGGGTCGCAGAGAACAAGACCGGTGTCCCATCTGGCCAGCTCCGCCAGATAGGCAATGATGGCGCCCCGCTAGACCATGACGACGGCGGCTCTCAGCTCCCTTACGAAAGCAGGGAGACGTCAGCAAAGAGCACAGCTGTTCCAACAGCTGTCCCTCCGTCAAGCTCCATTGCTTCTCCAACAGCCACGACGCCACACCAACAGGGTGCCAAGATCTCTCCGGCTGCCACCTTGGCATGTACTTAGGGCCCTAGCTCTCCCTTGCTAGACACGTAGCACCTTGCTACACCCCCATTTTGTACACCTGGCTCCTCTCCTTACGCTTATAAAAGGAAGGACCAGGGCCTTCTTAGAGAAGGTTGGCCTCGCGGGAACGAGGGCAGGGGCAGGCGCTCTCTTGAGGCCGCTCGCTCCCCTCACCCGTGCGGACGCTTGTAACCCCCTACTGCAAGCGCACCCGACCTGGGCGCGGGACGAACACGAAGGTCGCGGGAACCTCTCTCTCTCTCTCTCTCGACCCGGCTCCGGCCACCGACCTCGCTCTCTCTTCCCCCCTTCGCGCTCGCCCACGCGCTCGACCCATCTGGGCTGGGGCACGCGGCACTCTCACTCGTCGGCTCGGGGACCCCCCGGTCTCGAAACGCCGACAGATCCCATATCACTGTGACCATTTCTGTCTTCAGGTTCAGTTTCAGTTAATTGATACAAGTCTGACAAAGCAACTTTGGGCAACAATTTCTTTGATTTTTTCATAACAACTAGAGTGACTGTCTGCATCAAAGTTATTCTCCCATAATAGCTCTACCAAATTGATGTGGTGGCATAGGGCAAAATCCCTTTTGTTTGGAAGTTAGCAGGCCCTAAAGATGAACCCATTTCACTGAAATTCAGACTTAGACAAAAGAGTTCAAATGTGGCTCTTTTGCAAATAAGTCCAAAACTCAGGGTTTAGGTTGCAAATCTTCATAATTGTGGACCATACGACTTAAGATGCTTTAACTTCATAGTTTTTGCACTTTAGTCAAAAGTGCGCTAATTTTGCACTTAGCCTCCTAGGGTTTAACTCTAGGGTTTTCCAGGGTTCTATTTAGGGTTTTTGACATTTTAGGGGTTTGGATGTCACTTGAGTTCAACTATGGAGATACTTTATGACTTCTTTAATTGAATTTTGAATTTTCTCTTGTTTAGGCCTTGTTTGCTCTATTAAATCCAATTCAGGGTGGAGTACCCTACTCTAGGGTTTGATTCACAAAAGGTCATATCAACACAACTTGTTTGAAATTTTTGCCTAGTGAATGCACTCTAGGTGTAACAAACATATGGAATGCCAATGCTTATAATGTTATGCTCAAGTTTTAGTAACAGTAACACCAGGGGTGTTACATCCTTCCCCCCATAAAAGAATCTCATCCTGAGATTAGAAGTCCTAAGGCAAGTAATGGAAAAGGAAACACGACATGTCTTTATTTCCTTATTCTTGGTACAAGGCAGGGGTGGTTTTGGGCTCACTCCTTTATTACAACAATTGTATACACTTTACAAATTACATGAGGCTAAAAAGCCTGGGAAATTCTTTTCTAAAAAGTCTTGAGTTTCCCATGTAGCCTCACCTTCTGAATGCTGGTTCCACTTTATCTTGTAAAACTTGAGAGTTTTTCTTCGGGTAATTCTGTCCTTTTGATCCAGGACTCGAATAGGGTGCTCTGAATACGACAAGTCTGGTTCTAGGGAAACATTCGTTACTTCAATGGTTCGATTAGGAACCCGAAGACACTTCTTCAATTGAGACACGTGGAACACATTATGTACTGCAGACAAGGTTTCGGGTAACTGAAGTCGATATGCAACTGGTCCATATCTTTAAAGGATAGGAAAAGG
Organism: Zea luxurians; assembly: GCA_029449295.1. Lineage (NCBI taxonomy): Eukaryota > Viridiplantae > Streptophyta > Magnoliopsida > Poales > Poaceae > Zea > Zea luxurians. The sequence goes on along the minus strand of JAOPSE010000118.1, from coordinate 1,075,060 downwards.
ACCAATATACCGGGGTGCAAGCTTCCCTTTTACCCCGAAACGTGATATACCCTTCATTGGTGAAACTTTCAGGTAGACATAGTCTCCAACTGAAAAGTACAAGGGTATCCGGTGGGTGTCTGCATAACTCTTCTGACGAGCTTGAGCTTTCTTCAAATTATGAATTATTCGTTGAACCTTCTCTTCTGTCTCCTTTACCATGTCAGGCTTGAAGCAATATCTTTCACCAGGTTCAGACCAGTTTAACGGAGTGCGACATCGTCGTCCATATAAAGCTTCGAAGGGTGCCATCTTAATACTTTCTTGATAGCTATTATTATATGAGAACTCCGCTAATGGTAAACAATCATCCCATTTCTGTGGGAACTCCAGAACACATGCTCGCAACATATCTTTGAGTATCTGATTTACCCTCTCAGTCTGCCCACTGGTTTGAGGATGATAGGCCGAACTATGGAGCAACTTGGTACCCAGGGATTTATGAAGTGCTTCCCAAAACTTGGCTATAAATTGTGGTCCACGATCCGACACTATAGTCTCAGGAACCCCGAGCAGACTAAGAATACGAGCAATGTATAATTGGGCATAGGCAGTAACCGGGTGATCTGTTTTGACTGGTAGAAAATGGGCTATCTTGGTAAGTTGATCAACTATAACCCAAATAGAATCATACCCTTTTGTTGTCCTGGGCAATCCCACAATAAAGTCCATGCTTATATCTTCCCATTTCCATGTAGGGATAGGTAGCGATTGTAATGGACCAGCAGCCTTCATGTGTATGGCCTTGACACATCTACAAGTGTCACATTTTGCCACATAGCGTGCGATTTCAATTTTCATCTTTGTCCACCAGTAATGCTGTTTCAGATCATGATACATCTTAGTGCTTCCGGGATGAATAGAATAGCGACTAAGATGTGCTTCATCCAAAATTTGCTGGTGGAGCTCCTCATTCTTAGGCATAACTATGCGGTTGTTGAACCATACAACACCTTGATCACCTTTTTGGAAGCAGTCGGCTTTTCCAGCTTCTATCTTCTCATGAATGTGCTTCATTCCCTCATCACTTCTTTGTGCGTCAATTATTTGTTGCAGGATGACTGACTCAAGCTTCAAATGATTTGAAGTTCCATGTTGAATCATTCCCAGGTTCAACTTCTCCATTTCTTGGCATAACATTTTGTCAGAAGTCTTCATGGTAAGACAATGGCAGAAAGCCTTACGACTCAACGCATCTGCCACCACATTAGCTTTTCCTGGGTGATAGTGAATCTCTAATTCATAATCCTTGATCAGCTCAAGCCATCTCCTTTGTCTCATATTGAGCTCTGACTGGGTAAAAATATACTTTAAACTCTTATGATCTGTATAAATGTGACAGACATTCCCCAGCAGATAGTGACGCCATATTTTGAGGGCATGAACCACTACAGCTAACTCCATGTCATGAGTTGGATAATGTTCCTCATGCCGGTGCAACTGCCGTGAAGCATAAGGTATTACTCGGCCTTCTTGCATTAAAACACAACCGAGACCACTGCCTGATGCGTCACAATACACATGGAAGGGCTTTTCAATATCCGGCTGAGCCAATACCGGAGCAGTGGTTAATAATACCTTCAATTGCTCAAAGGCTTCATTACACTTCGAAGACCAATTGAATTTAATATCACTCTTCAATAAACTTGTGATTGGTTTCACAAGCTTAGAAAAATCCGGAATGAATCGGCGGTAATAACCAGCTAGCCCAAGGAAACTTCAGACTTGATGTACAGTGGTTGGGGGTTTCCACTCCAAAATATCCTTGACTTTGCTGGGATCTACCGCAATCTCCTTAGCAGATAATACATGTCCCAGAAATTGAATCTCCTCTAGACAAAATGCGCACTTACTAAAGTTAGCATACAATTGATGTTCCCTTAAGCGCGTCAATACGATCCATAAGTGCTGAGCATGCTCCTCTTCATTCTTGGAGTATATTAAGATATCGTCAATGAAGACCACCACAAACTTGTCCAACTCGGGCATAAATACCGAGTTCATCAGATATGTGAAGTGGGCAGGAGCATTCGTCAGTTCGAAAGACATAACCAAATATTCAAATAGTCCATACCGCGTGGTGAATGCGGTCTTAGGTATAACTTCGGGTCGGATACGGATCTGATGATAACCCGACCTGAGGTCAATCTTGGAGAATACCCGAGCTCCGGTAAGTTGATCAAATAGAATGTCAATCCAGGGAAGAGGGTACTTATTCTTGATAGTGACCTCATTAAGGGGTCTATAGTCCACGCACATCTGTAACGTTTGATCCTTCTTCTTGACGAAAATGGCTGGACAACCCCAAGGCGAAGAACTTGGTCGGATAAATCCTTTTTCAAGTAGATCTTGCAATTGGGTCTTGAGTTCTGCCAGTTCATTTGGAGGGATTCAGTACGACCTTCTAGAAATAGGAGCCATACCGGGCTTCAACTCAATCACAAATTCTACATCTCTTTCTGGAGGCAATCCCGGCAGATCTTCTGGGAAGACATCTGGGAACTCACATACTACCGGAATATCTTGGATCTCCGGTATGATAGCTTCATACACTCTGCCAGTTGGTCTAGCTGGAATGGCTATGGGGATAGACAAAAGAATCTCTTCTTGGCCATAACTCAACCTGATTGTTCTCAGATCAGTGTTGAGGATTGCTTTATGCTGGGCTAACCAATTCATGCCCAAAATTACATCTATGTCTTGGCCTTTTAGAATAATCATGTTTGTTGGAAAGTCCCGTTCAGCCAAGGTTACGGGCACTTGGTAAGCCACTTCTTTATTAAATATTTGTCCCCCAGGCGAATGAATAGTAAACCCTTCCCTTGATTCAGTATATGGAATGCAATGTTTTTCCACAAATTTCTTGCTCATGAAAGTATGTGAAGCACCAGAAACAAAGAGAATAAGTGCAGGGTGATTGGCCACGAGGAACGTACCCATCATCACCGGTTCGCCTTCCGGTGTTGTGGCCACTTGAGTGTAATAGATCCGTCCCGTTTTCCTTGTATTTTTGGTTGCGGTATTGGTTGCTGCATTTCCCTTAGAACTCCCAGAACTCTATTGATTATTTGATTGATTTTGCCATGGACAGTCCTTAATAAAATGCCCAGACTTTCCACAGTTGAAGCAGCCTGTTGACAAGCTGGGAAGAGCAGGGAAACGAGTGCCAGGGGCACCTGGCTGATTTTTAGTGATGGGGGCAGCGGTAGGACGGATGAAAACTGGTTGCTTGGAAGGAAAGGAGGGTGGGCGCGATGAAGAACGATTCTCGTTGAAAGGCCAGATGACCAACTTTTGTCTCTTTTCAGGCCCCTGGTTAGGCCTGTCACCTCCATTTCCCTTTGATTTGCGGGAGCCTGCATATTTAGCTTCTACTGCCAGCGCCGTGCTGACAGCCCTTCCATAGGTAAGATCGATGCAGGTGGCCATCTTTCTTTGCATCCGATCATTCAAGCCTCTCATGAAGCAATTCCTCTTCTTTATATCCGTGTTGACTTGATCGATTGTGTATTGGGATAAGTGGTTGAATTTATTGAGATACTGGGTGACAGTATCCCCGCCCTGCTTCAGCTACATAAATTCCTCCTGCTTCATATGGAGGACTCTTTCAGGTATATAATGCTCTCTGAAGGCCAACTTGAACTCATCCCACGTGATTTGATGACCAGCCGGCTGAACAACAACAAAATTTCCCCACCACGTACTGGCAGGGCCACGCAATTGTTGTGCTGCGAAGAGGGGCTTTTGAATCTCCGTGCACCGGAGAAGCCCAAACTTCTGCTCAATAACGTGGATCCATTCATCCGCTTCCAAAGGATCTTCGGCTTTGACAAACAACGGAGGACATGTCTCGGAGAAATCCATATATGATGTTTCACGGGGGCCTTGCGGATATGCCCGCCTGCCTTGTTGCTGCATCTGTTGCCCTGCCATTTCCCGCAAGAAATGGGTATTGTCAGTTGTAGCATTAACCAAGGCAGTGATGGCCTCGGCTAGCGTCGGAGGTACTAGGGGTGGATTTGGAGTTGGTTCCCTCCCACGGGAGGTGCCCGCCCCATCCTGTGCGCGAGTCTTAGATGGCATCTGAGGCAAAGAACATTTGAAAATATGATATGCCAGAACAACCATCTATTTCACATTACTGAAAAAGGTAATGTTACAGACTCGTATATACAATAGGATTACGTTACCTATTACACACTACTACTACTTCTATACTATACTATTCTTGCTTCTTGTCGCTTTTGGTAGCCTCGCTGTCAGGCGTAGGAGACCACTGGTTGACCAAATTCATTGAAGGAGGGGGCCTGAAAAGGTCCAGTTCTCCTCCAATGGCTTCTCCTGCTGCTCCAGATGGTCCGGCTCCCATCCCGACAGGATCCGCAGGGACGTTCGGGTGCAATTCTGAATACAACACATGAACTTCTTCATGTAATGTATTACAATATACCTGCAAGTTATCAACAGCTGAGTTAAGCTCTTCCACGCGGGCTCGAGCTCTAGCTTCCTTTTCCCAGGCTAGTGAATAAGAGTTCACAGCCCAGACGAGCGCTAGATCCCGATCCGCTAGCTGGTCTTGCAGGTGGCGGATTTCTGTTCTCAATTCATTGATTCTTTTGCCATCTGCAACCCATAGATCGTTCCTATGTCGAAGTTCTGCTCGAAGCTGATAAACTTGTGCTTCTAGATCTCCGATCGGATCGTTACTACCACTGCTGCTACCTTCATGTTGTGGGGCAAGTTGATGACGGGGCACGCCAAACGGCCCGGTTGACTTGCGCGTGGTCTTTCTCGTGCGCGGCGGCATATCTCCATGAGGGGAAAAAAACTTATTAATATAGTTTTTAGCATGATGCATGTATAATTACAGTATCAACCTTAGTTGATTCACACCTTATATACATTGCACTCCTACTATCTGGTCTTTAAAATAAACTCTTCAGAGATACTTAGGTAAGAAGGGAAGAAATTTTCTAGATAAGTTTGGAAAATTCTTTTTGAAGATGCCTCATAATATCTGCAGAGATGGGCTTCGCTCCGATACCAGCTGTGACAGAACCTCCCAAGTCATTAGGCCCACCTACAGTTGTCCTTGTCCAACGGACCTCAGACAACCCTGCAGGTGCACCTGATCACTTGACAAGCTCGGTATCTGAATTCCTTACCTTCCCAAGAGCGTTTTACCCATCACGCAGACATTACAAATCATCGGAGATGCGGAAGTGTGGAAGCAGTTACAATAACTTAGTTTTATTTGAAAAATAGGACAGAGTTAAATATTTACAGACCAGAACATATTATACAAGTGCAGAGTATTATTATTACAAACCATGGGAGGCAAAAACTCCTCCCCAAATAGATAGTAAAAAGTTTTTAACGGAGGGCCTTCCCTCCCGCAGCTCTAGTCTTGGTGTTCGTCTTTGGTTACCACCTTTGAATAGAAGCAACAAAAATTTGACGCTTCCTCACCTAAAACAACATGGGACAAAACCCTGAGTATGAAGTGTACTTTCGCAAGACTTACCCGACAAAGTAAAAGACTCTCAAGGATATGCTGGCTTTAAGGGAGTCAAGGCAAGGCTTATCAATAATCAATGACTTTGTTTGCAGAAATGCTTACTAAGGTGGATCCTTAAATATCCAACTTTAATTCACCAGGTTAAGTAAGATTACCTGCAACTAGAGTTCTTTCTACCCTAGTTCAAACACTTGACCTGCACTAGCCAATTTCTTAACAACCCTTCATCTTTACTGGATTTCTATGTATAGGTCAGTGACCAAGTCTTCATAACCGTAAAGGTACGGCGATCCGAATCGATTATACTCAGCTGAGGATCTCCAATCACACGACATATGTAGCACTTAACCTTGCATATGTCAACTCGCCACTGGGGTTCTTAAGACCAGATCAGGTTCACGCCAACCAAGAGCACAGATACACCACCGTCCAGCCTCTTGTCACGGAGGGTACATGCTACTCTCGCCATCTCTCCACGCCCATTGCGTGTTATCTTATTCTGGTATTAGTCTGCCCGAGGCAAAGCTTACCCATGACGAGGCATGTGACCAGCTAAAGGGTCCTCGGTCAGCAGGCCTACATCGAGACGGTCCTTAATCGACTCAGAAGGAGACACTACACCGAGACTCTCTTCTCGTACAAGTCACCCGCCCGATCTCAGCTTAATCCTTTCAAACCCAAAGTTTGGTACATGGCAGAGGTACATCTTTTCCGATGTTGAACCCATCATGGCCATGATGGATCCACCATCAAGTTTTATTTTCAAAAACATCCCTCCCACTTTGCCACATCATCTTTTTGTAAAAACAAAACATTTTGTTTTGCTATAGCCAGACTAAGCATAGGAAAAACCTTTTGTAAAACAGGGATTCCAAGGAAGGTAATCAAATTCAAGGAAGGAAATGCAGGAATTGTTTTAGCACTCAACTCCTATTACCTAATGCATCAAACAAGTGAGAAAGATTTTAAAAGAAATCAAGGAGGTGGCAAATGCACCGGGGCTTGCCTTGTTTTACTGGTGAATCAGGCTCGGACCCGCAGATGTCAAAATAGAAACAACTGCCTGCCTGATGTTCCTCAGGTGGTGGTGGTGTCCTTTCTGCTTCAACTTCTACTTCTTCTTCGTTTGCTATATATAGCCAAGTATAATAATGAATGCTCATGTAGTGCTCATGAAGATGCATAAACAATAGAAATTGGTTATCTAAAGTCTTGAGTACATTTTTCATTCACGATTCTCCGAGAACCTAGGGTTTCCGGAGTCAATAGTGAAGTTCATATGGCAGGGGGTAGGGTTTTGGGTTCTATGTATCAGACAAGGTCCAAATCATACCAAACTCTACCCAAGGCTTCTAAATATTATTTAGAGATTATCCCAAAAAATTAGTGAATTTTGGATTTATTATTTATTTTCTAAAAATCTAGAAGCAAGGTCTTAGGCTATTTTGAATACTCTATAACTTCCTGTTTGGATTAAAAATCATAAAACTATTTTTATTAAATTCTATGGAAAATTAGGAATCTAGCAAAATTGGTCCTACATTTTTAGGATTTTTCTACAATTTTCTAGAATTGTTTTAGCTCTGGTAGAAAAAGAAAAAAGAAAAGGAATGAACAGTCTTGGGCCAAATCCAGCCCAGGCGGCCCAACTCCGGGTGGAAAACACGCGCGCTCGCGCCCGCGCTGGCAGACTTGCACAGAGGCTCCCGCTGTTTAGAATATCTGTTAAGAACCCCTAGTTACTATTCCCTCTCTCTCTCTCTCTGACAGTTACACAAAGGTCCCTGGAACTTCGTTCCTTCTCCAAATAAGTCCCTGACCACGGTGCGCTCGCCGTTCATCACCGACACGGCATGTACAGGCCATGGCCGGCGATGGCTGCCTAGTCTAGCTACAGGGGAGGCGTAAACGACCAAGGGTGACCTAGGAACACTCGTCAATTTGGCTTAAACACCTTGAGAACGGTCTGCCCACGTGCACGGCGGAAACCGTGACCTCGAGCTCGCGTTCCCGCTCAATCATGGCTGAATTGACCAAACAGTTGCCATGATGAGTTTCTTGGGCACACCGAGCTGCTAAAACAACACACGAGAGGCGTAGAGCCTTACCAGAGTGGGTTGGCCATGGAGCACGGAGACTTTGGCTTGCCGGTGACAGAGGAAGGGGGAAAATGGTGTCGCGGCGGCTCTGGGTGAAATTGGGGGGTGGGATTGGGGCTATACAGCCGTAAGAGACTGTAGTTTCACCATGCACAATCAATTTGGGAAGAGGGAGCTGAGGCAGCGCGAATTTTGGATTGCGATCAACTCACTGAGTGGAGGTGTGCATACCCCGCCGTGGATCACGGTGCAACTTATAGCCACGGCGGTCCGGCTAGCTATCTATGGCCACAGATAACTGCGTTGGCGCATGTATACCACGTAGGGAAGAGGCACAGTGAGGGAGATCGAGGCATGGGTGACACCGCGGCAAAAGTTAAATGAGTCACGGTGACCTCCGGCGACTAACTCCGGCCACGCTTGACTGGGTTCACGGAATTGCGCCACGTTCGAAGTTTTCCATCCCCGGATTGATTCTCCTCACTAGATCGCGCAAGCCCATCTGATTCAACAGTGGCCCTAATCTTATCACGTTCATCAGATATTTGTCAGGGTTTGATCTTCAGTGTTCTTCTGAACCGACCACCTTCTACCCTCTTTATCTCTGGATTTTTGTTAAGAACAGAGCAACTTCCCTTAATAAAATTTGTTCACTTAACATTAGTCTACAAACTTACTATGGGATTCTTGGGTCAAAACCGAACGAATTCAAAGATATGGCGTGCTCAAATTGATCCCATATCACTATGACCATTTCTGTCTTCAGGTTCAGTTTCAGTTACTTGATACAAGTCTGACAGAGCAACTTTGGGCAACAATTTCTTTGATTTTTGCATAACAACTAGAGTGACTGTCTGCATCAAAGTTATTCTCCCATAATAGCTCTACCAAATTGATGTGGTGGCATAGGGCAAAATCTCTTTTGTTTGGAAGTTACAAGGCCCTTAAGATGAACCCATTACACTGAAATTCAGACTTAGTCAAAAGAGTTCGAATGTGGCTCTTTTGCAAATAAGTCCAAAACTCAGGGTTTAGGTTGCAAATCTTCATAATTGTGGACCATATGACTTAAGATGCTTTAACTTCATAGTTTTTGCACTTTAGTCAAAAGTGCACTAATTTTGCACTTAGCCCCCTAGGGTTTAACTCTAGGGTTTTCTAGGGTTCTATTTAGGGTTTTTGACATTTTAGGGGTTTGGATGTCACTTGAGTTCATCTATGGAGATACATTATGACTTCTTCAATTAAATTTTGAAGTTTTCTCTTGTTTAGGCCTTGTTTGCTCTTTTAAACCCAATTCAGGGTGGAGTACCCTACTCTAGGGTTTGATTCACAAAAGATCATATCAACACAACTTGTTTGAAATTTTTGCCTAGTGAATGCACTATAGGTGTGACAAACATATGGAATGCCAATGCTTATGATGTTATGCTCAAGTTTTAGTAACAGTAACACCAGGGGTGTTACATGGGTGTTGTTGTTGTTGTCTTTCCTACCATGCTTGCCTCATTTCTTGACGCATCTGCAATCGGTCCTGACGCATTTCCTGGTGTTCTTGCCTTATCTGATTTTGCATTTCGTTAACCACGTTTGTCATTTGTTGAAGCACTTCTGTCATTTGTTGTAGCACCAGCATTTGGGCGTCAACCACTGGATCGATTCCAGCCGGTGGAGGATTTGGAGGATTCATTTCTGTTTCTTGTTGCCTGATAATCCTCCCTTCCTGGTATTAACCATCAGAGTTAGAAGCATATGATAAAATAGTTTGAAAGTGAAATTATTTGATAGGCAGAACAAATAGGCTAATAGCTGGTTATGAACTGAAGATTCTTTGGCATGACTTAATCTGTTGCTTTATGTCCAGGTTGGGATAACTAGCCATATAAGGTGAATGTCCAAAGGTAAGATAGAAGCTGTCAAGATGAGGTAGATATGGGTGAGATAGACTACATGATGTAGGTCAAAAATCTTGTTTGATGTTAGATGAGGATAGACAGATTATGCAATTCATCATGACTCTATTGGTTGGGTTAGCTCTTGTGCTCATGGTTAAGTTGGTATAATGTACTTGATTAAGTTAACACCTGGCTAGTAAGGTCTAATCTCTTCTACCAGTATCACTAATTTGTTTAAGTAGACCACATCAGATTAGATCATTTTAGATTAGATCACATTAGATTCTATAATCCTATTTAAGAATATCATTTAGTTAAGAATATCAAGCTGAATTTATCTTTAAAAAATCCTAATAGATATATATATTAAGTGGAACTTCCAATTAGTATATTTTTTATACCTAAGATTTTCATGCCATTAGTAGGTGTGCATAGAAACAAGGGTACATCATGTTTTAGCTATTTGGTGAGTGTAGAGAAAATTTGGAGGTAAAAAAAAGTTAAGTAATGAAGACTTTTATTCCGGGTGGTGAATCTTAATTCATCTGAAGATCTGTTTCTACTCATATCCTTCATTGTCGAGGTTAACCTTCTTCTTGGGTCTGATTTAGGGACCATAAGCTATGGTGTTAGATGCCATTATCTGAGTTGGGATAACAGTTGCGGGTACATGGGGTAGGTAGGTTAAACAGAGTTTTACTTTGCTTTTGGGATAAATGGGTTTGGGCAACCTATAACATAGGCTAGGTCATGGTTCCACGGATGAGTTGGTCTAAGACACCAATTTAGGTTTAAAACCCATTTATAGGGATATGGTCTAATCTATGTTACCAGTACTAAATAACTTGTTTAAGTAACTTCCTTTAGATTAGATCATATCAGAGTAGGTAGGGTCTAGATTAGATTGGATTTAACTAGAATTGACTAGTTTAAGTTAAATAGATCTACCAGGGTAGAATATATATTATTAAGATATGTTAGAATCTTTTGAGATATGACGGATCATATGACGTAAGTAAGTCAGAATCTCTGTTAGGTTAGAACAGAGGGATTATGTAGCTATCGGGTGGTTAAGGTAGTTGTGTATGGCCAGGTTGAACTAAGACTCCAACTTAGGTTGAAACATATTTATAAGAGTAGCATCCAATCTTATTTTACCAGTATTATCTAACATGTTTGTCCATTAGATTAGATCTGACCAGATTAGATGGGATCAGGATTAAATTGGTGTAATCAGATTAGACTAGATAAGATCTACTTAATTTATTTTGGAATAGACCATGTTTGTTACACTATTATGAGATAAGCAAAGTGGTGGGGATAAGTATGCTTATTAGGACAAGATGAGTCTCTAAGAATAAGATAGAATCTTTTGAGATTAGTTAGATCTATTAGGATTGGATGGAATCTTTTTGAGATAAGATGGATCTATTAAGATAAGGGAGAACCTTCCAAGATAAGATGGATCTATTTGATATATTCTAGTGGGGGTACTTTTAGTTGGTCTAGTTTATCTTATAAACAATTTAAGAGGATAAGATAATTTTTTTAACACAAGATGAACCTATTAGGATAAGATAGATTCCTTTAAGTTAAGGGGGATCTATTTAAAATAGATACACTTTAAAGGAGGATAATCTAAGTTGTTTAGTTATCTTATGAATTCTATTTATGTCTATATGTATATGCAGATGTATTTGTGGACATTACTCCACAACTCATCACACTCAATCAAAGATCCAAATCAAACAAGTATCATAAGAACAAGCACTCAAGCGTATAGATACCTATAAAAATAGTTTGTTTTTGTTCATAAGAGTAGGTCTCCTATTCCTAAAGGTCATTTTATGAAGCGTCCCCAATCCTCTGGGACTCAAATGTGATATAATTACTAGTCCCAGGAGGCTAGTAAACACATTTATACATCAGATGATACCAAATCTGCTTAAACGAGACAAACCTACAAAGGTGGCGAACAACTTTAAGAGTTGGTCCACAACTCGAGACATGTCATCAGAGTGGGGCTGAAGCAGCCCGATATACGCAGCGAAGCAAATCAGCGGTCCAACAGCCACAGGCAAGGTTGGGAACAGTCGTAACTCTTACCCGATCTCCTTTTTCTGAAAAAACAACAAATAAGCAAGGGTGAGTACAAACGTACTCAGCAGCCCACCTTCACCCGCGGAATGGGGAAATCAGATATAATGCATGGAATATGTGGAGCTCAGAATATTTTGCAGAAACAGCAATATTTTATGCAGGGTTGTTTTGAAAAACATTTTGTACTTTTGCAAAGCGCATCCTCTCCAAAAGGAGCAGGAAGTTTTTCAGTATTATAACAAAATCCCCTGGACTAAACCATCCAGGTATCTCAGCAGTTTCCCACTGGTTTTCCTTTTCAAAAACAGCTACTGGACTTCTCGTCCACCATAGCTCACGGCTCAACCGCAGAACCTTTTAAAAACCACTTTTCTCAAAACCATCTCTTTTTTTTAGAAAACAAAATACTAATTGTCATACCACACCAGACTCGTCCATTCCTATGGACATAGACTATTCGAATAGGTTTAAACTCCGCGCAGAGGTGTACACTTTACCCACTAGTCTGGCTCTGTGATCTCATAGCTAGTGAGATCCGAATCCGAATCTCTTTCTTTCCTCGCACGTCCTAACCTTAACGGTTATACCGGAAGGATTCAGGCCACCGCCATGTCCAAACCAGACAAAACATTCCCCCTCCTTATCCTCCTGGTGCTCCCCAGCCTTCATAACCCTGGGGTTGGACCGTACGAGTTCAGATTGAGTGACTGCCCACACAGTCTCGAGTGGTTGTACTATTAAAGAGTACAGGTAGTGAAGATGACAAACCGGTCCTTATATGAGGGGACAATCCTTCTGCTCACGCCTAAACCAGCTGAGCCAACACCTTAGGCCCTCCCCTAAACCAGGGAGTCCCTGATTATCCCACTCACAAGGTGATAAGGGTGAAAAACCTTCATCATACACATTTTGAAAAGCATTTTCTTTTGAAAACTCACACCTTTTCTCAAATCATTTGGAACATATATATTAGGGATTGATTGCGGCAAGCGGCTGGGTGGCCATAATAACTTGTCTCAAAATCATATCATGCAAAAAATAACAGGCTGAGGGTTGTGGTTGAAAAATCATAGGTAATTTATGCATCAAAGGGATCCAGTGAGCTTGTCGTGCTTCTTTGGCGAAGGGGAGCTCGCGGAACTGGCTTCTAGCTCCACTGCCTGGCGTAGACTTGCAGATCTGGCCTCCACGAGACGGCACGAACGCTTCGATAACTATGCAACATGAACAAGCAAACATACAAACAAGCAAGTATACCAACAAATATTTAGTATAGTGGCCAGAATAGCGATATATTGATGGGCAGAGTCTTGAGCATAATCTATGTCATGTGGTGTTGAGATAATACTAGTGGTGGAGCGGAGGTGCTTACCAGGAGGGTGGACTGGAGGCGAAGCGACACTATGCGTGTAGCCGGCAGAGCGGAGTAACTGAGTGGGTGGGGTGTTTGCCTTAGCTGAGGGTGTTGAGTGTGTGTGGAGAGGGAGAGGGTAGCTGGGTGTATTTATAGCTGAGTGTAGGTGGTGTAGCACAGTGAAGTTCACTGTTGGTGAGAATAGTGACGAATGAATCGTCTGACTTAGTATGAACAGAAGAGTTATAGGCAGAATATGGGACAAGAGTATTTTGGGAGCTTTCTGGAATATGGACCATGCATAAGGGATGACATGGTTGGATAGGGAATAGTTTGATAAAAATTTAGAAACGAGAATTATTGGAATCTGAGTTTGGGAGCCTGGTTCGAAGGAATCTCAAAGTTAAGCGTGCTCAACTTGGAGAAACCTGGGATGGGTGACCAGATGGGAAGTTCCCACTGGAAGGAAAATCACAGTCACTAGAGTTCGTATGACTGGAATATGGGTCTGGCTGGTCTTAGGTGGACTGGACAACATGATGTATGAGTAGTTGAAATTTGGGTGATCGGCTAATCGATGAATAGTAACGATGAATAGTAACGATGAATAGTGACGACGAAAAAGTTACTAGATATCATCGATGAGTAGTAACGATGATGAATAGTAACGATGATGAATAGTAACACTGAATAGTAACGATAGTGAATAGTGTCAGTGAATAGTAATGATAAATAGTAGCGGTGAATAGTGATGGTGGATAGTCGTATGAACGAACGATGAACGATGAATAGGAACTATGAACGAACGGACGATCGATCGAATGATCGGACGAACGAACGATCGGAATTTCGGCAGCATAACGGCAGGACAAAGATTATCTGGAAGAACGATGAATAGGGACTATGAACGAACGAAGAACGATGAATAGGAACTATGAACGAACGATGAACGATCGAACGATCGGAATTTCGGCAGCATAACGGCAGGACAAAGATTATTTGGATGAACGAACGGACGAACGATCGAATGATCGAACGAACGATCGGAATTTCGGTAGCATAACGGCAGGACAAAGATTATCTGGAAGAACGATGAATAGGGACTATGAATGAACGATGAACGATGAATAGGAACTATGAACGAACGATGAACGATCGAATGATCGAACGAACGAACGATCGGAATTTCGGCAGCATAACGGTAGGAAAAAGATTATTTGGACGAACGAACGGACGAACGATCGAACGATCGGACGAACGGACGAACGAACCATGAACGATCGGACGAACGATCGAACGATCGGACGAACAAACGAACAAACTAAGAACAGGGGACGAACGATCGAAGAACGATCGAACGATCCTTGTGCTAGTGTGTGCTTGTGTGGAACATGGAGTGGGTGTGTGTGGGGGGAAGAGAGTTGCCATGAAATGGCTTGGGGTGGGATGAGAGGAGGCCCTTGCCCCTCTATTTATAGCCATGGTGGGGGATTAGGGGGAGGGATGAGGGGATTAGTGGGAGGATGAGAGGATTAGTGGGAGATTAGCATGTATTTGTCTTGTATAAGTGAGATTAGCTTGTAGAGCTCACTGTATGACACTGGAGGCATACATATATGTATGAGCATGATAAAAGTTATGAAGAAAATATTTGTGGGGACTTGAAAAATGATTCGGAAGGTATTTCTGAGGAAGAAAAATACTTGGAGAATTATCGGTGGAATATTTGGGCAATATTTCTGGAAAAATTTTAAGGGGATCACTCGGGAAATATCTGGGCGGTATTTCTGGAAGAATTTGAGGGGGATCACTAGAGAAACATTTGTAGGATATTTTGAGGAGGATTTTAGAGAGACTATAGACCACTATACTTTATTTGTTGATATCAACTCGCAAACAAACATTTTGAAATGAAATTTGAAATTCATTTTGAATTTAGAGCGAGTTTGAGAAAATTTCAGGATTTGAATTTTTGGGATGCTACACTTTAGGCACAGGATTTCAACGTGTGAAATCCACATTTGTCTTTAGAAATAAAAGGTAAGAATAATCAGAGTAAAGCAGAAATAGATGAGAAAAGATTAAGAAAAGTTTAGAAAGAATCAGAGTAGCAGAGGTATGTAAATAAGGGTTGTCCAGTTCTATCAAGGTTTCGTCCTACAGTCAACATTCCTCTGATACCACTTCTATCACACTCGGGTTTAAAGGACAAAGCCGGGTGCATCTCATATATGCGTCAAAGAAGACAACACATATAATAAGAGAGTGTATAGAGATAAATGTCACAATATAATCAGAGTACTTATTACATAGCGTAAGTCTTACAAAATAAAAGATAAATATAAAGTGAACTAAAGTCCATCCTTGGTGCCATAAAGTAAACTGGGAGACGTCACCTAGATCAAATCGAAGTCCTCGTTGTGTGGCTCCTCTTGAACCACGTGTTCTTCTAATGTGGGGTTGTGAGACAGCAAGGGTGAGATCACACATGTTCATCGCTCAACAAGTTGTGGGGAATAATGTGCATGAACTCACCAAAGGTGGGAGTTCATGTGTTGTGCAAGGCTAATCAACAATAGGGATTAAAGTTGAGCATTGCTTTTAATAAGTTGGTCAAATTTTATTAGCAGTTACTAAGTGTAAGTAAATACCAAACCATAATAAAAATAATAGAACAAAGTTAATAAATGATCACATGCAATGCAAATGACAAATTGAATTTAGTTCCATAATTTAATCATGCAAGAGTCCTGAGCTGCTCTTGATAGTGAGCTCGGCTAGTATACCAGTTTTACACTCTACAAAGGTTGTACCTTGTACCCACAAGTCATGTTACCCATCTGCCAAGGGGTCATGAATCTCATACACCTCTACCAAGGAAGCGAGGCAGAGTAACACTACGAGGCCTTTACAAAGTTCCACTAGCTTCCAAAAACCCGCTATAGTTTCTGGGAAGAGCACTTGCAGGAATCCCTCGTCCGACCGCCATCGCAGCAAAATCAAACCAAGAACCTCCCTCCATGCAACTCCCCTACTGCCTTTGCCCCTTTTGGGTAAGGTAGTCTTCCAGTAGCTTTCCAAATTAGTCAGCCAAGGGCGTCCCATTCCACCTTTGTGGTGGCACGTGTTTCTCAAGTTAAGCTTCATGTTCCAATTAAAGATAATGATCTTGACATGAACATAAATAAAATAATAGAATAATTGGAACATGGATGTAATGAAATATTAACCCAAAACCATGTAAAGCAATAGCATAACTACCCAAATGATTCAAGGATAAACAAGGTAAAAAGGATAACCAGTCTAGGGTGACCTATTGGGTCCCATCAAAATTAAACCTATGCATTGATAAGTGATAATAAAGTACATTATTGGGTAACTGAAAGTGATCAAGGGCACAACTTGCCTGGGACTTGAGATTCCAGGTACCAGGATAATCCTCAGATTCTTGTAACCTCGTTGTTAGTCGTAGCAACACAAACAAACATGGTATAGATAAAACTAACATCACACCAAACATAAGAACAACTGCATAATAATGATCTACACGTCGATACGAGATCGTGGGATCGAGAATTACTAAGATCGGAGTTACGGTCATCAAGTTATGATATAATTAAATGATTAAAACTAGGTTCTATGTTTATTTTATAATCCCAGAGAAAAGATAACCTAAAGTAGTAATTAATTCAACTTTAAACTAAATTATAAATTGGCCATAGATCATATTTTAGTAGATTATAATGATAAGCAGATTAACAAGACTTACCAACATAAGTTAAATAAAGATCTAATTATAAAAGCATGAGACATGGTACAATGAATGTTGGTATTGCATAGTAAATATTCATATGAAGCTAACGCAACTGGAACGGGTCAATTCGGAGTTAAAATGGGGAAGTTATGAATTTTCGAAGATTTTATGTATTCGATACAAGATTAATTAATAGATTATTTTAATACAGTTTTCATGTCAAACCAGAGATACTATGTGATGAACAATATTATTACAAAATTATAGGAACTAGAATGGGCTAAAAAGGAGTTAAAATGAATTTTATATGAATTTTACAAGTTCCTGCAATTATTTTTGTATTAAAATCAATTTCCATAATTAATTTCCTAGTTTTCACTGCCCTCTGGACTATGCACACAATTCCCAGAGAGCTCAGGGACTAACTCGCAAAACTCCCTAAGACTCAGATCCCAATTCGCCAAGACTGCGGGTTTATTTGATAAAAGAATAGGGTCTTATTCGCAAAATGAGCGGACGAAGGGGTATTGCGCGATCCTGGCCGTTGGATGACCGCTGAACGACATAGATTAGATTGAATTAATAATGAATTGGTATGCAATCCACACCATTAGATCTGGGACTGACGGTCACCCAATCTAGAATGCACGGCCGTGATTTAAACAAACTCGAAGGGGTATTGACTTCTAATCGGGGCCGATCAAACGCCATCCAACAGTCCCCACACTTCAACCCGCCACCAACCGTCCAGACGACCGACGGCGGGCAGCTGCACGGTGGCGCCATGGCTGTACCACCACAAATTCCAGCACACCACGCCAAGCTCTAATTCGAAGAGTGCTACACGTGGAGAAGATGAAGACGAGCTGGGTGCAAGGGTCCTCACCACTGGTTGTCGCACAGGTGATGCAGTCCACGACGCAGCGGCGAATCAATGGTGAAGAAACGCTCCAACAAGCAATTCATGCCAACCCAGGAAGCCATACGATCCACCATCCCACGCGCATGATCCATGCCATCACCCGAACACCCCGGATGCACCGCGAACGCCAATCGACCCTTGAATGCGAAGAATGGCGGCGGCGGTGGTACCTCTTTCTCTCTCTCCTCCCACTCTGAACGCGTGCACGGCACGGAGGCAGCACACTCCGACCTGCATATCCACGAAGGGCGGCGAGGCTCGAGTCTTAAGCACCTACCAACGGAGTCTGGTCCCGTGAGGAGGGGGGTTGACCCGATCCCAATAGCCCGACGTCCGTGGCGAGTCTGTTGCAACAACCCGGACGTGAAGAAGGGGATAAGGCTGACGGTGTGGGTCCCACAGGTAAGCGAAGCATGAGGGAGGGCACGAAATGACGGACCGGGCCACCAGGCAGAGGGAATCGCCCAGCGCGCACGTAATCTGGATGATGGGTGGGGCCCGCGTGACATTGATCGAACGGGCGCGTCTAGGGTGCGCAACGGTGAGTTGGGCTACGCGGGTGTTCCGACCTAGGTCGCGGCTAGGCAAATTTGGCCCAAGGTGAGGAGGTGAGTTTTTCTTTTATTTATGCTTCCTCTTCTATTTTTATTCCCACCTTCAAAATTCAAATTTAAATATGGGTTTCAAATCCTAATCTCAATGTAACATCTAGAATATCATAATGAAGGCAATGTATATATTTTTATAAACTTATATATTTATTTTAGTTATTTTGTTTCCTTTGTTTAGTTTAGGGTTCAAAGTATGTTATGCACCCATATTATTATTATTATTATTTAGGAAGAATTATCACTCTTGTGTGTGATCAAATCCCAAGTAAATATTCATTACCTTATTTGCAAGAAGTTAGTTCACTTAATCCAAAGTGTTATTTTCCATATTCCATATTCAAATTCCTATTTTACTCCCTTCTCCCATTTTTTAACCAGAATTTAAATGTTCACTTCAAAACCTCAACATGATATGCATATGCTTAGGGTAATCTATTTATTTTGCTACTTTATTTTATTACTATTTATTTCTTTTATTTTATTACTTATTTTTTTGTACCAATTTTAGGTCTTACAAACCTATTTGATGAATCTGATGAATAAGGTGTTCATGGAGTATCTTGACAGATTTGTCGTGGTTTTCATCGACGATATTCTTATTTATTCCAAGAATGATAGTGATCGTGAGGAACATCTGAGATTGGTGCTACAAAAGCTACGGGATAATCAACTCTATGCCAAGTATAGCAAATATGAGTTTTGGATTGACGAAGTGCCATCCTTGGACATATCATTTCTAATGGTGGGATATTAGTGGATCCTGCTAAAGTCAAGGAGATTATGGCATGGAGCATACCCACTACAGTTACTGAGGTCCAGAGTTTCTTGGGACTTGCAGGATATTATCGGAGATTTATTGAAGGGTTATCTAAGATTGCTAAGCCTATGACCTCACTTCTAGAGAAGGAGAAAGAGTTTAAGTGGGACGAGAAGTGCCAAGATAGCTTTGATCAATTACAGATGAGGTTGATGTCACCCCCAGTGTTGGTTATGCCAGATCTACATAAGGGATTTGACATTTATTGTGATGCATGTGGCCAAGGCTTGGGATGTGTGCTTATGCAAGAAGGACACATGATCGCCTACTTGTCTTGTCAATTGCGGAAACATGAGTTGAACTATCCCACTCATGACTTAGAACTGGCAGCCGTAGTGCATGCACTTAAGATATGGAGACATTATATATGGGAACCAAGTGCCAAGTGTACACCAATCACAAGAGTTTGAAGTACATGTTCACTCAGAAGGATCTCAACCTTAGGCAACACCAATGGTTGGAACTCATAAAGGATTATGATTTGGAGATTCACTATCACCCGAGCAAGGCGAATCTAGTTGCGGATGCCTTGAGTCGGAAGGAACATGTCCATTCAGCTATTGTTGCCCAGCTACCTGATGAAATTGTTGAAGATTTCAGGAGACTCAACCTGGGAATTGTTGCACACACTGAAGGAGTCACCATTGAATTGGAATCTACCTTGGAGCAAGAAATCCGTAAGGGTCAGGTTGGTGATGCTAAAATTCAAGAGATCAAGGATCTTATTACTCGAGGTAGAGGTCTAGAATTCACTGAGGATGAGCAAGGCACAGTATGGTTCAAGGACCGGATATGTGTTCCTGAGATTGATAGCCTTCGTGAGACTATATTGAAGGAGGCCCATGATTCTGATTACTCTATTCACCCTGGTAGCACTAAGATGTATCAGGATTTGAAGCAGAAGTACTGGTGGTATGGGCTAAAAAGGGATGTGGCTGCACACGTGACTAGGTGTGATGTGTGTCAACGGATCAAGGCCGAACATCAAAGACCAGCTGGACTATTGCACCCGCTTAAGATACCTGAGTGGAAATGGGAAGAAATTGGCATGGATTTCATTGTTGGGCTACCCCGCACTCCTGCAGGGTATGACTCTATTTGGGTGATTGTGGACAGACTGACGAAATTGGCTCACTTCATACCTGTAAGGACTAATTACACAGGGGCCAAGCTTGCAGAGTTGTATATGACCCGGATAGTTTGTCTACATGGGTGCCTAAGAAGATCGTGTTAGACCGAGGATCATAGTTTACTTCCTGGTTTTGGAAGAAGTTGCACGAGTGCTTAGACACACAGTTGAATCTCAGTTCGGCCTACCATCCTCAAACTAATGGGCAGACCGAGAGAACCAACCAAGTGCTGGAGGATATGTTGAGAGCTTGTGCTCTTAAACATGGTGGCAATTGGGATAAGAGCTTACCGTATGCGGAGTTCTCCTACAATAATAGCTACCAGGCCATTGAGGCTCTATATGGCAGAAAATGCGGGACTCCACTGTATTGGGATCAAACTGGTGAACGACAGTTCTTTGGGCCTGAGATTATACAAGAGGCAGAAGAACAAGTACGAATGGTAAGGGAGAATTTGAGAACTACACAGTCTAGGCAGAAAAGTTATGTGGATACCCGGAAAAGGCTACTAGAGTTTAAGGAGGGTGTTCACGTGTATTTGAAGGTGTCACCGATCTGGGGAATGCGAAGATTTAAAGTTAAAGGGAAGTTGTCCCCTCGCTTCATTGGACCCTTCTTGATCTTGAAACGAGTAGGAGAAGTTGCATATCAACTAGAACTACCCGATCATCTTGTGGATGTACATGATGTCTTCCATGTATCTCAATTGAAGAAATATCTCAGGGTACCCGAAGAGCAGCTACCATGGAGGATCTTAGTGTTCGAGATGATCTGACTTATGCTGAGTATCCTATCAAGATTCTTGATACATTGACTCGTGTCACAAGGAGTAAAGTGATTAAAATGTGCAAAGTACAATGGAGTCAACATGGAGAAGATGAGGCTACTTGGGAGAGAGAAGAAGAACTACGCATAGACTTTCCCCGCCTCTTTCATAGTTCTACCTAAATCTCGAGGACGAGATTCTTTGTAAGGGGGTAGGATTTGTAATACCTAGTTTGGAAATAATAAGAGAAATGGATGATCTCAATAGTTGTTTTGTTTTCTACTTATCATCACTTGGGAATAACCATACTTAGAGAGAATAAGTAGTTAAAGACACCAAAGATAATTTGTGCATCATGCTGGATTTTAAGTGTTTGTGCAATTAATAATGATAAAATTAATAGGGATACATTAATAATGAGAATTTGGGATTTAGCCTAAATTTAAATTCTAGAATTGGAAAATAAGAGAAGGAAAGAAATGAGAAAATACTACATAAAATAAAATAAAAATACGAATAAATATCTTTCACACTGATATTTTCAAACTGTACATTTAAAACTGAGGACAAATTCATCACAAAGTTGAATTCAAAATTTAGGATCTAAAATAAAAAGAAAAAGGAACAGAATAAGAAAAGGATAAAGAGAAAGAGCTCGTGTGGGCATAAACTGTTACACCGCGCGGCCCATTTACCCCTTTACACTCGGACGGCGGCTGACGTTTGGGCCCCAGTGCCCAGCTTCCCTCCGCGCGCGCTGACTCGCTGATTGGTGGCCCCCACCTGTCATCCCTTTCCTCACCGTGCAGTGCGGAACCACTCCCCCGTGAAGACCGCGTCGCCGCCAACAAACTCGGGATTCAGCCTCCGGGCCCAACGACCTCTGACCTGGTCGGTCGCCCTCACCTATCCGCCCATAAAGCCATTACGAAGCTCGGGCACAAACCCTAGCGCCACAGTCTACAATTCCCTTGCGCTAATGTTTGCCACAACCCCAGCAACCTTCTAACAAATCGTAGAGTCATAGGTGCCGCTGGTTGTGCCATCGGATGAACTCCGGCGTGGTTCCGCCACCGTGTTAGCTCGGGCGCCGCCGTGTTCGGCCATCGTGGGAACACGAGGATGGGCAGTCGTCGGATGGCTATCGCAGGGTTGCGATTGTGTGACCGGGATACCGTTTCAAACTTTGATCTGCGTCGTTAATACATGATAGGTCGGTCGGGCACCCTGATGGGTTATTTTAAATCCTAGCCATCGAAACCAGATCCTAGGGTCATGTGTGGATACCGGTTCGCGCTGGGTGCTGATTTAATCTGGGGCACACATATGTGATCCATCGGCCAGAAACAAAATATACCCCTTTAACCGTACCACTTTGTAAAAGAACCACTGGACTTCTAGGGAATAAACTCGTAGTGTGCAGGGTATGTCGCCTGAGTCTTAGTACAATTCGCGCCATGGCCCCTGCACTCTTCAGAAATTGGCGCCCAATCCAGAGAGTAATGAAAATATAGAATTAATTCTGGAAATTGATTTTAATACAAAAATAGTTCCAGAAACTTGTATAATTCATATTAGATTCATTTTAACTCCACATTAATTCATTCTAGAGACATTAATTCTTTTAATATTGTTTATCACTTAGTAAATTTGTTTAGCCATGAAACTTGAACTAAAATTATTCACATGAGTTATGCTATTCCAAGTACTTAGTAACTTCAAAAATTCATACCTTAATAACCGTAGATCCAAATTTAGTGGTTCTTGTTCCTATGATCTCGTTACGCATCGTAGAATATTATCATGTATTCTGTTCTACTGTTTGGTATGATGTTAATTTTTGCTATACTATATATGTTTGTATTGATGCGAGTAGACGAGCAAGCTACTGAGCATCCGGGGGTTCAGCAGGAGGAGACTGCTGAGCAGGAGCTCGTTGAAGGCAAGTTGTGCCCTTGATCACTTGCTTTTTACCCAGTCATGTTCTTATTAATCATAATGATCTGCATAGTTTAATTTTGATGGGACCCAATAGATTACCCTAGTTTGGCTATCTTTATACCTTATTTTACCACTGGATTTTTGGGTAGTACATGCTAATGCTTTATGTGGTTTTGGGTATAAAGATATACATTACTCATGTTCACACTTTTATTATCAGTTTATTACTACTGTTCATGATAACATCATTATGTTAATGGGAACATAGAGAACCACCCGGGAAAATAGTGCTACCACAAGGGCGGTATGGGACGCCCTTGGCTGATTAACTAGGAAAGCTAGTGGAAGACTACCTTACCCGATAGGGGCAAGGGCAGTAGGGGAGTGGTCAGTGTAGGGAGGTACTTGGGTTGATTTTGCTGTGATGGTGGTCAGGCGAGGGATCCCTACACTGGAGATTTCTATAAACTGTAGCGGGTTTTCTGAAGCTAGTGGAACTTTGTAAAGGCCTCGTAGTGGTACCCTGCCTCGCTTCCTTGGTAGAGGTGTATGGGGTCCGATCAACCTCGTGGCAAATGGGTAACATGACTTGTGGGTAAAAATGTGCAACCTCTGCAGAGTGTAAAACTGGTATACTAGCCGTGCTCACGGTCATGAGCAGCTCGGACACTCACATGATTAATTTATGGAATTAAATTCAATTTGTCATTTGCATCGCATTTGGACTATTTTATTATTATTTTTATTTATTATTACTAAGGTTTGGTATTTATTTACACTTAGTAACTGCTAATAAAATTTTGACCAACTTATGAAAGCAATGCTCAGCTTCAACCTTTATTTTATTGATCAGCCTTACACTTCACATGAACTCCCACCTTTGGTGAGTTCATGCACATTATTCCCCACAACTTGTTGAGCGATGAACATGTGTGATCTCACCCTTGCTGTCTCACACCCCCCCCCACAGGCCTTATGATTACCAGTAAATGTCAGGGATATGAATGTAATTTTGCTCGGGTTGTATCCCGTGCCTATAAATAGATGAACAGTAGCACCGTACTGTTCACACTGCATTGTAATCGCTCTCGTGTCACTCACATTTTCACCTTCAGACAAGCCGAAGGTATCAATGTAATATAAATATTGTGGATATTTATTCATGATTTATTGATATATCATTATTATTTACATTCTTTTATACCTCATGTATCTCCATTTATATTTGTTTACTGAGATGATGAAGGTATGTCCTTCATGACCTTCGTCTGAAGATCATTATACCCGAAAGGAGATAATGTGTCGAAGGAGGAAGGTATTTAATCGTTAACAATTGTGTTGCTTTGTTCTTGATGTATAACATTCGAGAACAAGGACCAACACGGATCTTTTTGACAAACTAAGCATGTACCTTATGTTTGAACCAAGAAATGAAATCGGGCAATCTATTTCACGTACCCTTTCTAAGAAGGGTATCATATTCCTGTGGAGTTGGGTCCCTTGGTCGACGCTAGAATTCATGAAGAAATTGTTTCGAGTATGGTGTCACCTCTTCAAGGTTGGTCAATACATATAGCATGATATGACGCCACTCTTCATGTCTCAGGGTCTTGGTAGTCGAACCACTTGCGCTTCCAAGTTGGCCTCGAAATATGTTGAGGTTCGATTCATTGCCGCCATTATTGTAACGAGGAGGTGGATTATGCACGCTCGATAGTTCGTCACCATATTAAGTTGTTGTGAAGTTTAACACGACATCTAGAATGTATGCCTCTGCAATGGAAGCCTCGATTTTGTATTTATTTCTACATTTCTTTCGAATAGTCTTTAGACATCTCTCGATTGGATAGCACCAACGTCCCTGCACGCCCCCCCCCCCCCCCATTCATGCCTCATACAGGAGCTGAAGAATCAAATACTGCATTGGATTGAAGAAGTCAGGTAGAAATATCTTCTCAAGCTTACATAGTAACATGGGTGTCAATCATTCCGAGTCTGCAATCACGGTCCAAGATAACTCTTTTGCACAAAGCTGGCGAAAGAAATAGCTCAACTCTGTAAGCGATAGCTAGACATGCTCAGTGACATAGCCTCCAACCATCACCAGAAGAATTTATTCAATCCATATGTGGAAGTCATGACTCTTCATCCCTAAGACTCGCAGAGTAGATAAGTTCACCCTCTACTCAGGTTAGCTACATACCCATCAGGAAACATCAACATCTTGATCCAATGCAGTACTTCCTTCCTCTAGGCCCTGCTTAGGACAAAATCGGTCTTAGGCCTTCTCCATGTATTTCCACCACTAGGTGGCTTCATCTCATGGTTTGGTCTATCACATAACGCTGCCAAATCCACTCTTGCCTTTACGTTATCCTTTGACTTATCAGGAATGTCCATAATTGTTGCCCAAAGTGGCAACATTCTTGCATCACGTCAATGTTGTGTGGAAGGAGAAGGTCGTCATAATAGGGGAGCCGAGTCAAGCCTGACTTATGTGTCCACATATGCTGCTCACCATATCCCACAAAACGACCTTCTAGATTGGTCATGAGCCCATCTATCTGTTGACAAATTTCGGCACCAGTCATCATTGTAGGTGGGTGGTCTGTCAGTACGACACCTTTTGTAAAGTTCTTGATGTCTAGGCGTAATGGATGGTCATGAGGGAGAAATTATCGATGTTTATCGAATGATGAATATTTGTCACCCTTCTTCAACCAAATGAACCTAAGAGCTTCCTTGCAAACTAGGCATGGGAACTTACCGTGAACACACTAAGCGCAGAATAGCCCACACGCCGATAAGTCATGCATGGAGTACTGGTACCAAACATGCATTTTGATGTTTGTCTTCATAGCTTGGTCATACGTCCCTACCCCTTCCTCCAAAGCACGGACCAATTCATCAATCAAAGGCTCCATCTACACGCCCATTTTATTCCCCAGGTGTCCGGGAATTATCAACGACACGAATATGTTCTGTCTTTGAAAGCATACATCGGGGATATTGATGGGGATAACAAACATAGGCCAACATGTGTACGGGGCAGCGCTCATTCCATAGGAATTGAACCCATCTGTGGCCAGCGCAACACGTACATTACGAGTCTCTTCGGCTTTCTCACGGTGAATGGCATCAAAGTGTTTCCATGCTTCACCATCGGATGTGTGCACCATCTTGTCAAGATTGTATTGTTTGCCATTTTTGTGCCATGTCATATGTTTTGCGGATTCCTCGGTCATGTATAGACGCTGGATCCTCACTACGAACGAAAGGTGGCGTAGGATTGTCACGGGGATGTCGAGCTGCCTCTTCTGTCCATCACCAGAGTCTACCTCCATGAACCTAGACGATTTACACTTCAGACAGTACTTTGCCTCCGTGTATTCTTTCTTAAATAGCACACAGCCCTTCGAACAAGCATGTATCTACTCATACGTCATATTGAGTGCATGAAGCAGTTTTTGTGCCTCGTACATGCTCTTTGGCAGAACGTGGTCCTCTGGAAGCAGACTGCCAATAAATGTCAACATACCATCGAATGTGTCTCGACTCATGTTGTACTATGACTTGAACGCCATTACACGCCCAGTGGCATCCAATTGAGAAACCTTTTGTCTGGCCGTGAAGGGGCTTCTGTGCCGCATCAAACAGGTCGTAGAACGCCTTTGCGGTCGGCTTTGGCTCATCCTCCATACATCCTCCGGCGAATTGTGCCTCGTGATTGTAACACCCTGTCCAATCCCTGGACCGGCGGTACTTACTCCTGGCAGCTCGCTAGGATCATATATTGTCCCCACAGACCAACACTAGTCTTTTGTGTGCACTTTGTCCTCACTCATGCGCACCCGAGAAAACTTCCCGGACGATCACCCATCCCAAATTGCTCCAAGCCAAGCACGCTTAACTTGGAGGTTCTTTTGAGATAGGCTTCCGAAAAAGAAGATACACCTTATTGGTATGAATACTCTATTAATTCTATTAAGCCTTAGGCCAGGATATCCCATCCCAGGGGCCAAGATATCACAATCCACCCCCCTTAGAAGACCAGCGTCCTCGTCGGTCTCCCCTCTTAGCCACATCTATGTGTCTAGTGTCGTCATATGCCATGCCATGTGACCACTCCGGGCCCACATGCGCCATGTGCCATATACCCGAACCCCCAAGCCCACACACGCCTGTGAAACCTCGAGGGTCGGCTTTGATACCACTTGTAACACCCCGTCCAATCCCTGGACCGGCGGTACTTACTCCTGGCAGCTCTCTAGCATCATATATCGTCCCCACAGACCAACACGAGTCTTTTGTGCACACTTTGTCCTCACTCATGTGCACCCGAGAAAACTTCCCGGTCGGTCACTCATTCCAAATTGCTCCAAG
The DNA here is from genome assembly GCA_029449295.1 of Zea luxurians. Classification (NCBI taxonomy): domain Eukaryota; kingdom Viridiplantae; phylum Streptophyta; class Magnoliopsida; order Poales; family Poaceae; genus Zea; species Zea luxurians. The sequence goes on along the minus strand of JAOPSE010000118.1, from coordinate 1,047,731 downwards.
CCAAGCACGCTTAACTTGGAGGTTCTTTTGAGATAGGCTTCCGAAAAAGAAGATGTACCTTATTAGTATGAATACTCTATTAATTCTATAAGGTGCATCTTCTTTTTCAGAAGCCCTAGGATGGGATATCCTAGCCCAAGGCTTAATAGAATTAATAGAGTATTCATACCAATAAGGTGCATCTTCTTTTTCGGAAGCCTATCTCAAAAGAACCTCCAAGTTAAGTGTGCTTGGCTTGGAGCAATTTGGGATGGGTGACCGACCGAGAACTTTTCTCGGGTGCGCATGAGTGAGGACAAAGTGTGCACAAAAGACCAGTGTTGGTCTGTGGGGACAATATATGACCCTAGCGAGCTGCCAGGAGTAAGTATCGACGGTCCAGGGATTGGACGGGGGGTTACATGATAGTCGTTCAACATATCCGCTACCCCGGCATCAGCATCATAATCCTCGACTTGTTGTCTCACCACCTCCTCTCTCGTACGATGAGCTTCACCATGGAAGATCCATCGAGTATAGTCCGGCGTAAATCCATTCTTCCAAATATGTTCTACCATGGCCTTCTTAGATTTTCTTTTTCAGTTGGCACATTTGCTGCACGAGCATGCAACTAGGCTCGCTCCTTTAGCAGCTTTGCCAAATGCCCGTTCCACGAAAGCATCGATCTTTCTGATCCATTCAGAGGTGACATCATTCCTTCCTACACGACCCGTGTACATCCACTCACGGTCCTCCATACTCTAACATATATAACCGAATATAGTTTAGTATAAACATGTAATGCATGTATACTATGTTCTTACCTTCTAATAGGTGAGGATAGGTCCTAATCCCACCCGCGGTTGCATAGACGGGGTTAGTTTCCATGCTCTAGTCCGATCCGAGACAGGTTTTTGATAGCACCTCCCCGCTGTTCTCCGGATACACGTCTTGGCTGGGAGAGTGTACTGTCCGGAGAACAACAGGGAGGTGATGCCGAAACTCTGTCTCGGACCGAAGTAGAGCATGGAAACTAACACCATCTACGTAACCGTGGGTTGTCCAAAAAACGTGGACAATTCGAAACAGATACATTTGTGGATATGAAAAGATCTGCATATCTACATTGTATCTCTTTCGAACGGGAGACGCCTAACTGGTTTATGTGATCTACGACCATGATGCAGAAATAAAGGTTATACCTAGTGTGGCGGTGGAGTCAGGCTAGCGGGGCTATGACGGGTAGGTGCAGTGGCGACGCGAAGTGGTGCAAGCAGACCCGCAATGGCTAGGAAGACCTCTGCAAAAAATTAACAATCCTATCAACAAAACATTTTGGCAGCACCTCCCCTACACAGGGAGGTTTCCAAAACCTACAAATAAAACTAGCAGCACGATGGCTGACATTCACACATATTTTAACGACACCTTTACCGGCAATCATATATAATCGGCATCCATATCCACCATCACGTTATGCCGAATTGACACACATACTAAACTAACTAAACTCACTAAACTCAATAAATTCACTAAACACGCATAATATAATATGAAACTCACTAAAGTCACTAAATTCACTAAACACATATAGTATAATATGAATCATTAAACTCACGAAATTCGTCGGGGCGGGGCGGGGTCGAAGACGAGGTGGTGTCGGGCCGGCGATGGTGGGCGTGGGCGATGGTGGGTGCGGACGGGGGTGGGCGCGGGCGGCGGCGCGACGGCGGTGGGCGAGGGCGAGGCGGCGCGGGCAGCAGTGGTGGGGCACGACAGCGGCACGCGAGTGAGAGTGAGTGAGGGTGCCGGCCAGTAATAGCTATGTAAACGTTCTTTACCGAGTGCCCACGATCTGGCACTCGACAAATATTTTTTAATTTAAAAATATACTTTAACGAGTGACCGTGATCTGGCACTCGACAAAGAGTTCGTCGAGTGCCCACTGACAAGCACTCGGCAAAGATTGTTTTAATATTTTTTTAAAAACATTGTCGAGCGTCCCCTGCCCGACACTCGGCAAAGTATTCTTTGCCGAGTGCCTTACTTGGACACTCGACAAGTATGTTTTTATTTTTTTTCTTTTTCTAACCAAATTTTTTGTGGTTTGTTCCTACACTATGTAGACTTACATGTTCCATTTTTTGGCACAATTATAAAAATGTTTGCTATAACTATTAGATTTTGTTTGTTTAATTGAATTTCCTCGAATAATTCAGATTCAAACTGCAAGTCACTCGAAAAATGGAAAATCGTGAATGCAAAAATGATATTCATGTTATTTAGCACAAGTTACGGCCGATTTCAGGAGCAGACAAGAATTTTTGAGCACCATGCTCATGAAACATGACCGTAAACTTACCATCCAGTTGTTTAAAAATTGTATAAAACATAAACAAAGTCAGAAAATCATGAAACATGTGCACATGTCATGATAACATATGTAGAGCCTACGATAAAAATTTGAGAATGTTTTGAGAAAGTTGTCACGCACTATGTGTAGAAACCTAAGTGTTCTACACATGAATTCTTAGAACTTCAATGTAGACCGGTTAGGTTTCTACATATAGTGTGTGATAACTTTTACGAAACATTCTCAAATTTTTATCATAGGCTCTACATATGATGTCATGACATGTGGACAAGTTTCATGATTTTCTGACTTTGTTTGTGTTTTATACAATTTTTAAACAACTGGATGGCAAGTTCACGGTCTTGTTTCATGAGCATGGTGCTCGAAAATTCTGGTCTGCTCCTGAAATTGGTCATAACTTGTGCTAAATAACATTAATATCATTTTTGCAGTCACGGTTTTCCATTTTTCGAGTGACTTGCGGTTCAAATCTGAATTATTCAAGGAAATTCAATTAAACGAACAAAATCTAATAGATATAGCAAACACTTTTATAATTGTGCCAAAATTGAACATTTAGGTCTACATAGTGTGGGAATAAACCACAAAAAGTTTGGTTAGAAAAAAGAATAAAAATATATTTCGCCGAGTGTCAAATAAAAACACTTGGTAACGCATGGTTTGACGAGTGTTAGTCGGACGACACTTGGCAAAGTACCTTCTTTGTCGAGTGTCAACACCTAGCACTCGGCAAAGATAACAGTCGTCAGCTATAGACGGCTGCTGACGGCCCTTTGCCAAGCGTCGTCGTTTGCCGAGTGTTTGGCTATACCGAGTGTGCAACTCTCGGTAAATGTGTTGAGCATCATTTGTAGCACTGAGCACGGTCGGACAGTCGGGCCCTAAGGTTCGGACGGTTCGGCCCACGGACGGTCCGCCCGTAGGCGCAGACAGTCCGTGAGTAGATCGAATCAGGCGGTTAAAACTTCTATCTCCCCGCGCGTTTAGCCCTCTAATCTCGCGCGAGCTGTTGGAGAACGACTAGGAACGAGTGTAGACCTCCCCCTTATATATTTGAAGGGGTACGGCCGATTAAACCCCAAACAATTGATCATTCAATCAATATATATCTAGTTCTTTATATTTTTTCCTAGGAATAGACAATAACCTAGATTCCTCTCTCTAATCTTCACCTCTCTCCGGCTCTAAGTCGTTTAGAGTTGTCTTGGGTGGCCTGTCGATCCCAATACACACCCTACGATCTCTCCTCCCCGATGGGGTCCCTCCCGGATGCGAGATCCCAGCGCAGTCGGCGAACTCCGCTGTCCCTGCGCACGCGTGGACCGTCTGGCTACCAGACGCAGACCATCCGCCTCGTCAGGCAAGAACTCTAGCCTCTGCGTCAGGTCGCGGATCGTCCAGCCACCAGGCGAGGACCGTCCAGCTCGTAAGGCAGGAACCCTAGCCTCTGCGCAGCCTCTGCACTAGGTTACGGATCGTCCGCGCCTCCACAGATAGCATCACTGCTGATTCCCATCGTAGTGATTGGCGCCTGAATCGACGCCAACACAAACAATTTGCGACGTGTTTGGTTCGATGTAATGTAACGGTATAGGATTCCTTCGGGTATCAGATAACGTTACATGTGTTTGTTTTGGGTTCTATTGAAATCACATACATTGGAATCGGATACCGTGGTATACAAAACTCAAACCCTCCAACCCTATCCGGAATCAATCGTCCGGGTTGGCACCAGTGCCGCGCCGCCACCAGGCCAGTGTCGGATTCAGCTGAAAGCTCTCCTCCTCCTCCTCCTCGGACGCCAGTGCCGCGCCGCCACCAGGCTAGTGCCGCGCCAGTGCCGGATTCAGCTGAAAGCTCTCCTCCTCCTTGGACGCTAGTGCCGCGCCGCCACCAGGCCTCCCTCCTCGAACGCCAGCAGCGGGCGCCAAGTCTTCGCCGCCGTCCAGGTAACAAATCTCCCAAATCTCGAACTAGTGGACTGTGCGATAGACTGCTCGTCGGAGTTCTAGATCCAGTTCATCGGAGTTCTAGATCCAGTTCGTGGGAGTTCTAGATCCAGTGGCAAGGGTGACTCGCCTGTGCTCCCCTTCCCAACCACATACCACATCCTAGCAGGCTCCCTCGCCAAGAATGGTAGCTCTTGGCCCTGATCTGTCGCTTGTCGATCTGTCGCTTCTGCCGCTTCTCAATCTGAGACGGGCGACCGTCAGGGCCTTGGCCCTGATCTCATGCTCCAGCCACCTGAAGTGTAGACTTGTGTGGATTGGTCTCTGCCGGATTGCATGGATTGGTCTCTGCCGGATTGTAGACTTGTGTGGCACCATTATAGACTAGTTTTAAATTCCGCTTGTGGAATCATCACAATTTTTAATGTGGAACTATGCCCTCGAGCATTGCATTTCAAGGCATATGTGGCTCCCCTGAAGTGTGAGTAAGCATTTTCTGTGCATCACATGTGCTATTATTATTGGTTTAATGACCGTCTTGTTTTTTTTGGGGTACAAAACTGTTGCAGTTGTAACATTACAGCCCTGCCGCTCTATATGTAAACTTGTTGTGTAGAGAACAGACCAATCAAAACTAAACCATCTCTGTAGTAATAGAAAGAAAAGGGCACAAATCTTGGTTGTACACTAACAGGCATCTCCATCTCTTCAAGAGATGATGTCGTCCATTTAATCATAGGTTAGTTGTTAGGATTAGGCAGTTTCATATGTCACCAAAGGGGCATGTCTGTTCAACACACTCCTTTACACACACACACACACGAGATAATGGAATTTAAGAAGTGCCATTTGAATTTCAGAAACAGAACCAGCAGTGAATTTAAGAAGGGGCTTGGTGCTTATAATTCGTTGACCTCCAGATTTATCCTCAAGAACTCGACGAAGGAATATGGCATTTAGGGCTATCTTGAGTTCTCTCCTTGTCACGTACCATTATGTTTGGTTGCTCATGGGATTAGCATATAGAAGAAAATGTCTGAGAATAGAAAGAAGGTTAAGAAATAGAGAGCGTAGGATGGAGAATTTAAATGGACTCATTCGTGAGAGTGATAGAAAATGTATTAGTGAGCTACGTATGGATAGAAGAACTTTCTTTATTTTGTGTGAGATGCTTAGAGATGTTGGTGGGCTAAAGGCCACACGCAATATGACCCTAGAGGAGATAGTGGCTCATTTTTTGTATACGTTGGCTCATCATTTGAAGAACCGAACAATTGGAAGGTTTTTCTTTCGAAGCGGCGAGACGGTTAGTAGGCAGTTCAACTTATGCCTTCTAGCTGTTCTAAAGTTGCAACATTTGCTTCTTAAGACTCCTGACCCAATTCCAGAGAATAGCACAGATAATACTTGGAAAAACTTTAAGGTAAATACATAAAACTTTAAGGTTTTTCTTCAACTATAAATAGACGCATTGAAGTGATATTTCTTTTATGACATATTTGTAGAATTGTTTGGGTGCATTAGACAGAACCGCTATCAAGGTAACTGTGCCAACACATCTAAAAGGAAGATATAGGGTGATATTTCTTTTACAATCTGTTGCTCCGTTTACAATCTGCTGCTCCGTTTACAGTACAATACATTACTTTTCTGCTCCGTTTACAGTACAGTACAATCCGCTCTGTTTACAATCTGCTCTGTTTACAATCTGCTCCCCAGTTATAATCTAGTAATGCACGCGTGACCGACCCCTTCAGTTCTATTTTAATATTGCAACCTCCCATGAAACAGAACCACCAAAGCAGTAATCTTGAGCAGCGGTAGCAGTAATTTTATTTTGGGTCTGAGGGAGTAATACAAATACTTTTGTTGGATTCAGTGACAAGATGCATCCGTATAATAGTAATTCAGCCAAACAAACCATTTTTGGAGAATGTAGTTAACTGACGTGCTGTTCCTGACAACATTATCCTAAAAACACTAATTTGTTATATTACATGCTTTGTTAACTGACGTGCTGTTCCTAGTCACTGACATGCTGTTCCTAGTCAATTCCATGGTAAGCGTTAAGAACTGATGTGTTGTTACTGTACCTCAGCCTAGTTATCTTCTGTTTTTCTTCATTCAGTTCTTAGTGAGATTTTTTTACATGGTAAACTGATGCTTTATTCAGTTCCATGGTAAACTGATGCTTTATTCAGTTCTTAGTGAGATTTTTTTACAACCCTTGCTTTCATTTTTTGTTCTTTGGTTCCTTACAGCCCTTCAATGTCTTGGAAGTATGCTATATCTGTCAGCGTCACATTATCGTCAGTAGTAAACCAAACAACTGGTGTTTAGTGTTGCTGCATAGCAATCTTTTCTTGTATCTGCTGCTGATGACGTGTCTTTGTTTTTTCACAGAATAATCCAGATACAAAAAGGGTTGTATGGAGTCTCCTTTCCTTACTATGATGAACTCTCAATGGTATATTCCAAGGACATGGCCACAAGTGAAGGTGCGGAAGACATGACAGATGCTGTTAAAAACTTGGAAGAAGAGTTAGTTTGTGTAAATGCTAATGATGACACCGAGGCGTTCTGTTGACTCAACATCATCTAGCTCCAAAAAACGGAAGAAAGAGTGGAAAGGAATGAAGACCGCATCAAGTGACCCGCTTCTTGACGTGTTCAATGAAGTGAGTGGTGATCTGAAGGTTGCCACCATGTCAATTGGAAAAATAGCGCAAGCTATGGATCGTGAGGCATCCAACCAAGAGAAGGCAAGGGATGAGGATCCACAACAAAAGCTAAGAGAGAAGGCGATCAATGAGGTCCGAAGACTTGAATTTACTGGCTCAGAAGTTATCAAAGCAGCTGCTGTGTTTGTCAGGATGCCAGATCAAATGGGGATGTTGTTTGCACTTCCAGAACCACTAAGGAGGGAATACATTGTCGACATGCTACGTGGTAACTAGAATTTTGTTTGTAGAAATGTACATGGCTAGTTTTGATATTGGTTTAATTCACTAATTGTTTAATTTTTGCTAGATGAAGCAGCAAGGAGAGAGAGAGAGAGGTCGAAGTGAAGGTGCTAGTCTTGCTGTGGAATGATGGAGCTTTGAAAGTTGTTGGTTTAGTTGGTCTCAAACTTTTTAGCTTTAGTGTTCTTCATATGTTGCTGTTGAATGATGGTAAAAACTGAAACTTTATGATGTTAAATGTGGTTGAATGTTCATGAATGGTATTGAATGTGGCATTGTATCTATCGGCAGCTTTCAATGTGGTTTGTTGAATGTTAGCTCTCAATGTGGTAAAAGCTGAATTTTTATGAGTTTTGTATGTTGTTGAATGTTCGCGATGGGAATGATGGTAAATACTGAATTTTTATGTTTACAAATAATGTTGAATGATTTCTTATATTAAAAGTGTATTGGAATCAAAAAAATGTTACAAAACTCAAATTTTTAATTTCATTACGTTACATTGGTTTCCAAAACAAACAGTGTATTGGAATCAAAAAGTATTACAAAGCTTAACCAAACAAAGCATATAATGGTATTCATTGATTTAAAATCCACCGCTTTTTAACTTCCATTGCGATACCATTACACATGGTAAACCAAACACCACATTGGTTAGTCCCATTGATTGCACTATCACCAAATCAATTGATCATTTGACTTCTTAGAGCCACGCGCGCTACACCTCCACACACACATGCATGCATATTAATTGAATACAATACGCATGCATTGGGAGTTTAAGTTTTCCATAGATTCAGGACTTTAAAGATAGGATTCTTGGGCATGCAGGATGCACACAAAATCAGCACTTTTCTTTCTTCCTTTTGGCTAGTTACCTTCAATTTTTGTCTCAAAACCAGCATTGAAACATAGGCTACCCCAATAACTAGATAAATACCCCATATATTATACTACCTCCGTCCTCGAATATTTTTGAACTAAAACATGACAGATAAAAAAAGAACGGAGCGAATAACATTATTAAGCTGCAAGCAGAAACACCAGAAGCGCTTGCCACCGCGTTACTGTTTTCCCATGTCAACAGCTGACAGCAACTTCCTGCACCTTAGCGACAAGGTTTCCCAGCTCCGTCACTCCAGCCTCCTGCGATTTCTGCAACAGACACACAGCTTCGAATTACATATATAGAGAAGAAGTCGCTTGGCTTCTTTCTGTGTTTCTCTAGAAAAAGAAAACAATTGGATTTCTACTAGGCTGCATTGACAGACAAAGTATGTCAGCACAGTTCAGTCAAATTTACTACCAACAACCACCGAATTCATCCTAACATAAAGCAACCCAATGGCATATTGGCATGTGATGCAACGCCACGGAGTATTTGCTTGTAAGTTGCCGACGCATAATAATGAAATTCAAAGAGTGAAAATGCTCTCATCTAGGTCCTTCAATTTTTCATGTGGTTCGTTCAGAGTGGGAACTTAGAGGGTGTTTGAACGCGCTAGAGCTAATAGTTACTTGGCTATAAAAAAACTAGTAAAATTAGCTAGCTAACAAATAAATAGCTAACTATTAACTAATTTACTAAAAATAGCTAATAGTTGAACCATTAGCTAGGGTGTTTGGATGTCTCCAATTAATTTTAGCCACTAACTATTAGCTCTAGTGCATTCAAACAACTCCTTAGTACATGACTGAGCTAGAGTGAACTTAGAATGACCTACTTGAGAAGTTTAATGGACCTAGATGAGCCTACATGGAAAGCTGAAGAACTCACTGTGCATTTTACTCAAATTCAAATATTACTATGATGGTTATACAAGAATATGCAAAACAAACATAGTTCGGTTTTCTTGGGAAGTACTTCAGTGTACATATAATATACAGGATAATGACCCTGTAATATGCACAACAAAAACATTTTTGTTTTATTTCATAAAAAACACTTCAATAATAAGTCATTGGAGTTCACGAATTTATAACTAGATCATTACCATTCATTATCAAGAATATTAGCATACAAACTATTAGACAGGGACCCAACCACCTAATCCTGTATCAGCCTAGAAACCCTTGCTGTTCTCACGGACAGAGTTGTCCCAACAAGAAAAATCAAACCTTAATACTAAGTTGATTCAAATATAGATTGTTCTAGAGCAAACGAGCGTACCACCCCCAGATCCAATTATTGAATGGTGGTTTTCCCTTTTACTTTGATTTTTTTTTGGCCATTGCATAGGTTCTACGCCCATGTAATAAAAAAATAGAAGGGAAAAGAGAGGAATGACAAATAGATAAAAAATTATCCAAGAACACCAGTAATAAAAATTAAAACTTTCAGGTTAATCCATCAGTACAGATCAAAGGCACGTTGTCAGGCTAAGAGGTCCACAGAACTATAGGACAGTACAGCATACGGCATATTACAAGGGATTCTAGTGAATTTAACTCCTCGAGACACCAATCACATGCCTACCTGCCATTAACGTATATTGTCAATCCAACCACCAAACTCGAAATATGGTAAGCACAATATCTACCCACTTTAAAGGGGAGTCAAATACTTCATCTAATTTACCCCATAAAATGTCCTAGAATACTAGGATACCTTATACTTTGGGACAGAGGTAGTATAGGATCAGCACTAAATTTTACTATAACAGTATATTACCTCCACAATTGACATCATACAGACAGAAATAAAGGCTTATAGCATAAGGTAGCTCAAAAGTAATGGAGAGCCCATTGCGGGAGACTCATACCTGAATCGAGGGTAACTCAAAACAGACATAATTCCAGTAATCTACTAACTTGTGATCTTTTGGAACCACTTCGTTTGCCCTTCCAGCACAGAAGATTGCGTAAGCATCAGCAGCATACCTAGAGTAAGAGGCAACATTCGAATAATAATTCAAGAGGGCAAAAAAACAGCATTCAACGAATATTCCATATACAGAGTTTTTTTTTGGGGGGGGGGGGGGGGGGGGGGCTACTCACTTGCCAACACCACAAAGCTCAGTGATATAGGTCCATTCTTCTCCAACGTAAGCCTTAGAGAATTTCTGAATTCTGTTTGTTTTCACACGCTGCAGTCCAAGAGGTGCTAGATACTCTGCCATCTTTTCGGGATCAGCTGTATATGCAGTCTGAGCATCAGGATAGCGCTTGAAGAAGCCCTTCACTTTCTTCCTAACCTGTAGCAGTAACCAGTAAACAAAGAAAATTCAATCCTTGAATCCAAAGAATGAAATGTTCCACCAAAGCAACAGCAAATAGGGGAATAGCCTTGGTAATAATAAATTCAAATGTGAAACACCTAGCTGAATTAGCATTGCAATAAAAACACACTATATAAGTAATTTATGAGCTAGCATAAACCATCAGGGTAATAAATAGTATTCATAAAAATAAACAAATGTGAAACACCTATCTGAGTCAGTGTTAGTGTGTTACACTTAAAATGCATAATAAACTAGCCTGTTCTGGGCTGCAGTATAATCCATAAAGGATTTGACCCAAACATGCATATGTTGCGTATCTATAACAAGTGGTCCGCTATTCAAATTTGTTTGTGGATCCTATGTGCACTGTGGAAACATATAATCGATCATCTCGTATCAAAGAAAGTAGGCACAGACAACCATTATTAAACCTTGTTCGTCAATCCTATGCGCACTGTGGAAACATATAATTGATCATCTGATATCAAAGAAAGTAGGCGCAGACAACCATTTTAAAGCACTCATTTATCATGGAAACAAAAAGTGAAGTCTCTTTCTCTTTGACAAGCATGAAAAGTGTTCTGATGAATCAAGCCACTGACTATGAATCTAAATAACTGTTTGGTCAAGTAACATTTACAGAGATGACACAAAGTAGAAAGAATTGAAGTGTCACCTGTTTTCCCTGTGTTAAGTTGAGGAGCATGCATATTACGATGACCTTCCAGGGGTCAGAAGCATACTTCTCCTGCAATAGCTTATGGGGGGAGCGTGGTGGGGGCACCAGCTGATCCAGCGGCAGGCGGCGGTATTTATCTGACCACTTCTCGGCAGGACTAAGTAATATCGGTGGTTTCCTCGGCTTTTTCTCCATTGTCGTTTTCTCCTCAGGTTTTTTCTTTCCCTTGACCCTTACACCTTCTTGTGAACTTGAGATTGATGCTGAGGCTGGGCATGCTTGCTTGGTGTTCAAGGTTGTTGTCCGGGCAGCCTTGGAGACCTCTTTTGCAGTAAGCAGAGAAGACCCAGATGACGGGTGGCCTCGAGGAGGCAGCCTCGCTGTGCGACCAGTGGTACTAGGAAGTGGCGAACCATTCCCATCTTGCCGGCGCTCAGGTTTGTAGGCGAATTGGGCAAAAAATGCACCAAAAGGTGAACAATAATTGGGGTCCTGATCAATGAAATCGGGATTAGCTATGGGAGGGAAAAAGCCTTGGGGCAGTGTCTGCTGCTTCTTCAAAACCTTGGAATTCTTGCTGCGGTTGATCCTCTTGACACACTGTCTGCCCATGACGCCACCAGCAGCAGCTTCTTCCCCTGCCCTTGAATAGACATCATTGAGAAATGGTGTTTCGCCAGATTGCTCCTGCTCCACCTTCCGCCGCCTATGTTTCTTCCTTACCGTCGCACCCTCTGTCATCACCTTCTTTTCCATCTGCGTGATTTGTGCCACAGCAGCAGTGGGCACCGATGGTATAATCATTGCAGCCTCCCTATCCTTCCTTTTCTTGTGCCTCTTTTCTACCTTCGGCACAGGGTCCTCAATTAATGGAGCTGCCGGCAGCGCCTCCTGATTCTCCCTCTTGCGCTCCTTATCCTGCATCACTGTCGCTGCTGTCATCGCCGAGGTTAGGGTTTCGGGAGCGACTGGGACTGAGGAAGCAGACATGGATTCCAGTATTGCCAAATGTCGGGGAGACTCCCTCGCTGCCATCTCCCTTGTCATCTTCTTCTCAGGCTTTTCTTTCCCTTCGATCCTTGCCTCTTCTTGTGAATCTGAGGTTGATTCTGAGGCTGGGCATGGTTGCTTGGTGTTCAAGGTTGTTGTCCGGGCAGCCTTGGAGACCTCTTTTGCAGTAAGCAGAGAAGACCCAGATAACGGGTGGCCTCGAGGAGGCAGCCTCGCTGTGCGACCAGTGGTACTAGGAAGTGGCGAACCATTCCCATCTTGCCGGCGCTCAGGTTTGTAGGCGAATTGGGCAAAAAATGCACCAAAAGGAGAACAATAATTGGGGTCCTGATCAATGAAATCGGGATTGGCTATGGGAGGGAAAAAGCCTTGGGGCAGTGTCTGCTGCTTCTTCAAAACCTTGGAATTCTTGCTGCGGTCGATCCTCTTGACACACTGACTGCCCATGACGCCACCAGCAGCAGCTTCTTCCCCTGCCTTTGAATAGACATCATTGAGAAATGGTGTTTGGCCAGATTGCTCCTGCTTCACCTTCTGCCGCCTATGTTTCTTCCTTACCGTCGCACCCTCTGTCATCACCTTGTTTTCCATCTGCGTGATTTGTGCCACTTTTCTTTTCTTGTGCCTCTTTTCTACCTTCGGCACAGGGTCCTCAATTAATGGAGCTGCCGGCAGTGCCTCCTGATTCTCCCTCTTGCACTCCTTATCCTGCATCACTGTCGCTGCTGTCATCGCCGCCGAGGTTGGGGTTTCGGGAGCGACTGGGACTGAGGAAGCAGACATGGATTCCAGTATTGCCAAATGTCGGGTAGACTCCCTCACTGCCATCTCCCTTGTCATCTTCTTCTCAGGCTTTTCTTTCCCTTCGATCCTTGCCTCTTCTTGTGAATCTGAGGTTGATTCTGAGGCTGGGCATGGTTGCTTGGTGTTTGAGGTTGCTGTCCAGGCAGCCTTGGAGGTCTCTTTTCCAGTGAGTAGAGAAGACCCAGATGATGGGTGGCCTCGAGGAGGCAGCCTCGCTGGGCGATCAGCGATATTAGCAGGTTTGTAGGCGAATTGGGCAAAGAATGCACCAAAAGGTGAGGAATAATTGGGGTCCTGATCAATGGAATTGGGATTGGCCATGGGAGGGAAAAAACCTTGGGGCAGTGTCTGCTGCGTCTTCAAAACCCGGGAGTTCTTGCTTTTGCTCCTCTTGACACACTGAGTGACCATGACGCCAACGCCACCATCATCAGTAGCTTCTTCCCCTCCTTGTGGATGGACATCAATTGAAAATGGTGGCTCGCCGGATTGCTCCTGCCCCGCCTTCAGCCGCCTCTGCTTCTTCCTCACCGTCGCCCCCTCAGCCATCATCTTGGCTTCCATCCGCAAGTTTTGGGCCGCATCAGGAGTCGGCGGCGATGGAACCACCAGTGCGGCGCCCACGTGTTTCCTTTTCTTACGCTGCTTTTCCTCCTTCCACACGGGCTCCTCCATTAACGGAGATGCCGGTGGCACCACCTGATTCTTCCTCTCGCGCTCCTTAACCAGCCTCACTGCCGCCGCTGCCATCACCGCCGAGGCTAGGGTTTCGGGAGCGACTGGTAGCGGCGACTCGGACTTAGATTCCGGGTTTCCCAGAGGTCGGGGAGACTCCCTCACCGCCGCTGAGGTTAGGGTTTCGGGAGCGACTGGAATTGTTGACTTGGGCTTGGACTCCGGGGTTGCCGGAGGTGGAGGAGGCTCCGAGGATGCCGCTATAGCCTCCACCTGCTCCCTGTGCTTTTTCCTCCTCCGCCGCTTCTTCTGATGCGACGCATCCAATTCCTCTGCCGGCGGCAGTGCCGACATAGTGCACTCCGGCGAAAAGAACTGGACAAGGGAGATCGAGATGGGGACCGCCTCAGCGATCGCCAGCGGGCCGGCGGCGGGATTTGTAGATGGAAGCCAAGCGATCGACATAGTGTGGTCTCTCTCTCCTTTCTACCATCCACTCCAGTATTGGGAAGTGAACGAATGTGGGTCCGAACGCAGTGAAAATGGAGGAATAGATAGATGGAAGCCAAGCGGCCAAGGCAAGGACAGCCACAATTATTTTTCGCGGGAAACTCCCTGATGTTGCCGCCAAAATACACACACCGTAATACAAATAGACTAGATGGAAAAAAATAGTACATGGGAAATATTTCTTTCGCACCACTAAATACAAACAGTTGCCATTTTTTCGTGCAAAGACGGACGACGATACACTCTCTCTCTCTCTTCTGTGCAAACTAGTGGAAGTGCACGCGTGACTCGCGCGTGTGAAGAAAAAAATAACACATCCCTGTGTACTATAATAATATTATTCAACTATAAATGAGTCATTATTATATATTAATATAATTATTTGTATGATTTTTTATTTGAATTTAAACTTAGATAGGCAGACCTTTATGAACAATTTCTAAAAGATGTTGCCACATAATCTCTAAAATAATCTCGTTCAAAAAATATATGTCTTTTTCTGATGTATTTGTGGTAGAATCATAAGGGCTTGTTTAGTTAAAAATGGATTGAATGAGATTAAAGAAGATTGAATCTCTTATTGGCCAAATTTAAATAGAAAGTGATTTAATCTTTTTCAACCTACTCCAATCCCATGCAACTGAACAAGACCACCTAGAGCTCGACAATCTCATCCACTGCCACACGTCGGTCATGTCACGAGATGGCAAGGACGACGACATGGAGCTAGAGTCGATGATCGGGCAGGTGGAGAATAGGGGCGTGGAGATGTGCACTTCAATAGGAGGACAACGACATCTAGGTGGTTGTGTCGAACCATTTAGATAAGTTTCGCACTCGTGTCAGAATCGCAGAGGACGATGACTAGGTGGTGTGCGGCTGCGTCTGGCCGTCCATCAAAATTTATGTGTTTCTGCTATTTAATGACTATCGTACGATTTAAAAAAGGTTGACTCTAACGACTGTGATGATAAAAGAATACTGGATCTTTTATATCCTTTAATTACCAACGGGGAGACAATAGGCCTTTCAAGTTTCATCGTTTTTGGCGTTGATGCCAAAGGGGGAGAAAGTATTAGGCCCAAAGCAAAAGGACTGCACCACCCACCACCCCATTTTCAAAAATTCAAAATTTCAATTAGTATTTCATTTAGTTTCAAAATTTCAAGTTGCATAATTTCATCTGATATCTGCCTCAAGAATGGAAATCGTTTCAAAAACCCTCTTGACAGTTAAGGGGAGAATCTTCACTGGGAGCTTTTATTTTGTCAAAGGAAAAGCATTTGAAACAGGGGGAGGAATTTTAAATCTTTAAAATGCTTCTTGAAATCATATTATTGGCTATTTGCAAAAGAATTTGAAAAGGATTTTTCTAAAAGATTTGCAAAAACAAGCAAGTGGTGCAAATGTGGTCCAAAATGTTAAATAGAACAAAGCAATCACGTTTATTCTTAAACTTATGTAGATAGTCTTTCAATTGGTCTAATTCTAAGTAACCTATGCACATCTATCATAATTGCAAACTAGTTACATCTCTACTCTTTATATTTGCTTTGGTTTGTGTTGGCATCAATCACCAAAAAGGGGAGATTGAAAGAGAAATGAGTTTAAAACATTTCCTATAATTAATTTTGGTGTTTGATGTCCATCACAAACCACGTGGACTAATTAGTTTGCCAAGATGTCTTTTATCTCAGGTGCATAAGGTTCAACATAAGACAAAAAAGAGATTAAGTTGGGGACTCAAATAAATTTGGAGCAAAGACTTGAAATGGTGCTACCAGTGGCGCACCGGACACTGTCCGGTGTCCAAGGCCAAGCACCACTCGAACAGCACCAGTCTTGGATTGCTTTCTCCTTCTCATTCTTAATTCTCTTAGTGCTTTGTAAAGCTAGCAAGAGACACCTAAGTGTGTGGTGATCCTTGCGGGGTCTTAGCGACCCAAGTGATTAAGCACAAGCCTCGACTAGTCTGTGTGACCGATTGAGAGAGGGAAAGGGCTGGAATAGACCCAGCCTTTATGGCCTCCTCAACGGGGACTAGGTTCTTAGGAACCGAACCTCGGTAAACAAATCATCATGTTCACTTGCATTGATATTCACTTGATTTGTTACTCCTCATTCCTCTCTCTAAAGTTTCCTTGCTCATATTGATTTGAGTTTGCTCCCAAACGTTATCTGCATTGATTGAGCAACTCTAAGCAAGGATAACTACCTTTTGAACTCCTATTTAATTCTAACGCTAACCCTGTTCTTAGTGCGTGTTTAAAGTTTGTAAATTTCAGGTTTCGCCTATTCACCCCCCTCTAGGCGACTTTCAGCGGGGACAAGGACACAAGCGCATGGGGGCGGCGGGCGCGGACCTCATGATCATCGCATGTTACTCGCACAGGGACACAGGGCACTGGTTCGGATCGGCGGGGACCTCAGTCGGATTCTCAGGGGGCGGGGGTGCGCGGGTGATGTTATGTTCGATGGTGACTTCGGTGAGATTTTCGGGTTTGCAGGGTGCGCAAGCGCAGAGGGGTGCTCACGTGGGTGGGGCGGAGGGGTGCTCGTGTCACACCCGGGTTTTGGGGCACCAAGACCCGGGCGCGAACATAATCACCAGGTGTGCTGGGACCAAGTCTCACACATATGATGATTCAAGGCACATGATCGAATGTCACATCTTTACTACATAACAAGAGTTCTATACAAAATGAATACATAATTACATTATAAGGAGACAACGGTCCAGCAACCTAAAGTTGACTGGGAGACGACGGCCTAGATCTCTCACGAACTCGCCACAGCATCCCCATGCGCCTCATCCTGCGGTACCTGTTCTTGACCTGTGGGGGGGTGTGAGACAGCAAGAGTGAACTCACATACGCTCATCGCTCAACAAGTTGTGGGGAATAATGTGCATGAACTCGCCAAAGGTGGGAGCTCACGTGAAGTGTAAGGCTTACCAAAGAGGATGGTTAGAGCTGAGCATTGCTTTTAAAGTTGGTCAAAATTTTATTAGCAGTTACTAAGTATAAGTAAATACCAACCCAATTAAGTAGTAGAACAAAAGTAACATCATCACCTGTGATGCAATGCATATGACAAATTGAATTTAGTTCCATAAATTAATCATCAGAGAGTCCTGATCTGCTCATGACCGTGAGCTCGGCTAGTATACCAGTTTTACACTCTGCAGAGGTGGTACCCTTTACCCACAAGTCATGTTACTCATCTGCCAAGGGATCGCGACTTCCCATACACCTCTACCGAGGAGGCGAGGTAGGGTAACACTACGAGGCCTTTACAAAGTTCCACTAGCTTCAGAAAACCCGCTACAGTTTATGGGAAGCTCCAATGCAGGGTTCTTGCCTGACCGCCATCGCAGCAAAATCAACCAAGGACCTCCCTACACTGAACACTCCCCTACTGCCCTTGCCCCTTTCGGGTAAGGTAGTCCTCCACTAGCTTTCCTAATTAATCAGCCAAGGGCGTCCATAAACCCATGTGGTGGCACGTGTTTCTCAAGTTAAGCTCTATGTTCCAATTAACATTTAATGATCTTGTTATGAACATAAATAAAATAACAACATAATTGGAACATAGATATAATGAAATATTAACCCAAAACCATATAAAGCAGTAGCAGAACTACCCAAGTGATTTAGGGGTAAACAATGTATTCAGGATAAACAAACTAGGGTGACCTATTGGGTCCCATCAAAATTAAACCTATGCATGGTAAATGATTAGAAAGAACATTATTGGGTACAAAGTGGACAAGGGCACAACTTGCCTGGGACTTGAGATTCCAGGTACCAGGGTGATCTTCAGATGACACGTGTCCTCACTGCTAAACGTAGCAATACAAACAAACATTGTATATGCAAAATTAACATTACACCAAACATAAGTACAAATTATGTAATAATAATCTACGCGTTGTTACGAGGTCGAGGGCTTGAGAACCACAAAAATCGGAGTTACGGTCATTAAGTTATGAATTTCCAAAATTATTTAGTGCTTCTAATAGATTAATCCAACTGAACAATTTTAATTTAAGTTTCATGGATAAACAGTGGTACTAGGTGATGAACAATATTAAAACAAAATTATTGCAACTAGAATGACTCAATTTGGAGTTAAAATGAATTTTCTATGAATTAAACAAGTTCTAGTAATTATTTTCATGTTAAAAATCCATTTTCTATTCATTTATTCGATTTAAACGATCTCTAGACTGGGCGCACTATTTTTAGAGAGTGCAGGGGCCCTGGCGCAAAATAAACCGAGACACAGAATCCCGCAGACAGGACTGTGGGTTGATTCTTTAGTTCTCAGGGGTCTATTTTATAAAACGTGCGGCCGAGGGGTACGGGATGAGATCAGCCATTCGATCTCAATCCGACGGATCTTATTATATCCTACGCCCGCCGAACCGGTATGCAAAGCTGACCGCTGATGTCTAGATCGATGGTCAGGATTTTATTGCCCGAGATTCAATCGTGGCCTTCGCATTTCCATCTAACGGCGTGGATCACACTGACCCCAAACGATACGCCAGACCCAATCCCCGTCGTGCATGTTGAGATCCACGGTCTACACAACAATGCACATGCACCCTAGTTTAATCCAGACCGCCCTACTCAGATCCAACGGCAGACGCGTCGTCTTCTACCTCCAGCCGTCAGTAAACGCGCGCGAGACAGTGGCGCTGCTGCCGTTCAGCTCTACCCCGCGCTCTCGATTGCTACAGTCTAAAGTCTGGCGTACATCTACTGAGCAGGAAGCGAGCATGGTGGGAGGGAGACTTACTCACACTGAGGCAAGGACGAGGCTGGCGATGACGACGTGATGTCCCGCCACACGACCGGAGCTCCACGGCGGAATGCCACCGAGAAACCCCATGCGTCCGCTGAAGCCGTGGATGGTTCTGCTGCGCCCCGAAGACCCCAATCCGCGACCAACCGAACCTACACGATGTGAGTGCGGTGACGGCATCGCCTGCAAGCACTCAATCTCTCCCTTCTTCTCCTCGGTCAGCGGCAATGGCGAGCGCACGAACTCACGATGGATTCAAGCGCGCAAGGGGAGGGCGAGGTCAAGAAGGTTAATATAGGCGCGAGAATCGGGCGGTGGGTTAGCTGAGCGCTCGGTCAGTCGTTGAAGTCCGCCCGTCGTGCGGAACTCGGCTCCCAGAAAATCGCCGGAGTCGTTGGACTAGCTGCGTCTTCGCAGCCATCACGCCGGGTGAAGCGGAGGCGGAGACCCAATCATGCGAGAGAGAACATGACGGGTGGGCCCCAATCGACAGGGTGAAGTGCGCGGTGGAGAAAGAGATCCCGTGCGTGCGTGCGGGTCTGGCCGGGAGGGCCCACCTGGCAATCTCAGCGACACACAATGTATTGAATCCCTGAGGCTGACACGCTGGACCCACTTGACAGCGACTCAAGCAAGAACGGCAGGAGTGGTCTGTTGGTTTGCGCGGAAGTAATCCAGAGTTGGGCCAAATTGCGCGGACCAGGCCCAGTTGTAAGATTTTCCCTTTTTTATTTCCTATTTCCTTTTCTTGTTTTCTTTTCCTTTTAATTTTCAAATTCCTAATTTAAATACCAATTCAAATTCTAACTTCATGGCAATTTAATTCTCACCTTTGGCATGGTATGGATGAATTCATCTAATTTTAATATTTATTTTTTTATGATGACTAGTGCTCTCTTTTTTTCTTAAATCCAAAATTCCAATTTAAGTCTTAAATTCCACTTTGGACTCTAATATATTTCTTTTTATACATTTTTTGTCACAAAATGCACACAAAAATGAAACCTCAGCATGATGCATAATTTAGTTGGAGTATCATTTGTTTTAATTAATCACTCTTAATTATAGGTATGCTCTTGTTATGAGAAGTTTATGGCACACAAAATATGATTATCAACTATATACTCATTGTATTCATTTTGGGTATTACAAATCCTACCCCCCTTAAAGAGAATCTCGTCCCCGAGATTTGTAAGAAAAGGGATACAATAGGTTTGGTCTAGAATTTTAGTTTCTCATTTGGTTTCGGGAATCAGAGTTTTGTTCAAGTTTTTACATAACAGTTATTAGATGATTTGGAAAATATGATTATTGTATGTCTAGCCATTTATTAGGTCAGATGAGGTACGGTTATGGCAAGTAGAGGTTGTGGCAAGGGTATAATAAGGAAAGGCTTCATCCTGAACTCTGCATCTTGATTCTTCTGGCGATCCAACTTGATCTTTAAAGACTTGAGTTGATGCTTATCCTCCTTTGACGTGGTTGGTCTTCTTTGGCCTTTATTCTTGGAGCTATCATCTGAGTTAAGGACATATGGCTAAGAATATATAGGGTACATGAGGTAGTTAGGTTTAAACAGAGTTGTACTTTGCTTTTGGGATATCTGGATTAGGCAACCTATGATGTAGGCTAGGTTGTTGTTTACGGACGAGTTAGTCCAAGGTATTAATTTAGGGTAAGATATGTTTATAGAGTTAGGGCCTAATTTATGTTGCCAACATTATCTAACTTATTTATGTAACTCAATTTGGATTAGATCATGTTAGATTAGGTGGGATCTAGATCAGATTGGTATAACTAGATAATATCTAGTATTTATTGATATGACTATTTTAGACTAGATAAGATCTAAATAAATTTTGGATTAGTTCATGGTTGTATTTTTAAAATGATATAAGTAAAGTGGATAATATGAATCCTTCAAGATAAGATGTATTTATTAAGATAAGAGGAATAAAGTGAGATGGATCTATTAAGATGAGAGAGAGTCTTTTAAGATTAGAGGGATCTATTTAAAGTAGATACACTTTTATGGAGGATAATCTAGATTTTTTTCTGTCTTATGAATTTTATTTATTTATATTTATGCCTATATGTATATGTATATGTAGATGGAATTGTGGACATTACTCCACAACTCATCACACACAATCAAAGATCCAAATCATAAATGTATCACAAGAACAAACATTCAAGCATACAGATATTTACAAAAATAGTTTTGATTTTGTTCCTAAGAGTAGGTCTCCTATTACTAAAGGTCACTTTAGGCACAGGATTTCAAAGTGTGAAATCCACATTTGTCTTTAGAGTGAAAAGGTAAGAATAATCAGAGTAAGCGGAAATAGATGAGAAAAGATTAAGAAAAGTTTAGAAAGAATCAGAGTAGCAAAGGTAAGTAAGTATTGGTTGTCCAGTTCTATCTAGGTTTCGTCCTACAGTCAACATTCCTCTGATACCACTTCTGTCACACCCGGGTTTTGGGGCACCAAGACCCGGGCGCGAACATAATCACCAGGTGTGCTGGGACCAAGTCTCACACATATGATGATTCATGGCACATGATCGAATGTCACATCTTTACTACATAACAGGAGTTCTATACAAAATGAATACATAATTACATTATAAGGAGACAACGGTCCAACAACCCAAAGTTGACTGGGAGACGACGACCTAGATCTCTCACGAACTCGCCACAGCATCCCCATGCGCCTCATCCTGCGGTACCTGTTCTTGACCTGTGGGGGGTGTGAGACAGCAAGAGTGAGCTCACATACGTTCATCGCTCAACAAGTTGTGGGGAATAATGTGCATGAACTCGCCAAAGGTGGGAGCTCACGTGAAGTGTAAGGCTTATCAAAGAGGATGGTTAGAGCTGAGCATTGCTTTTAAAGTTGGTCAAAATTTTATTAGCAGTTACTAAGTATAAGTAAATACCAACCGAATTAAGTAGTAGAACAAAAGTAACATCATCACCTGTGATGCAATGCATATGACAAATTGAATTTAGTTCCATAAATTAATCATCAGAGAGTCCTGAGCTGCTCATGACCGTGAGCTCGGCTAGTATACCAGTTTTACACTCTGCAGAGGTGGTACCCTTTACCCACAAGTCATGTTACCCATCTGCCAAGCGATCGCGACTTCCCATACACCTCTACCGAGGAGGCGAGGCAGGGTAACACTACGAGGCCTTTACAAAGTTCCACTAGCTTCAGAAAACCCGCTACAGTTTATGGGAAGGTCCAATGCAGGGTTCTTGCCTGACCGCCATCGCAGCAAAATCAACCAAGGACCTCCCTACACTGACCACTCCCCTACTGCCCTTGCCCCTTTCGGGTAAGGTAGTCCTCCACTAGTTTTCCTAATTAATCAGCCAAGGGCGTCCATAAACCCTTGTGGTGGCACGTGTTTCTCAAGTTAAGCTCTATGTTCCAATTAACATTTAATGATCTTGTTATGAACATAAATAAAATAACAACATAATTGGAACATAGATATAATGAAATATTAACCCAAAACCATATAAAGCAGTAGCAGAACTACCCAAGTGATTTAGGGGTAAACAAGGTATTCAGGATAAACAAACTAGGGTGACCTATTGGGTCCCATCAAAATTAAACCTATGCATGGTAAATGATTAGAAAGAACATTATTGGGTACAAAGTGGACAAGGGCACAACTTGCCTGGGACTTGAGATTCCAGGTACCAGGGTGATCTTCAGATGACACGTGTCCTCACTGCTAAACGTAGCAATACAAACAAACATTGTATAGGCAAAATTAACATTACACCAAACATAAGTACAAATTATGTAATAATAATCTACGCGTTGTTACGAGGTCGAGGGCTTGAGAACCACAAAAATCGGAGTTGCGGTCATTAAGTTATGAATTTCCAAAATTATTTAGTGCTTCTAATAGATTAATCCAACTGAACAATTTTAATTTAAGTTTCATGGATAAACAGTGGTACTAGGTGATGAACAATATTAAAACAAAATTATTGCAACTGGAATGACTCAATTTGGAGTTAAAATGAATTTTCTATGAATTAAACAAGTTCTAGTAATTATTTTCATGTTAAAAATCCATTTTCTATTCATTTATTCGATTTAAACGATCTCTAGACTGGGCGCACTATTTTTAGAGAGTGCAGGGGCCCTGGCGCAAAATAAACCGAGACACAGAATCCCGCAGACAGGACTGCGGGTTGATTCTTTAGTTCTCAGGGGTCTATTTTATAAAACGTGCGGCCGAGGGGTACGGGATGAGATCAGCCATTCGATCTCAATCCGACGGATCTTATTATATCCTACGCCCGCCGAACCGGTATGCAAAGCTGACCGCTGATGTCTAGACCGATGGTCAGGATTTTATTGCCCGAGATTCAATCGTGGCCTTCGCATTTCCATCTAACGGCGTGGATCACACTGACCCCAAACGATACGCCAGACCCAATCCCCGCCGTGCATGTTAAGATCCACGGTCTACACGACAATGCACATGCACCCTAGTTTAATCCAGACCGCCCTACTCAGATCCAACGGCAGACGCGTCGTCTTCTACCTCCAGCCGTCAGTAAACGCGCGCGAGACAGTGGCGCTGCTGCCGTTCAGCTCTAAAGTCTGGCGTACATCTACTGAGCAGGAAGCGAGCATGGTGGGAGGGAGACTTACTCACACTGAGGCAAGGACGAGGCTGGCGATGACGACGTGATGTCCCGCCACACGACCGGAGCTCCACGGCGGAATGCCACCGAGAAACCCCACGCGTCCGCTGAAGCCGTGGATGGTTCTGCCACGCCCCGAAGACCCCAATCCGCGACCAACTGAACCTACACGATGTGAGTGCGGTGACGGCGTCGCCTGCAAGCACTCAATCTCTCCCTTCTCCTCGGTCAGTGGCAATGGCGAGCGCACGAACTCACGGTGGATTCAAGCGCGCAAGGGGAGGGCGAGGTCAAGAAGGTTAATATAGGCGCGAGAATCGGGCGGTGGGTTAGCTGAGCGCTCGGTCAGTCGTTGAAGTCCGCCCGTCGTGCAGAACTCGGCTCCCAGAAAATCGCCGGAGTCGTTGGAGTAGTTGCGTCTTCGCGGCCATCACGCCGGGTGAAGCGGAGGCGGAGACCCAATCATGCGAGAGAGAACATGACGGGTGGGCCCCAATCGACAGGGTGAAGTGCGCGGTGGAGAAAGAGATCACGTGCGTGCGTGCGGGTCTGGCCGGGAGGGCCCACCTGGCAATCTCAGCGACACGCAACGTATTGAATCCCTGAGGCTGACACGCTGGACCCACTTGACAGTGACTCAAGCAAGAACGGCGGGAGTGGTCTGTTGGTTTGCGCGGAAGTAATCCAGAGTTGGGCCAAATTGCGCGGACCAGGCCCAGTTGTAAGATTTTCCCTTTTTTTATTTCCTATTTCCTTTTCTTGTTTTCTTTTCCTTTTAATTTTCAAATTCCTAATTTAAATACCAATTCAAATTCTAACTTCATGGCAATTTAATTCTCACCTTTGGCATGGTATGGATGAATTCATCTAATTTTAATATTTATTTTTTTATGATGACTAGTGCTCTCTTTTTTTTCCTAAATCCAAAATTCCAATTTAAGTCTTAAATTCCACTTTGGACTCTAATATATTTCTTTTTATACATTTTTTGTCACAAAATGCACACAAAAATGAAACCTCAGCATGATGCATAATTTAGTTGGAGTATCATTTGTTTTAATTAATCACTCTTAATTATAGGTATGCTCTTGTTATGAGAAGTTTATGGCACACAAAATATGATTATCAACTATATACTCATTGTATTCATTTTTGGGTATTACAGCTCGTGTGGGCGGGGGCATGGTGATGCTGGTGTGGACGCCCACAATGCGATCATATAGAGTAGTAGATATATATATTATCAAGTTTCCAAGATTTTGTAGTTTTCGCAAATAGTAAATTTTAGGTATTTAATTAATATTAGAGGGACTAAAATTCATATTTAATACTCGAAGAAACGTTTCGAAGGTTCCCGAAAAATTCTGGAAACATGATCAAGATAATTTGATATAGTTCGAAAACCTTTGCACTCATAAACACTATGCAACGACATGAATACAACAATCAAAGCTTCTCCAGGATTTTATTTTTCTATGCTAAAAACTTATATATATATAATAAAAAATGTCCATTATCTAGAAAAAATAGAAGAAAACAAGTAAAGTAAAGGGTAACACCTGAATTTGGTGGATATTAGAAAAGAAATTTTATACCCCCAAATTCAGGGTGTTACAAATCTAACCCTCTTAACAGGAATCTCGCCCCGAGATTCAAGAAGAAGCTAGCAAGAAAGACAAGATTGGTCCATCTGTTGGTCGCAAGACCTTACAAACAAATTTGCCCACTAACAAGAGACTCAACACTCTCTCGGCTAGAGAAGTGTGATTGATGTACTTAATGATATATCGATATCTAGCGTTTACTTATGAGTGTTGTAATGCCTTGCCATTAAGTGTTTAATTCCATATTATGTAGATCATATTGTCTTGTGCCATTCCTCATTATGTTCATTCATATGCATCACACATCTCATTAGATACGCTAGCTAAGAATCATGCGAAATGAAGGACATGGATTAGAGCAAACCAAAAGACGATATTGGCATATCAACCTGAAGATGGATGGACTGGTCGAGGGCCAGGATATTTGATGCTCGCCAAGCAGATGTCATCTAATAATCATTAACATAGTATGAGAATTCAGACAAGCCCTATGCATTTAACCATTTCCTTGATGTTTGCAAATTTTATATCACTTACTTGATATTGTTGCATTAAGTAATAGGGTTTGTGTGATTAACCAAATTGTTGCATTTCCAACCTGGATTAAATTGATATCATCCTTGATTCCTATTTTTCTCAAAATTTAGTTATGCTTAACTCTGGGGTGATGGTTGCATCATTCGAGTAGGTACCTCTCTTAGGTACAAAGTTTGGAACCCAGAATATGAAATGGCTAATTAATATGAGACCGGGCGGGTAACTTGCATCGAAATGTAGTCTCGGTTTCCGCATGTATCAATTAAGGATTGTTCGATGTAGGCCTGTTGTGGTTGAGACTTGCAACTAGCCACATGCTTCGGTAAGCCTAACTTCGACTATTCCATTACGTGAAAAGACAATCACACACTAGGCGAGGGAGATGGTGGGAGTGGTAGATACCCATCATGTGACCGTCTAGGATAGTGTAGGAACCATGGGAGTGTCGTGCTCCCCGGTAGCACGGATCGACTCACGTTTTGGAGGATCTTAGAGATGTGTTGACATAGGCAAGGGTCAAGTGCTACATATGTCGTGTGGTTAGGGATCCCTAGCTGTGTATAATCAGCTCGAATTGTTGTTGCTCCTAGGTTATGGAGACTCGACCCTCCAACCACTCATCGTATTTAAAAAGAGAAATGAAATCTGGTGAAATGAAGTTGGTACTTTGATAATTGTTTGATCTAGAATAGGCTAATATAGATTCAGGTTATACTTATTTTGACAAGTTAAAATGATGGGTTAAGGATTCACTATTAGTAAGCTTTTATGCTAAAGAGTCCTTGATTCTTGATTAACCTTACCTTGAGTCCCCAAAGCTAGCATATCCTTGGAGTCTTTTCTTTTAATCGGGTAAGGGCCTGTTTGTTACGGATTATAATCTCTCCAGATTATATAATCCAGCGCAAATAATCTAGCAGATAAACAAACACCTAGATTATATGTTCAGATTATATAATCTAAAGCCCAGATTATGGTAATCTCATAATCTTCTAAAGAGTAGCTTATTTGAGATTATTTTTGGCAAAAGGCTCACTACCCATGGTTTTGTAAATAGAAATTACAATATATGTCATCCTTCTTTTTTCACCTTAAATAAACAAACAAGGGTGATGTTGTCTTTGTGAATAATCTACATTTGTATAATCTAGACTACCAAACTGCTACATGTAGATTATAATATGTCTAGATTATAATTTAGATGATATAATTTAGATTATAATCCAGATTATATAATCTATAAGCTAAAACAAACATGCCCAAAGTATTGTGGAATACTTGTGTACTCAGGGTTTTATCCCACCATGTTGTTGCAGGTGATGGACTTGTTCTGCTGTGGATAGTAGCTAATTGTCAGTGGGCTCGACCTTCTTATATAAGTATCCCTTTTGTACTTCATGTTAAGGATTGTTATTTAGGCTAGCAATGTATTTTGAACTTAAAATTGTAATTAATATCATTCAAAGTTGTATTTGTATCAAATTTGTACTTTGTAATTTGTAAATTTATTGTAATTTGTAAATTTATTGTAATATGAATTTTTTTGTAAAACTTTGGTATGTGATTTGTGTTTACTTACCCTTGTGATCTTGGTCGTAAGTGGTTTATCCAAGGTCTCTTGGGTTACTCGGACAAATTCTTTTAAGTTATCTGGAATACATGCATAGCTGTGTGAGGTCTTTGTGACAAAGATAGGTACATGTGGGCCATATAATTTAGGAGTTTCTACAGGCAGATGCCTTGAAGGACAATTTGAAGAATCCACAAGGAGGAAGACACCATGGAGTCTCTTAGGGCAGATCTCACAACGCTCAAAGCCAAATTCAATGAAGTTTTGGAGTGTTGTGTAGAAGGAGAGCTTTGGTGTATGGAGCTTTAAGACAGATTAGAAAATTTTAGGAAGGCCCTTTGCACCAAAACCTACTAGTTAGTGGAAGCTACCGAGCAGGCAAAATTATACAATCTAAAAATGCCTTGAGTGCCTAGTGCTTCCAATTAATAAAGAGGCGCTTAGTTAGTCAGGTTTAGTTAGTTTGGTTTAGTTTGTGTTGAGCACCAAAATGAGGACTGGACGGTCCGGCCCCTGGCGCCGGACGGTCCACCCGTGCGCAGAGCAGATTAGGGTTTCGAGTTTTGTGCTACAGTTGTTAGCTAAATTCGCGGAATTAGCTCAGGAGATTAGTTTGTAAAGGGTCCAGCCCCCCTCCTCTATAAATACAGAGGTATATGACCGATTTGTAATCATTAATCGAATCAGTAACACTTTTATCTCGCATTTATTCCCTGTACAATTAGGAGTAGTTCTAGTCTAGTTCTAGTTTAGCCTCTCAATCCCCAAATTCTCCGCTTCTCTTCGACTCTACGTCGATTAGAGGAGTCCAGGTCGGTCTGCCCGAGCCTAGACAACTCCTAGGATCTCTCCTCCAGGACGGGGTCCCTCCCAGGAGCGAGATCCAGGTGCCGCCGACAACCTTCGCCGCCCCCTGCGCACGCACAGACCGTCCGGCCCCAGGGCGCGGACCGTCCGGTTCCTGGCCGCGGACCGTCCGCCCCTGTGCAGAGAGCACTACCACGGTTCGTGTTGAGTGATTGGCGCCCGAAAAAGGTGTCAACATAATTTTTGGCAACCCCGCTGGGGAAGATTTCATACAGACCTATCGAGATCGGCCCTCAATGGCCGGTTCAAAGGATAGCTCTGAAGTTTCCACCAGCAATATCATCAAGCCGACATGGGAAACCTTGCCGGCTGAAGAACAACTCCTATTCGAGGAGCGCCAGGAGCAGCTGATCCAGGAAGCAAAGGCGAAATTCCTGTCCGACTTCAAGGTGGACTTCAAGGTGACCAACTTCAAGAGATAGGAAAATGAATTTGATTTGCAAAAACAAACCAAGTGGTGGCAAAGAATGATCCAAATATGTCAAATCTTGTGCAAAAATGATTTGGTCCTCATTTGCATTGATGTTGCACTTATTTTGGTTGCTTTTTTATGTGTTGGCATAAATCACCAAAAAGGGGGAGATTGAAAGGGAAATGTGCCTTTGGGCCATTTCTAAAATGCTTTGGTGATTAAATGTCCAACACGGTTTATTAAGTTCTTATGTGCCAAATAAAGTGAGAAGTACAAATCAAGGCACATGTATTGTCGGGGACCATAATTAGGGGTACCCTCAAGGCTCCTAATTCTCAGCTGGTAACCCCCATCAGCATAAAGCTGCAAAGGCCTGATGGGTGCGATTAAGTCAGGGATCAGTCCATTCGAGGGACTCGATCACGCCTCGCCCGAGCCTAGCCTCGGACAAGGGCAGCCGACCCCGGAGGATTCCCGTCTCGCCCGAGGCCCCCCTCCAGCGGCGAATATATTTCCGGCTCGCCCGAGGCCCTGTCTTCGCCAAGAAGCAACCCTGACCAAATTGCCGCACCGACCGACCAAATCGCAGGAGCATTTAATGCAAACGTGGCCTGACACCTTTATCC
The DNA here is from genome assembly GCA_029449295.1 of Zea luxurians. Taxonomy (NCBI): domain Eukaryota; kingdom Viridiplantae; phylum Streptophyta; class Magnoliopsida; order Poales; family Poaceae; genus Zea; species Zea luxurians. The sequence continues at coordinate 1,018,466 of JAOPSE010000118.1, read as the reverse complement.
TGACGCGCGCCCCCAGCCGGCAGAGCCGAAGTGACCGCCGTCACTTCGCCGCTCCACTGACCGACCTGACAGAAGGACAGCGCCGCCTACGCCACTCCGACTGTGGTGCCACTTGACAGAGTGAGACTGACAGGCAGTCAGGCCCGGCCGAAGGCACCATAGGAAGCTCCGCTTCGCCCGACCCAGGGCTCGGACTCGGGCTAAGTCCCGGAAGACGGCGAACTCCGCTCCGCCCGACCCAGGGCTCGGACTCGGGCTAAGTCCCAGAAGACGGCGAACTCCGCTCCGCCCGACCCAGGGCTCGGACTCGGGCTAAGTCCTGGAAGACGACGAACTCCGCTCCGCCCGACCCAGGGCTCGGACTCGGGCTAAGTCCCGGAAGACGGCGAACTCCGCTCCGCCCGACCCAGGGCTCGGACTCGGGCTAAGTCCCGGAAGACGATGAACTCCGCTCCGCCCGACCCAGGGCTCGGACTCGGGCTCAGCCCCAGAAGACGACGAACTCCGCTTCGCCCGACCCCAGGGCTCGGACTCCGCCCTGGCCTCAGCCGACGGCCTCCGCCTCGCCCGACCCAGGGGCTCAGACTCGAGCTCGGCCATGGAAGACAGACTCGACCTCGGCTTCGGAGGAGCTTCCGCACCGCCCAACCTAGGGCGCAGACCAGCCACGTCAACAGGAGGCGCCATCATCACCCTACCCCGAGCTGACTCGGGCCGCAGGGAACAAGACCGGCGACCCATCTGGCTCGCTCCGCCAGATAGGCAATGATGGCGCCTCGCATACTCTGTGACGACGGCGGCTCTCAACCCCCTTACGGAAGCAAGAGGACGTCAGCAAGGAATCAACCGCTTCGACAGCTGTCCCTCCGCCAGGCTCCATCGCTCCTCTGACGGCCACGACATCACACCAGCTGGGTGCCAAAATCTCTCCGGCTGCCACGACGGCATGTACTTAGGGAGCTAGCTCTCCTCCGCTAGACACGTAGCACTCTGCTATACCCCCCATTGTACACCTGGATCCTCTCCTTACGCCTATAAAAGGAAGGACCAGGGCCCTCTTAGAGAGGGTTGGCCGCGCGGGGACGAGGACGAGACAGGCGCTTGCTTGAGGCCGCTCGCTCCCTCTCCCGCGTGGACGCTTGTAACCCCCTACTGCAAGCGCACCCGACCTGGGCGCGGGACGAACACGAAGGCCGCGGGATTCCCACCTCTCTCACGCCGGTCTCCGGCCGCCTCGCTTTCCCCCCTTCGCGCTCGCCCTCGCGCTCGACCCATATGGGCTGGGGCACGCGACGACATTCACTCGTCGACTCAGGGACCCCCCGGTCTCGAAACGCCGACAGTTGGCGCGCCAGGTAGGGGCCTGCTGCGTGTTGACGAACAGCTTCCCATCAAGCTCCAGATGGGCAGCCTCCAGCAACCTCTCCAACCCGGGACGATGCTCCGTTTCGGGAGTCTTGAGTTCATGTCCCTCGACGGCAGCTACAACATGATACTAATTCCACCGCCGGGCGATAGCGGCAATGGCGGCTGATAGTCCACCCGCCGGCGGCGGAATCGACGACGTCTTCCCCGCGTGGTGGAAGAACAACCTTCGAGCTCATCCCGCCCTCTTCCCCGCCGACGGAGGGGAAGGCGGGGCAACCAAGGCCAAGCAGGAGGCAGCGCCTCGTCGGCTGTCGAGCGAGTCGACAGCGCCGGCACCCCAACGGGGGGCGCACCGGGTATCGACTTTGCGCTTGAGACGAAGACGAGCGCCGTCTCCCCGTGACACGCCAATCCCGAGCAAGCGGACGACGCCAGAACGCTCGCGAAAAGCTTGCTGGACGTCACCCTCGTACCTGAGACGACGGTGCATTCAGTCCTCGACGTGACTTCATCACCGCCCGTCGACCAAGAGAGGCGAGTCCAAACCCTCTGGGGTTTCATATGCGGTCACCTTGGGACCGGCTGACGGACGTCTCGACCTACGGGCCCTCCGAGTCCGAGGAAGACGACGAGCCCAGCTTCTGTTGGGATTTCTCTGGACTTGGCAACCCTAGTGCCGTGCGCGACTTCATGACCGCATGTGACTACTGCCTCTCCGACTGTTCCGACGGTAGCCGTAGCCTCGGCGACGAGGACTGCGGCCCAAGTCACGAATGCTTCCACGTCGATCTGTGGGGTCCCTCCGAAGGCAACCATCTCGGCATGCCGGAGGACGGTGATCTCCCTAGGCCGGTGCCTCGCGTTGACATCCCACGGGAGCTAGCTGTGGTCCCCGTTCAGGCGGGGGGCCATGACCCACAGCTCGAGCAAATCCGCGGGGTGCAGGCCAGGCTCGACGAGGGAGCAGGAGCGCTTGAGCCGATCCGCCAGGACGTCGGGCAGGCATGGGCGGGCCAGCCTCCGGCTGGAGAAATACGTCATCTACCCCAGGGCTTCCAGCACCACATCGCCGACGACGTCAGGGTCAGGCCACCACCCGCATCTAGTGGGGTCGGCCAGAACCTGGCTGCAGCAGCAATGCTCCTCCGTGCGATGCCGGAGCCATCAACCACCGAGGGGCGGTGAATCCAGGGAGAGCTCAAGAATCTCCTGGAAGGCGCCGCGGTCCGACGGGCCAAGAGCTCTGCCTCCCGAAGGCAGGGGTACCCCTCAGAACCTCATGCCGCGACTTCCCGATTCATGCGGGAAGCCTCGGTCTACACCGGGCGCACGCGCAACACCGCGCCTGCGGCCTCGGGTCGCCTCGGCAACGAACACCATCACCGCGACTGTCGGGCCCACCTCGACGAGAGGGTGCGCCGAGGCTACCACCCTAGGCGTGGGGGACGCTACGACAGCTGGGAGGATCGGAGTCCCTCGCCCGAACCACCCGGTCCGCAGGCCTTCAGCCGGGCCATCCGACGGGCGCCGTTCCCGACCCGGTTCCGACCCCCGACTACTATCGCAAAGTACTCGGGGAAGACGAGACCGGAACTATGGCTCGCGGACTACCGTCTAGCCTGCCAACTGGGTGGAATGGACGATGACAACCTCATCATCTGCAACCTCCCCCTGTTCCTCTCCGACACCGCTCGCGCCTAGTTGGAGCACCTGCCTCCGGGGCAGATCTCCAACTGGGACGACCTGGTCCAAGCTTTCGCCGGCAATTTCCAGGGCACGTACGTGCGCCCCGAGAATTCCTAGGACCTCCGAAGCTGCCGACAGCAGCCGGGAGAGTCTCTCCGGGACTACATCCGGCGATTCTCGAAGCAGCGCACCGAGCTGCCCAACATCACCAACTCGGATGTCATCGACGCGTTCCTCGCTGGCACCACCTGCCGCGACCTGGTGAGCAAGCTGGGTCGCAAGACCCCCACCAGGGCGAGCGAGCTGATGGACATCGCCACCAAGTTCGCCTCCGGCCAGGAAGCGGTCGAGGCTATCTTCCGAAAGGACACGCAGCCCTAGGGCCGCCCATCGGAAGATGCCCCCGAGGCGTCAACTCAGCGCGGCGCCAAGAAGAAGGGCAAGAAGAAGTCGCAAGCGAAACGCGACGCCGCCGACGCGGACCTTGTCGCCGCCGCCGAGTACAAAAACCCTCGGAAACCCCCAGGAGGTGTCAACCTCTTCGACAAAATGCTCAAGGAGCCGTGCCCCTATCACTAGGGGCCCGTCAAGCACACCCTTGAGGAGTGCGTTATGCTTCGGCGCCACTTCCACAAGGCCGGGCCACCCGCGGAGGGTGGCAGGGCCCACGACGCTGATAAGAAGGAAGATCACCAAGCAGGAGAGTTCCCCGAGGTCCGCGACTGCTTCATGATCTATGGTGGGCAAGCGGCGAATGCCTCGGCTCGGCACCGCAAGCAAGAGCGCCGGGAGGTCTGCTCGGTGAAGGTGGCGGCGCTAGTCTATCTAGACTAGTCCGACAAGCCCATCACTTTCGACCGAGCCGACCACCCCGACCATGTGCCGAGCCCGGGAAAATACCCGCTCGTCGTCGACCCCGTCATCGGCGACGTCAGGCTCACCAAAGTCCTCATGGACGGAGGTAGCAGCCTCAACATCATCTACGCCGAGACCCTCGGGCTCCTGCGTGTCGATCTGTCCTCCATCCGGGCGGGCGCTGCGCCCTTCCATGGGATCATTCCCGGGAAGCGCGTCCAGCCCCTCGGACAACTCGACCTTCCCGTCTGCTTCGGAACACCCTCCAACTTCCGAAGGGAGACCCTGACGTTCGAGGTGGTCGGGTTCCGAGGAACCTACCACGCGGTACTGGGAAGACCATGCTATGCGAAGTTCATGGCCGTCCCCAACTACACCTACCTGAAGCTCAAGATGCTGGGCCCCAACGGGGTCATCACCGTCGGCCCCACGTACAAACACGCGTTTGAATGCGACGTGGAGTGCGTGGAGTACGCCGAGGCCCTCATCGCCGACCTGGAGAGCCTCTCTAAGGAGGTGCCAGACGTGAAGCGACATGCCGACAACTTTGAGCCAGCAGAGACGGTTAAGTTCGTCCCCCTCGACCTCAGCGACGACGCCTCCAAGCAGATCCGGATCGGCTCCGGGCTCGAACCCAAATAGGAAGCAGTGCTTGTCGAGTTTCTCCGCCCGAACGCCGATGTCTTCGCGTGGAGTCCCTCGGACATGCCCGGCATACCGAGGGATGTCGCCGAGCACTCACTGGACATCCGAGCCGGAGCCCGACCCGTCAAGCAGCCTCTGCACCGATTCGACGTGGAGAAGCGCAGAGCCATAGGCGAGGAGATCCACAAGCTAATGGCGGCAGGGTTCATCAAAGAGGTATTCCATCCCGAATGGCTTGCCAACCCTGTGCTTGTGAGAAAGAAAGGGGGGAAATGGCGGATGTGTGTAGACTACACTGGTCTAAACAAAGCATGTCCGAAGGTTCCCTACCCTCTGCCTCGCATCGATCAAATCGTGGATTCCACTGCTGGGTGCGAAACCCTGTCTTTCCTTGATGCCTACTCAGGGTATCACCAAATCAGGATGAAAGAGTCTGACCAGCTCGCGACTTCTTTCATCACACCCTTCGGCATGTACTGCAACGTCACCATGCCGTTCGGTTTGAGGAATGCGGGTGCGACGTACCAGCGGTGCATGAACCATGTGTTCGGCGAACACATCGGCCGCACGGTCGAGGCCTATGTCGATGACATCGTAGTCAAGACGAGGAAAACCTCCGACCTCCTTTCCGACCTTGAAGTGACATTCTGATGTCTCAAGGCAAAAGGCGTCAAGCTCAATCCCGAGAAGTGTGTCTTCGGGGTGCCCTGAGGCATGCTCTTGGGGTTCATCGTCTCCGAGCGGGGCATCGAAGCCAACCCGGAGAAGATCGCAGCCATCATCAGCATGGGGCCCATCAAGGACTTGAAAGGCGTACAGAGGGTCATGGGATGTCTCGCGGGTCTGAGCCGCTTCATCTCACGCCTCGGCGAAAGAGGTCTACCTCTGTACCGCCTCTTGAGGAAGGCCGAGTGCTTCACTTGGACCCCTGAGGCCGAGGAAGCCCTCGGGAACCTAAAGGCACTCCTCACAAAGGCGCCTATCTTGGTGCCCCCAGCTGCCGGAGAAGCCCTCTTGGTCTACGTCGCCGCGACCACTCAGGTGGTTAGCGCCGCGATTGTGGTCGAGAGGCAAGAAGAGGGGCATGCATTGCCCGTTCAGAGGCCAGTTTACTTCGTTAGCGAGGTATTGTGAGAAACCAAGATCCGCTACCCACAAGTTCAGAAGCTGCTGTATGCGGTGATCTTGACACGGCGGAAGTTGCGACACTACTTTGAGTCTCATCCGGTAACTGTGGTGTCATCCTTCCCCCTGGGGGAGATCATCTAGTGCCGAGAGGCCTCGGGTATAATTGCAAAGTGGGCGGTGGAAATCATGGGCGAGACAATCTCGTTCGCCCCTCGGAAGGCCATCAAGTCCCAGGTCTTGGCGGACTTCGTGGCCGAATGGGTCGACACCCAGCTACCGACGGCTCCGATCCAACCGGAGCTCTGGACCATGTTTTTCGACGGGTCGTTGATGAAGACGGGAGCCGGCGCAGGCCTACTCTTCATCTCGCCCCTCGGGAAGCACATACGCTATGTGCTACGCCTCCATTTCCCGACATCCAACAATGTGGCTGAGTACGAAGCTCTGGTCAACGGATTGCGGATCGCCATCGAGCTAGGGGTCCGACGCCTCGACGCTCGCGGTGTCTCACAGCTCGTCATCGACCAAGTCATGAAGAACTCCCACTGCCGCGATCCGAAGATGGAGGCCTACTGCGATGAGGTTCGGCGCCTGGAAGACAAGTTCTACGGGCTAGAGCTCAACCACATCGCTCGGCGCTACAACGAGACTACGGACGAGCTGGCTAAAATAGCCTCGGGGCGAACAACGGTTCCCCCGGACGTCTTCTCCCGGGATCTGCATCAACCCTCCATCAAGATCGACGACACGCCCGAGCCTGAGGCACCCTCGGCCCAGCCAGGAGGTACCCTTGGCCCAGCCCGAGGTACCCTCGGCACAGCCCGAGGCACCCTCGGCTCGGCCCGAGGCACCCTCGGCTCGGTTCGAGGCGCCCTCGGTTCAGCCCGAGGTACCCTCGGCCCCCGAGGGCGAGACGCTGCACGTCGAGGGGGAGCAAAGCGGGGTCACGCCTAACCAAAACTGGCAGACCCCGTACCTGCAATATCTCCACCGAGGAGAGCTACCCCTCGACCGAGCCGAGGCTCGGCGGGTGGCGCGGCGCGCCAAGTCGTTCGTCTTGCTGGGTGATGAGAAGGAGCTCTACCACCGCAGCCCCTCTGGCATCCTCCAGCGATGCATCTCCATCGCCGAAGGTCAGGAACTCCTGCGAGAGATACACTCGGGGGCTTGCTGCCATCACGCAGCGCCTCGAGCCCTTGTCTGGAATGCTTTCCGACAAGGCTTCTACTGGCCCACGGCGGTGGCCGACACTACCAGAATTGTCCGCACCTGCGAAGGGTGTCAATTCTACGCAAGGCAGACCCACCTGCCCGCTCAGGCTCTGCAGACGAAACCCATCACCTGGCCTTTTGCTGTGTGGGGTCTGGACCTCGTCGGCCCCTTGCGGAAGGCACCCGGGGGCTACACGCACCTGCTGGTCGCCATCGACAAATTCTCCAAGTGGATCGAGGTCCGACCCCTAAACAACATCAGGTCCGAGCAGGCGGTGGCGTTCTTCACCAACATCATCCATCGTTTCGGGGTCCCGAACTCCATCATCACCGACAACGACACCCAATTCACCGGCAGAAAGTTCCTAGACTTCTGCAAGGATCACCACATCCGGGTGGACTGGGCCGCCGTAGCTCACCCCATGACAAATGGGCAAGTAGAGCGTGCCAACGGCATGATTCTACAAGGGCTCAAGCCTCGGATCTACAACGACCTCAACAAGTTCGGCAAGCGATGGATGAAGGAACTCCCCTCGGTGGTCTGGAGTCTGAGGACAACGCCGAGCCGAGCCACGGGCTTCACGCTGTTCTTCCTAGTCTACGGGGCCGAGGCCGTCTTGCCCACAGACCTGGAATACGGCTCCCCAAGGACGAGGGCCTACATCGACCAAAGCAACCAAGCTAGCCGAGAAGACTCGCTGGACCAGCTGGAGGAGGCTCGGGATAGGGTCTTACTACACTCAGCGTGGTACCAGCAGTCCCGGCGACGCTACCACGCCCGAGGGGTCCGGTCCCGAGACCTCCAGGTGGGCGACCTGGTGCTTCGGCTGCGACAAGACGCCTGAGGGCGGCACAAGCTCACGCCCCCCTGGGAGGGGCCGTTCGTCATCGCCAAAGTTCTGAAGCCCGGAACGTACAAGCTGGCCAACAGTCAAGGCGAGGTCTACGACAACGCTTGGAACATCCAACAGCTACGTCGCTTCTACCCTTAAGATGCTTTCAAGTTGTTCATATACCTCGCTCCCACACAAAGTTTAGTCATCAAGGAAGGGTCAGCCTCGCCTCGGCAAAGCCTGACCCTCCCTCGGGGGCTAAAAGGGGGGAACCCCCTCTGCGTCGAAATTTTCCTCGAAAAAAGATCTTTTCTGCCAGAATGTCTTTCGTGCTTTTTGACTACTTCGAAAGTGGATCCTGAAAACGACGGGGTACACGTAAGCAGCCAAGGCTGACCGAGCCGAGGGACTCCTACGCCTCCGGGATACGGATACCTCACTCATCACCTTCTGCGATAAGTAACTCACGTTTGGATAAGTGATTCCACGGACCGAACAAGTCTTCACGTTCGGAAGCTCTTCTGCCGAAGCGATTCTTCGAGCCTTCTCGACTGCGTCGGTGAAAGAGCCCCATGGACGGGTAAGAGTGCGCATAAGCGGCAAGGCCGACCGAGCCGAGGGACTCCTACGCCTCTGGGATACGGATACCTCACTCATCGCCTTCCGTGAGAAGCAACTCTCGCTCGCACAAACATTTCTGTTACCGACAAAAAAGTCCAGATACTCGAAACAAGAGGAAAAGAGACGCAGCTTTACAACACGGCGAGGGTGTGTTTTGGCCTCGGCGGCCGCAGGAAACACACGCTACAAGACAATCCGATCCTGCAGGCTCGGATCCTGACGCTTGAAGGGAGCAGCAGCACCCTCGGCGTCATCACCAAGCCCGGGCCATCGCTGCCAGGGTCTGCTCCGGGAATCCGACCCGGGCAGGCGGCTCGGCTGGTCACCCCGAGGCCTCGGCCGGCTGTCCACCACGGACATCAGCCCGACCCGAGGCCTCGGCAGGTCAATTCCGGCGTCGGTCCCGCCAACGGGCAATCCGGCCAGGCTCCGGCCAACTAGGTTTTCTTTTCGAGCCAACTCTGCCTCTGTTCATGCTGACACCGCTACCCCTGGCCTCGGCTCATCGGAGAGCGGCCGAGGGGTTCCTTTAACTAAGCTAGAGAAGCCTCGGACAAAAGGCCGACCGAGCCAAGGGACTCCTATGCCTCCAGGATACGGATACCTCACTCGTTACCTTCGCACGCGGCGACTCACGCTTGGTGAAGCGGTTCAGACAACCAACAGGCGAGTCTTAGTGCTCGAAAATGAGGAAAAAACATGGCTCCGTGCCAAAATTGCATACATGTTCAGGCCTCGACAATCACAATGAACAAAAACACTGGCATTCAAAGTGCCATTACAAACGGAACTCCGGTTCCACCTCCGCAGGTACGAACAACCCCACTCGATGGGGGGGGGGGCTGCGGAGCAACCGAAGACCGACGAACGGCGGGCCGTCGCCCGCTCCAGCAGCGGCGACGATGATGACTTCTGCTTCGGGGGGCCGAACAGTGGCAGCGATGACCTCAGGGCGGATGCTGCTGCCAGGAGGCCCCCGCCCATGCCCAAACTCGTGAGGCAAGGACGGGCAGAAGGCCGTAGAGTTGGAGGTCGGTCCATGGGCGGCCCTGGCTATCTCGTCAGCGGAAGAACCTCTTCCAGCTGCCGTGGCAAGAGCCGGCGCCGGGAGCGGCTCCGGAGCCACTCGCGTCCGAGAGCCAGGCACGTGGCAGCTGCCGGTGCCACGGACAACAACCGCCCTTCCCCTCGATCACTGAGGGAAGGAGCGGGCCGCCGCCCACGCAGGGGCCGACCCCAACTCGGCACACTCCCCTCCCCAGCCCTGGTGATGAAAATCCTTGAGGCTGAGGGAGGGGCAGAGGCCGCAGCCTGGCTCGCTTTCCCCCACCATCAAACTGGAGGTCACCGTCTTGGGTGACCGCCGGTGGAGGGGTGCAGCCGGGATGCTGGATGAAAATCCTTGAAGCCGAATGATGGCCGAAAGGTACCAACTCCCGCGGAGTTGCGTTCCCCCGACGACAAGGCAGAAAGACGGTGGGTATCCCCCATCTGGGGGCTCGGAAGGTGGAAAGACACGATGCATAAGGGAGCGCGAAGACATGGTCGCCTTCTAAGGGGGTCACCCTCCTTTTTAAGGCGACTCTCCCTACTTGCGTCCCCAGACGTGGCGGGCTGAGTCTTCTCCAACACGCTCCAAGGTCCTCCCCTGCGGCGCGGGGGCTGGGTCCCACACGTCATGCAAGCCGACTCAGAGCAGAAGAAGCCAAACCGTCGTGCGCGGTGCGCACAACCGCCCAGCGGTTACAAGTGACTCTCCACTTTTGCCGAGACCAACGGGCGAAAGGGGCGGGCAGCCATGCAGGTGGCATGCAACCGCGCCAAGTGGGCATGCTTCTCCGACTCCCAACACGCCCAACATGGAGGCCCAGGCCCACGCGTCATGCAACAGTCGCGCCGAATGCTTTGTGCATGCAACTGCACCGCCACTTGCGCCACCACCGCGCCTCCTCAACTGCGGAACCAATACCGCGACTCGAGGCGACCCAGCACACGACCCAGCAGCGCCAGCCTGGCGCGGCGGTCAGTGCGGCCAAAAATGGGCCGGCAGTAATGACGGTGGCAGGCGGGCAGGAGTAGCGGTCACGTCGTCAGCCAAGCTCACGTCCCATCCGGGGGCAGCGAGAGAACCCTCTCTCACGGCGTGAAGACAACGCGCCCGTGTTCCGTTCCTGGAACGGCTCGCGCACGCGCAACGGCCGCCTCGCCAACCACTCGCCCCGTCGCATTAACTCCGCGGCGGGACAGGCGGCGCCTCTGGCAGGAGAAGCGGGCGACGCTTCGCCTTTGCCATAATGACCGCGTCAGTAAAGGTACGCCGCGTTGTTCAATTTCGTATCCTTTTCCTTTTTTCCTCTTTCTCTCTCTTGCAACAGGGATCGGGAAAGGGGGAAACCCCGAAAAGGATCCTTCCCCATGAAGGAACCACGCTCCGAGCCTCCCTACTGATCAGAGGTTCGAAGGCTAGCCCCTCGGAAGGGTTCGACAGCCGCCTCAGATCACGTGGGCCCTACACCCACTACTGGTCAGAGGTTCGAAGGCCGGCCCCTCGGAAGGGTTCAACGACCGCCTCAGGCTACTCGGGCTCCGCGCCCACTACTGATCAGGGGTTCGAAGGCTGGCCCCCGAAGGTTCATAGCCGCCTCAGACACAGAGCGAGGGATGACCATGGGTTCGTTCGATACATAACCAAGGCTCGGGCTGCGCTCCCGAGGTACCCTAGGACATTTCTGAGACCAACGGGAACAATCTTGTAACGGAATCTCATCAGAGGGAGGCATCGAGCCCTCGGACCCCGTCGCCAGGGGACCGGGTCCGGCAGATCACCCGTAGGTACTTTTGGGCGTGCCTCTGGGCCCCTAGCCGACCCCTAACGAATGGGGCACGGACGTCCACTCGGATTACCCGCCTGCAGCTCACCGGAGACACCATGTTCGGCGCCCATCGAGGGCAACATGGCGCTTTCCCCCCTCCTCCTTGCGGAAAGGCGACGCAGGGGCGTATATAAAAAAGTTGAGTCTGTCCCTGATCGCCCTCTCGCCCTGTGCAGAGGCTCGGGGGCTGCTCTCGCAAACCCGGCTCCGGCCAAACCGTTGACAGCGTCAACATACCAGCCCGAGAACTTGAGACCCGACCGTACACCCGGGCTACGGCCAGCTCGCATGAGGGAACAACCAGACCAGCCGAAGCATTGCGCGAGGCATTAAGACCTCGAAGGAGTGAAACCACTCCTCCGAGGCCTCGGGGGCTACACCCGGTGGGTGCGCTCGCACGCACCCACTAGAACAAAATGCAACCGAGAAAGGCTGGTCCCCTTGCAAAAAAGTGCGACGAAAGCCTCCAAGCGAGTGCTAACACTCCCTTCGAGGCTCGGAGGCTACTGTCGGGGACCATAATTAGGGGTACCCTCAAGGCTCCTAATTCTCAGCTAGTAACCCCCATCAGCATAAAGCTGCAAAGGCCTGATGGGTGCGATTAAGTCAAGGATCAGTCCATTCGAGGGACTCGATCACGCCTCGCCCGAGCCTAGCCTCGGACAAGGGCAGCCGACCCCGGAGGATTTCCGTCTCGCCCGAGGCCCCCCTCCAGCGGCGAATATATTTCCGGCTCGCCCGAGGCCCTATCTTCGCCAAGAAGCAACCCTGACCAAATCGCCGCACCGACCGACCAAATCGCAGGAGCATTTAATGCAAAGGTGGCCTGACACCTTTATCCTGACGCGCGCCCCCCAGCCGGTAGAGCCGAAGTGACCACCGTCACTTCGCCACTCCACTGACCTTCCTGACAGAAGGACAGCGCTGCCTGTGCCACTCCGACTGCGGTGCCACTTGACAGAGTGAGACTGACAGGCAGTCAGGCCCGGCCGAAGGCACCATAGGAAGCTCCGCTTCGCCCAACCTAGGGCTCGGACTCGGGCTAAGTCCCGGAAGACGGCGAACTCCGCTCCGCCCGACCTAGGGCTCGGACTCGGGCTAAGTCCCGGAAGACGGCGAACTCCGCTCCGCCCGACCCAGGGCTCGGACTCGGGCTAAGTCCCAGAAGACGACGAACTCCGCTCCGCCCGACCCAGGGCTCGGACTCGGGCTAAGTCCCGGAAGACGGCGAACTCCGCTCCGCCCGACCCAGGGCTCGGACTCGGGCTAAGTCCCGGAAGACGACGAACTCCGCTCCGCCCGACCCAGGGCTCGGACTCGGGCTCAGCCCCAGAAGACGACGAACTCCGCTTCGCCCGACCCCAGGGCTCGGACTCCGCCCTGGCCTCAGCCGACGGCCTCCGCCTCGCCCGACCCAGGGGCTCGGACTCGAGCTCGGCCACGGAAGACAGACTCGACCTCGGCTTTAGAGGAGCTTCCGCACCACCCAACCTAGGGCGTAGACCAGCCACGTCAACAGGAGGCGCCATCATCACCCTACCCCGAGCTGACTCGGGCCGCAGGGAACAAGACCGGCGACCCATCTGGCTCGCTCCACCAAATAGGCAATGATGGCGCCCCGCATACTCTGTGACGACGGCGGCTCTCAGCCCCCTTACAGAAGCAAGAGGACATCAGCAAGGACTCAACCACTCCGACAGCTGTCCCTCCGCCAGGCTCCATCGCTCCTCCGACAGCCACGACATCACACCAGCTGGGTGCCAAAATCTCTTCGGCTGCCACGACGGCATGTACTTAGGGCGCTAGCTCTCCTCCGCTAGACACGTAGCACTCTGCTATACCCCCCATTGTACACCTGGATCCTCTCCTTACGCCTATAAAAGGAAGGACCAGGGCCCTCTTAGAGAGGGTTGGCCACGCGGGGACGAGGACGAGATAGGCGCTCGCTTGAGGCCGCTCGCTCCCTCTCCCGCGTGGACGCTTGTAACCCCCTACTGCAAGCGCACCCGACCTGGGCGCGGGACGAACACGAAGGCCGCGGGATTCCCACCTCTCTCACGCTGGTCTCCGGCCGCCTCGCTTTCCCCCCTTCGCGCTCGCCCTCGCGCTCGACCCATCTGGGCTGGGGCACGCGGCAACATTCACTCGTCGGCTCAGGGACCCCCCGGTCTCGAAACGCCGACATGTATGTTTCTAGACTTAGTACATTGTTTTTTGAACGCTAATGTCTTTGTCTAAGTGCTAGAAATAGTGACAAAAGAAGAAGAAAAGAAATGGAAAGGACTTGGCTCTGTGCAGCTAAACTTCAGCTCGGTCTAGCACACCGGACTATCCGATGGGGCACCAGACATTGTCCGGTGCGCCAGGCCGGTCTCCGGTGAAAGTGCTGCTCACGGGAATCGACGGCGGTGTACGACTATAATTCATCGGACTGTCCGGTGGTCCACCGGACTGTCCGGTGAGTCATCCGTGGCGAACTCGTCGCTCTCGGAAATTGCAATGGGGCGACGTGGCTATAATTCACTAGACTATCCGGTGGTGCACCGGACTGTCCGGTGAGCCAACGGTCGCCTGCGCCAACGGTCAGTCGCGCAATCTTCGCGTGACACGTGGCCACGCCAACGGTCGGTTGGGCACACCGGACTGTTCGGTGTGCACCGGACAGTGTCCGGTGCGCCAACCGATCCCGAGGACTAACGGTCAGCTGCTCTCCGTATGGAAAGAAATTGAGCATCGGACATGAACAGTAGCTGTCCGGTGGTGCACCGGACTGTCCGGTGCGCCACCCGACAGAAGGCAAGATTGGCCTTTCAAGTTGGTCTTCAACGGCTCCTAGTTGCCTTGGGCTATAAAAGGGACCCCTAGGCGCATGGAGGAGAACACCAAGCATTCACTAAGTATTCTAAAGCATCCAGACTCCGCTCCCACACATTCGCTTCGTTGTGTTAGTGATTTGAGCTCCATTTGAGTTGTGAACTTCGTGTGTGTTGTGTTTCGAGCTCAAGTCGTGACTGTGTGCGTGGTTGTGCTGTGGATTTGAGTTTTGTGTGTGTTGCTCTTCCTAACCTTACTCTGTGCCATCTTTGTGATCTCTATTGTAAGGGCGAGAGACTCCAAGTTGTGGAGATTCCTCGCAAACGGGAAAATATACTAAAGGAAAAAATTGTGGTATTCAAGTTGATCATTGGATCACTTGAAAGGGGTTGAGTGCAACCCTCGTCCATTGGGACGCCACGACGTGGAAGTAGGCAAGAGTTACTTGGCTGAACCATGGGATAAAATCACATGTCTCTTGTGATTGCTTTCTCTGTGATTGTTTTGTCCACAAGAACTCGCCTCAAAACTACTTAGTCGCACTAACACCTCTATTACTAAGTTTTGTGGCTATTCAGTGTTTAATTTTACAGGATCACCTATTCACCCCCCTCTAGGTGCTCTCAATTGGTATCGGATTCGTACTCTTCATCTAAGGGACTAACCACCCGAAGAGATGGATCCTAAGGGAAAGGTAATGGTGGTTGAAAGTCGCCTAGAGGGGGGGTGAATAGGGCTGTCGACGTTTCGACCCTGGGGGGTCCCTGGACCGACGAGTAAATTGTCACCGCGTGTCCCAGCCCAGATGGGTCGGCGCGAGGGGAAACCCGCGGCCTTAGGTTTTGGCACCCTGTTCATGTGATGTCGTGGCCGTCGGAGGAGAGCTGGAGCCCTGCGGAAGGACAGCTGTCGGGGCTGTCGAGTCCTTGCTGACGTCTCCTTGCTTCCGTAAGGGGCTGAGAGCCGCCATCATCATGGAGCACGCGGGGCGCCATCATTACTTGTTTACCGGGGCGAGCCGGATGGGACACCGGTCTTGTTCCCCGTAGCCTGAGCTAGCTAGGGGCAGGGTAATGATGGCCTTCCTTGTGACGTGGCGGGTCCGAGCCCGAGGTCGGACGAGGCAAAGGCTCCTTTGAGGTCGAGGCTGAGTCCGAGCCCTGGGGTCGGGCGAGGCGGAGTTCGTCTTCCGAGGTCGAGGTCGAGTCCGAGCCCTGGTTTGGGCGAGGCGGAGACCATCTTCCGAGGCCGAGGCTGAGTCCGAGCCCTGGGTCGGGCGAGGTGGAGACCGTCTTCCGAGGCCGAGGCTGTGTCCGAGCCCTGGGGTCGGGCGAGGCGGAGTCCGTCGTCCAGTGTCGAGGTTGAGTCCGAGCCTTGGGGTCGGGCGAGGCGAAGCTTCCTATGGCGCCCGAGGCTGGACTTAGCTGCTGTCAGCCTCACTCTGTCGAGTGGCACAGCAGTCGGAGCGACGCAGGTGGCGCTGTTTTCTTGTCAGGTCGGTCAGTGGAGCGGCGAAGTGACTGCGGTCACTTCGGCTCTGTCGACTGAAGAGCGCGCATCAGGATAAGGTGTCAGGCGATCCTTGCATTAAATGCTCCTGCGATACGGTCGGTTGGCGTGGCGATCTGGCCAAGGTTGTTTCTCTGCGAAGACTGGGCCTCGAGCGAGCCGAAGGTGTGTCCGTTGCTTGAGGGGGCCCTCGGGCGAGACGTGAATCCTCCGGGGTCGGCTGCCTTTGCCCGAGGCTGGGCTCGAGCAAGGCGAGATCATGTCCCTTGAGTGGACTGAGCCTTGACCTTAATCGCGCCCATCAGGCCTTTGCATCTTTGTGTTGATGGGGGTTACCAGCTGAGATTAGGAGTCTTAGGGGTACCCCTAATTATGGTCCCTGACAGTAGCCCCCGAGCCTCGAAGGTAGTGTTGATACTCGCTTGGAGGCTTTTGTCGCATTTTTTTGCAAGGGGACCGGCCTTTTTCGGTTGCGTTTCGTTCCGGTGGGTGCGCGCGAGCGCACCCGCCGGGTGTAGCCCCCGAGGCCTCGGAGGAGTGGTTTGACTCCTTCGAGGTCTTAGCGCGTTTCGTGATGCTTCGGTCGGTCTGGTTGTTCCCTCATGCGAACTGGCCGTAGCCCGGGTGCATAGTCGAGTCCCAAGTTCTCGGGCTGGTATGTTGACGCTGTCAACGGTTTGGCCAGAGCCGGGTTTGTGAGAGCAGCCCCCGAGCCTCCGCACAGAGCGAGAGGACGGTCAAGGACATACTCGGCTTTTTTCATACGCCCCTGCGTCTCCTTTCCGCGAGGAGGAGGGGGGAAAGCGCCATGTTGCCCTCGGAGGGCGCCGAACATGGTGTCTCCAGTGGGTTGCTAACGGGTAATCCGAGTGGACGCCCATGCCCCATTCGTTAGGGGTCGGCTAGTGGCCCGGAGGTGCGCTCCAAAAGTACCTACCGGTGATTCACCGGACCCGGTCCCCTTTTGACGGGGTCCGAGGGCTCGATGCCTCCCTCTGGTGGGATTCCATTACAAAATCATTCCCGTCGGTCTCGGAAATGTCCTAGGGTACCTCGGGAGCATAGCCCGAGCCTTGGTTATGTATCGAACGTACCCAGGGTCATCCCTCGCTCTGCGTGCTCTGAGGCGGCTGTCAGAACCCTTTGGGGGCCAGCCTACGAACCCCTGATCAGTAGTGGGCGCAGAGCCCGAGTGGCCTGAGGCGGCCGTTGAACCCTTCCGAGGGGCCAGCCTTCGAACCTCTGACCAGTAGTGGGCGCGGAGCCCGAGTGCTCTGAGGCGGCTATTGAACCCTTCCGAGGGGCCAGCCTTCGAACCTCAGATCAGTAGGGGGGGCTCGGGGCCCGCTTCCTTCGCGGAGAAGGATCCCTTTCGGAGTATCCCCTTTCCCGGTCCTTGTAGCAAGAGAGAGAAAGAGGAAGTGGAAAAGGATACTGTAACACCCGGTTTTAAAAGAACAAAGCCGGGTGCATCTCATACATGCGCCAAAGAAGACAACATATATAATAACAGAGTGTATAGAGATAAATGTCATAAAACATCAGAGTATTTATTACATAGCGGAAGACTTATTACAAAGTAAAGATAAATGTAAAACGAACTAAGGATCGATGGCGCCAATGTCGACTGAGAAACGCCACCTAGATCAGATCATACTCCTCGCTTTGAGGCTCCTCCTGAACCACCTGCTCTTCTCCTGTGGGGGGGGGGTGTGAGACAGCAAGAGTGAGCTCACATACGATCATAGCTCAACAAGTCGTGGGGAATAATGTGACATGAACTCACCAAAGGTGGGAATTCATGAAGTGTAAGGCTGACCAATGAAATAAAGGCTGAAGCTGAGCATTGCTTTTATAAGTTGGTCAAAATTTTATTAGCAGTTACTAAGTGTAAGTGAATACCAAACCATTATAATAATAAGTAAAAGTAATAACAAAATAATCCCAAATGCAATGAAATGACAGGTTAAGTTTAAGTTCCATAATTTAATCATGTGAGTGTCCGAGCTGCTCTTGACCGTGAGCACGGCTAGTATACCAGTTTTACACTCTGCAGAGGTTGCGCATCTTTACCCACAAGTCGTGTTACCCATTTGCCACGGAGTTGATCAGACTCCATACACCTCTACCTAGGAAGCGAGGCAGGGTACCACTACGAGGCCTTTACAAAGTTCCACTAGCTTCAGACTACCCGCTACAGTTTATAGGAAGATCCAGTACAGGGTTCCTGGCTGACCGCCATCGCAGCAAAATCAACCAGGGACCTCCCCGCACTGACCTCTCCCTTACTGCCCTTGCCCCTTTCGGGTAAGGTAGCCCTCCCCTAGCTTTCCTAGTTAATCAGCCAAGGGCGTCCCATTAAACCCTTGTGGTAGCACTGTTTTCCCGGGTGGTTCTCCATGTTCCCATTAACATAATGATCTTAACATGAACAAGGAATAATGAAACAGATAACAATAAATAGTATAACAATGAGTGATGAATATCTCTATACCCAAATCCACATAAAGCAATAGCATGTACTACCCAAAACTTTAGTAGTAAAACCAGTGGTGAAGCAAGGTATAAAGATAGTCAAAATCTAGGGTATCCTATTGGGTCCCAGCAAAATTATCCTATGCAGATCATTATGAATAATAAGAACATGAATGGGTAAAAGAAGTGATCAAGGGCACAACTTGCCTTCAACGAGCTCCTGCTCAGCTACTTCAACTTGTTGAAGCTCAGGTTCCACAGTGGGTTGCTCGTCTACTCGCATCAATACAATACATACATGGCATAGCATAAATTAACATCACATCAAACATGCAAATAGAATATACAGTAATAAACTAGACATTAAAATAAGATCACAGGAACTGGAATTATTAAATTTAGAGTTATATATTTTAAGTTATGGATTTTCTAAGGTTTTATGCATTTAATACAAGATTAAGTGAAAGAATAATTTTAATGTGTTTGTCATGTCAGAACAGAGGCACTAATGGGTAGACAATATTATTACAAAAATTTAGGAACTGGAATGGACCAATTTGGAGTTCATAAGCATTTACTATGAATTAAACAAGTTCTAACATTTATTTATGCATTAAAAATTAATTTCAGATATTAATTCCTGATTTTTAATACTCTCTGGATCGGGCCTCCATTATAGGAAACTGCAGGGGCTAGCGCATAAGTAATCCTAAGACTCAGAGCACTATACATGTGGACCGCGGGTTGTTTACAGCAAAGACCAGGGACTCTTATGCAAAAGTACCTGGCCGAAGAGGTATCGGCCGATCGTGGCCCTTAGATTAGAATCCTACGGCTAGGATTAGATCAAGCCGAGCTCGAACCGGTACGCAATGCTACGCGTCGGATCGGAAATCAACGGCGTATATTTAAATACTCCGGATTCACCCAGATGCGTCCGATCGGATCCGACGGCTATGGTTTACTCACACGAAAGGGTATTACCAAGTTCTAATCATAGCCGTTCGCTGGCAATCCGACGGCGCGCGTACATTCTTCCACCTCCGACGACCAGGGAAGGTGGAGCAGGGGCCCGCGGCGGCTCTTCCACCGGCGCGTGGCGATTTCCGGCGAACCCGACCATCATCTCCAAATTCCGTTGTTCCCCGCCTAATCGACGATGTGACGAACCCAACCCCCCAACCAATTTCTATCGTAGTCGAGCACAGGGCTCTGCCCACGGCGCGCCATGATTCCGCGGCGGAGCCCCAATTCCGACGAGAGATTGACGCCGGTCACACGTCCAATATCGAGAGATTTCTGGCGCGAATGAGAGAGAGGGAGCAGGGGTAGATTCGAGCGTAAACTCACGGTAATTGGAGCAGCGGCGACGTCTGTCCACGCTTCCCGGCGGTGCGGTCCGAGTTGAGCTCCTCACCGCCACCGCTTCTCCCTCGCAGCGCCCGCTTTTCTTGTGGAAGTGAGGATGCACCAGGGAACGGTAGAACGACACCGGAGCCGTGGCCACCTAAATAGGCTCGGACCGAGTCCGGGCGTCGCAACCACCCCCGCGGCGAGCGCACGGCTCCGTCAAGCTCGGGATTTCCGTTGCGAGGGGGGAGACGACCTGTCAAGCGGGGCCCGCGTGCCAGTGGAACAGCGTAGGAAGGCACGAGGTGGAGCAAATGACAAGTGGACCCGTGTTGTCGGCGCCAGGTGAAGCACGAGCGCAAGCGGCCCGCGTCTGGCAGAGGGGTCCCACGCGCAAGTGAGTGCGGCGGAGGCCGCACCGGGCTGGCGCGAGTAAGTCTGGTGGGCCGAGCGCCTCGATTTGGGCCCAACACGAGTTGTCTCTTTTATTTCTTTTTTTTTCTTTTATATTTTCTGTTTTCTTTTCTTTCTCTCTATCTTCTAATCCAATTTGGATTCAAGTTTTAAATTCAAACTTTGTGGCCACATTTACACTATGTTTGTACAGTAAAAAGTAGTAAGCCTCAGAATATTTATATTTTATTTTTTTTGTATTTCTATGTCTTTCCTATTCTTCTTATTTTCAAACCCCTAAATTTTAATTTAGGGATCAATTCAACCTTTAGAATCATTGTTTTATTTTTATTATTAACATTATTATTTTATTTAATGCACAAACAATAAAACTCCAACATGATGCCAATTTTTCTATCATTTGTTGGAATTAAGCTCTTAAATTTTGTGTAGGCTCTTTTCATGATACAAATGAAACATACAACATTGAGAATAACTCTCTATTATTCCTGGTATACAACTTGGAGTATTACAAATCCTACCCCCCTTAAAAATAATCTCGTCCTCGAGATTTAAGAAGGACTAGGGAAAAGATGGGGAAAATCTATACGAAGCTCTTCTTCTCTTTCCCAAGTTGCTTCATCTTCACCGTGGTGACTCCATTGTACCTTGCACATCTTTATCACCTTGTTTCTTGTAATTCGAGTCAAAGTGTCCAAAATCTTGATAGGGTACTCAGCATAAGTCAGGTCATCTTGAACACTAAGGTCCTCCATTGGTAGTTGCTCCTCAGGTACCCTGAGGCATTTCTTTAGCTGGGACACATGGAACACATCATGTACATCTGACAGATGATCGGGTAGCTCTAGTTGATATGCAACTTCACCCACTCGCTTTAAGATCAAGAAAGGTCCAATGAAGCGAGGGGACAACTTTCCTTTAACTTTAAATCTCCTCATACCACGAAGTGGTGACACCTTCAAATAGACATGATCACCTTCCTTAAACTCCAGTAATCTTCTCCTGTTGTCAGCATAGCTCTTTTGCCTTGATTGTGCAACTCTCAAATTTTCTCTTATCATTCGAACTTGTTCTTCTGCCTCTTGTATAAGTTCAGGTCCAAAGAACTGTCTTTCTCCAGTTTGATCCCAATACAGTGGAGTCCTGCATTTTCTACCATACAGAGCTTCAAATGGTGACATCTTCAAACTGGCCTGATAGCTATTATTATAAGAAAACTCTGCATATGGTAAACTCTTCTCCCAACTGCCACCATGCTTGAGAGCACAAGCTCTTAACATATCTTCCAGCACTTGATTAGTCCTCTCTGTCTGTCCATCAGTCTGGGGATGGTAGGCTGAACTGAAATTCAACTTTGTATCCAAGCTCTCATGCAACTTCTTCCAAAATCGAGAAGTAAACTGTGATCCTCGATCAGACACGATCTTCTTAGGCACTCCATGTAGACAAACTATCCGAGTCATATACAATTCTGCTAGCTTGGCTCCCGTGTAATTAGTCCTCACAGGTATAAAATGAGCCACCTTTGTCAATCTGTCCACAATTACCCAAATAGAGTCATATCCTGCTGGAGTGCGGGGTAGTCCAACAATAAAATCCATACCAATTTCTTCCCATTTCCACTCAGGTATCTTCAATGGGTGCAATAATCCAGCGGGTCTTTGATGTTCAGCCTTAACTCTTTGACATACATCACACTTAGCCACATGAGCAGCCACATCTCTTTTCAGTCCATACCACCAATACTTTCGCTTCAAATCTTGATACATCTTAGTGCTTCCAGGGTGGATGGAGTAATCAGAATCATGAGCTTCTTTCAATATAGCCTCACGGAGGCTATCGATCTCTGGAACACATATCCGATCTTTGAACCATATAGTACCTTGCTCATCCTCCGTGAACTCCGGAACTCGACCTTCCGTAATAAGATCCTTAATCTCTTGAATCTTAGCATCACCAACCTGTCCTTTGCGAATCTCTTGCTCCAAGGTAGGTTCCAACTCAATGGTAACTCCTTCAGTATGAGTAACAATTCCCAAATTGAGTCTCTCAAAATCTTTTGCTAAATCATCAGGTAGCTGGACAACGAAAGCGGAGTGAACATGCTCCTTCCGACTCAAGGCATCTGCAACCAAATTCGCCTTGCCCGGGTGATAGTGAATCTCCAAGTCATAATCCTTGATGAGCTCCAACCAACGACGTTGTCTAAGGTTGAGATCCTTCTGAGTGAATATGTACTTCAAACTCTTATGATCCGTGTATACTTGGCACTTAGTTCCCATAATGTAGTGTCTCCAAATCTTAAGTGCATGCACAACTGCAGCCAGTTCTAAGTCATGGGTGGGGTAGTTCAATTCATGCTTCCGCAACTGTCGAGATGCGTAGGCAATCACATGACCTTCTTGCATAAGCACACATCCAAGTCCTTGGCCACATGCATCACAGTAAATGTCAAATCCTTTCTGCAGATCCGGCATAATCAATACTGGAGGTGACATCAATCTTTCCTTCAATTGGTCAAAGCTCTCTTGACATTTCTCATCCCACTTAAATTCTTTTCCTTTCTCCAAAAGCGATGTCATAGGCTTGGCAATCTTAGAGAATCCCTCAATAAATCTCCGATAATATCCTGCGAGTCCCAAGAAACTCCGAATCTCAGTAACTGTAGTGGGCACTCTCCACTCCATAATCTCCTTCACTTTAGCAGGATCCACTGCTATTCCTCCATTAGAAATAATATGACCAAGGAACGGCACCTTGTCAATCCAAAACTCACACTTGCTAAACTTAGCGTAGAGCTCATTATCTCGTAACTTCTGTAGCACCAACCTCAGATGTTGCTCATGATCACTTTCATTCCTAGAATAGATAAGAATATCGTCAATGAACACCACGACGAATCTGTCCAAGTACTCCATAAATACCTTGTTCATCAAATTCATGAAATATGCTGGTGCATTGGTTAATCCAAATGACATAACAGTAAACTCATATAATCCATATCGGGTTGAGAAAGCCGTCTTAGGAATATCCGATGGTCTAATCTTCATCTGATGGTATCCCGATCGGAGATCAATCTTCGAGAATACCCTGGCTCCTCTCATCTGATCAAATAAATCCTCAATACGGGGCAACGGGTACTTGTTCTTCACCGTAACATCATTAAGAGATCTATAATCCACACACATCCGTTGCGATCCGTCCTTCTTCTGCACAAATAACACCGGTGCTCCCCAAGGTGAGGAACTCGGACGAATGTAACCAGCCTCTTGTAACTCCGTCAACTGCTTCTTCAGTTCCTTCAACTCTTCTACGGACATTCTATATGGCCGTTTAGAAATAGGGGCGGTTCCAGGTAAGAGATCAATAACAAACTCGACTTCTCTATCAGGTGGCATCCCTGGTAACTCCTCTGGAAAGACATCCGGAAAATCTCTAACCACCCGGATGTTGTCACCAACAAACTCCTCAGGCATAAAGAACATTGCACGCATGGATGAGGAGGTTACTGCAATATTAACTTGAAACCTTTCTCCTTTAGTGGTAGTGAGTTCTATGGTACCCCTACCACATGCTATAACGGCCTTTGCCTTCCTTAGCCATGACATACCAAGTATCAAATCTATACTGCTTGACTCCAATATTATAGCAGTAGCTCCAAATTCTCTACCCATAATGGTTAATGTCAATCTACGTGTCATTTGATTCGCCTCAACAGGCCCTTTAGGTGTAATTACTATCAGGGGTTTTCTCATATTTAGTTGTGGTATTTCATTTGTGTTGGCATATCTAGCAGACATGAATGAATGTGTAGCACCAGAATCAAATAATACTGTTGCAGGAATTGTATTAACATAAAACATACCAATTACGAGGTCCCCTCCATCCGGAGTATCATCAACGCTGACTTGATTCACCCTGGCTATAGAATATCCCTTGCCAGGGGTCTGTTGCTTGTTCTGAGCTGGAGTAGTAGCAATCCTCTGTGGGCAGACATTTGCATAATGACCAATCTTCCCACACTTGAAACATTGAGTGCCCGGACTCTGTCCTGCAAACTTCGTCGGGGTGCCAGTGGGAGTAGCCTGTCGAGGAGGTGGAGTCCTCAGTGGTGATTGCGGAACTGGGCGTGGTCCTCCTGGTCGAGTCGGTGTACCCTGTGGTGAACTGTAGCGAGGACGAACACTGCTGCTACCCTGTCCTTGTGAGATAGCCTTCCTCTTCAAATCACCCAGTTGAACACGCTTGTGTTCAATAGCCAGTGCCTTATCAAGCAGCCCCTGAAATGATGGAAATGTGTGTGCCACTAGAGCATACTGCAACGGTCCATTAAGTCCTTCAATAAAATGCTCCTGCTTTCTCTCATCCTCAGCAACTTCCTCTGGAGCATACCTCGACAACTGAATGAATTTGTCTCTGTACTCGCTGACTGACATGCTTCCTTGCTTCAATGACAGAAATTCCTTCTTCTTGATCTTTATCATCCCAGCAGGAATATGGTAGTTCCTGAACTGCGTACTGAACTCTGCCCAAGTAATAGTATCCACAGCATCATGGGCAGCAGTATAAGAATCCCACCAGTCAGCAGCAGGACCAATCAGACGTCCAGAAGCATATAAAACCTTCTCTCGGTCAGTGCATTGTGCAATATTCAGCATCTTCTCAATTGACTTCAACCAATCATCCGCGTCAAGTGGGTCTAGCGAACTGGCGAAGGTTGGTGGCTTATGGCTCATGAACTCCCGGTGCTTATCACGAGGTGGAACTGGTGGTGGTGGTGGAGGCAATGGCACTTGTTGCTGTTGCTGCTGCTGTTGAAGTTGTTGTTGCAGCTGCTGTTGTTGCGCCCTCCTTTCTTGGCGTATCTCATCTCTCTCCTGGCGCAACTCCTGGCGTATATCTTCTCTTTCTTGACGCATCTCCTGGCGTTCTTACTGCATCTGGGCACGCATATCAGCCATGGTGTCTGCCATCTGCTGCATCACCGCCATCTGAGCAGCAACCAGTGGGTCAACTCCGCCTGGTGGGGGATTGGGAGGATTCATCCCAGCAGGTTGTGGCTGAGGTTGTCTTCGAGTGTGTTGGTTAGGAGGCAAGTCAATTCCACCACCCCTCCTGGTATTGACCATCTGGGTTAGATACATATGGTAAGAAAGAGCAGTAGACAAGGCAGTAATTACAATCATGTTACTTTGGGGGACTTATTAGCTAAGCAGTTTAATATTTCACCTACTATAGCTAATTCAATACCTTATGTTGGTACATGCTAAGATGTCCATCTATAATGATTCAATCAATCAAAGAAGCAAATCAGACATTTAGCATCAGAACAATCAAACAACATTTTTAAATATAGAAAATAGTTTTGGGTTGGTCTTAGGCCTCCTATCTCTTAAAAATGTCATGGGGGTAGGGATTCCAAGGTGTGAAATCCGTCTTGTCTTAGGATAGAGAAGATAAGAATGATCAGGGTAGAACAGTAGAAGGTGAGACAGGATCAAGATAAGTATAGGAAGAATCAGAGTAAGGTAAGTATAGAATGAATCAGAATAAGGTAAGTAGGTAAGGGTTTTGTCCATTTCTATCTAGGTTTCGTCCTACAGTCAACATTTCCTCTGATACCACTTCTGTAACACCCGGTTTTAAAAGAACAAAGCCGGGTGCATCTCATACATGCGCCAAAGAAGACAACATATATAATAACAGAGTGTATAGAGATAAATGTCATAAAACATCAGAGTATTTATTACATAGCGGAAGACTTATTACAAAGTAAAGATAAATGTAAAACGAACTAAGGATCGATGGCGCCAATGTCGACTGAGAAATGCCACCTAGATCAGATCATACTCCTCGCTTTGAGGCTCCTCCTGAACCACCTGCTCTTCTCCTGTGGGGGGGGGGGGGTGTGAGACAGCAAGAGTGAGCTCACATACGATCATAGCTCAACAAGTCGTGGGGAATAATGTGACATGAACTCACCAAAGGTGGGAATTCATGAAGTGTAAGGCTGACCAATGAAATAAAGGTTGAAGCTGAGCATTGCTTTTATAAGTTGGTCAAAATTTTATTAGCAGTTACTAAGTGTAAGTGAATACCAAACCATTATAATAATAAGTAAAAGTAATAACAAAATAATCCCAAATGCAATGAAATGACAGGTTAAGTTTAAGTTCCATAATTTAATCATGTGAGTGTCCGAGCTGCTCTTGACCGTGAGCACGGCTAGTATACCAGTTTTACACTCTGCAGAGGTTGCGCATCTTTACCCACAAGTCGTGTTACCCATTTGCCACGGAGTTGATCAGACTCCATACACCTCTACCTAGGAAGCGAGGCAGGGTACCACTACGAGGCCTTTACAAAGTTCCACTAGCTTCAGACTACCCGCTACAGTTTATAGGAAGATCCAGTACAGGGTTCCTGGCTGACCGCCATCGCAGCAAAATCAACCAGGGACCTCCCCGCACTGACCTCTCCCTTACTGCCCTTGCCCCTTTCGGGTAAGGTAGCCCTCCCCTAGCTTTCCTAGTTAATTAGCCAAGGGCGTCCCATTAAACCCTTGTGGTAGCACTGTTTTCCCGGGTGGTTCTCCATGTTCCCATTAACATAATGATCTTAACATGAACAAGGAATAATGAAACAGATAACAATAAATAGTATAACAATGAGTGATGAATATCTCTATACCCAAATCCACATAAAGCAATAGCATGTACTACCCAAAACTTTAGTAGTAAAACCAGTGGTGAAGCAAGGTATAAAGATAGTCAAAATCTAGGGTATCCTATTGGGTCCCAGCAAAATTATCCTATGCAGATCATTATGAATAATAAGAACATGAATGGGTAAAAGAAGTGATCAAGGGCACAACTTGCCTTCAACGAGCTCCTGCTCAGCTACTTCAACTTGTTGAAGCTCAGGTTCCACAGTGGGTTGCTCGTCTACTCGCATCAATACAATACATACATGGCATAGCATAAATTAACATCACATCAAACATGCAAATAGAATATACAGTAATAAACTAGACATTAAAATAAGATCACAGGAACTGGAATTATTAAATTTAGAGTTATATATTTTAAGTTATGGATTTTCTAAGGTTTTATGCATTTAATACAAGATTAAGTGAAAGAATAATTTTAATGTGTTTGTCATGTCAGAACAGAGGCACTAATGGGTAGACAATATTATTACAAAAATTTAGGAACTGGAATGGACCAATTTGGAGTTCATAAGCATTTACTATGAATTAAACAAGTTCTAACATTTATTTATGCATTAAAAATTAATTTCAGATATTAATTCCTGATTTTTAATACTCTCTGGATCGGGCCTCCATTATAGGAAACTGCAGGGGCTAGCGCATAAGTAATCCTAAGACTCAGAGCACTATACATGTGGACCGCGGGTTGTTTACAGCAAAGACCAGGGACTCTTATGCAAAAGTACCTGGCCGAAGAGGTATCGGCCGATCGTGGCCCTTAGATTAGAATCCTACGGCTAGGATTAGATCAAGCCGAGCTCGAACCGGTACGCAATGCTACGCGTCGGATCGGAAATCAACGGCGTAGATTTAAATACTCCGGATTCACCCAGATGCGTCCTATCGGATCCGACGGCTATGGTTTACTCACACGAAAGGGTATTACCAAGTTCTAATCACAGCCGTTCGCTGGCAATCCGACGGCGCGCGTACATTCTTCCACCTCCGACGACCAGGGAAGGTGGAGCAGGGGCCCGCGGCGGCTCTTCCACCGGCGCGTGGCGATTTCCGGCGAACCCGACCATCATCTCCAAATTCCGTTGTTCCCCGCCTAATCGACGATGTGACGAACCCAACCCCCCAACCAATTTCTATCGTAGTCGAGCACAGGGCTCTGCCCACGGCGCGCCATGATTCCGCGGCGGAGCCCCAATTCCGACGAGAGATTGACGCCGGTCACACGTCCAATATCGAGAGATTTCTGGCGCGAATGAGAGAGAGGGAGCAGGGGTAGATTCGAGCGTAAACTCACGGTAATTGGAGCAGCGGCGACGTCTGTCCACGCTTCCCGGCGGTGCGGTCCGAGTTGAGCTCCTCACCGCCACCGCTTCTCCATCGCAGCGCCCGCTTTTCTTGTGGAAGTGAGGATGCACCAGGGAACGGTAGAACGACACCGGAGCCGTGGCCACCTAAATAGGCTCGGACCGAGTCCGGGCGTCGCAACCACCCCTGCGGCGAGCGCACGGCTCCGTCAAGCTCGGGATTTCCGTTGCGAGGGGGGAGACGACCTGTCAAGCGGGGCCCGCGTGCCAGTGGAACAGCGTAGGAAGGCACGAGGTGGAGCAAATGACAAGTGGACCCGTGTTGTCGGCGCCAGGTGAAGCACGAGCGCAAGCGGCCCGCGTCTGGCAGAGGGGTCCCACGCGCAAGTGAGTGCGGCGGAGGCCGCACCGGGCTGGCGCGAGTAAGTCTGGTGGGCCGAGCGCCTCGATTTGGGCCCAACACGAGTTGTCTCTTTTATTTCTTTTTTTTTCTTTTATATTTTCTGTTTTCTTTTCTTTCTCTCTATCTTCTAATCCAATTTGGATTCAAGTTTTAAATTCAAACTTTGTGGCCACATTTACACTATGTTTGTACAGTAAAAAGTAGTAAGCCTCAGAATATTTATATTTTATTTTTTTTTTGTATTTCTATGTCTTTCCTATTCTTCTTATTTTCAAACCCCTAAATTTTAATTTAGGGATCAATTCAACCTTTAGAATCATTGTTTTATTTTTATTATTAACATTATTATTTTATTTAATGCACAAACAATAAAACTCCAACATGATGCCAATTTTTCTATCATTTGTTGGAATTAAGCTCTTAAATTTTGTGTAGGCTCTTTTCATGATACAAATGAAACATACAACATTGAGAATAACTCTCTATTATTCCTGGTATACAACTTGGAGTATTACAGATACGGAATCGAATGACGTGGCGCACCTTTTTTGACGCGGTCATCATGGCGGAGGTGAAGCGTCGCCTACTTTGCCTGCCAAAGGCGCCGCTTGTCCTACCGCAGAGTTAATGCGACAGGACGAGTGGTTTGCGGGGCCGCCGTTGTGCGTGCGCGAGCCGTTCGAGGAACGGAACACGGGCGCGTCGTCTTCACGCCGTGGGAGATGGTTCTCCTGCTGCCCCATGAGGGGACATGAGCTTGCTGACGACTTGACTGCTGCTTCCGCCCGCCTGCCACCGCCATTACTGCCGGCCCATTTCTGGCCGTATCGACCGTCGTGCCTTCTCCCGCGGCTGACTGACCCGTGACCGATGTGCTCGGTTGGCACTGTCGGGTCATGCGCAGGGTCACCTCGAGTCGCGGCACCGGTTCCGCAGTCGAGAAGGCGCGGTACTTGTAATACCCAATTTGTAATAGATAATAAAAGAGGAGAAAAGTTATTTTCCTATATTTTATGTTTGTGTTGAATCTACTTATCATCACATGTGAACACCATATTAAAAAAAACAAATAATTAATAAAAGAATATATGCCATTAAATTATGCATCATGCTGGATATTTTTTTGTTGTGTGTGCATATTATGACAAAATAAAATAATGTGACAAGAAAAATAGTAAAGTCCAAAGTGGAATTTAAAATCTAAAAGAAAATTCTAGAATGTAGAAGAGAGAGGAAAGCAAATATTATGTGGATAAAAAAATATAATAATAAATAAGTAAATAAAAATATATTATTCCTACAATAGGGTGAATTTATATAATGGACTCATAGGTGAATCTCATAACCAAATTCAAATTGAACTTTGAATTTTAAAAACAAAAAGGAAAAGAAAGAAAACAAAAGAAAAATGAGTGGATGGTGTATTGGGCTCGAGACACCTATTCGGCCCACTGCCCATTTCCCTCTGCGCGGCCCAACTGGTGTTTCCCACACGTTTTTGCGCTGTGTCACCGTCATGTGGGACCCATTGGTCAGCTTCATCACCTCCGCCACGACCCAACAGAAAACGCCGAGATCTTCTCCCCCAACAATTCCCGTGCGGATCAAAACAAACCCGCCAAATTCGTCGTGCTTCTCTGGCCGGGATCCGCGGCACTGCATCCCTGCTCGCCGCACTTACCGCGCCAACTACCCAGCTCGTCGGGGCTATCTTCTCCACCCAAATCCGCGTGTCGTTCGCCAAATTCCGCGCGCGGCAGTAACAGAGCCCGACCGTGAATCACGCCATCGTGCGGTCTCCATCCTGGCCGCTATAAATCCGGGACTGCTTTGGCGCTGGGCAGGGTGTTCTTGAGCGGGACCACCCCTATGTCATAGCGCCATTCTAACCGAGAGGGAGAGAAGGCTAGCCGCCATGGGAAATCAGAGTTCGGTCGTCGTGAGGGCCTCCAAGCTTTGCCGAGAAGCTTCGCCATGGCGCAGGGAACGTTTATGTGGCCCCTTCTGGCGGATTGGGCTGTTCGTGGCTCTGGAATCGCTCACCGGAGCAACCCCAACGCCGCAGATCCGCCATGACCGTGGATGGGTCCCTGCGCCTCGACATTCGCCGGTAAGTTGCCCTCCCATGGGTTTGCCGTCCACTGCTATACGTGTAGAGCCCATTTTCCGGAAGTATTATGCGTAGGAATTAGGTTCTTGTGTGGTCCGGCCATGGCGCCGCCGTGGATCCCTGGCCGCTGTTCTTTTGGTCGGGGGCGCAGAAGAAGCCTGGTGGACCGTTGAGAGTGAGATGGGCGATCCAGATTCGGTTAGGCATGAGAGATAGGGGAGTTAGCTGGGAACCCTTGATCTGGCGTTCGACGGTCAGGATTAGTCGGCCGCGTACCCCTTCGCTGCGGGCAATCTGGTCCGTTGGTCTTGGTCGAACGATCAGGATCGGGTTTAGGGCAAGGGTGAACCTCCATCGTTGGATTTCGATCTGGCGGTTCTAGTTATCCGCCGACGCGTGTGCAGTGGGATCTTATCTGGTGCGTACGCCTTGGATCCAGCGACCAAGATTCATCCATACCTCTTCGACCACGCTTTTGCAAAAGAGCCCCCTAGGAAGTAATAAATAAACCCGCCGTCCTGGGACTCTGTTCACTGTGTCTTAGGAAACTTGCAACGAGCCCCCTGCGCTTCTGTTTAATTGAGGCGCAGTCCAGGGGATAGGAAAATCATAGAAAATGATTTAGAAAATGATTTTTGGTGTTAAAATAAATCCAGAAACTTATTTAATTCATAACTAATTCATTTTAGCTCCTTTTTGATCCATTCCAGTTGCAATAATTTTGTTTTAATATTATTTATCACCTAGTACCTTTGTTTAGCCATGAAACTTGAAGCAAAATTGTTCATTTGAATTACTCTGTTCTAGGTGCTTAATAACTTCAGAAATTCATAACTAAATAACTATAACTCCAAATTTAGTGGTTCTTGTTCCTACGATCTCGTAGCAACACGTAGATTATTATTATTCAGTTTGTACTTATGTTTGGTGTAATGTTAATTTTGCCTATACAATGTTTGTTTGTATTGCTACGACTAGAGCGAGGTCACGTGTCATCTGAAGAGCAAGTTGGTACCTGGATTCTCAAGTCCCAGGCAAGTTGTGCCCTTGATCACTTCTTTTACCCACTCATGTTCTAATTAATCATAATGATCTGCATAGGTTAATTTTGATGGGACCCAATAGGTTACCCTAGTTTGATTATCTTTATACCTTGTTACCACTGAACTTTTTGGGTAGTACTTGCTAGTGCTTTATGTGGTTTTGGGTATGAAGATACATTACTCATGATTATACTTTTGTTATCCGTTGTTATTTATCGTTCATGATAAGATCATTATGTTAATTGGAACATGGAGCGACCACCCGGGAAAACAGTGCTACCACAAGGGTATAATGGGACGCCCTTGGCTGATTAATTAGGAAAGCTAGTGGAGGACTACCTTACCCGAAAGGGGCAAGGGCAGTAGGGGAGTGGTCAGTGTAGGGAGGCCCTCGGGAGGATTTTGCTGTGATGGCGGTCCTGCAAGGGATTCCTGCATTGGAGCTTCCTATAAACTGTAGCGGGTTTTCTGAAGCTAGTGGAACTTTGTAAAGGCCTCGTAGTGTTACCCTGCCTCGCCTCCTCGGTAGAGGTGTATGGGAAGTCGCGATCCCTTGGCAGATGGGTAACATGACTTGTGGGTAAAGATGCGCCACCTCTGCAGAGTGTAAAACTGGTATACTAGCCGTGCTCACGGTCATGAGCAGCTCGGACCCTCACATGATTAACTTATGGAACTTAAATTCAATTTGTCATATGCATTGCATCGCAGGTGATGTTGTTACTTCTGTTCTACAATTTAATTGGGTTGGTATTTACTTATACTTAGTAACTGCTAATAAAATTTTGACCAACTTTAAAAGCAATGCTCAGCTCTAACCATCCTCTTTGGTAAGCCTTACACTTCACATGAACTCCCACCTTTGGCGAGTTCATTCACATTATTCCCCACAACTTGTTGAGCGATGAACGTATGTGAGCTCACTCTTGCTGTCTCACACCCCCCCCACAGGTCAAGAGCAGGTACCACAAGATGAGGCGCATGGAGGATGCTGTGACGAGTTCGTGAGAGGTCTAGGCCGTCGTCTCCCAGTCAACTTCGAGTTGCTGGATCGTTTCCTCATATGATGTAATTATTTAATTATTTTGTATAGAACTCCTGTTATATAGTAAAGATGTGACATTCGATCCTGTGCCACTATGCATCATATGTGTGAGACTTGGTCCCAGCACACCTGGTGTTTATGTTCGCGCCCGGGCTTTGGACCCCTAAAACCCGGGTGTGACAGAAGTGGTATCAGAGGAATGTTGACTGTAGGACGAAACCTAGATAGAACTGGACAACCATTGTCTACTTATCTATGCTACTCTGGTTCTTTTCTAAACTTGTCTTAATCTTTTGTCATCTATTTCCGCTTCACTCTGATCATTCTTACCTTATCCTTCTAAAAGACAAATGGGGATTTCACACTTTGAAATCCTGTACCTAAAGTGACTTTTAGGAATAGGAGACCTATTCTTAGGAACAAAAACAAAACTATTTTTTTTGCAAATATTTATATGCTTGAATGTTTGTTCTTATGATACTTGTCTGATTTGGATCTTTGTTTGAGTGTGATGAGTTGTGGAGTAATGTCCACAATTGCATCTGCATATACACATAAGTATAAAGATATATTTATAAAATAACTAGACAACCTAGATTATCCCTATTGGAACATATCTAGCTTAAGAGATTTATCTTATCCTAAAAGATCTCATTCTAACCGATCCATCTTATCTTACAAGATTCTTTCTTATCTTAATACATTCATCTTATCTTGAAAAGATTTTATCTTATCCTAATAGATCTAACTAACCTCAAAAGATTCTACCTTATCCCTATGAATGCATCTTGCCCTAATAAGCATATTTACCCCACACTAGTGTAACAACCATGATCTAAACCAAAGTAATTAGACATTATCTAGTCTAACCTAGTTGTACCGATCTAATCTGGATCCCATCTAATCTACTATGATCCAATTTAAAGAGAGTGACCTAAGAAGTTAGTTAATCCTGGTGGAATACATTAGACCCTGCTCCTATAAACAAGTTTGAGATCCTAGATCAACTCGGCCATACCCAACAACTTGACCTACATAATAGATCGATCTATCTTAACCTCCTGTCTCAAACCCGGATGGAGACACCAAAGAGCAAGAAGGAGGAGATCAACCTCGACATGGAAGAATAGAAGTCAAATCAGATCTCGAGATGATTCAAATTTACCACCTTGGATGGAGTCTTCCCTTACCAAGTTCTTCTTACCATCAGCTAACCTCACTCTGACCATCTCTCTTCTTACCGGTGTGTCTAAACATAGAAGATATCCATGCATTTCTAAGTACTTGCTAAATAGTATTTTAAAAAGAGAGAGAGAGACTCTTAATTTTTGAATCAATTAGAAACTACAATCTCAATTATAAACCAACCTCGGTATAACCCTTCTGCTTACTAATCTCGAGGACGAGATTATTTTTAAGGGGGGTAGGATTTGTAATACCCAATTTGTAATAGATAATAAAAGAGGAGAAAAGTTATTTTCCTATATTTTATGTTTGTGTTGAATCTACTTATCATCACATGTGAACACCATATTAAAAAAAAACAAATAATTAATAAAAGAATATATGCCATTAAATTATGCATCATGCTGGATATTTTTTTGTTGTGTGTGCATATTATGACAAAATAAAATAATGTGACAAGAAAAATAGTAAAGTCCAAAGTGGAATTTAAAATCTAAAAGAAAATTCTAGAATGTAGAAGAGAGAGGAAAGCAAATATTATGTGGATAAAAAAATATAATAATAAATAAGTAAATAAAAATATATTATTCCTACAATAGGGTGAATTTATATAATGGACTCATAGGTGAATCTCATAACCAAATTCAAATTGAACTTTGAATTTTAAAAACAAAAAGGAAAAGAAAGAAAACAAAAGAAAAATGAGTGGATGGTGTATTGGGCTCGAGACACCTATTCGGCCCACTGCCCATTTCCCTCTGCGCGGCCCAACTGGTGTTTCCCACACGTTTTTGCGCTGTGTCACCGTCATGTGGGACCCATTGGTCAGCTTCATCACCTCCGCCACGACCCAACAGAAAACGCCGAGATCTTCTCCCCCAACAATTCCCGTGCGGATCAAAACAAACCCGCCAAATTCGTCGTGCTTCTCTGGCCGGGATCCGCGGCACTGCATCCCTGCTCGCCGCACTTACCGCGCCAACTACCCAGCTCGTCGGGGCTATCTTCTCCACCCAAATCCGCGCGTCGTTCGCCAAATTCCGCGCGTGGCAGTAACAGAGCCCGACCGTGAATCACGCCATCGTGCGGTCTCCATCCTGGCCGCTATAAATCCGGGACTGCTTTGGCGCTGGGCAGGGTGTTCTTGAGCGGGACCGCCCCTATGTCATTGTAATACCCAAATAGTAAAGAGTAATAGAATGTACAAGAAATGAGAAATATAAAAGGGTTTATTTGACCACTTGTGTTGTTAATCTCATTTTTTTTCCATAATTCAAATAATAGGATTAACCTTGGCTACCAATAAATATACTAAATAAAAGAATGATGCATCATGTTGGAGTTCAATTGCTTGTGCATTTAATAAAATAGTAAGATGAATAAAAATATTATAATAACTGGAGATGTGGATTGAAACCCAAATAGCAATTTGGCTTGAAATAGAGAAGGAAAGAAAAGAAATGGAAAAGAAAGAGAAAGCGTATAAAATTTACATAAAACATATATAAAGATGTATCTTCAAAGTCAGTACTTTAATGGCACACTTAAAACTGAGGACAAATTCATCACAAAGTTGAATTCAAAATTTAGAATCTAAAATGAAAAGAAATAAACAGGAAAAGAAAAGAATAAAGAGAAAAGGAAAAGAACTCGATTTGGGCCCAAAACGCTCCAATGGCCCGCTTTCCCTTCCTTCTTTCGGCCCAACCGCCTCCTGCACAGCCTTTTTTTTCTCGCCTTCGGTCGCTGCCGCGCGGGCCCGTCGGCCAGCCACCCAGCGCCTACGCTTGGTCCTGCCTTGTCCCTCTGACGGGTGGGGCCATTACTCCAGTCTCTCTTCCGTCCGCACAAGCGTATGGGGCGCGGTGTCCTGCCAGTGGGCCCCCTCTGCCAGGCCGTTCATCTCCAACGAAACGCGAACCTGGCGGGCGAAATCCCCTCCCCAGGTCCGATTCAATCTAAACAGCCGCGACGAACTCCATGGGATTGATTCCGGCCACAACCCATGTGCGCGCTCCGATGTTGCTGACCTCCTGATTTTGTGTGCTCCTCCATATATAATGGAGCCGAGCCTTGCCCCTGGAACCCGCGCCATTGCTCGTCGCCATGGGCGAATCTCGGGATCGGGCGTGCGCTTCCTGGGCGCACGACATGAGTACCGTGGGGGTTCGGCTCGCTTCTCCTCCCTTGTATGCCTGTCCGGGTTGGGTGCTAGGGAGCTCCATGCCAACGGATTTCCGTACCGGTGCCTGGATGTCGCCGCCGCCAACTTGGGCGCTCACGCCGCCGTGTTAACGTTGCGGGTATAGCGCCATCGAGCCCACGATGTTCGGCCTGGGACATTCGCGGGTGCACAAGGATGTGTCTGTGTCCTCTCCCGGCGGTCCTCGGGGCAGGGCTGTATGGAATCCGTCGATCGGAGCATCGCCGTGGAACTCTGTGCGTCGCTTTCCGGTAAGAAGCAACCCCACTATGCCCGTTTGATGCTCCTCTGCGCATAGAGTTTATCCGGTGAGATTTGGGGCGCCTGGCGAGGCTTTGGTGCGCTCCGGCGGGGTCTGCCGCTGCGGGTGTGTGTTGCGCCGCCGTCGCGAGCTTGTGCTCCGCCGTGCCCAGCGTGAGGTAGAAGAATGCACACCAGCCGTTGGATCCTGATGAACGGCGTAGATTAGAACGTTGCTTACCCCTTCGCGCCGAGGGATCTAGACGGTTGGATCGTAAATGTGTGGTTCTGATCCGGGCGGGATTTCATAAAGCGCAGACCTAATCCGGGCCGTTGGGCAGTGATCGAGCGACCCACGATGAAGCGTACCTCTTCGGCGCTGTAGATTTATAAAAGACCCCCTCGGTTCTTCTCAAAACAACCCGCGGTCCACTGGACTGTTTCCTGTGTCTTAAGAACTTTTACCCCGGGGTCCCTGCGTTTTACAGGAAATGAGGCCCAGTCCAGAACTCATTTAATTTGAATAAATGAAATAGAAAATGGATTTTTAATATGAAAATAATTACTAGAACTTGATAAATTCATAGAAAATTCATACTTGCTCCAAATTAGTCCATTCCACTTTCTAAATTTTTATAATTTAATTCTCTATCACTTAGAGCCTCTGTTTTGTCATGAAAACAATTAGAAATTTAATCTCTCACTTAATCCATTTTAAACACATAAAACCTTTGAAAATTCATAACTTAAAATCTATAACTCCAAAATTAATGATTCCTGTTCCTATGATCTTATTTTAATATGTATATTGTTAATGTGTATTTTGTTCTTATGTTTGGTGTAATGTTAATTTTGCCTATATCATGTTTGTTTGAAATTGCTACGACTAGCAGTGAGGTCACGAGTCACCTGAAGATCATCCTGGTACCTGGAACCTCAAAGTCCCAGGCAAGTTGTGCCCTTGATCACTTCTTTTACCCAGTCATGTTCTGATTAATCATAATGATCTGCATAGGTTAATTTTGATGGGACCCAATAGGATACCCCAGTTTGTCTATCTTTATACCTTGTTTACCACTGAACCTTCTGGGTAGTACTTGCTAGTGCTATATGTGGTTTTGGGTATGGAGATACACTATTCATGATTACACTTTTGTTATCAGTTGTTATTTATGGTTCATGTTAAGATCATTATGTTAATTGGAACATGGAGAACCACCCGGGAAAACAGTGCTACCACAAGGGTGGAATGGGACGCCCTTGGCTGATTAATTAGGAAAGCTAGTGGAAGACTACCTTACCCGAAAGGGGCAAGGGCAGTAGGGGAGTGGTCAGTGTAGGGAGGCCCTCGGGAGGATTTTGCTGCGATGGCGGTCCTGCAAGGGATTCCTGCATTGGAACTTCCTATAAACTGTAGCGGGTTTTCTAAAGCTAGTGGAACTTTGTAAAGGCCTCGTAGTGTTACCCTGCCTCGCCTCCTCGGTAGAGGTGTATGGGATTGGCCGTCTCTTGGCAGATGGGTAACATGACTTGTGGGTAAAGATGCGCAACCTCTGCAGAGTGTAAAACTGGTATACTAGCCGTGCTCACGGTCATGAGCAGCTCGGACACTCACATGATTAAATTATGGAACTAAATTCAATTTGTCATATGCATTGCATTGCAGGTGAGGTGATTACTTTTGTTCTACTATTTAATTGGGTTGGTATTTACTTATACTTAGTAATTGCTAATAAAATTTTGACCAACTTTAAAAGCAATGCTCAGCTCTAACCATCCTCTTTGTTAAGCCTTACACTTCACATGAGCTCCCACCTTTGGCGAGTTCATGCACATTATTCCCCACAACTTGTTGAGCGATGAACGTATGTGAGCTCACTCTTGCTGTCTCACACACCCCACAGGTCAAGAACAGGTACCGCAGGATGAGGCGCTTGGAGGATGCTTTGATGTGTTCGTGAGAGGTCTAGGTCGTCGCCTCCCAGTCAACTTTGGGTTGCTGGACCGTTGTCTCCTTATAATGTAATTATTTATTTTGTATAGAACTCCTGTTATATATAAAGATGTGACATTCGATCCTGTGCCATGATTCATCATATGTGTGAGACTTGGTCCCAGCACACCTGGTGATTATGTTAGCGCCCGGGTTTTGGACCCCTAAAATCCGGGTGTTACAGAAGTGGTATCAGAGCAATGTTGACTGTAGGACGAAACCTAGATAGAACTGGACAACCATTCTTTCCTTACCTTACTCTGATTCTTTGCTAAACTTTTCTTAATCTTTCCTCATCTATTTCCGCTTACTCTGATTATTCTTACCTTTTCTTTCTAAAGACAAACTTGGATTTCACACTTTGAAATCATGTGCCTAAAGTGATCTTTAGGAATAGGAGACCTAATCTTAGGAACAAAAAAACAAAACTATTTTTTTTAAGTATCTATACTCATGAATGCTTGTTCTTATGATATTTGTCTGATTTGGGTCTTTGATTGACTGTGATGAATCGTGGAGTAATGTCCATAATTACATGTTCATATGCATATAGAAAAAAATGCTTATAAAAATGATAAACAGGCAAACTAGATTATGCCACATTAATGCAGCTAGCCTAACAATACATATCTCAACTTGAAAGATTCATACTCCATACTCATAGATCCATCTCATCTCAAAAGATCCCAACTTATCCTAATTGAAATATATCTCATCTTAATAGATCCATCTTATCTTAAAAGATACTCTATTACCTTAATAGATACATTTTATCTAAAGAAGATTTTATCCTTATCCTAATAGATCTAACTGGCCTCAAAATATTCTATCTTATCTTCATGGATCTGTCTTATCCTAATAAGAATACCTATCCACCCTAGTTTAACAACCATGATCTAAATGCAAATCAATTAGATCATATCTAGTCAAACTAGTCCTACCAATCTAATCTAGATCCCATCCAACCCAATATGATCTAATCTAAAGTGAGTTACTTAAAACGGACTAGTTAATACTCGTAAAATAGATTAGACCCTGCTGGCCATGTTTAACTTAAATTAGTACATCAGACCAAACCACCCATGAACAAATAACTTACCAGCCTATTTATGGTGACCATCCCTCCCATCCTAGATGTTGCCATAATACACTTATCTTATGCCACCAGCCTGTTAACCATCTGTCCTTACCCACAAGTTATCCTAACTACATGTCCCTAATTCGGATAAAAACCTCAAGAACAAAGATCGAAGATGATCGAGCTCATCAAATCAAGGAAGGATAAGGTTCAAGCTAGATCTTCAAAAGTAATCAAGATCCACAATCTTGGATAGTCTTTCCTAGCCCTACCCTTTCATAACTAAACCTATCTATGCTCTAAGGACATCTTCTATCCTACATAATAAAGTGGACATACATATATACACCCATGCTTTCCTAACCACCAGCTCCACCAAGCTACATAAATATATATATATATAAATTAATGCTATTTGTAAGATCTAAATGTTACTTTAGTTAGTAAATGGTGTGATACTATTTCAGGTGGAATAATAAGGTCTAATTGACCCCATGTGTTGCTAATAAGGTATGCATCATGCTGGGATTTTTGTTTGTGCATATGTTCCGAGAACAATATGAGCATACATCCCTTTTATTACTAATCTCGAGGACGAGATTATTTTTAAGGGGGGTAGGATTTGTAATACCCAAATAGTAAAGAGTAATAGAATGTACAAGAAATGAGAAATATAAAAGGGTTTATTTGACCACTTGTGTTGTTAATCTCATTTTTTTTCCATAATTCAAATAATAGGATTAACCTTGGCTACCAATAAATATACTAAATAAAAGAATGATGCATCATGTTGGAGTTCAATTGCTTGTGCATTTAATAAAATAGTAAGATGAATAAAAATATTATAATAACTGGAGATGTGGATTGAAACCCAAATAGCAATTTGGCTTGAAATAGAGAAGGAAAGAAAAGAAATGGAAAAGAAAGAGAAAGCGTATAAAATTTACATAAAACATATATAAAGATGTATCTTCAAAGTCAGTACTTTAATGGCACACTTAAAACTGAGGACAAATTCATCACAAAGTTGAATTCAAAATTTAGAATCTAAAATGAAAAGAAATAAACAGGAAAAGAAAAGAATAAAGAGAAAAGGAAAAGAACTCGATTTGGGCCCAAAACGCTCCAATGGCCCGCTTTCCCTTCCTTCTTTCGGCCCAACCGCCTCCTGCACAGCCTTTTTTTTTCTCGCCTTCGGTCGCTGCCGCGCGGGCCCGTCGGCCAGCCACCCAGCGCCCACGCTTGGTCCTGCCTTGTCCCTCTGACGGGTGGGGCCATTACTCCAGTCTCTCTTCCGTCCGCACAAGCGTATGGGGCGCGGTGTCCTGCCAGTGGGCCCCCTCTGCCAGGCCGTTCATCTCCAACGAAACGCGAACCTGGCGGGCGAAATCCCCTCCCCAGGTCCGATTCAATCTAAACAGCCGCGACGAACTCCATGGGATTGATTCCGGCCACAACCCATGTGCGCGCTCCGATGTTGCTGACCTCCTGATTTTGTGTGCTCCTCCATATATAATGGAGCCGAGCCTTGCCCCTGGAACCCGCGCCATTGCTCGTCGCCATGGGCGAATCTCGGGATCGGGCGTGCGCTTCCTGGGCGCACGACATGAGTACCGTGGGGGTTCGGCTCGCTTCTCCTCCCTTGTATGCCTGTCCGGGTTGGGTGCTAGGGAGCTCCATGCCAACGGATTTCCGTACCGGTGCCTGGATGTCGCCGCCGCCAACTTGGGCGCTCACGCCGCCGTGTTAACGTTGCGGGTATAGCGCCATCGAGCCCACGATGTTCGGCCTGGGACATTCGCGGGTGCACAAGGATGTGTCTGTGTCCTCTCCCGGCGGTCCTCGGGGCAGGGCTGTATGGAATCCGTCGATCGGAGCATCGCCGTGGAACTCTGTGCGTCGCTTTCCGGTAAGAAGCAACCCCACTATGCCCGTTTGATGCTCCTCTGCGCATAGAGTTTATCCGGTGAGATTTGGGGCGCCTGGCGAGGCTTTGGTGCGCTCCGGCGGGGTCTGCCGCTGCGGGTGTGTGTTGCGCCGCCGTCGCGAGCTTGTGCTCCGCCGTGCCCAGCGTGAGGTAGAAGAATGCACACCAGCCGTTGGATCCTGATGAACGGCGTAGATTAGAACGTTGCTTACCCCTTCGCGCCGAGGGATCTAGACGGTTGGATCGTAAATGTGTGGTTCTGATCCGGGCGGGATTTCATAAAGCGCAGACCTAATCCGGGCCGTTGGGCAGTGATCGAGCGACCCACGATGAAGCGTACCTCTTCGGCGCTGTAGATTTATAAAAGACCCCCTCGGTTCTTCTCAAAACAACCCGCGGTCCACTGGACTGTTTCCTGTGTCTTAAGAACTTTTACCCCGGGGTCCCTGCGTTTTACAGGAAATGAGGCCCAGTCCAGAACTCATTTAATTTGAATAAATGAAATAGAAAATGGATTTTTAATATGAAAATAATTACTAGAACTTGATAAATTCATAGAAAATTCATACTTGCTCCAAATTAGTCCATTCCACTTTCTAAATTTTTATAATTTAATTCTCTATCACTTAGAGCCTCTGTTTTGTCATGAAAACAATTAGAAATTTAATCTCTCACTTAATCCATTTTAAACACATAAAACCTTTGAAAATTCATAACTTAAAATCTATAACTCCAAAATTAATGATTCCTGTTCCTATGATCTTATTTTAATATGTATATTGTTAATGTGTATTTTGTTCTTATGTTTGGTGTAATGTTAATTTTGCCTATACCATGTTTGTTTGAAATTGCTACGACTAGCAGTGAGGTCACGAGTCACCTGAAGATCATCCTGGTACCTGGAACCTCAAAGTCCCAGGCAAGTTGTGCCCTTGATCACTTCTTTTACCCAGTCATGTTCTGATTAATCATAATGATCTGCATAGGTTAATTTTGATGGGACCCAATAGGATACCCCAGTTTGTCTATCTTTATACCTTGTTTACCACTGAACCTTCTGGGTAGTACTTGCTAGTGCTATATGTGGTTTTGGGTATGGAGATACACTATTCATGATTACACTTTTGTTATCAGTTGTTATTTATGGTTCATGTTAAGATCATTATGTTAATTGGAACATGGAGAACCACCCGGGAAAACAGTGCTACCACAAGGGTGGAATGGGACGCCCTTGGCTGATTAATTAGGAAAGCTAGTGGAAGACTACCTTACCCGAAAGGGGCAAGGGCAGTAGGGCAGTGGTCAGTGTAGGGAGGCCCTCGGGAGGATTTTGCTGCGATGGCGGTCCTGCAAGGGATTCCTGCATTGGAACTTCCTATAAACTGTAGCGGGTTTTCTGAAGCTAGTGGAACTTTGTAAAGGCCTCGTAGTGTTACCCTGCCTCGCCTCCTCGGTAGAGGTGTATGGGATTGGCCGTCTCTTGGCAGATGGGTAACATGACTTGTGGGTAAAGATGCGCAACCTCTGCAGAGTGTAAAACTGGTATACTAGCCGTGCTCACGGTCATGAGCAGCTCGGACACTCACATGATTAAATTATGGAACTAAATTCAATTTGTCATATGCATTGCATTGCAGGTGAGGTGATTACTTTTGTTCTACTATTTAATTGGGTTGGTATTTACTTATACTTAGTAATTGCTAATAAAATTTTGACCAACTTTAAAAGCAATGCTCAGCTCTAACCATCCTCTTTGTTAAGCCTTACACTTCACATGAGCTCCCACCTTTGGCGAGTTCATGCACATTATTCCCCACAACTTGTTGAGCGATGAACGTATGTGAGCTCACTCTTGCTGTCTCACACACCCCACAGGTCAAGAACAGGTACCGCAGGATGAGGCGCTTGGAGGATGCTTTGATGTGTTCGTGAGAGGTCTAGGTCGTCGCCTCCCAGTCAACTTTGGGTTGCTGGACCGTTGTCTCCTTATAATGTAATTATTTATTTTGTATAGAACTCCTGTTATATATAAAGATGTGACATTCGATCCTGTGCCATGATTCATCATATGTGTGAGACTTGGTCCCAGCACACCTGGTGATTATGTTAGCGCCCGGGTTTTGGACCCCTAAAATCCGGGTGTTACAGTCATAGCGCCATTCTAACTGAGAGGGAGAGAAGGCTAGCCGCCATGGGAAATCAGAGTTCGGTCGTCGTGAGGGCCTCCAAGCTTTGCCGAGAAGCTTCGCCATGGCGCAGGGAACGTTTATGTGGCCCCTTCTGGCGGATTGGGCTGTTCGTGGCTCTGGAATCGCTCACCGGAGCAACCCCAACGCCGCAGATCCGCCATGACCGTGGATGGGTCCCTGCGCCTCGACATTCGCCGGTAAGTTGCCCTCCCATGGGTTTGCCGTCCACTGCTATACGTGTAGAGCCCATTTTCCGGAAGTATTATGCGTAGGAATTAGGTTCTTGTGTGGTCCGGCCATGGCGCCGCCGTGGATCCCTGGCCGCTGTTCTTTTGGTCGGCGGCGCAGAAGAAGCCTGGTGGACCGTTGAGAGTGAGATGGGCGATCCAGATTCGGTTAGGCATGAGAGATAGGGGAGTTAGCTGGGAACCCTTGATCTGGCGTTCGACGGTCAGGATTAGTCGGCCGCGTACCCCTTCGCTGCGGGCAATCTGGTCCGTTGGTCTTGGTCGAACGATCAGGATCGGGTTTAGGGCAAGGGTGAACCTCCGTCGTTGGATTTCGATCTGGCGGTTCTAGTTATCCGCCGACGCGTGTGCAGTGGGATCTTATCTGGTGCGTACGCCTTGGATCCAGCGACCAAGATTCATCCATACCTCTTCGACCACGCTTTTGCAAAAGAGCCCCCTAGGAAGTAATAAATAAACCCGCCGTCCTGGGACTCTGTTCACTGTGTCTTAGGAAACTTGCACCGAGCCCCCTGCGCTTCTGTTTAATTGAGGCGCAGTCCAGGGGATAGGAAAATCATAGAAAATGATTTAGAAAATGATTTTTGGTGTTAAAATAAATCCAGAAACTTATTTAATTCATAACTAATTCATTTTAGCTCCTTTTTGATCCATTCCAGTTGCAATAATTTTGTTTTAATAATATTTATCACCTAGTACCTTTGTTTAGCCATGAAACTTGAAGCAAAATTGTTCATTTGAATTACTCTGTTCTAGGTGCTTAATAACTTCAGAAATTCATAACTAAATAACTATAACTCCAAATTTAGTGGTTCTTGTTCCTACGATCTCGTAGCAACGCGTAGATTATTATTATTCAGTTTGTACTTATGTTTGGTGTAATGTTAATTTTGCCTATACAATGTTTGTTTGTATTGCTACGACTAGAGCGAGGTCACGAGTCATCTGAAGAGCAAGTTGGTACCTGGATTCTCAAGTCCCAGGCAAGTTGTGCCCTTGATCACTTCTTTTACCCACTCATGTTCTAATTAATCATAATGATCTGCATAGGTTAATTTTGATGGGACCCAATAGGTTACCCTAGTTTGATTATCTTTATACCTTGTTACCACTGAACTTTTTGGGTAGTACTTGCTAGTGCTTTATGTGGTTTTGGGTATGAAGATACATTACTCATGATTATACTTTTGTTAT
Source organism: Zea luxurians (assembly GCA_029449295.1). Classification (NCBI taxonomy): domain Eukaryota; kingdom Viridiplantae; phylum Streptophyta; class Magnoliopsida; order Poales; family Poaceae; genus Zea; species Zea luxurians. The sequence continues at coordinate 973,795 of JAOPSE010000118.1, read as the reverse complement.
CCGTTGTTATTTATCGTTCATGATAAGATCATTATGTTAATTGGAACATGGAGCGACCACCCGGGAAAACAGTGCTACCACAAGGGTATAATGGGACGCCCTTGGCTGATTAATTAGGAAAGCTAGTGGAGGACTACCTTACCCGAAAGGGGCAATGGCAGTAGGGGAGTGGTCAGTGTAGGGAGGCCCTCGGGAGGATTTTGCTGTGATGGCGGTCCTGCAAGGGATTCCTGCATTGGAGCTTCCTATAAACTGTAGCGGGTTTTCTGAAGCTAGTGGAACTTTGTAAAGGCCTCGTAGTGTTACCCTGCCTCGCTTCCTCGGTAGAGGTGTATGGGAAGTCGCGATCCCTTGGCAGATGGGTAACATGACTTGTGGGTAAAGATGCGCCACCTCTGCAGAGTGTAAAACTGGTATACTAGCCGTGCTCACGGTCATGAGCAGCTCGGACCCTCACATGATTAACTTATGGAACTTAAATTCAATTTGTCATATGCATTGCATCGCAGGTGATGTTGTTACTTCTGTTCTACAATTTAATTGGGTTGGTATTTACTTATACTTAGTAACTGCTAATAAAATTTTGACCAACTTTAAAAGCAATGCTCAGCTCTAACCATCCTCTTTGGTAAGCCTTACACTTCACATGAACTCCCACCTTTGGCGAGTTCATTCACATTATTCCCCACAACTTGTTGAGCGATGAACGTATGTGAGCTCACTCTTGCTGTCTCACACCCCCCACAGGTCAAGAGCAGGTACCACAGGATGAGGCGCATGGAGGATGCTGTGACGAGTTCGTGCGAGGTCTAGGCCGTCGTCTCCCAGTCAACTTCGGGTTGCTGGATCGTTTCCTCATATGATGTAATTATTTAATTATTTTGTATAGAACTCCTGTTATATAGTAAAGATGTGACATTCGATCCTGTGCCACTATGCATCATATGTGTGAGACTTGGTCCCAGCACACCTGGTGTTTATGTTTGCGCCCGGGCTTTGGACCCCTAAAACCCGGGTGTGACAGTACTGGCGCGCGTGGCGGTGCAGATTCTCGCACGTAGTAATCGGCGCGCCAGTTACATGACGTGTGGGCCTGGACCTCCAAGATGGACGCGTCGAAGTCGAAAGGGTGCGCCTGTAGGATCTAGGACACCGGCTAGAGGGGGGGTGAATAGACAGTTTTGACTAAAAACAACAATACTAAATAAATTTAATCAATACAACAAGAGGAATAAATTATCTAGTGTCAATAAGTAAACAATGTATGAAAAACAACTACGGAGATTGAATACTTGAAGAACAATAAGCAAATCACTAATCAATTGCAAGGCAATAAGTAATGCTAGAAGGAATAGACACCGAAATTTATCCCGTGGTATCGGTGATTTGCCGATCACCCCTAATCCACGTTGAGGTGGACTTCAAGCTCTCACTTGCTCCTCTATCAAGACACGACTTGATCTTTGAGCCAAGTGGACAAGAAATCACTCAATACCTCGATTCCACTAATGTCACCTTTGCCGCTCCGGCGAGGTAGGCGCGAACCCCTCACAATCCACACCGCGGCTTCTCCACAATCTTCTTGGAGAGCTCGACGGAGACAATCACCCGAGCCGTCTAGGAGGCGGCAACCTCCAAGAGTAACAAGCCAACGACGCTTGCTCGGTGTACCACCTAGTGCCTCAAGAATCACCAAATGATGCAAATGCACTAGGAACCCTCAATCTCTCACTAGAATGCAATCTCAAGCAAAGAGTTTGAGAGAGTGAGTTGGAGGATCACAAATGAGCTCAATGTATGCAAGGAATAGCCAAGAGAGGTCCCTCACACGAGATACCCTTCTATTTATAGTCCCCCATCTAAAACCAACCGTTATGTGCAAAAGGGGGCAATTCTGCGCACACGCGGACCGTCCGCGCCCTAGGGCCGGACGGTCCGCCGTACATTTAACGGCTATAATGACCGTTTGAAACATGTCAGAGCTGACTCAAAAGGTGGGTCCGGACAGTCCGCCCTTCAAGGCCGGACCGTCCGTGACCTGGCAGATTCAAACACCCGAGCCTCGGATCAAACGAAGTTAACACACGCGGACCGTCCGGCTATAAATCCCGGACGGTCCGCGACCTGAGACAGTACTGTCCGGACTGATCCCCCGGACAGTCCGTAGTACAAATCTATAAAAACACACAGTCCCTGTCCAAAAACGAGTTTGACACTTGCGGACCGTCCGCCCCTCACAGCCGGACCGTCCGCCTATAATTCAGGGACTGGCCCGAAGCCACCCTTCTCTGGACATGACTGCGGACGGTCCGGCCCTAAGGCCCGGACGGTCCGCAGTGCAATAGAACACAATGTCAATACAAATGGTCGGACTTCGGACCCCTCTGGTGGATCGCGGACGGTCCGCCCCTAAGGCCCAGACAGTCCGCGCGTCCATGACTTCGCAATTTTTCAAACATGCTTTTGAAAGAACTTTTGACTCGCGAAATGTGAAGCGCTGTTAGTCCTCAGACAAATGCAACTACTTGATGCTCTATGAGGCACTAAGTTTTACACAAATCTAAGTCATTGACCCCTCTTAATAGTACGGCTATCTAGCCTACTAATCCGGTCAGGTATCTTCTCTAAACTCCTTAAGACCGGCAAAAATGAACCCTATATAATACCTTTCCCTTCATCTGATCCACAACCAATGCGTATGATTCTTCAACATTTCCTGTTCTATGTGGTCCAACCCTGCATTCTTATTTCTCCAAGAATCGTTAGTCCACAAACAGTTGTCATTAATTACCAAAACATTACCAAAGGGGCCTAGATGATTCACAATCTCCCCCTTTTTGGTAATTGATGACAACAACACATAGAATATTAAAGAGAAGTTTAGTTTTTTAAAATCTCTCTCATACCTAAGGTATAAGATAGATCTTGGAGATGAGTTTCATAAGACTTATCTTGATTTGAAGTTCTGTCCGAGAGATAGATAAATCCCAATAAAAACTCAGTATGTAAGAAAGGCTCCCCCTAAGTGTGTGCAGGATTATTTGAAGCTAAAGATATAACACACATAATATATTGGAGTTTGATGGAGACTTTCCTACAATCATGGTTATCGAGGCATACAAGAGATGATTCGTAGAGTGAGCGCAGCAATTATAATCACTCCTTGATTAACCACACATAGAGTAATTTGAACTAAAACATAGTTCATCCCACAGAATATTACAGATAATAGTCCACAGACATACGACATAGTGTTAACAGTTCAAACCAGTTCCAAATACGTAAGACATAAACTAATGCAAGCGGCATAAAAAGGTAAAATGCATATGCATGGTCTTAATGTCCACATAGAACCACCAACTCCCCCTGAAGGAGACGCCAGACAACTTCTCACTTCTCTCCCCCTTTGGCATCAATTGCCACAAAGGAGAGGCCTCACTGATCACTCGGCGGAGGATGCATGTTGTAGTAGTGAGTGCTGAAGGTGTCAAACAGGGAGGAGAAATGGCCAAAATCCTGCTGGAGCTGCTGCTGCCTCTGACTTATATCATGCAAGTTGTCATTTGTAGAAAGATTGTCAAATTGACTGGAGAGAGCACCCATGTTATCTTGAAAACTCTGTTGCATATTATTCAGCCTGGACATGATGGGATCAGTGACATTAGTGTGAATTTGATCACGAAACTCAGAAAATTCAGAGTTGAGCGCATCCCAGTTACTGTCAAAGCGAGACTGCATGTCATCGAGGCGGTGATCCACATGTGTCATCAGGCCCTCGAAGCGAGTATCAATATGAGTCTCAAGCCCTTGCTGCATATTGTGAAAATAAGGATCAAAGTATCCTGGAGCAGGCTCCCAATAGTGCTGAGGCTGAGGAGGAGGTGGAGGAGGAGGCATCTGCTGTCCCTCAACATTAGGAGCTGCTCCACCCTCATAGCCAGGGTCTTCCTCATCATCTGGGAAGGGAGTGAGTGGCCTAGTGAGAAACCCTATCTCATTCTTAAACGGCCTGAATGGGGTGTGAACAATCTCGCATGGGCCCTCAAATCTTGTCTTGGATTTGATGAGAGCCATGATGTAAGGAGCATAAGCTAAATTTTGATTCTTGTCCATTTTCAGATCATTAAGTTGTCTCATCATGAAAAGAACAATATTCATGACTTCACCATTCATGATGTGCTGGATGATGTTCTAGAACTTATCCCTTATTTTACTCTTATCACCACTCTTGGGAAGAATGGTGACTCTAGCAATCTTGTTGATTACAGCAGGATGATGTCTGAGTCCTGCTGTCTCTCCAAACCTCCTGGGTATTCCGAGCCTGGCTGGCTCATAAAATTGCACAAAATCCTCTAAATTATCTTCAGTATAAAGATCCAGCCCAGCTGAAATGGTGCCATAGTCCAGACTGTTAGCAGTGGCAAAGTCAGCAAAAGAAGAAGAATAACGCTTGAAGCCAGTCATCCAGGTGATAGATTCTTCTTCAATATCAATCTCCGAGGTAGCCAGAAATTGCTTAACAGCCATTTCATTGAAATCTGTGCGTTGCCCCATAAACTGATATAGTCCACATGTTTCAAATTTAGGGATCAGACCCTCCATGACTGATTGACCGAGCAAGAAAGACCAATCAATCACCTGATGCTTATGAAAATTTGTGTCCACCAAGGTGCCCCAAAAGACATCAAACTGCAGTTGAGTGTGGAAAAACTGAATATTTGTATCAGATGGCAGAGTGTACTGGTTCACAGTCCGCCTAGAGCAGTACTCAGCCATAGAAAACCTGCGCTTTGGAAAGGTCCATCCAGAAATGTCAATGGGATAGTCAGGATGAACATGGGGAAAGTCCTCAGTATCCATAGAATCAGTGCCCCCAGCTGAGGATTGGGCCTCTGAATCAGTGGTCGGTGTATAATCATCATCACCTCCACGAGGACGCTTTGATTTGAAGCGACCTGCAAGTTTCTTGCGGAGACCACCAAAACTACTGCAATAATGTGACAAACATCCATGACTAAATAGTTGATATCAATCACCATTATAAGAGGAATGGAACTGTAATGCTCTGCCAGGGTCCGGACGGTCCGCGCTAGGGGGCCGGACTGTCCGCGCCAGAGGCCCGGACGGTCCGCGTCCACTAGGCGGACGGTCCGCGACCGACCAGAGGCGACTGCAAAGAACCCTAGCCGCCACAAAGTTGATTTTGATGATTTTGCAGAGAATACGCATCCAAACAAGTTCAAAATTTTGCATAGCTTTCACATTGAGGAGAACCAACAATCCCACCAATCAGATTTTAAAACCGACTGCTCAATTTCAGATCAGAGAGGAAACCCAAATAATCTCAAAATTGAAGACATTTGATGAAATCCACAAGATGTGAAGATACCGTGATGAAGACATGTTGATGGAATGTTGCCACAAGCTGCCGGACTGTCCGCGCGCAACTTTACTTCACCGCCCGCTCACACTCGACACAGAAGAGTATTGGGCGAGTGGAGAGCAAGAGTGAAAGAGCGAATGAGCAGAAATGTCAAGTCTGCGGCCACTGCCCGATTTTACTGCCCTGTCGCGGACGGTCCGCGCTGGGGCGGCGGACGGTCCGCGCCCTGATGAGTGCAGACGGTCTGCGAGGCTGATCGGACTGTCCAGTTCCTGATGCTGCGGACGGTCCGCGGTCCATGGGCAGATGGTCCGCGGCCTGATACTCATTTTTCCAATTGCTGTCCACTTTCTGATTTTGAATTTCGAATCCGAATTGGTGCTTATATATGGACATTTTCGACCAATCTAAGAGATAGTATGCATGCATATACATAATATGTAATTGAGTAATGCAAAAATTTTTGAATTAAACTATCTAGAGCAATTTGGAATGAAAAATGCACCAATAATACCAAATAAATAGCATAAAAAGCATATTTAGACCCGAGATGCAATACGACACATGTGTGATCAACTTCAAGTCACATTTGAGAGATCGATCACATTCATTTCACTTCTTAGAGAACAAAATCTTGTTTCATCCAAAGGCTTTGTAAAAATGTCTGCTAATTGATCATCTGTGCCAATGGAATAAATAGAGATATCTCCCTTGCCAACATGATCCCTTAAGAAGTGATGCCGTATATCAATATGCTTAGTTCTTGAGTGTTGGACCGGATTGGTAGCCAATTTTACCGCACTCTCATTATCACACATGAGAGGCACATTCTTGAAAATAATTCCATAGTCCAATAAGGTTTGTTTCATCCATAATAGTTGAGCACAACAATTTCCGGCCGATATATATTCCGCCTCGGCGGTAGATAGAGCAACTGAATTTTGTTTCTTAGAGGACCATGAAACAAGAGATCTACCAAGAAATTGACAACAACCGGAGGTGCTTTTTCTATCAACTTTGCACCCCGCATAGTCCGAATCCGAATATCCAATTAATTCAAATTGAGCACCTTTGGGATACCATAGACCAATATTGGGAGTATACTTCAAATATCTTAGAATTCTTTTAGCGGCCTTCAAGTGAATCTCTCTAGGTGAAGCTTGAAATCGAGCACACATGCATACACTAAACATAACATCGGGCCTAGATGCGGTAATATAAAGCAAACTACCAATTATTGAACGATAAAGTTTTTGATCAACCATAGTACCTCCTTCATCTAAGTCTAGATGACCATTTGTTGCCATTGGAGTCTTGATAGGCTTAGCATTTTCTAAACCAAACTTCTTGAGCATGTCCTTCAAATATTTTGATTGACTTATAAAAAATCCATCTTTCAATTGTTTGATTTGAAGGCCAAGAAAGAAGCTCAATTCTCCTATCATAGACATTTCAAATTCTTTTGACATCATTTTTCCGAACTCCTCACAAAATAATTCATTAGTAGATTCAAAAATAATATCATCAACATAGATTTGACAAACAAATAAGTCTTTGCCAATTCTTTTAGTGAATAGAGTAGTGTCAACCTTCCCAATTTTGAAGTCTTTGGAAAGCAAGAAATCCCTAAGCCTTTCATACCAAGCGCGTGGAGCTTGATTAAGCCCATAGAGAGCTTTAGAAAGCTTGAACACATGGTTAGGTCTTTTGGGATCCTCAAAACCGGGAGGTTGTTCAACATACACTAGTTCACTAATCTTACCATTTAGGAAGGCACTCTTTACATCCATTTGGTAGAGCTTGATATTATGTGCACAAGCATAAGCAAGTAGAATCCGGATTGCTTCTAATCTTGCTACGGGAGCAAATGTCTCCCCAAAATCCAATCCTTCAATTTGAGTATATCCTTGTGCAACCAATCTTGCCTTGTTTCTTACTACCACACCATCTTCATTGTGCTTGTTGCGAAACACCCATTTTGTACCAATAACATTGTGGTTCTTTGGTCTCTCAACAAGCTCCCAAACTTCATTTCGAGCGAAGTTATTTAATTCTTCATGCATTGCATTCACCCAATCAACATCAAGTAGGGCTTCATCTACACGGTTAGGTTCCATACAAGATACAAAAGAGAAATGTTCACAAAACGTAGCTATGCGAGAGCGAGTTTGAACACCCTTACTAATATCACCCACAATTTGATCAACCGGGTGATCCTTCACAATGGAATGATGAATTCTTGATACCGTTTGATAATTGCTTGTTGAAGCATTAGGAGGAACCGAAGGTCTTGAAGTACCTTGATCATGAGTATCCATGGTTTCATTGAGTTGTTGGCTTTGGTGATCTTCCTCATTTATAGTTGAGGATGAAGGAATGACAACCACACTATTTTCATCATCATCTTCCTTTGGTTTTATTTCACCAATGTCCATTGTTTTCATTGCATTTATCAATTGAGTTCCCCCAACATCATCGAGATTATCACTCTCATCTTGAGACCCATTTGTTTCATCGAATTCAACATCATATGCTTCCTCAATAATACCATGAGTTTTGTTGAAGACTCTATAAGCCTTACTATTTGATGAATATCCAAGAAGAAAACCTTCATCACACTTCTTCTCAAATTTAGAAAGCCGGCTTCCCTTTCTCAAAATATAACATTTGCAACCGAATACCCTAAAATATGAGATATTTGGCTTTCTACCAATGAGCAATTCATATGGAGTTTTCTTCAAGAGCTTGTGACAATATAGTCTATTTGATGAATGACAAGCGGTATTTATTGCCTCGGCCCAATAAGAATCCGATATACCATATTCCGCTAACATAGACCTAGCCATGTCAATAAGAGTTCTATTCTTTCTTTCAACAATACCGTTTTGTTCCAGGGTATATTTGGAAGAGAATTCATGTTTGATACCCTTGTCATCACAATATTGATCAATTCTTGCATTTTTGAATTCCGACCCATTATCACTTCTAACCTTTTTGATGTCGAAATCAAATTGATTTTGAGCCAATATAGCAAATGACTTGAATGTTTCAAACACATTGGATTTGTCTCGTAGAAAATAAACCCAAGTAAATCTTGAATAGTCATCCACAATCACAAGACAATAAGAATTACCACCAATACTTACAAAAGATGTGGGCCCAAATAAATCCATGTGAAGTAATTCCAAAGGTCGATGAGTAGACATTTGACTTTTATTTGGATGAGTATTTGCCACTTGCTTACCGGCTTGACAAGAGCTACACAATTTGTTCTTTTCAAACTTCACATCTTTTAAGCCTCGAACTAAGTCATGCTTGGTTAACCGATTGAGTTGCTTCATCCCAACATGACCAAGTCTTCTATGCCATAACCAACCTAGTGAAGCTTTTGAAAATAGGCAAGTTGTGAGCTTTGCCTCATTAGATGAGAAATCAACAAGATAAAGATTTTCATGTCTAAAACCTCTAAACTTAAGATTGCTACCATCAACACTAGAGATAATAACATCTTCAACCGTGAAATTGCAACAAAATCCTAAATCACATAATTGAGCTACGGAAAGTAAATTAAAATTCAAAGACTCAACCAATAGCACATTTGATATAGAATGATCATTTGAGATAGCAATTTTACCCAAACCTTTAACCTTTCCTTTTCGATTATCTCCAAATGTAATACTATCATAATTTGAGCAATCTTCCTCACTCATTTGGGTAAACATTTTCATATCCCCGGTCATGTGTTGAGTACATCCACTATCCAACACCCAATGATTCCCTCCCGCCTTGTAGTTTACCTACAAAAGGAAATCAATCTCTTTTAGGTACCCAAACTTGCTTGGGTCCTTGGATGTTAGTGACCAAGGTCTTTGGTACCCAAATAGATTTCTTTTTGTTTCCAACAATTGAAGTACCAACAAATTTAGCATGAACACCATTTGCATTATGAGAAAGAACATAACAATGCTCAAAACAAGTGGAGGATACATTTTTGAACTTAGGACAATTTTTCTTAACATGTCCCTTTTTGTGACACTTGTGACACACTTTGTCACATTCTTTCACAAACAATGTCTTTTGCTTTACAAAAGCATTCTTTCCTTTCTTGGGAACATATCCAAGACCTTCATGGTTAAGAGAGCATCGTTGACTTCCCAATATGAAATCCAATTTAGTCTTACCACCATATGCCTTTTCTAGGTCATGAGTTAGAGTATTTATTCTATCTACTAACACTTCATTCTCAACAATAATTTTTGATTCATCAAGAGCAATGTTATCATTGAGAAAAATTTTGCATTTATCACAAATAGAGTTAGTAGGTAGTGGTTCACTTGTAAGACTATCAAGTAAGTCACAAGTGACTCCAACATCCTTAGTGACCACCTCAACTTCATGCACAATAGATGATTTTTGAGCATCCGCAAGCTTCTCACAATTTTCTTTGAGGTCATTGTGAGAGGTCTTGAGCTCCTCAAAAGACACTTGGAGGTTTTTATACAATTCCTTCAAGGTCTTAAATTTTTCTTTTTCTTTGTGCATGTAGTCATCGGCCTCACCTAACATTCTAACAAGATCATCATATGAATAGCCATCATCATCAATATCATCGATATCATCATCATCTTTTATATCATTTAAATCGGTGATGATTTTTACCTTAGCATCTCCCTTTGCCATGAGACAATGGGGGGATGAGAAGAGTGAGGGAGCTTCCTTGATGGCAATTTCGGCATTAAGCTTGGATGAAGTGTCATCATCATCATCATCCGAGCTATCATCCGAGTCCCATTCAACTAAGTAGGCTTTGCCATCTTTCTTCTTGTTATAGTATTTCTTTTTCTTCTTGTCACTTTCATCTTTGCCCTTCTTCTTCTTGCTTGGGCAATTCATGGCAATGTGACCGGGTTCCCCACACTCAAAACATTTTCTATCATTGAAAGCATTTCTTCTAGACGTTTGACCTCTTCTAGGTTGACCTCTTTTCATCTTCATGAATTTATTGAATTTCCTTACAAATAAAGCCATGTCACCATCACTCTCACTTTCATTTTCTTCATCATTGCTATCTTCTTTTTCAATTGCCTTTGAGGCCTTGGCTTTGAGAGCAATAGATTCATTTTTCACCTTCTTTGCCAAACTTAAAGCATCGGCTTGTGACTTCTTAAATATATCTTGAGTGAGAATTTCTCCCAATACTTTGGTTGGAGAGGTTGTAGATAGATCACTCCTTACTAGCATTGTCACAATAGTCTCATATTTCTCCGGAAGTGATCTAAGGAACTTGTGTGTGAAATCCACATCCGGTACATTAAAACCAAGTCCTTTGAGTTCATTTACTATCTCATTCAACCGATTGAACATATCGGATACACTCTCATCTTCTTTCATAATAAATTGCTCAAACTTCCCTTTGCACACATATAGTTTGGCACTCTTCACAATTGTAGTTCCTTCATGAATTTCCATTAGTTTTATCCAAATCTCATGAGCGGTTGTGAGATTCTTGATACGATTGAACTCATTTATATCAAGAGCATCATAAAAGACATTCATGGCTTGATCATTTGTGAGGATATTCTCATTATCACTAACGGATGGTTCATCTTCCTTCAACACAACAAAACCATCCCTAACAATAGGCCAAATTTTTCCACCCATTGCTCTAAGATGCATTGACATTCTTATTTTCCAATAATCATAATTGTTTCCATCAAAGTGCGGTGGCTTCCCAATGTGCACATTGTTGTTACTAGCCATTTTGTCCCACTCCAGGATGATTAGATCCACAAACAATGGAGTCCTCGGCTCTGATACCACTTGTAGGATCTAGGACACCGGCTAGAGGGGGGTGAATAGACGGTTTTGACTAAAAACAACAATACTAAATAAATTTAATCAATACAACAAGAGGAATAAATTATCTAGTGTCAATAAGTAAACAATGTATGAAAAACAACTACGGAGATTGAATACTTGAAGAACAATAAGCAAATCACTAATCAATTGCAAGGCAATAAGTAATGCTAGAAGGAATAGACACCGAAATTTATCCCGTGGTATCGGTGATTTGCCGATCACCCCTAATCCACGTTGAGGTGGACTTCAAGCTCTCACTTGCTCCTCTATCAAGACACGACTTGATCTTTGAGCCAAGTGGACAAGAAATCACTCAATACCTCGATTCCACTAATGTCACCTTTGCCGCTCCGGCGAGGTAGGCGCGAACCCCTCACAATCCACACCGCGGCTTCTCCACAATCTTCTTGGAGAGCTCGACGGAGACAATCACCCGAGCCGTCTAGGAGGCGGCAACCTCCAAGAGTAACAAGCCAACGACGCTTGCTCGGTGTACCACCTAGTGCCTCAAGAATCACCAAATGATGCAAATGCACTAGGAACCCTCAATCTCTCACTAGAATGCAATCTCAAGCAAAGAGTTTGAGAGAGTGAGTTGGAGGATCACAAATGAGCTCAATGTATGCAAGGAATAGCCAAGAGAGGTCCCTCACACGAGCTACCCTTCTATTTATAGTCCCCCATCTAAAACCAACCGTTATGTGCAAAAGGGGGCAATTCTGCGCACACGCGGACCGTCCGCGCCCTAGGGCCGGACGGTCCGCCGTACATATAACGGCTATAATGACCGTTTGAAACATGTCAGAGCTGACTCAAAAGGTGGGTCCGGACAGTCCGCCCTTCAAGGCCGGACCGTCCGCGACCTGGCAGATTCAAACACCCGAGCCTCGGATCAAACGAAGTTAACACACGCGGACCGTCCGACTATAAATCCCGGACGGTCCGCGACCTGAGACAGTACTGTCCGGACTGATCCCCCGGACAGTCCGTAGTACAAATCTATAAAAACACACAGTCCCTGTCCAAAAACGAGTTTGACACTTGCGGACCGTCCGCCCCTCACAGCCGGACCGTCCGCCTATAATTCAGGGACTGGCCCGAAGCCACCCTATTCTGGACATGACTGCGGACAGTCCGGCCCTAAGGCCCGGACGGTCCGCAGTGCAATAGAACACAATGTCAATACAAATGGTCGGACTTCGGACCCCTCTGGTGGATCGCGGACGGTCCGCCCCTAAGGCCCGGACAGTCCGCGCGTCCATGACTTCGCAATTTTTCAAACATGCTTTTGAAAGAACTTTTGACTCGCGAAATGTGAAGCGCTGTTAGTCCTCAGACAAATGCAACTACTTGATGCTCTATGAGGCACTAAGTTTTACACAAATCTAAGTCATTGACCCCTCTTAATAGTACGGCTATCTAGCCTACTAATCCGGTCAGGTATCTTCTCTAAACTCCTTAAGACCGGCAAAAATGAACCCTATATAATACCTTTCCCTTCATCTGATCCACAACCAATGCGTATGATTCTTCAACATTTCCTGTTCTATGTGGTCCAACCCTGCATTCTTATTTCTCCAAGAATCGTTAGTCCACAAACAGTTGTCATTAATTACCAAAACATTACCAAAGGGGCCTAGATGATTCACAGCGCCCCCCTGGTGCGGTTGCATGCCGCCTGCATGGCGGTCCGCCCTTTCACCCGCTGGTCCAGGCGATAGTGGAGGAAAGCTTGTGACCGCTGGGCCATTGTGCGCTCCGCATGCGGCGGTTTTGGCTCCTTCTGTCCTGGGCCAGCTTGCATGACGCGTGGGACCCAGCCCCCGTGTTGTAGGGGGAGGACCTTGGAGCGTGTTGGTGAAGACTCAGTCCACGCCGGTTGAGGACGCAAGTGGGGAGAGTCGCCTTTAAAAGGAGGGTAACCCCCTTGGATGGCAACCATGTCTTTGCACTCCCTTCATGCATTGCGTCCTTCCACCTTCCGAGCCCCCGGATGGGGAGCACTCGCATCGCTTTCATCTTTGGAGGAACGCAACTTCGTGGAAGTTGGTACCTTTCAGCCATCGCTCGGCTTCAAGGATTTTCATCAGGCAGCCCGGCTGCATCCCCTCACCGGTGGTCACCCAAGACGGTGACCACCAGTTCAAGGGTGGGGAGAAGCAAGCCGGGCTGCAGCCTCTGCCCCTTCCTTAGCTTCAAGGATGTTCATCATCAGTGCTGGGGAGGGGAGTGCGCCGAGTTGGGGCCTGTCTCCGCGCGGGCAGCGGTCCGCTCCTTCCCTCAGTGATGGGGGGGAAGGGCGTTCGCCGTCAGTGGCGCTGGCAGCTGCCGCGTGTCTGGCTCTCCGGCCTGAGCGGCTTCGGCGCTGCTTCCGGTGCCACCTCCCACCGAGGCAGCCGGAAGAGGTTTCTCCACCGACGAGATAGTCGGCGCCACCCACGGACTGACCTCCAACTCTGCGGCCTTCTGCATGTCCTCGCCCCTTGAGCGGGGACGTGGGCGAGGGCCTTGTCGCAGCAATGTCTTCCCTGAGGTCATCGCTGCTGCTGTTTGGCCGCCCGGAGCGGAGGTCGTTGTCGCTGCTGCCGGAGCGGGCGGCGGTGAGCCACCTGGGGTTTCGTCGCCCCGCAGGCCCTCCAATGTGGGGGGTTGTTCGTACATGCGGGGGTGGAACCAGAGTTCCGTTTGTAATGGCACCTTGAGTGCCGGTGTCTGTTCATTGTGGCTGTCGGGGCCTGAACATGTAGGTATTTTTGGGTGTAATACCATATTTTTTCCTCATTTCGAGCACTAGGACTCGCCTGTCGGCTAACTGAACCGCTTAACCAAGTGTGAGTTGCCTCGTGCGAAGGTGACGAGTGAGGTATCCGTATCCCGGAGGCGTAGGAGTCCCTCGGCTCGGTCGGCCTTGCCGCCCGAGGCTTCTCTTGCTTAGTTAAAGGAAACCCTCGGCCGCTCTGCGATGAGCCGGAGCCGGAGGCAGCGGTGTCAGCATGGACAGAGGCAGAGTTGGCTCGAAAAGAGGACTTCGTCGGCCGGAGCCTAGCCGGGCCGTCCACTGGTGGGACCAACACCGGAGTCGAGTTGCCGAGGTCACGAGCCGGGCTGGTGTCCTCGGGGGACGCTGGCTGAGGCCACGGGGCGACCGGCCGAGCCGTCTGCTCGGGCCGGGTTCTTGGAGGAGACCCTGGCGGTGATGGCCCCGGCGTGGTGCTGACGTCGTCCTTCGGAGCGGAGATCCTTTGCCCGTGTTACCATCCGAGGCTCGGTCGGACTTCACCGAAGGTGGAGTTGACGCTGAAGGTGCTGCTGCTCCCCCTCCATCGACGTCTGAGCCTGCATGATTGGTTCGCCTGTAGTATGCATATGTTTTTTGCGGCCGCCGAGGCCCAAACATACTGTCGTCGCATTGTAAAGCTGCGTTTCTTTTCCTCCTATTTCAAGTATCTAGACTTATTTGTCGGTAACAGAATTGTTTGTCCGAGCGAGAGTTACTTTTCACGGAAGGCGATGAGTGAGGTATCCGTATCCCAGAGGCGTAGGAATCCCTCGGCTCGGTCGGCCTTGCCTCTTACGTGTACTCTTACTCGTCTGTAGGATTCTGCTATCGATATAGTCGAGAAGGCACGAAAAATTGTTTCGACAGAAAAGTTTCCGAGCATTAAGACTTGTTCGGTCAGCGGAGTCGCTTATCCGAGCGTGAGTTACTTATCGCAAAAGGTGATGAGGGAGGTATCCGTATCCCGGAGGCGTAGGAGTCCCTCGGCTTGGTCGGCCTTGGCTGCTTACGTGTACTCCGTCGTTTTCAGGATCCCACTTTCGAAGTAGTCGAAAAGCACGAAAGACGTTCTGGCAGAAAGACCTTTTCCGAGGAAAATTTTGACGCAGAGGGGGTTTCCCCCTTCTAGCCCCCAAGGGAGGGTCGGGCTTTGCCGAGGCAAGGCTGACCCTTCCTTGATGGTTAGACTTCATATGTAAACGAGGTATATGAACGGCTTGAAAACATCTTAAGGGTAGAAGCGACGTAGCTGTCGGATCTTCCAAGCGTTGTTGTAGACCTCGCCTTGACTGTTGGCCAGCTTGTACGTCCCGGGCTTCAAAACCTTAGCGATGACGAACGACCCTTCCCAGGGAGGCGTGAGCTTGTGCCGCCCTTGGGCGTCTTGTCATAGTCGAAGCACCATGTCGCCCACCTGGAGGTCTCGGGACCGAACCCCTTGGGCATGGTAGCGTCGCAGGGACTGCTGATACCGCACCGAGTGTAGTAAGGCTATGTCCCGAGCCTCTTCCAGTTGGTCCAGTGAGTCTTCTCGGTTGGTTTGATTGCTTTGGTCGTCGTACGCCCTCGTCCTCGGGGAACCGTATTCTAAGTCTGTGGGCAAGATGGCCTCGGCCCCATAGACTAGAAAGAACGGTGTGAAGCCTGTGGCTCAGCTCGACGTTGTCTTCATACTCCAGACCACCGAGGGGAGTTCCTTCATCCATCGCCTGCCGAACTTGTGGAGGTCATTGTAGATCCTCGGCTTGAGTCCTTGCAGAATCATGTCGTTGGCACGTTCTACCTGCCCATTCGTCATGGGGTGAGCCACGGCGGCCTAGTCCACCCGGATGTGGTGATCCTCGTAGAAGTCCAGGAACTTTCTGCCGGTGAACTGGGTGCCGTTGTCGGTGATGATGGAGTTTGGGACCCTGAAGCGATGGATGATGTTGGTGAAGAATGCCACCGCCTGTTCGGACCTGATGCTGTTTAGGGGTCGGACCTTGATCAACTTGGAGAATTTGTCGATGGCAACCAGTAGGTGCGTGTAGCCCCGGGGTGCCTTCTGCAAGGGACCGACGAGGTCCAGACCCCACACAGCAAACGACCAGGTGATGGGTATTGTTTGCAGAGCCTGAGCGGGTAGGTGCATCTGCCTTGCGTAGAATTGACACCCTTGGCAGGTGCAGACAATTCTAGTGGCGTCGGCCACCGCGGTCAGCCAGTAGAAACCTTGTCGGAAAGCGTTTCCAACAAGGGCTCGAGGCGCTGCGTGATGACCGCAAGCCCCCGAGTGTATTTCTTGTAAGAGCTCCTGGCCTTCGGCAATGGATATGCATCATTGGAGGATGCCGGAGGGGCTGCGGTGGTAGAGCTCCTTCCCGTCACCTAGCAAGACGAATGACTTGGCACGCCGCGCCAGTCGCCAAGCTTCGGCTCTGTCGAGGGGTAGCTCTCCTCGGTGGAGATATTGCAGGTATGGGGTCTGCCAGTCTCGATTAGGCATGACCCCATTCCGCTCTTCCTCGATGCAGAGCCTCACCCTCGGGGGCCGAGGGTGCCTCGGGCTGAGCCGAGGGTGCCTCGGGCTTAGCCGTGGGCACCTCGGGCAGGGCCAAGACCTTCTCGGGCTCGGGCGTGTCGTTTGTCTTGACTGAGGGTTGATGTAGGTCCCGGGAGAAGACGTCCGGGGGAACCGTTGTCCGCCCCGAGGCTATCTTAGCCAGCTCATCCGCAGTCTCGTTGTATCGTCGGGCGATGTGGTTGGCCTCGAGCCCATAGAACTTGTCCTCCAGGCGCCGAACCTCTTCGCAGTAGGCTTCCATCTTCGGGTCGCGACAGTGGGAGTTCTTCATGACTCGGTCGATGACAAGCTGCGAGTCACCGCGAGCGTCGAGGCGTCGGACCTCTAGCTCGATGGCGATGCGCAACCCGTTGACCAGAGCCTCGTACTCAGCCACGTTGTTGGACGCCGGGAAATGGGGGCGCAACACGTAGCGGAGGTGCTCCCCGAGGGGCGAGATGAAGAGCAGGCCCGCGCCTGCCCTTGTTTTCATCAGCGACCCGTCGAAAAACATGGTCCAGAGTTCCGGTTGGATCGGGGCTGCCGGGAGCTGGGTGTCGACCCATTCAGCCACAAAGTCCGCCAAGACTTGGGACTTAATGGCCTTCCGAGGGGCGAACGAGATTGTCTCGTCCATGATTTCCACCGCCCACTTTGCAATCCTACCCGAGGCTTCTCGGCACTGGATGATCTCCCCCAGGGGAAGGATGACACCACAGTCACCGGATGAGACTCGAAGTAGTGTCGCAACTTCCGCCGCATCAGAATCACCGTGTACAGTAGCTTCTGAATTTGTGGGTAGCGGATCTTGGTCTCGGACAGTGCCTCATTGATGAAGTAGACCGGCCTCTGGACGGGCAATGCATGCCCTTCTTCTTGTCTCTCAACCACGATCGCGGCGCTGACCACCTGAGTGGTAGCGGCGATGTAGATCAAGAGGGCTTCTCTGGCAGCGGGGGGCACCAGGATGGGTGCGCTGGTAAGGAGCGCTTTTAGGTTCCCGAGGGCTTCCTCGGCCTCAGGGGTCCAAGTGAAGCACTCGATCTTCCTTAAGAGGCGGTACAGAGGTAGGCCTCTTTCGCCGAGGCGCGAGATGAAGCGGCTCAGAGCCGCAAGGCATCCCATGACCCTCTGTACTCCTTTCAAGTCCTTGATGGGGCCCATGCTGGTGATGGCCGCGATTTTCTCCGGGTTGGCCTCGATGCCCCGCTCGGAGACGATGAACCCCAGGAGCATGCCTCGGGGGACTCCGAAGACACACTTCTCGGGATTGAGTTTCACGCCTTTCGCCTTGAGACACCGGAATGTCGTTTCAAGGTCGGAGAGGAGGTTGGAGGCTTTCCTCGTCTTGACCACGATGTCATCGACGTAAGCCTCGACTGTTTGTAACGCCCGAAATCTTATTTTGAGGATTTGTAGAGGAAATCAAAGGGAAATGTCCCTAATGGATAATTATACTTTGGAATTCACCTTTTCTAAAATAAATAGTAAAAATTTAAAGCAATTTGAGTTAAGATATATATAATAAAAGAGTTACAATTTATTATCCCCTTTAAGAAATATATATAAAATATTCTCTTTTGAGTTAAAATCACCTTTTAATGAATGTTACATTATAGATTTTCCTAAGAGTATTTCTTATTTATGACTCATATGTTGAGAGCATTTTGCTAAAAGAAAGGATAATAAATAAATAACTAAAATTATACTCTTGCATTCATGTTGGAGTTTATTTGTGCATCTAAAAGTAAAATCTTGGAATTCAAACTTGTGTTGGATTTGAATTTAAAATAGGAATCAGGAAACAAAAAGAAAAAAAAGAATAAAGAATAAAATCCCAGCTTGGGCCGAAACCTCAATTTCAGCCCACTCTCCACTCCTGCCAGCCTTTTTAGCCCTTCCTCCGCGCCTACAATATGCCTGATTGCTGACAGCATGCCCCCACCAGTCAGTCTCCAAACCGGTGTGATCCTCTTTAGTTTGCCACCGACAGGTGGGGCCCTTCGTCAGTAACCTTTTCCACACCAGCCGCACTCGTGGGCCAAATCTCTTCTGAGTCCATCTGTTGTATCGCAATCCGCGCGGCCCACTTTCCCTCAACCGTTCGATCCGCGCCATCCCTCGTCACTCACCACCGTGTGGGGCCACTCCTGCGGGGGCTTCTTCCTCGCGGACTCATCACACTGAATCACTGCCGTGCGGGGCCCACGGTCAGGGTGGTCTTCGACCCCGTCTGTTGCGACATGCGCGCCGTCTTCTCGGGGGTTGACTTCAATAGAAATGGCGAGAACCTCGCCCGGGATCCTCGGGGTAGGGGCAAATCCTGCCCTGGGTATAAATCGAAGTTTGACGCACCCTCCTCGTCATAAGTTCCGCGGCCAGGAACAGCTTCGGTTGAGCTCCGCGTGATTCATTAGGCTCCGGTAAAATCCCGCCGCCGCCGAGCTCGAGAGCCCCAGCTTGAGCTCTTCTTCGCCATGCCGCGCCATCGGTATCCCTTGAGTGCCGCTCCGATGAATCTCATTGTGGAGAGAGAGTAAACCGAGAGGAGAGAGGGAATGGCCGCTGCCAGGGAGTTCCGCCGTGGACGAAATCCATGGTGGTTGCCGTTCGGAGTCAGGGATTGGGCCGATTGGCTTCGCAGCGTCGCTTGGTTGATGTGCGCGCCCTCACCTGGCGGAACCTGTGGCTGGGGCAAGCGAATTTCCTCGCCATCGTCAACACTCCGCCACGGTCGGCACTTCACCGTGGCCAGCCCGCTTGGACCTCGACGCCAGTAAGTACATTGATCCAATGGGTTTGCTCGATGCTCTACACCGTCTAGTGATTGTCATTCTAAGTTGGGGGCCTCGGTGTGGGCCACGCGCTTCGCGCCGGCGACGTCGCCGCCATGGGTATCAGGCTCACCACCGACTGGAGTGAACAGGGGAGAGAGGAAAGCATGTAGGTACGCCCTGATCGTCGATTGGGTATTCAACGGCTAGGATTAGACGACTCCATAACCCTTTGTGCTTTGGATCTGGACCAATGGATCATGATCCGGTGGCTCTGATGCGGTCGCTGGTGTAGTCCTTCAGTCGTTGCTTCTGCGCCCTCGGATCATGATCGTGCGGCCCTAAATGGAGAATACCCCTTCGGCCAGACCAAATCACACAAGAGACCCTAAGAAATTAAATAATTAACCCGCAGTCCACTTGATGGTTGGCTGAGTCTGGGCGAGTTTTATAATGTTGCCCCTGTGCTTTTCTGTAATGGTGCGCATGATCCAGAGGTTAGAGAAAGAGGATAAATGATTATGGAAATAGATTTCTAGTATAAAATTTATTGCAGAAATTGTTTAATTCCTAGAAAATTCATATGAAGTCCAAATTAATCCATTCCAGTTTCTATAATTTTGTAATAATATTGTTTATCACCTATTGCCTCTATTTTAACATGAAAACAATAATAAAATTGATCTCCCAATTAATCTCATATCAAACACATAAAACCTTTGGAAAATCATAACTAATTCGTTTTAACTCCGATTTGATCCGTTCAAGTTGCGTTAATCTCGTACAAAAATTTACTACGCAGTAACAATATTGATTAGACCATGTCTCATTCTTTTATAATTAGGTCTTTATTTAACTTATGTTGCGTAGTCTTGTTAACCTACTTACCATTATAATCTACTAAAATATATGGTCGATTTATAATTTAGATTAAAGTGGAATTAATTACTACTTTAGGTTATCTTTTCTCTGGAATTATAAAATAAACATGGAACCTAGTGTTAATCATTTAGTCACCTCATAACTTAATAACCGTAACTCTGATTGTAGAGATTCTTGAGCCCACGATCTCGTAGTAATGCGTAGATTATTATTATGCAGTGTATTATTATGTTTGGTGTGATGTTAATTTTGCATATACCATGTTTGTATGTATTGCTACGATTAGCGTGAGGTCACGAGTCACCTGAAGATCATCCTGGTACCTGGAATCTCAAGTCCCAGGCAAGTTGTGCCCTTGATCACTTCTTTTACCCACTCATGTTCTAATTAATCATAATGATCTGCATAGGTTAATTTTGATGGGACCTAATAGGTTACCCTAGTTTGTTTATCCTGAATACCTTGTTTAACCCCTGAATCACTTGGGTAGTTCTGCTACTGCTTTATATGGTTTTGGGATTAATATTTCATTATATCTATGTTCCAATTATGTTGTTATTTTATTTATGTTCATGACAAGATCATTAAATGTTAATTGGAACATAGAGCTTAACTTGAGAAACACGTGCCACCACAAGGGTTTATGGACGCCCTTGGCTGATTAATTAGGAAAGCTAGTGGAGGACTACCTTACCCGAAAGGGGCAAGGGCAATAGGGGAGTGGTCAGTGTAGGGAGGTCCTTGCTTGATTTTGCTGCGATGGCGGTCAGGCAAGAACCCTGCATTGGAGCTTCCTATAAACTGTAGCGGGGTTTCTGAAGCTAGTGGAACTTTGTAAAGGTCTCGTAATGTTACCCTGCCTCGCCTCCTCGGTAGAGGTGTATGGGAAGTCGCGATCCCTTGGTAGATGGGTAACATGACTTGTGGGTAAAGGGTACCACCTCTGCAGAGTGTAAAACTGGTATACTAGCCGAGCTCACGGTCATGAGCAGCTCAGGACTCTCTGATGATTAATTTATGGAACTTAAATTCAATTTGGCATATGCATTGCATCGCAGGTGATGTTGTTACTTTTGTTCTACTACTTAATTGGGTTGGTATTTACTTATACTTAGTAATTGCTAATAAAATTTTGACCAACTTTAAAAGCAATGCTCAGCTCTAACCATCCTCTTTGGTAAGCCTTACACTTCACGTGAGCTCCCACCTTTGGCGAGTTCATGCACATTATTCCCCACAACTTGTTGAGCGATGAACGTATGTGAGCTCACTCTTGCTGTCTCACCCCCCCACAGGTCAAGAACAGGTACCGCAGGATGAGACGCATGGAGGATGCTGCGATGAGTTCGTGAGAGAGATCTAGGCTGTCGTCTCCCAGTCAACTTTGGGTTGCTGGACTGTTGTCTCCTTATATGTAATTATTTATTTTGTATAGAACTCCTATTATATAGTAAAGTTGTGACATTCGATCCTGTGCCATGATTCATCATATGTGTGAGACTTGGTCCCAGCACACCTGGTGATTATGTTCGCGCCCGGGTCTTGGTGCCCCAAAATCCGGGTGTGACAGAAGTGGTATCAGAGGAATGTTGACTGTAGGACGAAACTTAGATAGAACTGGACAACCATTCTCTACTTACCTTGCTACTCTGATTCTTCTAAACTTTTCTTAATCTTTTCTTATCTATTTCCGCTTACTCTGATTATTCTTACCTTTTCCTTCTAAAGACAAACTTGGATTTCACACTTTGAAATCCTGTGCTTAAAGTGACTTTTAAGAATAGGAGACCTACTCTTAGGAACAAAAATGAAACTATTTTTATATATATCTATGAATTTGAATGTTTTGTTCTTATGATACTTGTCTGATTTGGATCTTAGATTGAGTGTGATGAGTTGTGAAGTAATGTCCACAATTACATCTGCATATACATATAAACATTAATAGAGTTCATAAGATAATTAAACAACTTAGATTATCTATTTCATATAGATCCCGCTTATCTTAAAAGATTCTCTCTTATTTTACTAGATCCATCTTATCTTTCAATATTATTTCTTATCTTAATAGATCCATCTTATCCCGAAAAGATTCTATCATATCCTAATAGATCTTACTAACCTCAAAAGATTCTACCTTATCCTTATGGATTCATCTTGCCCCAATAAGCATATTTATCCCGCACTAGTGTAACAACCATGATCTAGCCTAAAATAAATAAATCTTATCTAGTTATACCAATTTGATCTAGATCCCACCTAATCTAACATGAGCTAATCCAAATTGAGTTACTTAAGTAAGTTAGACATAAATTAGGCCCTGATTCTATAAACATATCTTACCCCAAATTAATACCTTGGACTAACTTGTCCGTAAAAAAAACCTAACCTACATCATAGGTTGCCTGATCCAGATATCCCAAAAGCAAAGTAAAACTCTGTTTAAATCTAATTACCTCATGTACCCTAGCTATCCTAGCTATATGTCCTTAGCCATATGTCCTCAACTCGGATGGCAACTCCAAGACTAAGGGCCAAAGAAGACCAACCACGTCAAGGGAGGATAAGCACCAACTCAAGTCTTCAAAGGGCAAAAATGGAATCATTAGATGAGTCAAGATCCACCATCCATAATAGAAACTTTCTTTGCCCTAATCCTTATTACCGAAACCTTCTCTACTTCTGCCTAATAGCTAAACATAGTATACCCATGTGTTCCTAATCATTTCCTTACTTAAAATGACTTAAATATATATATATATATATATATATATATATATATATATATATATATATAGAAAACATTTGTGCTTAAAACCATTTGGAAAAAAAACTTGAAGCTAAACTGCAACCAAACATTTGACTTTCTATATCCCTTTTCTTACAAATCTCGAGGACGAGATTTCTGTTAAGGGGGGTAGGATTTGTAACGCCCGAAATCTTATTTTGGGGATTTGTAGAGGAAATCAAAGGGATGTCCCTAATGGATAATTATACTTTGGAATTCACCTTTTCTAAAATAAATAGTAAAAATTTAAAGCAATTTGAGTTAAGATATATATAATAAAAGAGTTACAATTTATTATCCCCTTTAAGAAATATATATAAAATATTCTCTTTTGAGTTAAAATCACCTTTTAATGAATGTTACATTATAGATTTTCCTAAGAGTATTTCTTATTTATGACTCATATGTTGAGAGCATTTTGCTAAAAGAAAGGATAATAAATAAATAACTAAAATTATACTTG
The DNA here is from genome assembly GCA_029449295.1 of Zea luxurians. NCBI lineage: Eukaryota > Viridiplantae > Streptophyta > Magnoliopsida > Poales > Poaceae > Zea > Zea luxurians. The sequence continues at coordinate 950,325 of JAOPSE010000118.1, read as the reverse complement.
TAACACCCGGTTTTAAAGAACAATGCCGGGTGCATCTCATACATGCGCCAAGAAGACAACATATATAATAACAGAGTGTATAGAGATAAATGTCATAAAACATCAGAGTATTTATTACATAGCGGAAGACTTATTACAAAATAAAATAATAAAGATAAAATGAACTAAGGATCGTCGGCGCCAATGTCGACTGAGAAACGCCACCTAGATCAAGTCGGATGCCTCGGTACTTGACTCCACTTGAAACCACCTGTTCTTCTCCTGTGGGGGGGGGGTGTGAGACAGCAAGGGTGAGCTCACACATGATCATAGCTCAACAAGTTGTGGGGAACCAGTGGACACAAACTCACAAAGGTGTGAGTTCATGTGATGTGTAAGGCTTAATCAATGACAGGGGTTAAAGTTGAGCATTGCTTTTAAGTAGTTGGTCAAAATTTTATTAGCAATTACTATGTGTAAGTAAATACCAAACCATAAGTAAAGTAATAGAACAAAATTAATAATAAACCCATGCAATGCGAATGACAAATTGAATTTAAGTTCCATAATTTAAACATCAGAGAGTCCTGAGCTGCTCATGACCGTGAGTTCGGCTAGTATACCAGTTTTACACTCTGCAGAGGTTGTACCCTTTACCCACAAGTCGTGTTTCCCATGTCGCCAGGGTTAGCTAGGCCCTTAGACACTACCAAGGTGAATGGCTAGGGATCCACTACGAGGCCTTTACAAAGTTCCACTAGCTTCCGAAAACCCGCTACAGTTTATGGGAAGATCCAGTACAGGGTTCCTGGCTGACCGCCATCGCAGCAAAATCAACCAGGGACCTCCCCGCACTGACCTCTCCCCTACTGCCCTTGCCCCTTTCGGGTAAGGTAGTCTTCCACTAGCTTTCCTAATTAGTCAGCCAAGGGGTCCCATTCCTCCCTTGTGGTGGCACGTGGTTCTCAAGTTAAGCTCTATGTTCCAATTAACATTAATGATAACAATATGAACATAAACAAAATAACAACAAGAATTGGAACATAGAGGTAATAAATGATTATCCCAAAACCATATAAAGCAATAGCAAACTACCCAAGTGATTCAGGGGTAAACAAGGTAATGAGATAAACAATCTAGGGTGACCTATTGGGTCCCATCAAAGTTAACCTATGCATGAGTATGTGATATTAAAGAACATTATTGGGTAAAATGTGGTCAAGGGCACAACTTGCCTTCAATGAGCTCCTGCTCAGCTACTTCAACCTGCTGCTCACCAGGATCCTCAGCAACAGGCTCTTCTACTCGCCACAATACAAACAAACACAGTGCATATAGAGAAATTAACATTACACCAAACATATAAACAAAATTCACAGAGATATTCTACATATTAAAATAAAAACTTAGGAACTGGAATCATAATTTTCTGAGTTATAGATTTTAAGTTATGCATTTTCAAAGGTTTTATGTGCTTTAAATAGGATTAAGTGATAAATAAATTTCCTTACTGTTTTCATGATAAAACAGAGGCTCTAGGTGATAGAGAATAAAATTACAAAATTTTAGGAACTGGAATGGATTAATTTGGAGCAAGTATGAATTTTCTATGAATTATTGAAGATTTAGCACTTATTTTTGTACTAAAAACACATTTTCTAATTCATTTATTCATTTTAACCTGTCACTGGACTGGGCCTCAATTTCTGTGAAGTGCAGGGGGCTCTGCGCAAGATATCCTAGACTCAGTGCATAGTAAAAAGGGACGGCGGGTTGATAACCCAAAAGCCCAGGGGTTCTTTAATAAATCTGCCTACCGAAGGGGTACGAAGCGATCTAGGCCGCACGATTAGAATCTGAGGGTCCAGATCAACCGATTACTTAACCGGACCGGTACGCGGTTGTGGTCGTCGGATTAAAATCCGATGGCCCCGAGATGCCCACGCCTACACCCGATCGCGAACACACGCCAGAGATCCAAGGGCTCCGATTTAATCCGGCAAAAGGGGTCGGCCAGATCTATTCCTAACCGTTTATGAAAGATCGAACGGTCCAAAGACCCTCGTCTTCCCCAACAGAACAACGGCGACCTCACCGTGCGGCCGCGGCGGCAACGCCATAGCCGAACGGCGGAACGTGAGCTAATGGCTACCATCGTGCGATTAACTGAAGATTTACAGAGACCAGGTTGCGGCGAGTCGTCTAAGGGAGTCATACCGGCCGATGGTGGCGCAGAGGGACCCGATGTCGACGAAAGGCGGCACGGTGGTGGTGACGAAGCTTCGGTGAGAAATTCCTAAGGCCCCAGGGGTGTTCAGCTCGAGTTGAGGGCACGGGCAGCTTCACTGGTTCCCGGTGCACTCCCCCGACCACGCGCGCAGACTTAGAACACCGGCACGGACGGAATCACCAGCGGCGGCTCGCTCTGCTCTCTTTCTTGTCCGCGGCGAGGCGCCCACGGTGCTATCTAAGGGTCAGACGGCTAGCGTAAGAGTGGTTAGCAGGGGAAGGACGATTCCCAGGAGCTTCTATTTATCCCCCGGCCACGGTTGAACGGGTCGAGCGCGCGAGGATTCCGCGGCGGCGGCGAGCTCGCGTAGTTTGTTACAGCGCAGCAGAAACGCGGGGAAGACGGACTGGCCGATGGGTCCCGCGGAGTCAGTGAGACAATCCTGAGTCCGCGCGGTATTGGACAGCTGACCGGTGGGTCCGACGATGCAGCGAGCTCCTCCAGCGCGCGCGCGAAGAGCGGCTGACGTGCGGGCCCGACTGGCAGCGAAGCGTACTGCGTGATGGTGGTGTTTTGGGCCGCGCGGGGGAATAAAATGAGAGTGGGCCGAAATGAAGTCTGCCGGCCCAGGTAGGTATAGTATTCGTTTCCCCTTTTTTTTCTTTTATTTTTCTTTTGCATTTCTTTTTAAATTCAAACTTCAATCCAAATTCAAACTTTGTGGCACTTTATATTTTGGCTAATTATTTACTTTGATCATTTCAACTGTGATGAAGTAATTTTAATGATAATTTTATTTGTATTGAATAATATTCCTTTCTCTTCTCTATTCTCAAGAATTTCTTTTAGGTTTTAAATTCCCTTTTTTTTGGTCTTAATATTTTTCTTGTCACAAAATGCACACAAAATAAAATATCCAGCATGATGCAACAATTTAGTAGTATATCTTTTTATTAATTGTTCTTGGACATGGTGTTCTCATATGATGATGCATAAAGGCCACATAAAGAGAAAATGTTTCTCTATTGATATTATTTCTAGCAATTTACAAAGTAGGTGTTACAAATCCTACCCCCCTTAAAAATAATCTCGTCCTCAAGATTTAAGAAGAACTAGGGAAAAGGTGGGGAAAATCTATACGAAGCTCTTCTTCTCTTTCCCAAGTTGCTTCATCTTCACTGTGGTGACTCCATTGAACTTTACACATCTTTATCACCTTATTTCTCGTAACTCGAGTCAATGTATCCAAAATCTTGATGGGGTACTCCGTGTAAGTCAAATCACCTTGAACACTGAGCTCTTCCATGGGTAACTGTTCCTCGGGAACACGGAGACACTTCTTAAGTTGAGACACATGGAACACATTATGCACATTCGATAGACTATCCGGTAACTCGAGTTGGTATGCCATCTCCCCAACTCTTCTAAAGATCAAGAATGGTCCAATGTAGCGAGGGGACAATTTGCCCTTAATTTTAAATCTCCTCATTCCACGTAGTGGTGACACCTTGAGATACACATAATCTCCTTCTTCAAATTCCAGTGGTCTTCTTCTATTATCAGCGTAGCTCTTTTGCCTGGTTTGAGCCACCCTCAAATTCTCTCGAATTATACGAACTTGCTCTTCTGCTTCTTGAATCAATTCAGGCCCAAAGAACTGTCTCTCTCCAGTCTGATCCCAATACAAAGGAGTCCTGCACTTCTTCCCATACAAAGCTTCAAAAGGTGACATCTTCAGACTGGCCTGATAACTATTATTATATGAGAACTCAGCATAAGGTAGACTCTTATCCCAACTTCCTCCATGCTGAAGGGCACATGCTCTCAACATATCCTCCAATACTTGATTAGTTCTTTCAGTCTGTCCATCAGTCTGAGGGTGATAGGCCGTACTGAAATTCAACTTCGTGCTCATGTTCTCATGAAAACTTCTCCAAAACCTTGAGGTAAACTGCGAACCTCGATCAGACACGATCTTCTTTGGTACTCCATGCAAACACACAATCCGAGCCATATATAACTCTGCTAGTTGAGAACCTTTATAAGTAGTCTTGACAGGAATAAAGTGAGCCACTTTAGTCAATCTATCCACAATCACCCATATAGCATCATATCCTTTCTGGGTGCGAGGCAATCCAGTAATGAAATCCATACCAATCTCTTCCCATTTCCACTCGGGTATCTTCAGTGGATGCAGTAGTCCAGCTGGCCTCTGGTGTTCAGCCTTAACTCTTTGACATACATCGCACATAGCCACATGTGCAGCCACATCTCTTTTCAATCCATACCACCAATACTTCCGCTTCAAATCCTGATACATCTTGGTACTACCAGGATGAATAGAATAATCCGAATCATGGGCCTCCTTTAAAATAGTCTCTCGCAGGCTTTTAACATCAAGAACACACATCCTGTCCTTGAACCATACAGTGCCCTGCTCATCTTCCGTAAATTCCGGAACTCGTCCTTCAGTAATCAGATCCTTAATCTCTTTTATCTTAGCATCACCAATTTGTCCTTTGCGGATCTCTTGCTCCAGAGTAGGTTCCACATCAATAGTAACTCCCTCAGTATGAGCAACTATCCCCAGGTTAAGTTTCCTGAAGTCCTCAACAATCTCATCGGGTAGCTGGGCAACAATAGCTGAATGAACATGCTCTTTGCGACTCAAGGCATCTGCAACCAAATTTGCCTTGCCCGGGTGATAGTGAATCTCCAAATCGTAATCCTTAATAAGCTCTAACCAACGACGTTGCCTAAGGTTGAGATCCTTCTGAGTGAATATATACTTCAAACTCTTATGAACCGTATATACTTGGCACTTCTCGTCCCATTTAAATTCTCTTCCTTTCTCCGAAAGCGAGGTCATAAGCTTAGCAATCTTAGAAAATCCTTCAATAAATCTCCAATAATATCCTGCAAGTCCCAAGAAACTTCGGTCCTCCGTAACCGTAGTGGGTATGCTCCACGCCACTATCTCCTTGACTTTAGCAGGATCCACTGATATCCCTCCATTAGAAATGATATGTCCAAGAAATGGCACCTCGCCAATCCAAAACTCGCATTTACCGTACTTGGCGCAGAGTTGATTATCTTAAAGCTTCTGTAGCACCAACCTTAGATGTTCTTCATGGTCACTCTCATTCTTAGAATAGATAAGAATATCGTCGATGAACACCACGACGAATCTGTCCAACTACTCCAAAAACATCTCATTCATCAAATCCATAAAATAAGCTGGTGCATTAGTTAATCCAAACGACATAACGATGAACTCATATAATCCATATCGAGTCGAGAAAGCCGTCTTAGGAATATCTGATGGTCCAATCTTCATCTGATGGTACCCCGATCGGAGGTCAATCTTCGAGAATACCCTGGCTCCTCTCATCCGATTAAATAAATCCTTAATGCGGGGTAACAGAAACTTGTTCTTCACAGTGACATCATTAAGGGACCTTTAATCCACGCACATCCCTTGCAATCCATCTTTCTTCTTTACAAACAAAACTGGCGCTCTCCAAGGTGAAGACTCGGACGAATGTACTCAGCCTCTTGCAACTCCGTTAAGTGCTTCTTGAGTTCTTTTAACTCTTCTACAAACATTCTATACTGCTTGGCTCCAATATTATAGCAGTAACTCCAAATTCTCTACCCATAATGGCCAATGTCAATCTACGTGTCATTTGATTCACCACAACAGGCCCTTTAGGTGTAATTACTCTCATGGGTTTTCTCATATTGTCCAACACATTTGCACAAACCCAAAATCTCAGCATGACGCATAATTTTATTAGCAACTCATGGGGACAAACAGACCTTTTTATTCCTCTTAAAATGGTATCATACCGAATACTAACTAAAGGAACATGTAGATCCTACAAGTAGTAGTAATTTACATATATGTTTATGTAGCTTGGTGGAGCCGGTGGTGGTGGAGATGGTGGTTGCTCTTGTTGTTGTCTCTCCAACCGTGATTGCCTTATTTCTTGCTGTATCTCCAGACGGGCCTGACGTATTTCCTCGCGTTCTTGTCTTATCTGGCTTTGCATTTCGGTCATCATGTCTGTCAATTGCTGTATTACCAGCCTTTGGGTTGCGATCACTTGCTCGGTTTCAACAGGTGGGGGATTTGGAGGATTCATTTCTGTTTGCTGTTGCGTGATAATCTTTCCTTTCCTGGTATTGACCATCTGAGTTAGATACATAAGGTAAGAAAGAGCAGTAGACAAGGCAGTAATTACAATTATGTTATTTTGGGGGATTTATTAGCTAAGCAGATTAATATTTTACATATCCTAGCTAATTCAATACCTTATGGTGGTACATACTGAGATGTCCATAGTTCAATCAATCAAAGAAGCAAATCAGGCATTTAGCATTAGCACAATCAAACAACATTTTTAAATAGAGAAAATAGTTTTAATTTTGTCTTAGGTTTCCTATCTCTTAGAAATGTCATAAGGGTAGGGATTCCAAGGTGTGAAATCCATCTTGTCTTAGAGTAGAAAAGGTAAGAATGATCAGAGTAGAACAGTAGAAGGTGAGGCAGGATCAAGATAAGTGTAGAAAGAATCAGAGTAAGGTAAGTGTAGAATGATTCAGAATGAGATAAGTAGGTAAGGGTTTGTCCATTTCTATCTAGGTCTCGTCCTACAGTCAACATTTCCTCTGATACCACTTCTGTAACACCCGGTTTTAAAGAACAAAGCCGGGTGCATCTCATACATGCGCCAAGAAGACAACATATATAATAACAGAGTGTATAGAGATAAATGTCATAAAACATCAGAGTATTTATTACATAGCGGAAGACTTATTACAAAATAAAATAATAAAGATAAAATGAACTAAGGATCGTCGGCGCCAATGTCGACTGAGAAACGCCACCTAGATCAAGTCGGATGCCTCGGTACTTGACTCCACTTGAAACCACCTGTTCTTCTCCTGTGGGGGGGGGGGGTGTGAGACAGCAAGGGTGAGCTCACACATGATCATAGCTCAACAAGTTGTGGGGAACCAGTGGACACAAACTCACAAAGGTGTGAGTTCATGTGATGTGTAAGGCTTAATCAATGACAGGGGTTAAAGCTGAGCATTGCTTTTAAGTAGTTGGTCAAAATTTTATTAGCAATTACTATGTGTAAGTAAATACCAAACCATAAGTAAAGTAATAGAACAAAATTAATAATAAACCCATGCAATGCGAATGACAAATTGAATTTAAGTTCCATAATTTAAACATCAGAGAGTCCTGAGCTGCTCATGACCGTGAGCTCGGCTAGTATACCAGTTTTACACTCTGCAGAGGTTGTACCCTTTACCCACAAGTCGTGTTTCCCATGTCGCCAGGGTTAGCTAGGCCCTTAGACACTACCAAGGTGAATGGCTAGGGATCCACTACGAGGCCTTTACAAAGTTCCACTAGCTTCCGAAAACCCGCTACAGTTTATGGGAAGATCCAGTACAGGGTTCCTGGCTGACCGCCATCGCAGCAAAATCAACCAGGGACCTCCCCGCACTGACCTCTCCCCTACTGCCCTTGCCCCTTTCGGGTAAGGTAGTCTTCCACTAGCTTTCCTAATTAGTCAGCCAAGGGGTCCCATTCCTCCCTTGTGGTGGCACGTGGTTCTCAAGTTAAGCTCTATGTTCCAATTAACATTAATGATAACAATATGAACATAAACAAAATAACAACAAGAATTGGAACATAGAGGTAATAAATGATTATCCCAAAACCATATAAAGCAATAGCAAACTACCCAAGTGATTCAGGGGTAAACAAGGTAATGAGATAAACAATCTAGGGTGACCTATTGGGTCCCATCAAAGTTAACCTATGCATGAGTATGTGATATTAAAGAACATTATTGGGTAAAATGTGGTCAAGGGCACAACTTGCCTTCAATGAGCTCCTGCTCAGCTACTTCAACCTGCTGCTCACCAGGATCCTCAGCAACGGGCTCTTCTACTCGCCACAATACAAACAAACACAGTGCATATAGAGAAATTAACATTACACCAAACATATAAACAAAATTCACAGAGATATTCTACATATTAAAATAAAAACTTAGGAACTGGAATCATAATTTTCTGAGTTATAGATTTTAAGTTATGCATTTTCAAAGGTTTTATGTGCTTTAAATAGGATTAAGTGATAAATAAATTTCCTTACTGTTTTCATGATAAAACAGAGGCTCTAGGTGATAGAGAATAAAATTACAAAATTTTAGGAACTGGAATGGATTAATTTGGAGCAAGTATGAATTTTCTATGAATTATTGAAGATTTAGCACTTATTTTTGTACTAAAAACACATTTTCTAATTCATTTATTCATTTTAACCTGTCACTGGACTGGGCCTCAATTTCTGTGAAGTGCAGGGGGCTCTGCGCAAGATATCCTAGACTCAGTGCATAGTAAAAAGGGACGGCGGGTTGATAACCCAAAAGCCCAGGGGTTCTTTAATAAATCTGCCTACCGAAGGGGTACGAAGCGATCTAGGCCGCACGATTAGAATCTGAGGGTCCAGATCAACCGATTACTTAACCGGACCGGTACGCGGTTGTGGTCGTCGGATTAAAATCCGATGGCCCCGAGATGCCCACGCCTACACCCGATCGCGAACACACGCCAGAGATCCAAGGGCTCCGATTTAATCCGGCAAAAGGGGTCGGCCAGATCTATTCCTAACCGTTTATGAAAGATCGAACGGTCCAAAGACCCTCGTCTTCCCCAACAGAACAACGGCGACCTCACCGTGCGGCCGCGGCGGCAACGCCATAGCCGAACGGCGGAACGTGAGCTAATGGCTACCATCGTGCGATTAACTGAAGATTTACAGAGACCAGGTTGCGGCGAGTCGTCTAAGGGAGTCATACCGGCCGATGGTGGCGCAGAGGGACCCGATGTCGACGAAAGGCGGCACGGTGGTGGTGACGAAGCTTCGGTGAGAAATTCCTAAGGCCCCAGGGGTGTTCAGCTCGAGTTGAGGGCACGGGCAGCTTCACTGGTTCCCGGTGCACTCCCCCGACCACGCGCGCAGACTTAGAACACCGGCACGGACGGAATCACCAGCGGCGGCTCGCTCTGCTCTCTTTCTTGTCCGCGGCGAGGCGCCCACGGTGCTATCTAAGGGTCAGACGGCTAGCGTAAGAGTGGTTAGCAGGGGAAGGACGATTCCCAGGAGCTTCTATTTATCCCCCGGCCACGGTTGAACGGGTCGAGCGCGCGAGGATTCCGCGGCGGCGGCGAGCTCGCGTAGTTTGTTACAGCGCAGCAGAAACGCGGGGAAGACGGACTGGCCGATGGGTCCCGCGGAGTCAGTGAGACAATCCTGAGTCCGCGCGGTATTGGACAGCTGACCGGTGGGTCCGACGATGCAGCGAGCTCCTCCAGCGCGCGCGCGAAGAGCGGCTGACGTGCGGGCCCGACTGGCAGCGAAGCGTACTGCGTGATGGTGGTGTTTTGGGCCGCGCGGGGGAATAAAATGAGAGTGGGCCGAAATGAAGTCTGCCGGCCCAGGTAGGTATAGTATTCGTTTCCCCTTTTTTTTTCTTTTATTTTTCTTTTGCATTTCTTTTTAAATTCAAACTTCAATCCAAATTCAAACTTTGTGGCACTTTATATTTTGGCTAATTATTTACTTTGATCATTTCAACTGTGATGAAGTAATTTTAATGATAATTTTATTTGTATTGAATAATATTCCTTTCTCTTCTCTATTCTCAAGAATTTCTTTTAGGTTTTAAATTCCCTTTTTTTTTGGTCTTAATATTTTTCTTGTCACAAAATGCACACAAAATAAAATATCCAGCATGATGCAACAATTTAGTAGTATATCTTTTTATTAATTGTTCTTGGACATGGTGTTCTCATATGATGATGCATAAAGGCCACATAAAGAGAAAATGTTTCTCTATTGATATTATTTCTAGCAATTTACAAAGTAGGTGTTACAATACTCTTGCATTCATGTTGGAATTTATTTGTGCATCTAAAAGTAAAATCTTGGAATTCAAACTTGTGTTGGATTTGAATTTAAAATAGGAATCAGGAAACAAAAAGAAAAAAAAGAATAAAGAATAAAATCCCAGCTTGGGCCGAAACCTCAATTTCAGCCCACTCTCCACTCCTGCCAGCCTTTTTAGCCCTTCCTCCGCGCCTACACTATGCCTGATTGCTGACAGCATGCCCCCACCAGTCAGTCTCCAAACCGGTGTGATCCTCTTTAGTTTGCCACCGACAGGTGGGGCCCTTCGTCAGTAACCTTTTCCACACCAGCCGCACTCGTGGGCCAAATCTCTTCTGAGTCCATCTGTTGTATCGCAATCCGCGCGGCCCACTTTCCCTCGACTGTCCGATCCGCGCCATCCCTTGTCACTCACCACCGTGTGGGGCCACTCCTGTGGGGGCTTCTTCCTCGCGGACTCGTCACACTGAATCGCTGCCGTGCGGGGCCCACGGTCAGGGTGGTCTTCGACCCCGTCTGTTGCGACATGCGCGCCGTCTTCTCGGGGGTTGACTTAAACAGAAATGGCGAGAACCTCGCCCGGGATCCTCGGGGTAGGGGCGAATCCTGCCCTGGGTATAAATTGAAGTTTGGCGCACCCTCCTCGTCATAAGTTCCGCGGCCAGGAACAACTTCGGTTGAGCTCCGCGTGATTCATTAGGCTCCGGTAAAATCCCGCCGCCGCCAAGCTCGAGAGCCCCAGCTCGAGCTCTTCTTCGCCATGCCGCGCCATCGGTATCCCTTGAGTGCCGCTCCGATGAATCTCATTGTGGAGAGAGAGTAAACCGAGAGGAGAGAGGGAATGGCCGCTGCCAGGGAGTTCCGCCATGGACGAAATCCATGGTGGTTGCCGTTCGGAGTCAGGGATTGGGCCGATTGGCTTCGCAACATCGATTGGTTGATGTGCGCGCCCTCACCTGGAGGAACCTGTGGCTGGGGCAAGCGAATTTCCTCGCCGTCGTCAACACTCCGCCACGGTCGGCACTTCACCGTGGCCAGCCCGCTTGGACCTCGACGCCGGTAAGTACATTGATCCAATGGGTTTGCTCGATGCTCTACACCGTCTAGTGATTGTCATTCTAAGTTGGGGGCCTCGGTGTGGGCCACGCGCTTCGCGCCGGCGACGTCGCCGCCATGGGTATCAGGCTCACCACTGACTGGAGTGAACAGGGGAGAGAGGAAAGCGTGTAGGTACGCCCTGATCGTCGATTGGGTATTCAACGGCTAGGATTAGACGACTCCATAACCCTTTGTGCTTTGGATCTGGACCAATGGATCGTGATCCGGTGGCTCTGATGCGGTCGCTGGTGTAGTCCTTCAGTCGTTGCTTTTGCGCCCTCAGATCATGATCGTGCGGCCCTAAATGGAGAATACCCCTTCGGCCAGACCAAATCACACAAGAGACCCTAAGAAATTAAATAATTAACCCGCAATCCACTTGATGGTTGGCTGAGTCTGGGCGAGTTTTATAATGTTGCCCCTGTGCTTTTCTGTAATGGTGCGCATGATCCAGAGGTTAGAGAAAGAGGATAAATGATTATGGAAATAGATTTCTAGTATAAAATTTATTGCAGAAATTGTTTAATTCCTAGAAAATTCATATGAAGTCCAAATTAATCCATTCCAGTTTCTATAATTTTGTAATAATATTGTTTATCACCTATTGCCTCTATTTTAACATGAAAACAATAATAAATTGATCTCCCAATTAATCTCATATCAAACACATAAAACCTTTGGAAAATCATAACTAATTCGTTTTAACTCCGATTTGATCCGTTCAAGTTGCGTTAATCTCGTACAAAAATTTACTACGCAGTAACAATATTGATTAGACCATGTCTCATTCTTTTATAATTAGGTCTTTATTTAACTTATGTTGCGTAGTCTTGTTAATCTACTTACCATTATAATCTACTAAAATATATGGTCGATTTATAATTTAGATTAAAGTGGAATTAATTACTACTTTAGGTTATCTTTTCTCTGGAATTATAAAATAAACATGGAACCTAGTGTTAATCATTTAGTCACCTCATAACTTAATAACCGTAACTCCGATTGTAGAGATTCTTGAGCCCATGATCTCGTAGTAACGCGTAGATTATTATTATGCAGTGTATTATTATGTTTGGTGTGATGTTAATTTTGCATATACCATGTTTGTATGTATTGCTACGATTAGCGTGAGGTCACGAGTCACCTGAAGATCATCCTGGTACCTGGAATCTCAAGTCCCAGGCAAGTTGTGCCCTTGATCACTTTTTTTACCCACTCATGTTCTAATTAATCATAATGATCTGCATAGGTTAATTTTGATGGGACCTAATAGGTTACCCTAGTTTGTTTATCCTGAATACCTTGTTTAACCCCTGAATCACTTGGGTAGTTCTGCTACTGCTTTATATGGTTTTGGGATTAATATTTCATTATATCTATGTTCCAATTATGTTGTTATTTTATTTATGTTCATGACAAGATCATTAAATGTTAATTGGAACATAGAGCTTAACTTGAGAAACACGTGCCACCACAAGGGTTTATGGACGCCCTTGGCTGATTAATTAGAAAAGCTAGTGGAGGACTACCTTACCCGAAAAGGGCAAGGGCAGTAGGGGAGTGGTTAGTGTAGGGAGGTCCTTGCTTGATTTTGCTGCGATGGCGGTCAAGCAAGAACCCTGCATTGGAGCTTCCTATAAACTGTAGCGGGTTTTCTGAAGCTAGTGGAACTTTGTAAAGGCCTCGTAATGTTACCCTGCCTCGCCTCCTCGGTAGAGGTGTATGGGAAGTCGCGATCCCTTGGCAGATGGGTAACATGACTTGTGGGTAAAGGGTACCACCTCTGCAGAGTGTAAAACTGGTATACTAGCCGAGCTCACGGTCATGAGCAGCTCAGGACTCTCTGATGATTAATTTATGGAACTTAAATTCAATTTGGCATATGCATTGCATCGCAGGTGATGTTGTTACTTTTGTTCTACTACTTAATTGGGTTGGTATTTACTTATACTTAGTAATTGCTAATAAAATTTTGACCAACTTTAAAAGCAATGCTCAGCTCTAACCATCCTCTTTGGTAAGCCTTACACTTCATGTGAGCTCCCACCATTGGCGAGTTCATGCACATTATTCCCCACAACTTGTTGAGCGATTAATGTATGTGACCTCACTCTTACTGTCTCACCCCCCACAGGTCAAGAACAGGTACCGCAGGATGAGGCGCATGGAGGATGCTGCGATGAGTTCGTGAGAGAGATCTAGGCTGTCGTCTCCCAGTCAACTTTGGGTTGCTGGACCGTTGTCTCCTTATATGTATTTATTTATTTTGTATAGAACTCCTATTATATAGTAAAGTTGTGACATTCGATCCTGTGCCATGATTCATCATATGTGTGAGACTTGGTCCCAGCACACCTGGTGATTATGTTCGCGCCTGGGTCTTGGTGCCCCAAAATCCGGGTGTGACACTGTTCGACCAATGTGCTCTCCGAACACGTGGTTCATGTACCATTGGTACGTCGCACCCACATTCCTCAAACCAAATGGCATAGTAACATAGCAGTACATGCCAAAAGGTGTGATGAAAGAAGTCGCGAGCTGGTCGGACTCTTTCATCCTGATTTGGTGATACCCTGAGTAGGCATCGAGGAATGACAGGGTTTCGCACCCAGCAGTGAAATCCACGATTTGATCGATGCGAGGCAGAGGGTAGGGAACCTTCGGACATGCTTTGTTTAGACCAGTGTAGTCTACACACATCCGCCATTTCCCTCCTTTCTTTCTCACAAGCACAGGGTTGGCAAGCCATTCGGGATGGAATACCTCTTTGATGAACCCTGCGGCCATCAGCTTGTGGATCTCCTCGCCTATGGCTCTGTGCTTTTCTTCGTCGAATCGGCGCAGAGGCTGCTTCACGGGTCAGGATCCAACTCGGATATCCAGCGAGTGCTCGGCGACATCCCTCGGTATGCCAGGCATGTCCGAGGGACTCCACGCAAAGACTTCGGCGTTCGCGCGGAGAAAGTCGACGAGCACTGCTTCCTATTTGGGGTCGAGCTCGGAGCCGATCCGTATCTGCTTGGAGGCGTCGTTGCTGGGGTCGAGAGGGACGGACTTAACCGTCTCAGCTGGCTCGAAGTTGCCGGTGTGGCGCTTCGCATCTGGCGCCTCCTTGGAGAGGCTCTCCAGGTCGGCGATGAGGGCCTCAGATTCGGCGAGGGCCTCGGCGTACTCCACGCACTCCACGTCGCATTCGTACGCGTGTCGGTACATGGGGCCGACGGTGATGACCCCATTGGGGCCTGGCATTTTGAGCTTAAGGTAGGTGTAGTTGGGGACGACCATGAACTTGGTGTAGCATGGCCTCCCCAGTACTGCGTGGTAGGTTCCTCGGAACCCGACCACCTCGAACGTGAGGGTTTCCCTTCGGAAGTTGGAGGGAGTCTCGAAGAAGACGGGCAGATCGAGTTGCCCGAGGGGTTGGACGCGTTTCCCGGGGATGATCCCGTGAAAAGGCGCCGCGCCTGTCCGGATCGAGGACAGATCGATCTGCAGGAGCCCGAGGGTCTCGGCGTAGATGATGTTGAGGCTGCTGCCTCCGTCCATGAGGACCTTGGTGAGCCTGACGTTGCCGATGACGGGGTCGACAACGACCGGATATTTCCCCGGGCTCGGCACGCGGTCGGGGTGGTCGCCCTGGTCGAAGGTGACGGGCTTGTCAGACCAGTCTAGGTAGACTGGCGCCGCCACCTTTACCGAGCAAACCTCCCGACACTCTTGCTTGCGGTGCCGAGCCGAGGCGTTCGCCGCTGGCCCACCGTAGATCATGAAGCAGTCGTGGACCTCGGGGAACTCCTCTGCCTTGTGATCCTCCTTCTTGTTGTTGTTGTGGGCCCTGCCACCCTCCGCAGGTGGCCCGGCCTTGTGAAAGTGGCGCGGAAGCATGACGCACTCCTCAAGGGTGTGCTTGACGGGCCCCTGATGATAGGGGCACAGCTCCTTGAGCATCTTGTCGAATAGGTTGGCGCCTCTAGAGGCTTCCGAGGGTTCTTGTACTCAGCGGCAGCGACAAGGTCCGCGTCGACGGCGTTGCGTTTCGCTTGCGACTTATTATTGCCCTTCTTCTTGGTGCCGCGCTGAGCGGACGCCTCGGGGACGTCTTCCGACTGGCGGCCCTGGGGCTGCTTGTCCTTCCAGAAGATGGCCTCAACCGCCTCCTGGCCAGAGGCGAACTTGGTGGCAATGTCCATCAGCTCGCTCGCCCTGGTGGGGGTCTTGCGACCCATCTTGCTCACCAGGTCGCGGCAGGTGGTGCCGGCGAGGAACGCGCCGATGACGTCCGAGTCGGTGACGTTGGGCAGCTCGGTGCGCTGCTTCGAGAATCACCGGATGTAGTCCCAGAGAGACTCTCCCGGCTGCTGGCGGCAGCTTCGGAGATCCCAGGAGTTCCCGGGGCGCACGTACGTGCCCTGGAAGTTGCCGGCGAAGGCTTGGACCAGGTCGTCCCAGTTGGAGATCTACCCCGGAGGTAGATGCTCCAGCCAGGCCCGAGCGGTGTCGGAGAGGAACAGGGGGAGGTTGCGGATGATGAGGTTGTCATCATCCGTTCCACCCAGCTGGCAGGCCAGTCGGTAGTCCGCGAGCCACAGTTTCGGCCTCGTCTCCCCCGAGTACTTTGTGATGGTAGTCGGGGTTTGGAACCGGATCGGGAACGACGCCCGTCGTATGGCCCGGCTGAAAGCCCGCGGACCGGGTGGTTCGGGCGAGGGGCTCCGATCCTACCCGCTGTCGTAGCGTCCCCCACGCCTGGGGTGGTAGCCTCGGCGCACCCTCTCGTTGAGGTGGGCTCGACGGTTGCGGTGGTGGTGCTCGTTGCCGAGGCGACCCGGGGCCACAGGCGCCGTGTTGCGTGTGGCGGAACTGCCCGAATTATTCCAACTTAAGTGCCTAAATCCCGCCTTAGAGGCTAGACCACACTTAAATGGGAATAACCCGTCAATCCCTCGGATCTAGTCCGACATGGCCACTGATAGGATCAAGTACCACAATCTCACTCGAAGGTGAGGCACAGAGCAAATACAATAAAGCGTAAAACCATGCATTAAGGAGTATTAAATTATTACATCATCATCGGAGTTTTTGCGAAAGTAGTCATCATTATTCGAAGTGCAGCGGAATAAAACTAACGGTAAATAAACAGAGAGATGGGGAAGCATTTCCCATCACTCCGCATGCTCCTCCTCGGCCGAGGTAGGGTCCCACTCGACAGTCCAACCTGGTGGCAAGATGGACGGCCAAGTCACTCCAGCAACCATGTCCTCCAAAGATCCTGAAAAATTATGCCATAAGCAAGGCTGAGTATACTAATACTCAGCTAGACTTACCCAGTGTGAGGAGTCTACTCCTCTACCTCTAGACATGCAGCTGTTTGGCTGTGGGGTTTGGTTGCCAAAAGCACTAGCTGAGTTTCTAAAGCAAGTTTTACTTTGTCAAATTAAGTGTGACTCTCTTAAGGCTAAATATGTACTATCTACTCATACATAGTAGCAAACATTTTTAGCAATCAACATCTTGTATCAACTCATCATATTTCCACTTGTTACTCAATGCAGTACAATGGATCAAGCAGTCTCATTAGCTGCGAGAAGCAGACGATTCGAATCGAGTTTTTTTAATCCTTGCAAGGTAAACCTAAACACACGACATGCAGGGGTACTCCATCCCCACACACATCAACCGTCCCCATCGATTCCCTGGCAACAGATCAGGGCTCACCGCCTTGGCGTATAATGCCTCACTGACCCCGACTGCCGTTGTGCAGTGACCGCACTTGTACCCACCATAACCGGAATGGGAGACCACGTCTCAGGTCGCGTGAGGGGATATGTCTGCGGGCAGGTTCACTCAGGTACTAGGCTTACCGATTTACCATATTTCTCGGTATGTGTGTAGTACGTTCAAACGCTTGACACATGTATCCGCACGTTAATCCTTATTCCAATTTCCCATCTCGTAGACAACCAATCCCCATGGATTGTTGTCCACAGACTAGTATCATGAGGATATGAAAGTGGGTACAACCAATTCCTGATCTCGCGCGAGTGCTAGAAAAATCACTCGACTTCTACCGAGATCCTAATTAATAAAGCAGCTACTCGACCTAGCATACTAGTATTCATCTCAACAGGATTCCTGAGATCATGCAACTAGGGTTTCAAACAACTCCTACACCTAAGTGCACAATCAATCCTACAATCATTAAGTATATTAAAATAGCATAAATAACAGGTTATGCATAAAACTGGGGCTTGCCTTCCAAGGCTGTGGCAGGCAGATCCTCTGGTGCAGGCTCAGGTGCTGGATCCGGGGCTGCCTCTTGAGCAGCTCCTTGCTCCGGCACGAGGACGTACTCTCCGTCAGCGAGGTTACAGTCTATCGAAATGTAATGAACATGTATGTCATGATTATGCTGGATTTAATAACATTATGCTAAAACAAGAAAAACTAAGTTTAATGAGTAACTTAGGGTTTCTTGGTCATACGGGGCTTTTAGTGGTTTATGCTTATCACTCTTGGTTTAGGTTTTTGTTAAGGATAAGCATATAGGATTGGTATCTCCTTATTATAATTTAGTGGACAATTTACAAAGGGTTTTAGGATGACACCATTTTCCATTATTCATTTTCCTTTCTTTATTTTCTATTTATGAATTCTAGTGTAGGTTTGAACTACAACATTGGTTTAACTTTTTCCAAAAATTTTGTAAAAATTACAGTGGCTTGCCTATGGTCAATATAGCCTGTTCTAGGACTTTGAGGTTCAATTTAAAAAGGCTAGGTTTTAGACAAAAAAATAACAAAAGTTATGTAAATGGGTCACCTTGTACTACAACTCTCAATTAGGAGTGGGTTATGTCCTAAGGGTTATTTTTGTTGGCATCTAACAGTAATAATAGGCTTCGGTGCCAAAGATCACAGAAATCTAAGGGATGGTTATTTAGTTATGATTTTCTAAAGTTTAATGCCAAGAAGGCACTTTCTACTACATTGTTATTTGAAAAATCTCAAACAGCAGATTGCATATTTTTCCTAAGTTCTTAATAATAAAACATTAACTATCCCAAGGGTCGGGATGTTTTCACCTTGGGGTTATTTTTGTAGGGTTTTTCTAAGTTTTTCTTGTTTTCTTAAAATAAAAGGTATCCTATTTATTTTATACTAAACCAGGGTATCATAGATTTTTCTAGTGAACTACACTGAATAAGTACCCTAACAAAAATAGAAATACCCCCTGGTTCATTATTTAAATCACCTTTTCTATTTTTCTTAACCTTAATCCTATGGCAAAATAAATGGCAAAAACTAACTTAATGGGGTGGACAGAGAGGTTTAGCATTTTTAAACAGGTCAGTAGGTGGACATAAACTTCTCCAAATTTTCCTAACCTTAGTCAAATAGTGCAACTATTTTTATTCCTATTATTTAGCCTTTGGTCAAAACAATAATTAAATCAGAACCCTAAAGTTTTCTGTAGTACATAAGGGTTTTATATTTTTCCTAAGCAGTTTACATTATTTAAAGTCTGACAAAATTGGTTTGACTAAATTTGGATGAATAAAACAGAAGTTATGAATTATTCAAGTTCTGTTCAAAATTTAAATCAAATTTAATAATGGTTTCCTGGAAAACTACTTTGCGCCGAGGACCCTGGGTTTAATCCAAATCAACCCACCCAAATCTACCCCTGCGCCCCTATTCCCCTGAGTCACTGACAGTTCAAAAATCCCCCTGACCTTCCCTTCTTCTTCCCCGAGGTCCTTCCCCTAATGTAAACAGTACCCGCGGGAAAGAAAAGGGCGGCGCGGCTTACCGGCGGCGAGAGAGGTCCGGCGAGGGGCGGGGTTGGCTCGGGGAGGCTCTGGCGGTCACAACGATGTATGGCTCGACGGCGGGGATGGCCGGAATCTCTCGGTCCACGTGCGCAGGCGGGTGTCCTCGTCGGCGGCGGGTGTGCCGGCCAAATCACGGCGATCTAGTTCAATCCAATGGCACGGTGAGCTTCACGGGGTGATGTAGAGGCTATCTGTGCATTGAATCGAAAAATGGCGCAGTGGCTTACCCGGTCTACGCTCGCCGGCGATCGGAGGGAGTCCAGCGACCGTGGACTAGCCTCTCCGGCGAAGCAGACTTCGATTCCTCGCTCGGGGAGCTTCACCGAGGTGTGCTTAGTCCTCTCCGAGGGTCAGATGGGGTTGGGAAAGGCTTGGTTAGCCGGTCTACGGTGGCAGGGGCTCGGGTGGCCGCGGACACGCCGCGCACGGGCAAACGCCGGTGAGTTTGACCTCCGGTGAGGTTGAGCGTGCGCGGAATGGTACGGTTAAGGTCACTGGGCGTTATATAGGCGCGGGCGCGGGCCATGACATTGTCTGGCCTTTGGCGCGACGTGGGGCACGCGGGGGCACGCGCGGGCGTGCTCTGGCGAGCTCAGAGCGCGTCGAACACGTGGCTCTTTGCTTCTGCCCGTGTTCTTCCCTATGCTGAGCGGCCAAAACGTACGAATCTTGCCCTAGAGCCTGTGGGAGATCTCTTCCCTGCACCTAGAGCTACCTAGTTCATGTGAGTTCCAAGAGTAGATGTTGTCGGGTTAGAGAGATATGGGGGTGGGAAGTCGGCTGTGTCAGACATGTCCAAGCCGAGACAAAAATGGTGCCAAGTCGTGTCAAACGTCTAAGGGTAGGTGTCAACTTTTTCCAGCGCATTCTAGGGTTAATTTGTTGCCACTTTGTCAATTGGGTCGAAGTGTTTTGAATTTTGGATGAAGGTGAACATGTGTGATCTTTGTCCAAGGGTTAGTTTTGGACTTAGGCATTTTCTGATTTTTCTTTTGTGTTCAACCCTTTGGTGAACTTTTTGGGGCTTTTCTAAAATCTTTTTGGGGATACTTTCTTACTATTATTTGTAGGTTATCAAGTGTACAACAACTTTTATATTTGGCCCAAGCCATGATCATAAGGTTTTCATGACCTTTTGATCCCACTTACATCTAGGGTTCCTATTGTCCAAAAGGGGTTTGCTTTAGGGTTTTGGGAAATTCTCCCCTTAGATGTGCATGACAAGCTAGGGCATGATATCCAAGATGGGTGGCACTTGCTTAGGACCTTGAATTCCAAGTTTGAGATACTTTGCTCAAACTATCCCACATGTGATAGTAGGTTTAACAGGTGTAGCCCTAGGTGGACACCCTGAGTAACACCTGGGTGTTACATTGCGCGTGCGCCCGGTATGGACCGAGGCTTCCCGCATAAATCGGGAAGTCACGGCGTGATGCTCCGAGGGGTACCCCTACCTTCGGGAGGCAGAGCTTTTTGCCCGTCGGACCGCGACATCCTCCAGGAGATTCTTGAGCTCTCCCTGGATACGCCGCCCTTCGGTGGTCGATGGTTCCGGCATCGCGCGGAGTAGTATTGCTGCTGCAGCCAGGTTCTGGTCGACCCCACTGGAAGCCGGTGGCGGCCTTGCCCTGACGTCGTCGGCAATGCGGTGCTGGATGCCCTGGGGTAGATGACGCGCTTCTCCGGCCGGAGCTTGGTCTGCCCATTCCTGCCCGATGTTCCGCCGGAACTGCTCAAGTGTTCCTACTCCCTCGTCGAGCCTGGCCTGCATCTCGCGGATTTGCTCGAGCTGTGCGTCCTAACCCCCCGCAGGGACTGGGACCACAACTAGCTCCCGAAGGATGTCAACGCGAGGCACAGGCCTAGGGGGATCGCCATTTTCCGGCATACCAAGATGGTTGCCTTCGCCGGGACCCCCTAGATCGACGTGGAAACATTCACGACTTGGGCTGCAGTCCTCGTCGCCGAAGATGCGGCTACCATCGGAACAATCGGAGAGGCAGTAGTCGCATGCGGTCATGAAGTCCCGCATGGCACTGGGGTTACCGAGCCCGGAGAAATCCCAACAAAAGTCGGGCTCGTCATCTTCCTCGGAACCCGAGGGTCCGTAGGTCGAGACGACCATCAGTCTGTCCTAGGGCGACCGCATATGGTACCCCGGAGGGTTGGTACATGCCTCTATGAAGGCTTCACCCGAAGCGAGGTCGCTTGGTGGGTCGAAGCTGAATCCAAAAGGCACGAGGTGGGAATCGTTCGGTACCTCTTGGTCGACGGGCGGTGACGAAGTCGTGTCGGGGACGGACCGCACTGTTGTCTCAGGTACGAGGGCGACGCCCAGCAAGTCCTTCGCGAGCGTGCTGGCGTCGTTCGTCTGCTTGGGGTTGGCGTGTTGTGGGGAAACGACGCTCATCTTCGTCTCAGACGCAAGGTCGAAGCCCGACGTGTCCCCCGCTAGGGCGCCGGTGTCGTCGACTTGCTCGACAGCCAACAAGGTGCCGCCTCCTGCTTGGCCATGGTTGCCCCGCCTCCTCCTCCGTCGGCGGGGGAGGTGACGGGACAAACCCGGATGTTGTTCTTCCGCCATGTGGGGAAGACATCGTTGATTCCGCCGCCGGCGGGCGGGCTGATGGCCGTCATAGTCGCTGTCGCGCGGCGGAGGAAGAAGTATCATGTCGTAGCTGCCATCGAGGGACATGAACTCAAGACTCCCGAAACAGAGCACCGTCCCGGGCTGGAAAGGTTGCTGGAGACTACCCATCTGGAGCTTGACGGGAAGCTGTTCGTCAACACGCAGCAGGCCCCTACCTGGCACGCCAACTGTCGGCGTTTCGACCCCGGGGGGTCCCTAGACCGACGAGTAAATTGTCGCCGCGTGTCCCAGCCCAGATGGGTCGGCGTGAGACGGAGCACGAAGGGGGAAGAAACAGGCAAAGGGGAAACCCGCGGCCTTCGTGTTGTCCTGCGCCCAGGTCGGGTGCGCTTGCAGTAGGGGGTTACAAGCGTCCGCGTGGGAGAGAGAGAGAGAGGGGGCGAGAGCCTTATGCGTCGGCCCGTTCTCCCGCGCGGCCAACCTTCTCGTATGAGAGCCCTGGACCTTCCTTTTATAGGCATAAGGAGAGGGTCAAGGTGTACAATGGGGGTGTAGCAGTGTGCTAACATGTCTAGCAGAGAGGAGCTAGAGCCCTAAGTACATGTCGTTGTGGCAGTCGGAGAGGTTTTGGCACCCTGTTCATGTGATGTCGTGGCTGTCGGAGGAGAGCTGGAGCCCTGCGGAAGGACAGCTGTCGGGGCTGTCGAGTCCTTGCTGACGTCTCCTTGCTTCTGTAAGGGGCTGAGAGCCGCCATCGTCATGGAGCACGCGGGGCGCCATCATTACTTGTTTACCGGGGCGAGCCGGATGGGACACCGGTCTTGTTCCCCGTAGCCTGAGCTAGCTAGGGGTAGGGTAATGATGGCCTTCCTTGTGACGTGGCGGGTCCGAGCCCGAGGTCGGGCGAGGCAAAGGCTCCTCCGAGGTCGAGGCTGAGTTCGAGCCCTGGGGTCGGGCGAGGCGGAGTTCGTCTTCCGAGGTCGAGGTCGAGTCCGAGCCCTGGGTCGGGCGAGGCGGAGACCGTCTTCCGAGGCCGAGGCTGAGTCCAAGCCCTGGGTCTGGCGAGGCGGAGACCGTCTTCCGAGGCCGAGGCTGTGTCCGAGCCCTGGGGTCGGGCGAGGCGGAGTCCGTCGTCTAGTGTCGAGGTTGAGTCCGAGCCCTGGGGTCGGGCGAGGCAGAGCTTCCTATGGAGCCCGAGGCTGGACTTAGCTGCTGTCAGCCTCACTCTGTCGAGTGGCACAGCAGTCGGAGCGACGCAGGCGGCGCTGTTTTCTTGTCAGGTCGGTCAGTGGAGCTGCAAAGTGACTGCGGTCACTTCGGCTCTGTCGACTGAAGAGCGCGCGTCAGGATAAGGTGTCAGGCCATCCTTGCATTAAATGCTCCTGTGATACGGTCGGTTGGCGTGGCGATCTGGCCAAGGTTGCTTCTCTGCGAAGACTGGGCCTCGGGCGAGCCGAAGGTGTGTCCGTTGCTTGAGGGGGCCCTCGGGCGAGACGTGAATCCTCCGGGGTCGGCTGCCTTTGCCCGAGGCTGGGCTCGGGCGAGGCGAGATCGTATCCCTTGAGTGGACTGAGCCTTGACCTTAATTGCACCCATCAGGCCTTTGCAGCTTTGTGCTGATGGGGTAACTAGCTGAGATTAGGAGTCTTGGGGGTACCCCTAATTATGGTCCCCGACAAGGGCGAATCTGAAATTTATAAACTTAAGTACATCTACAAGCCGGGTTAGCGTTAGAAATATAAACGAGTCCGAGAGAGAGGGCAAAAAACAAATCGTGAGCGAATAAAGAGTGAGACACGATGATTTGTTTTACCGAGGTTCGGTTCTTGCAAACCTACTCCCCGTTGAGGTGGTCACAAAGTCCGGGTCTCTTTCAACCCTTTTCCCTCTCTCAAACGGTCACTTAGACCGAGTGAGCTACTCTTCTCAATCAAACGGAACACAAAGTTCCCGCAAGGACCACCACACAATTGGTGTCTCTTGCCTTGGTTACAATTGAGTTTGTCACAGGAGGAATGAGAAAGAAAAGAAGCAATCCAAGCGCAAGAGCTCAAATGAACACAACAAATCTCTCTCTCTAATCACTAAAGCTTTGTGTGGAGTTGGGAGAGGATTTGATCTCTTTGGTGTGTCTTGTAATGAATGCTATAGCTCTTGTAAGGTGTAGAAGTGTAGAAACTTGGATGCCATTGAATGTGGGGTGGTTGGGTATTTGTAGCCCCAACCACCAAAAATGGTCGTTGGAAGTGTGTTGTCGCATGGCGCACCGGACAGTCTGGTGCGCCACCAGACACTGTCCGGTGTGCCAGCCACGTCAGCAGACCATTGGGGTTCGACCGTTGGAGCTCTGACTTGTGGGGCCTCTGGGCTGTCCGGAGGTGCACCGGACAGGTCCTGTAGACTGTCCGGTGCGCCAACTGTGCGTGCTCTGACTCTGGCGCGCACTGTAGCGCATTGAATGCGGTTGCAGACGACCGTTGCGCGCGAAGTAGCCGTTGCTCTGCTTGCACACCGGACAGTCTGGTGTGCACCGGACACTGTCCGGTGACTCACCGGACAGTCCGGTGAATTATAGCGGAGCGCCCTTGGAATTTCCCGAAGGTAGCGAGTTCAGCGTCGAGTGCCCTGGTGCACCGGACAGTCCGATGCGCCAGACCAGGGTGCCTTTGGGTTGTCTTTTGTTCTCTTTGTTTGACCCCTTTCTTGGTCTTTTTATTGGCTTATTGAGAACCTTTGAAACCTGTAGAACTTATAGAATAGAGCAAACTAGTTAGTCCAATTATTTGTGTTGGGCAATTCAACCACCAAAATCAATTAGGAAAAAAGGTGTAAGCCTAATTCCCTTTCAATCTCCCCCTTTTTGGTGATTGATGCCAACACAAACCAAAGCAATTATAGAAGTGCATAATTGAACTATTTTGCATAATTGAAAGTGCAAAGGTTACTTAGAATTGAGCCAATATAAATATTTTCATAGAATATGCATGGATTGTTTCTTTATATTTAACATTTTGGACCACGCTTGCACCACATGTTTTGTTTTTGCAAATTCTTTTGTAAATTCTTTTCAAAGTCCTTTTGCAAATAGTCAAAGGTAAATGAATAAGATTTTGAGAAGCATTTTCAAGATTTGAAATTTTCTCCCCCTGTTTCAAATGCTTTTCCTTTGACTAAACAAAACTCCCCCTTAATAAAATCCTCCTCTTAGAGTTCAAAGGGTTTTAAGATACTAATTTTGAAAATACTACTTTCTCCACCTTTTGAAAACAAGAAGATATCAATTGAAAATTCATCATTTCAAGACCTTTAAAATTTTGAAAATTAGTGGTGGTGCGATCCTTTTGCTTTGGGCTAATACTTTCTCCATCTTTGGCATGAATCACCAAAAACGGATACTTGAGTGAAATATAAGCCCTTGAACTACTTTCTCCTCCTTTGGCGAACATAATATGAGTGAAGATTATACCAGAGTTGGAGAGTTGCGTGGAGCGACGGCGAAGGATGAGTTATGGAGTGGAGTGGAAGCCTTTGTCTTCGCTGAAGACTCCAATTCCCTTTCAATACCCCTATGACTTGATGTGAAATTTACTTGAGAACACATTAGTCATAGCATATGAAAGAGACATGATCAAAGGTACAGTAATGAGCTATGTGTGCAAAACATCAAAAGAAATTCCTAGAATCAAGGATATTTAGCTCATGCCTAAGTTTGTTAAAAGTTTGTTCATCTAGTGGCTTGGTAAAGATATCGGCTAATTGTTCCTTGGTGTTAATATATGCAATCTCGATATCTCCCTTTTGTTGGTGATCCCTTAAGAAATGATACCGAATGGCTATGTGTTTAGTGCGGCTATGTTCAACGGGATTATCCGCCATGCAGATTGCACTCTCATTATCACATAGAAGAGGTACTTTGGTTAATTTGTAACCATAGTCCCTAAGGGTTTGCCTCATCCAAAGTAGTTGCGCGCAACAATGGCCTGCGGCAATATACTCGGCTTCAGCGGTAGAAAGAGCGACGGAATTTTGCTTCTTTGAAGCCCAAGACACCAGGGATCTTCCCAAGAACTGGCAAGTCCCCGATGTGCTCTTTCTATTAATTTTACACCCCGCCCAATCGGCATCCGAATAACCAATTAAATCAAATGTGGATCCTTGAGGGTACCAAAGCCCAAACTTAGGAGTATAAACTAATTATTTCAAGATTCGTTTTACGGCCGTAAGGTGAGCTTCCTTAGGGTGGACTTGGAATCTTGCGCACATGCATACAGAAAGCATAATGTCCAGTCGTGAAGCACATAAATAGAGTAAGGAGCCTATCATCGACCGGTATACCTTTTGATCTACGGATTTACCTCCCGTGTCGAGGTCGAGATGCCCATTGGTTCCCATGGGTGTCTTGATGGGCTTGACATCCTTCATCCCAAACTTGTTTAGAATGTCTTGAATATACTTCGTTTGGCTAATGAAGGTGCCTTCTTGGAGTTGCTTCACTTGAAATCCCAAGAAGTATTTCAACTCTCCCATCATAGACATCTCAAATTTCTGTATCATGATCCTACTAAATTCCTCACATGTAGATTTGTTAGTAGACCCAAATATAATATCATCAACATAAATTTGGCATACGAACAAATCATTGTCAAGAGTTTTAGTAAATAAAGTAGGATCAGCTTTTCCGACTTTGAAGCCATTAGTGATGAGAAAGTCTCTTAGGCATTCATACCATGCTCTTGGGGCTTGCTTGAGCCCATAAAGCGCCTTAGAGAGTTTATAGACATGATTAGGGTACTCACTATCTTCAAAGCCGGGAGGTTGCTCAACATAGACCTCCTCCTTGATTGGTCCATTGAGGAAGGCACTTTTCACGTCCATTTGGTAAAGCTTAAAGCCATGGTAAGTAGCATAGGCAAGTAAAATGCGAATTGATTCTAGCCTAGCTATGGGTGCATAGGTTTCACCGAAATCCAAACCTTCGACTTGTGAATATCCTTTAGCCACAAGTCGGGCTTTGTTCCTTGTCACCACACCATGCTCATCTTGCTTGTTGCGGAAGACCCACTTGGTTCCTACAACATTTTGATTAGGACGTGGAACTAGGTGCCATACCTCATTCCTAGTGAAGTTGTTGAGCTCCTCTTGCATCGCCACCACCCAATCTGAATCTTGCAGTGCTTCTTCTACCCTGTGTGGCTCAGTAGAGGAAACAAACGAGTAATGTTCACAAAAATGAGCAACACGAGATCGTGTAGTTACCCCCTTTTGAATATCGCCGAGGATGGTGTTCACGGGGTGATCTCGTTGGATTGCTTGGTCGACTCTTGGGTGTGGCGGTCTTGGAACTTGTTCATCTTCCTCATCTTGATCATGGGCATCTCCCCCTTGATCATTGCTTTCCTCTTGAGGTGGCTCAACTCCTTGATCTTCTCCTTCATCATTTTGAGCCTCATCCTCATCTTGAGTTGGTGGAGATGCTTGCATTGAGGAAGATGGTTGATCTTGTGCATGTGGTGGCTCTTCGGATTCCTTAGGACACACATCCCCAATGAACATGTTCCTTAGTGCGATGCACGAAGCCTCTTCATCACCTATCTCATCAAGATCAACTTGCTCTACTTGAGAGCCGTTAGTCTCATCAAACACAATGTCACAAGAAACTTCAACTAGTCCAGAGGACTTGTTAAAGACTCTATATGCCCTTGTGTTTGAATCATATCCTAGTAAAAAGCCTTCTACAGCCTTAGGAGCAAATTTGGATTTTCTTCCTCTTTTAATAAGAATAAAGCATTTGCTACCAAAGACTCTAAAATATGAAACATTGGGCTTTTTACCGGTTAGGAGTTCATATGATGTCTTCTTGAGGATTCGGTGTAGATATAACCGGTTGATGGCGTAGCAGGCGGTGTTGACCGCCTCGGCCCAAAACCGATCCGAAGTCTTGTACTCATCAAGCATGGTTCTTGCCATGTCCAATAGAGTTCGATTCTTCCTCTCCACTACACCATTTTGTTGTGGGGTGTAGGTAGAAGAGAACTCATGCTTGATGCCCTCCTCCTCAAGGAAGCCTTCAATTTGAGAGTTCTTGAACTCTGTCCCATTGTCGCTTCTTATTTTCTTGATCCTCAAGCCGAACTCATTTTGAGCTCGTCTCAAGAATCCCTTTAAGGTTTCTTGGGTATGAGATTTTTCTTGCAAAAAGAACACCCAAGTGAAGCGAGAATAATCATCCACAATAACTAGACAGTACTTACTCCCGCCGATGCTTATGTAAGCAATCGGGCCGAATAGGTCCATGTGTAGGAGCTCGAGTGGCCTGTCAGTCGTCATGATGTTCTTGTGTGGATGATGAACACCAACTTGCTTCCCTGCCTGACATGCGCTACAAATTCTGTCTTTCTCAAAATGAACATTTGTTAGTCCCAAAATGTGTTCTCCCTTTAGAAGCTTGTGAAGATTCTTCATTCCAACATGTGCTAGTCGGCGATGCCAGAGCCAGCCCATGTTAGTCTTAGCAATTAAGCAAGTGTCGAGTTCAGCTCTATTAAAATCTACTAAGTATAGCTGACCCTCTAACACTCCTTTAAATGCTACTGAATCATCACTTCTTCTAAAGACAGTAACACCTATATCCGTAAAAAGACAGTTATAGCCTATTTTGCATAATTGAGAAACGGAAAGCAAATTGTAATCTAAAGAATCTACAAGAAAAACATTGGAAATTGAGTGGTCAGGAGATATAGCAATTTTACCCAATCCTTTGACCAAACCTTGATTTCCATCCCCGAATGTGATAGCTCGTTGGGGATCTTGGTTTTTCTCATAGGAGGAGAACATCTTCTTCTCCCCTGTCATGTGGTTTGTGCACCCGCTATCGATGATCCAACTTGAGCCTCCGGATGCATAAACCTACAAAACAAGTTTAGTTCTTGACTTTAGGTACCCAAATGGTTTTTGGTCCTTTGACATTAGATACAAGAACTTTGGGTACCCAAACACAAGTCTTTGATCCCTTGTGTTTGCCCCCAACATACTTGGCAACTACCTTGCCGGATTTGTTAGTTAAAACATACAATGCATCAAAAGTCTTAAATGAAATGTTAGAATCATTTGATGCAATAGGAGTTTTCTTCTTAGGCAATTTTGAACGGGTTGATTGCCTAGAGCTAGATGTCTCACCCTTATACATAAAAGCATGATTAGGGCCAGAGTGAGACTTCCTAGAATGAATTCTCCTTATTTTGCTCTCGGGATAACCGGAAGGGTACAAAATGTAACCCTCGTTATCCTGAGGCATGGGAGCCTTGCCCTTAACAAAATTAGACAATCTTTTAGGAGGGGCATTAAGTTTGACATTGTCCCCCTTTTGGAAGCCAATGCCATACTTGATGCCAGGGCGTCTCCCACTATAGAGCATGCTTCTAGCGAATTTAAAATTTTCATTTTCCAAGTCATGCTCGACAATTTTAGCATCTAATTTTGCTATATGATCATTTTGTTGTTTAATTAAAGCCATATGATCATGAATAGCATCAATGTTAATGTCTCTACATCTAGTGCAAATAGTGACATGCTCAATGGTAGATGTAGAGGGTTTGCAAGAATAAAGTTCAATAATCTTAGCACGTAAAATATCATTGTTATCTCTAAGATCGGAAATGGAAGCATTGCAAACATCTAATTCTTTAGCCTTAGCAATTAATTTTTCATTTTCAATCTTAAGGCTAGCAAGAGAATCATCCAATTTTTCAATCCTAGCAAGCAGATTTGCATTATCATCTCTAAGATTGGAAATTGAATCATCACAAGTTTTAGAATCAACCTTAGTAATAAGTTTAGCATTTTCATTTCTAAGGTTGGCAATAGTATCATGGCAAGTGCTTAGCTCACTAGATAATTTTTCACATTTTTCTACTTCTAGAGCATAAGCATTCTTAACCTTAACATGCTTCTTGTTTTCTTTAATTAGGAAGTCCTCTTGAGAGTCCAAGAGATCATCCTTCTCATGAATAGCACTAATTAATTCATTTAGTTTTTTCTTTTGTTGCATGTTTAGATTGGCAAAAAGGGTGCGTAAGTTATCCTCCTCATCACTACAATTATCCTCATCACTGGAGGTTTCATATTTAGTGGAGGAT
This sequence comes from Zea luxurians, assembly GCA_029449295.1. Lineage (NCBI taxonomy): Eukaryota > Viridiplantae > Streptophyta > Magnoliopsida > Poales > Poaceae > Zea > Zea luxurians. Next base: position 920,487 of record JAOPSE010000118.1, on the reverse strand, counting down.
TTTGATTTTACCTTCTTTCTTTTGCCGTCCTTTTCCATGAGACATTTGTGGCCGACGTTGGGGAAGAGAAGACCCTTGGTGACAGCGATGTTTGCGGCATCCTCGTCGGAGGAGGAGTCGGTGGAGCTCTCGTCGGAGTCCCATTCCCGGCAAACATGGGCATCGCCGCCCTTTTTCTTGTAGTACCTCTTCTTATCCCCTTCTTGTCGTCGCCCGTGTCACTATCACTGGATAATGGACATTTAGCAATGAAGTGACCGGGCTTACCACACTTGTAGCACACCTTCTTGGAACAGGGTTTGTAATCTTTCCCCCTCCTTTGCTTGAGGATTTGGTGGAAGCTCTTGATGATGAGCGTCATTTCCTCATTGTCAAGCTTAGAGGCGTCGATGGGTTGTCTACTTGATGTAGATTCCTCCTTCCTCTCCTCTGTCGCCTTGAATGCGACCGGTTGTGCTTCGGACGTGGAGGGGCCATCTAGCTCGACGATTTTCTTTGAGCCTTTGATCATCAACTCAAAGCTCACAAAATTCCCTATTACTTCGTCGGGAGTCATTAGTGTATATCTAGGATTACCACGAATTAATTGAACTTGAGTAGGGTTAAGGAAAACAAGTGATCTAAGAATAACCTTAACCATTTCATGGCCATCCCATTTTTTGCTCCTGAGGTTGCGCACTTGGTTCACCAAGGTTTTGAGCCGGTTGTACATGTCTTGTGGCTCCTCCCCTTGGCGAAGCCGGAAGCGACCAAGCTCCCCCTCGATCGTCTCCCGCTTGGTGATCTTGGTCACCTCATCTCCTTCATGCGCGGTCTTTAGCACGTCCCAAATCTCCTTTGCGCTCTTCAACCCTTGCACTTTATTATACTCCTCTCGACTTAGAGAGGCGAGGAGTATAGTTGTGGCTTGGGAGTTGAAGTGTTGGATTTGTTCGACCTCCTCCGAGTCGTAATCCTTGTCTCCCTTCTTTGGTACCTGCATTCCATACTCAACAATATCCCATATGCTTTTGTGGAGTGAGGTTAGGTGACGCCTCATTTTATCACTCCACATAGAATAATCTTCACCTTCAAACATAGGTGGTTTGCCTAATGGAACGGAGAGTAATGGAGTGCGTCTAGAAATGCGAGGATAGCGAAGGGGCATCTTACTATACTTCTTGCGCTCATGGCGCTTTGAAGTAGTGGAGGCCCATTTCGAGCCAGAGGTGGAAGGTGACAAAGAGTCGGTCTCGTAGTAGACCACCTTCCTCATCTTCTTCTTCTTATCACCCATCCGATGGGACTTGATGGAGGAAGAGGATTCCTCCTTGTACTTGTGGGCGGACTCCCTTGAGTGTGTTCTTCCCGAGCTTGCGGACTTGTCGCCGGTCCTGAGATCCCTCTTGGCGGATGTTCCCGACATCACTTCGAGCGGTTAGGATCTAATGAAGCACCAAGCTCCGATACCAATTGAAAGTCGCCTAGAGGGGGGTGAATAGGGCGAATCTGAAATTTATAAACTTAAGTACATCTACAAGCCGGGTTAGCGTTAGAAATATAAACGAGTCCGAGAGAGAGGGCGAAAAACAAATTGTGAGCGAATAAAGAGTGAGACACGATGATTTGTTTTACCGAGGTTCGGTTCTTGCAAACCTACTCCCCGTTGAGGTGGTCACAAAGACCAGGTCTCTTTCAACCCTTTTCCCTCTCTCAAACGGTCACTTAGACCGAGTGAGCTACTCTTCTCAATCAAATGGAACACAAAGTTCCCGCAAGGACCACCACACAATTGGTGTCTCTTGCCTTGGTTACAATTGAGTTTGTCACAAGAGGAATGAGAAAGAAAAGAAGCAATCCAAGCGCAAGAGCTCAAATGAACACAACAAATCTCTCTCTCTAATCACTAAAGCTTTGTGTGGAAATGGGAGAGGATTTGATCTCTTTGGTGTGTCTTGTAATGAATGCTATAGCTCTTGTAAGGTGTAGAAGTGTAGAAACTTGGATGCCATTGAATGTGGGGTGGTTGGGGTATTTGTAGCCCCAACCACCAAAAATGGCCGTTGGAAGTGTGCTGTTGCATGGCGCACCGGACAGTCCGGTGCGCCACCGGACACTGTCCGGTGCGCCAGCCACGTCAGTATACCGTTGGGGTCCGACCGTTGGAGCTCTGACTTGTGGGGCCTTTGGGCTGTCCGATGGTGCACCAGACAGGTCCTGTAGACTGTCCGGTGCGCCAACTGCGCGTGCTCTGACTCTGGTGCGCACTGTAGCGCATTGAATGCGGTTGCAGACGACCGTTGTGCGCGAAGTAGTCGTTGCTCTGCTGGCACACCGGACAGTCCGGTGTGCACCGGACAGTCCGGTGAATTATAGCGGAGCGCCCTTGGAATTTCCCGAAGGTAGCGAGTTCAACGTCGAGTGCCCTGGTGCACCGGACAGTCCGGTGCGCCAGACCAGGGTGCCTTTAGGTTGTCTTTTGCTCTCTTTGTTTGACCCCTTTCTTGGTCTTTTTATTGGCTTATTGAGAACCTTTGACACCTGTAGAACTTATAGACTAGAGCAAACTAGTTAGTCCAATTATTTGTGATGGACAATTCAACCACCAAAATCAATTAGGAAAAAAGGTGTAAGCCTAATTCCATTTCAGTGGTCAACGACAAAGAAAAGGAGTATGTCTTCAACGAGCCAAGAGACGACAATCCTACTGACTCAGGCTCGAGTCAAAAGAAGAGAGACGGGAAGAAGAAGAGGCGAATCAAGAAGATCATCTACTACGACAGCGATGCCTCGTCTTCTTCACCACACGACGACGATGATGACTCTTCAAAGAAGAAAACGATTAATCAAAACTATTCATTTGATTATTCCCGTATTCCATTTAATTCAAATGCTCATTTGCTATCAATTCCACTTGGGAAACCTCCACACTTTGATGGAGAAGACTACTCCTTTTGGAGTCATAAAATGCGTAGTCATCTATTTTCTCTCCATCCTAGTATCTAGGAGATTGTTGAAAACGGAATGCATTTTGATAGTACTGACAATTCCGTTTTCATAAATGAGCAAATTCATAAAAATGCACAAGCTACTACTGTCCTGCTAGCTTCACTTTGCAGGGATGAATATAATAAGGTGAGTGGCTTGGACAATGCCAAGCAAATCTGGGACACCCTCAAGATATCTCATGAGGGAAACGACGCCACCATGATTACCAAAATGGAGCTGGTAGAAGGCAAGCTGGGGAGATTTGCGATGATCAGGGGAGAGGAGCCAACTCAGACTTACAACAGGCTCAAGACCCTGGTCAACAAGATCCGAAGCTATGGAAGCACAAGATGGACGGATCATGATGTCGTCCGACTCATGCTAAGGTCATTTACTGTAATTGACCTCCATCTTGTCAATCTTATTCGTGAAAACCCTAGGTACACCAAGATGAAGCCCAAGGAGATCCTTGGAAAATTTGTAAGCGGGCGCATGATGGTGAAGGAAGCTCGATACGTGGACGATGCTCTAAACGGTCCACTACCCGTCTATGAGCCTCAACTCGTTGCTCTTAAGGCAATCAGTAGCAGGGAGGCGCTACCAAGCAAGGTGGCACAAGTGGAGGCTGCTGGCCTCAACGAAGATGAGATGGCGCTTATCATCAAGCGCTTCAAGACTGCGCTTAAAGGATGCAAGGAGCACCCCAACAAGAACAAAACAAAGGGAAAGCGCTCCTGCTTCAAATGTGGTAAGACTGGTCATTTTATTGCTCAATGTCCCGATAATGAAAATGACCAGGGACAAGAAAGACATGGGAAGAAGGAAAAGAAGAAGAACTGCAGGAAGACGAAGGGCAAGGTGCATCTTGGAAAGGAATGGGACTCTGATTGCTCCTCATCCGACTCCGACGATGAAGGATTGGCTGCCTCGGCCTTCGATAAGTCTTCGCTCTTCCCCAACGAACGCCACACTTGCCTCATGGCTAAGGAGAAGAAGGTACGTATTCGAGATTCTCCTAAGTACTCTACTTCTAGTGATGAGGAATCCTCCGATGATGAAGTAGATTACTCTAGTTTATTTAAAGGATTAGATAGAGCCAAAGTAGATAAAATTAATGAATTAATTGATGCTCTAAATGAAAAAGATAGAATGCTAGAAAAACAAGAGGACATTTTGTATGAGAAACATGACAAATTTGTTAGTGTACAAAAATCTCTTGCTTTAGAAACTAAGAGAAACGAACTGCTATCTTCTGAGTTATCTGCTTGCCATGAATCTATTTCTAGTTTAAAGAGTTTAAATGATGAATTAAATGCTAAGCTAGAGGAAGTTAATAAGTCTAGTTCATATGTAGAGCATATTGTTATTTGTAATAGATGTAAGGATTTTGATGTTGATGCCTGTGATGAACATCTTATTGCTATTACTAAATTGAATAATGAGGGGGCAAGTCTTAATGCTCAACTTAAGACTTGCAAACGTGATTTTGATAAATTAAAGTTTGCTAGGGATGCCTACACTATTGGTAGACACCCCTCAATTAAGGATGGACTTGGTTTTCGAAAGGAAACCAAGAACTTAACAAGCCAAAAGGCTCCCGTTCTCAACAAGGAGAAAGGGAAGGCCCCTATGGCTAGTAGTCCTCAAAGGAATCATGTTTTTATTTATGATAGGAAAATTGCTAGTCATAATAAGATTTATGTTCATACTGCTTACAATGATTCACATGCTATGTTTGCCTCTAGCTCTACTTTTGTGCATGGTAGAAGTAGGCCTAGGAAAAATCATGGTGTGCATCATGTGCCTAGGAAAATGTGTAATAAACCTACTACTGTTTTTCATGCTTGCAACACTTCATTTGTACTTTCATGTAAGAATGAAAAAGTAGTTGCTAGGAAGTTGGGATCAAAAATGCAAGGGAGACAAGACTTGTATTTGGGTCCCAAAAATTATTGTGACTAACCTTGTAGGACCCAACAAGAGTTGGGTACCTAAAACCCAAGCGTAAATTGCTTTGCAGGTTTATGCATCCGGGGGCTCAAAGCTGGATTATCGACAGCGGATGCACAAACCACATGACGGGGGAGAAGAAGATGTTCACCTCCTACGTCAAGAACAAGGATTCCCAGGATACGATCATCTTTGGAGATGGTAACCAAGGCAAGGTCAAAGGCTTGGGCAAAATAGCCATCACTAATGAGCACTCCATATCGAATGTATTTCTAGTAGAGTCACTTGGTTACAACCTTCTGTCTGTAAGTCAATTATATCACATGGGTTACAATTGTATTTTTACAAATGTTGATGTATCTTTCTTTAGAAGGAGTGATGGTTCATTAGCATTTAAGGGTGTATTAGACGGCAAACTCTATTTAGTAGATTTTTCAAAAGAGAATGTCAATGTAGATGCATGCTTAATGGCTAAGACTAATATGGGCTGGCTTTGGCATCGCTATCTAGCACATGTTGGGATGAAGAACCTTCATAAACTTCTAAAGGGAGATCATGTGTTAGGACTAACTAATGTCTGCTTTGAGAAAGACATACTTTGTGCAGCATGTCAAGCAGGGAAACAAGTGGGAAGCACTCATCACAGCAAGAATGTGATGACAACATCAAGACCATTGGAGCTTCTTCACATGGACCTCTTTGGACCCGTTGCCTACCTTAGCATCGGAGGAAGTAAATATGGTCTTGTAATTGTTGATGATTTTTCCCGCTACACTTGGGTATTCTTTTTGCAGGACAAATCAGAAACCCAAGGGACCCTAAAACACTTTCTAAGGAGGGCTCAAAATCAGTTTGAGCTTAAGGTGAAAAAGATAAGGAGCGACAATGGGTCCGAGTTCAAGAACCTACAAGTTGAAGAATTTCTTGAGGAGGAAGGCATCAAGCACGAGTTCTCCGCTCCCTACACACCACAACAAAATGGTGTGGTAGAGAGAAAGAACAGGACGCTTATCGACATGGCAAGAATGATGCTTGGAGAGTTCAAGATGCCCGAGCGGTTTTGGTCGAAAGCTGTGAACACAGCTTGCCACGCCATAAACCGGCTCTATCTACATCGCCTTCTCAAGAAGACTTCCTATGAACTCCTCACTAGTAACAAACCTAACGTTTCTTACTTTCGCGTATTTGGGAGCAAATGCTACATTTTGGTGAAGAAAGGTAGACATTCTAAATTTGCTCCCAAGGCAGTAGAAGGGTTTTTACTAGGGTATGAATCAAATACAAAGGCGTATAGGGTCTTCAACAAATCATCAGGATTAGTTGAAGTCTCTAGCGATGTTGTATTTGCTGAGACTAATGGCTCTCCAAAAGAGCAAGTTGATCTTGATGACATAGATGAAGATGATGTTCCGACGACCGCAATGCGCACGATGGCGATCGGTGATGTGCGACCACAAGAACAACAAGAGCAAGATCAGCCATCTTCCTCTACAATGGTGCATCCCCCAACTCAAGATGATGAACAGGTACATCAAGAAGAAGGGAATGATCAAGGGGGAGCACAGGGAGATCAAGTGAGGAGGAAGAGCACCACAGGCCCCTCCAACCCAAGTCCGAGCAACGATCCAAAGACAATCACCCCATCGATCAGATTCTGGGTGATATCAGCAAGGGAGTAACGACTCGCTCACGTTTAGCTAATTTTTGTGAGCATTACTCATTTGTCTCTTCTATGGAGCCTTTCAGGGTAGAAGAGGCCTTGCAGGATCCGGACTAGGTGTTGGCCATGCAGGAAGAGCTCAACAACTTCAAGAGAAACGAAGTTTGGAGCCTGGTGCCATGTCCAAAGCAAAACATTGTGGGAACCAAGTTGGTATTCCACAACAAGGAAGATGAGCACAGGGTGGTGACAAGAAACAAGGCTCGACTTATGGCAAAAGGTTATGCCCAAGTCGCAGGTTTGGATTTTGGAGAGACTTTTGCTCCTGTGGCTAGGCTAGAGTCAATTCGAATATTGTTAGCCTATGCTGCTCACCACTCTTTTAGGCTATTTCAAATGGACGTGAAGAGCGCTTTCCTCAATGGGCCAATAAAGGAGGAAATAACCCCCTGGCTTTGAGGATGATAGGTATCCTGACCACGTGTATAAGCTCTCTAAGGCGCTCTATGGACTTAAGCAAGCCCCAAGAGCATGGTATGAATGCCTTAGATATTTCTTAATTGCTAATGCTTTCAAGGTTGGGAAAGTCGATCCCACTCTTTTTACCAAGACTTGTGATGGTGATCTTTTTGTGTGCTAAATTTATGTCGATGACATAATATTTGGTTCTACTAACCAAAAGTCTTGTGAGGAGTCTAGCAGGGTGATGATGTAGAAATTCGAAATGTTGATGATGGGCGAGTTAACATACTTCCTTGGGTTCCAAGTGAAGCAACTCAAGGACGGCACCTTCATCTCCCAAACGAAGTACACACAAGATCTTCTCAAGCGGTTTGGGATGAAGGACGCCAAGCCCGCGAAGACACCTATGGGAACCGACGGGCATGTTGACCTCAACAAAGGAGGTAAGTCCGTTGATCAAAAGGCATACCGCTCCATGATAGGTTCATTGCTTTATTTATGTGCTAGTAGACCGGACATTATGCTTAGTGTATGCATGTGTGCTAGATATCAATCCGACCCCAAGGAATGTCACCTTGTGGCCGTTAAGTGAATTCTTAGATATTTAGTCTCTACACCTTGCTTCGGGATCTGGTATCCAAAGGGGTCTACCTTTGACTTGATTGGATACTTAGACTCCGATTATGCCGGGTGCAAGGTTGATAGGAAGAGCACATCGAGGACGTGCCAATTTCTAGGAAGGTCCCTGGTGTCCTGGAGTTCAAAGAAACAAACATCTGTTGCCCTATCCACTGTTGAGGCCGAGTATGTTGCCGCAGGACAGTGTTGTGTGCAACTAATTTGGATGAGGCAAACCCTCCGGGACTTTGGCTACAATCTGAGCAAAGTCCCACTCCTATGTGACAATGAGAGTGCAATTTGCATGGCGGATAATCCTGTTGAACACAGCCGCACTAAGCACATAGACATCTGGCATCACTTCCTGAGAGACATCCAGCAAAAGGGAGATATCGAGGTGTACCATATTAACACTGAAAACCAGCTAGCCGATATCTTCACTAAGCCTTTAGATGAGAAAAGGTTTTGCAGGTTGCGTAGTGAGCTAAATGTCTTAGACTCGCATAACTTGAATTGATCTATAGCATACATGTGTTCTATGCCCTTGATCATGTTACTTTATGCATTTCAATCAATTATTGTTATTTATGGTGCTCAAGTTGTACAAGTGATCCCCGGAACTCACAAGTCCATATGCGAATGATGCACATATTAAGGGGGAGATGTGCTACAATTTGACCCTTTGAGACTAACCTGTTTGTTCGAGTACATTTGATATAGTCTCAAAGGTGCATTGAAAGGGAAAAATGACCTTGGACGATGAAAAGACTTCCACTGCACTCCGGTATAAGTGTACTTACTTCCAAGTTCATACTTGCAATCTCATTGCCTTTTTGCTCTTAATTGACATTTTTGGTGAGGCAATGGGGTTAAAAAGGGCCAATAATGATCCTGTTTTGGTGCTTAATGCCAAAGGGGGAGAAATTAAGGCCAAAGCAAATGGATCAGCTACCACTTGTTTAAAAAATAATAGAGTTAGAATTTTTGATTTGTCCAAAATGCTCTTATTGCAAAATTAGGTCTCTTGTGGGGGAGAATTTTGATTATGGAAAAAGGGGAGTTTTTGACACTTGATCAGTTTCACTCTTGGAATATCTCTCTTTGTGCCCAAACAAGCGTGTTTGACTTAGAGATAGGAAAATGAATTTGATTTGCAAAATCAAACCAAGTGGTGGCAAAGAATGATCCAAATATGTCAAATCTTGTGCAAAAATGATTTGGTCCTCATTTGCATTGATGTTGCACTTATTTTGGTTACTTTTTGATGTGTTGGCATAAATCACCAAAAAGGGGGAGATTGAAAGGGAAATGTGCCTTTGGGCCATTTCTAAAATGTTTTGGTGATTAAATGTCCAACACAGTTGATTAAGTTCTTATGTGCAAAATAAAGTGAGAAGTACAAATCAAGGCACAGGGTATGTTTCTAGACTTAGTACATTGTTTTTTGAACGCTAATGTATTTGTCTAAGTGCTAGAATCAGTGACAAAAGAAGGAGAAAAGAAATGGAAAGGACTTGGCTCTATGCAACCAAACTTCAGCTCGGTCTGGCACACTGGACTGTCCGGTGGTGCACCGGACAGTGTCCGGTGTGCCAGGCTGGTCTCCGGTGAAAGTGCTGCTCTCGGGAATCGACGGTGGTGTACGGCTATAATTCACCGGACTGTCCGGTGGTGCACCAGACTGTCCGGTGAGTCATTCGCGGCGAACTCGTCGCTCTCGGGAATTGCAATGGGGCGACATGGCTATAATTCATTGGACAGTCCGGTGGTGCACCGGACTGTCCGGTGAGCCAACGGTCGCCTACGCCAACGGTCGGTCGCGCAATCTTCGCGCGACACGTGGCCACGCCAACGGTCGGTTGGGCACACCGTACTGTCCGGTGTGCACCGGACAGGGTCCGGTGCGCCAACCGATCCCGAGGACCAACGGTCGGCTACTCTCCGTATGGAAAGAAATCGAGCACCGGACATGAACAGTAGCTGTCCGGTGGTGCACCGGACTGTCCGGTGCGCCACCCGACAAAAGGCAAGATTGGCCTTCCAAGTTGGTCTTCAATGGCTCCTAACTGCCTTGGGGCTATAAAAGGGACCCCTAGGCGCATGGAGGAGAACACCAAGCATTCACTAAGTATTCTAAAGCGTCCAGACTCCGCTCCCATGCATTCGCTTCATTGTGTTAGTGATTTGAGCTCCATTTGAGTTTTGAACTTCGTGTGTGTTGTGTTTCGAGCTCAAGTCATGACTTGTGTGCGTGGTTGTGCTGCGGATTTTAGTCTTGTGTGTGTTGCTCTTCCCAACCTTACTTTGTGCCTTCTTTGTGATCTCTATTGTAAGGGCGAGAGACTCCAAGTTGTGGAGATTCCACACAAACGGGAAAATATACTAAAGAAAAAAACCATGGTATTCAAGTTGATCATCGGATCACTTGAAAGGGGTTGAGTGCAACCCTCGTCCATTGGGACACCACAACGTGGAAGTAGGCAAGAGTTACTTGGCCAAACCATGGGATAAAATCGCGTGTCTCTTGTGATTGCTTTCTCTGTGATTGTTTTGTCCACAAGAACTCGCCTCAAAACTACTTAGTCGCACTAACACCTCTATAACTAAGTTTTGTGGCTATTCAGTGTTTAATTTTACAGGATCACCTATTCACCCCCCTCTAGGTGCTCTCAAGTCCCCGGGGGGGCATTCATATCAGAGACCTTATAATAGCCAGTTTGACCGTCTCCCATACCCACAGGGGATTAATACCCGAATTCGCAAAGTTTTCGGGTGACCAAGGAAATAGCACGCGTGAGCACATAGACCAGTTCTTAGCACAGTTAGGAGAATTGGCCGACACCGAAGCATTCCGTGTACGTTTATTTTCATTATCTTTAACAGGGACTGCATTCACATGGTATGCCACGCTCCCCCTAATTCCATTTTGTCATGGGGAGACTTAGAACAAAATTTTCATGAACATTTCTTCTCTGGCGATTACGACCTAGATTTAGTAGACTTAGTGGCCCTACGACAAGAAAAAGATGAATCGGTTAGTGATTACATCCGGAGATTTCGGGATACGAGAAACCGATGCTTTCAAATTCCTTTAACAGATAAACAACTGGCGGGAATAGCCTTTGATGGATTGCGCTATTATTTAAAAGAGAAATTAGAAGGCATCCAGTTCTTTACGCTAGCACAATTACATCAGAGAGCTTTGACTTGTGAAAGCCGAAGCAAAGAACTAGTCAAAACGGTTCATCATAGTGTCCATATAGTAGAACACAATCAAAGTAGTTCAGACGATGAACCAAAGGAAGTTTACACTGCCGAAGTAGTTTGGCCCGAGTAGGCCAAATCTTCGGCTTGCTCCTCCTTGCAGTTAGTTCAAAAGAAACAACAAGAGGAGGTTAAGTTTACATTTAATGTCGGCAAGTGTGATAAGATATTCGATGAATTACTAAAAAATGGTAACATTAAGATCAATTATATCGTTCCACCCGCCGACGAACTAAAGCGTCACGCATATTGCAAGTGGCACAACTCATTTTCCCATGGCACTAATGATTGTAATGTGTTTCGACGACAAATCCAATCGGCCATTAATGAGGGACGATTGAAATTTCAGGAGGACACGGAGCCCTTCCCAATGAATGTGATCGACTTCAATGGAAAAAAGATCCTAATTCGGCCCAGCATAGCCGATAAGGGAAAAGACAAAGAAGTCATCATCGGCAACGCATGGGAGGCCGATGGAAACAACAAAATCTCTTGCAGGAAAGTGGTGGCCGAGAAGACTCCTGATGAAGGCGAGACACTGAAGGTGACCATCACAACCTCCGGCATGGAGGGCAAGCGCAGACAAGGGGACATGCGCGAGAACCCATACTACGCATTGCGGACAGTCCGGTGTCCAGGCGCGGACTGTCCGTAACATCACCGGACGGTCTGGAGCGTTTCAACGGGTGGTCCGGCAACGACAAGGAGCCACGACGACCATGTACCTTCAAACCACGACGACCAGAAATAGGTACGGGGAAAACTAACACGTTCAAGGCCGCTGGTCAGTTGGTAAAATCCAGCCCGACCTTTGACCAATTATTGTCTAAATATGTGAAAAAGAAGGCCGGCCCCAGTGATCGGCCACCAAAGCGGTCTCGCTTACCCACCCAGGAGCGACAACAGGTTAGGCCAATTGGACCACCTCACCAATCGGAAAGGATGGGAGGTCATAATGTCCAACTAAGACCTAACGTACATGCATGGACACCTCCACTCCCATACACACCTATGTCATATCATTATACATACATACCACCACCACCATATACCCCGAATCAGATGTGGGGTATGCCACCATATCCTTTCGGGACACCACAATACTTCGCTTGGGGGGCACCCCAGTCATCTGTCTTTGCCAGGTTGACGCCTCCAGTACAAGACCGATTGAGAGCCCCTCAATCTGGTCCACGAGCACAGGCCCAGCAAGATTGCCGAACAACTCGGCCCCAAAGGCTGACTAATTCGGCAGGGTGGCATATAGCTACAGCCTCTAACAGTTAGATAAAAGAGGACGTCGTTAAAATAGGAATGACAGATGTCGTCGTACAACAAAATAAAGAAGGGCCGATGATTTTTGGTGAATCGGCCAACACAAACAAAAAATATACGACTGTCAACAAAATAGCCGATTCAAAATACTCCATGCCCCGATGGTGCCCATCAGGATTGACGCGATCGCAAAAGCGAAAATTACAGCGCCTAAGAGCAAAGGAGAACCAGGAAAAGGAGGCAGAAAAATGTTCAATGACACGCATCTGCAGTATCCGCCACCACAAAAGAGATGGAGACCAAAGACCGTTGAGGAAAATCAAACGGCCACAAAGACAGAAAATAAAACAACAACTATGCAGTTCTTTGCAGGTATGGCAGACAGTCCGGCTATAAAGACCGGACCAACCGTACAGGACACAGACCATACAACCCCTGAGGCCGGATCATCCGCACTACACCAGGACACTTCCAACGACGTACCGACACCCATGGAAGAAGACGACCTGCAAGAAGAAGACCTGGTTGACTATGGAGCTACGCTAGAACACTCAGAAAAGTTGGAAAGCAAGATGACAAATTGGTCAGGACCAGTACGACACTCGACGATATTGGGACTGACAGTCCGATCAAAGCAAAACAGGTCCCGTCCGTTGAGTTAACCATCGGGACCAAGACCCTTGCATACTATCCTAGTAGGTGGCAAGATGCCTAAGAAAACCGATGTGATCGCATCGAGTTAGTTGCTTTTGGTTCGCTGAGCTCCAAAAGGCAGGGGGCATATGTTGAGCACCAAAATGAGGACTAGACGGTCCGGCCCCTTGGGCCGGACGGTCCTCGCGTGCGCAGAGCAGATTAGGGTTCTGAGTTTTGTGCTACGGTTGTTATCTAAATTCGCGGAATTAGCTCGGGAGATTAGTTTGTAAAGGGTCCAGCCCCCCTCCTCTATAAATACATAGGTGTACGACCGATTTGTAATCATCAATCGAATCAATAACACTTTTATCTCACATTTATTCCCTGTACAATTAGGAGTAGTTCTAGTCTAGTTCTAGTTTAGCCTCTCAATCCTCAAATTCTCCGCTTCTCTTCGACTCTACGTCGATTAGAGGAGTCTAGGTCGGTCTGCCCGAGCCTAGACAACTCCTAGGATCTCTCCTCCCCGACGGGTCCCTCCCAGGAGCGAGATCCAGGTGCCGTCGGCGACCTTCGCCGCCCCATGCACACGCGCGGACCGTCCGGCCGACAGGCAGGAAACCCTAGCCCTGCGCCAGGTCGCGGACCATCCGGCCCCTGGCCGCGGACCGTCCGCCCCTGTGCAGAGAGCACCGCCATAGTTCGTGTTGAGTGATTGGCGCCCGAAAAAGGTGTCAACAGTTTATAATCAAGTTCCTCACATTTTATCTTCATTCAAGAAAGTACTTGAGTTCAATCCATTCAAATGCAAGTGCTTTTAGTTTTACAAGAGTTTGCAACCCCAACCACTAATCATGTAGAGAAAACAAAAATAGAACTAACATGCAGGGTATGAAAGAAGTTATCTTTCGAAGTTTGAAATTTTTTGAAACTAAGTAGTTGGCCTGCCGAGATTCGGCCGCTAGGACTGCAACAACTTTATGAAAATTTTTGAACGTGTGCACAAGCCAGCATTAGAAATTCAGTAGAAAAGGGGAGGTCGTCTGGCCCTGCACAGGCTGACTGGCCAGGGCATAGGCCGCCTAGCCACAACTAGGCTGGCCACCGCCAGGCAGCCTGGCCACTCCCTAGTCTTCGGTTGATCTTTTTCTTTCGTTGCTGCAACTTCTCCAAACTCAGATCATATTTCTATTGCATTATTTCTTATGAACTTGAGAAATATGCTTATGCATAAGTTTGGGATGGACACACTCTACATGATCCGGATGCACGTTATTCCTGAGTTTGCATTAGTTTTATTCCCTATGCTAAGTAAATTACTCTAGATACTAGTATGAGTTGGGACCCACTTTATTCTTAGTTGTGGACTCATGAGATATAGAAATCAGGATACGACTCTAGAAACTTCCACATGAATAAAAGAGTTTTATCTTTTCAAGAGAGAGAGTAGTCATCTCTAAAGTTTCTCAAGGTTTTATGCCCTGTCCTACTGGTCCCACATACATATAGAAAAACCATACAAGTTTTTACATCTTAAAGTGTTTTGAGTTGGATCAAACTTTGTTCCACTTAAGAGTTATATCATGCAATAGATTGACCTACATATACACGTACCACAAATTAGATGACATAAAAAAGAAAAGGATATGATGTTTTGCTCAAGTATGCCTCGATAATATCCATGAAAGAAAGAATGACATACGAGCTTGTTCTTTGTTATTCTAAAAAAAGAAAAAAGAGGGAACTCTATGTCATCCAAAATATAAATAGGATTGCAAAAGTCACCTCAGAGGCATCCATCTTGTACACAAGCGCTTGATCATGTTACTTGTGTGAAAACTTCTCTTTTGACTCTTAGTTTGATATGCCAATATAGATATGGTAAGGAGTTTTACATATTTCTCTCTACCTAAAATTCCATAAAGGCCCAAATAGGATAGATGTGAGGAAAAAGAAGAAACCAAAAATGCATGGGCAGTTTAGTCCACTGAGTGAATGAGAGATAATCTAGAGATCTTATGAGATGAATTACTCTATTTTCTTTTTAAAAAATCTAAAATACCCATTTGTTCAAGTGTTTTGAGGGGGCCTGGTTAAATCCATGATATGATGTTCTATTTGTCAACATCTCAAGTTTGAAGTGTAGCCACTATTGAAATCTGGGGTAAATTGAAAACAGCTGGGAGTAACGCTCATGCTTGCCTTGGTACAGGTTGGTCTCAGGTCCTAGCCACTTGTGCTTACTCTACAATTTGCTTGAGGACAATAAAAAAAATCTAAGTGTGTGTGTGGGGTGTTGGCAGTCATAACATGTGACCACCAACATTTTGTGTTTAAAGAGAAATATCGGACCAAAGTTATGTTATTTAACGGGTTCGACTAGCTATGTATAATCTTTTTATGTAGGACACCACCATGAAAGAGGACAAAAGATAACGGTGGTGGTCAGCTAGCCAGAGCTAGGGCCGGCCGATCAAAGCCAGGACACCCAGCTAGGCAGGGTGCCCCCTTTGCCCTTGCTCGCCTCCTCTACACTTGACACAACTCAAATGAAATAACTTATGTACGATGGACGTCCATATGAGCCGAGAGGTGACACATCAGTGATCCATGTGCTCGAATCCAACGCATGAGAAAGAAACACACATTGTGATCAATTGTGGATGATCCTAACGGCAAAACCGACCTTGAGAAGGCATCTACATCATTTGATCGAGATTGGATGGTAGAGAGGGGGTAGGCTGGCCCACCCCTTGGCCGGCCAACCATTTGGAGGCCGCCTAGCCTGCCACGTTGCTCCATTCCAACCGCCTTAATCACTCTACTGACCTAGTGAACCTATAAATACCCCTAACCATGATTAGGCTATAAATATCCCCAAGTGTTCATTTGAGAAGTGTAGAAATGTAGAGAAGCTTGTTGGGGCGAAGGCGTAATGCCCCCCTTGCTCGACCGTTTCACGACAGGGATAAAACACGACGTAGGGAAAGCGAAGGCGGACGAAGACTAAAAGAGCGAAGGCCCAAGATGGATGGAGTGTACGGAGCAGACGGAGGGCTTGTCGGTCCCTGTCGAAGCCAGAAACGGCGAAGGCCTCTATGACTACCGAAGACCTGGCTCATGGAGCACGAAGGCTACGTGTTGCCACCCGCGCGTTACTTGGATGGTGGGCCCATGCAAATCCATCTTGGGCCGCCTGGTCCCACTTGTAAGCCACTGTGCGGGTAGAGTTGATGGTGTGTCCGTCCGTGAGATACTTAATCACACTGTAATGACATGTAATGACCCTTAAGAGGGGAATATCCCAGGGATAACGTAGGTAACTAGGGGCATAACTGTATTTGACAGAGTGGAACCATCCCCCGGTTACCTATAAATACCCCCGCACTGCACCCTATTACAGGAGGCAGAAAATCACTATTGCGCTAATACGCTATGTTAACGAGTATCAAATCATTTCTGCACTCCCACTATTTGAATTAGCTTGACCACGTGTCGGTAAGTTCCAACATTTGGCGCCCACCGTTCGTGCCTCGAAAAACCATTCCCGCGATGGCCCCCCCAAGAAAGCAACTTCGAAGGCCACCACTTCCATCGATGATGTAGCGAAGGCAGCCCTTCTCGCTGAAAAGAAAGGCAAGGAAGCCCTCGCTGACGACATCCCCCATGAGGCCTTTGAGGATGAGGCAGTCAGTAGCAAGAGACCTCTTCAAGATAATCCACCCACCCCAGAGGGCACCGTTCGCACATGCAGCTCTAAGGGATTACCTTGGGCAACCCCACCAGGTTTCACCCCCAAAGGCAGATGACATCATCGAAGACGGCAAAGTCCTAGGCATTTCAGTCGAAGACCAGCTCAAGTTGCGAGCCCTTTGCATCAAGAACAATCACTTACAGAAACAGAAATAAATACTTGCAGTCAAGTGCCAGCACATCACCATGTAGGCCAAGGTCAAGCAGATGATACTAGATAAGGAATAGAAGGCCAAAGAGCTGGAACAATAAATTGCAGACATGCTAGGTGAAAGGGAAATAGGGTTAACCTTTTTCCACCATTAATTTTGGTGGTTGAATGCCCAACACAAATATATGGACTAACTAGTTTGCTCTAGAATACATGTTCTACAGGTGCATAAAGGTTCAACACAAACAAATAAATATTGAAGTAAGGGATCAAATACAAAGGAGCAAAAGAAACCAGAGTGTGCTGATGAACGGCGCACCGGACAGTCCAGTGTGCCACCGGACAATGTCCGGTGCACCAGGACCGTATAACTCAAACCAGCCACTCTCAGGTTTTTCCAGATGCGCTCCGCTATAATTCACCGGACTGTCTGGTGCACCAGCGGAGCAACGGCTAAATCGCGCAACAGTTGACTCTGCAAAGGCTACAGTGTGTGGCAGAAGTCGGAGCAGAAGTCAGAGGCACATCGGACAGTGAACAAGACATGTCTGGTGCCGCAAGAGGACAAAGCCTCCATTGGTCGACTGCTCCCGAACCCTAACAGTTGGGTGACGTGGCGGCGCACCGGACAGCCTACAGTGCCTGTCCGGTGGCGCACCGGACTGTCCAGTGCGCCCATCGACAGTAGCCTTCCCCAACGGCCACTTGGTGGTTGAGGGCTATAAATACCCCCCAACCACCACAACTCCAAGTATCCAAGCATTCTGAACATTGCATTCAATACAAGAGCAATAGACTCCACTCCAAGACATAATCAAAGCGATCGTTCCACTCAAAGTCCCCAAATCAACTCTAGTGCATTAGGACTTGTGAGAGGATCTCTTGTGTTTCTTTGTTGCTCTTGTTTGCTTGGCTTGGCATTCTTTTTCTTTTCAATTCTTACTCTCAAGTGCTTTGTAAGCAAGGCAAGAGACACCAATTGTGTGGTGGTCCTTGCGGGGTCTAAGTGATCCGTGAGATTAAGGAAGAAGGCTCACTCGGTCTAAGTGACCATTTGAGAGAGAGAAAGGGTTGAAAGAGACCTAGTATTTGTGACCACCTCAATGGGGACTAGGTTCTTTAGAACCGAACCTCGGTAAAACAAATCACTGTGTTCATCCACCTTACTTCTTGGTTGATTTGTTTTCCCCTCTATCCCAGACTTAATTTAAGTTCTAACGCTAAGCTCGGCTTGTAGTTTGTGTTTTAAGTTGTAAAATTCAGATTACGCCTATTCAGCCCCCCTCTAGGCGAATTTCAATTGGTATCAGAGCCTGATGCTTCATTAGAGTCTTACAACTCGAAGTGATGTCGGGAGATCACGCAAAGAGGGAGATTGTGACCGGCGACAAGCCCGCAAGCTCAGGGAGAACCCTCTCAAGGGAGTCCGGCCACAAGCATAAGGAGGAATCATCTTCCTCCAACAAGATACATTGGAAGGGTGATAAGAAGAAGAAGATGAAGAAGGTGGTCTACTATGAGACCGACTCTTTGTCACCCTCCACTTCAACAAGCTCTGACTCGTCCGTCGCTTCTAAGCACCATGAGCGCAAGAAGTATAGTAAGATGCCCCTTTGCTATCCCTGTATTTCTAAGCGCACTCCTCTACTTTCCGTTCCCTTAGGCAAACCACCATATTTTGATGGTGAGGATTATTGTATGTTGAGTGATAAAATGATGCATCACCTAACCTCACTCCACGCAAGCATTTGGGACATTGTTGAGTTTGGAGCGCAGGTACCTAAGGTGGGGGACGAAGGCTATGACTCGGACGAGGTCGCCCAAATTAGGCACTTTAACTCTCAAGCCACAACTATACTCCTCGCCTCCTTGTGTCGGGAGGAGTATAATAAGGTGCAAGGGTTAAAGAGTGCCAAAGAAATTTGGGACGTGCTCAAGACGGCGCACAAAGGGGACGAGGTGACCAAGATCACCAAGCACGAAACGATCGAGGGAGAACTCGGTCGATTCGTCCTCAACAAGGGAGAGGAGCCACAAGCAATGTACAACCGGCTCAAGACCTTTGTAAACCAAGTGCGCAACCACGGGAGCACAAAATGGGATGACCATGAAATGGTCAAGGTTATTCTTAGATCCCTCGTATTTCGTAATCCTACTCAAGTTCAATTAATACGTGGGGATCCTAGATACAAGCTAATGTCTCCCGAGGAGGTTATTGGAAAGTTTGTGAGCTTTGAGCTAATGATCAAAGACTCCAAACACATCGTCAACTTGGAGCAAGGCGCCACCTCCACACCCAAGGTGCAACCCGTCACATTTAAGGCGACGGAAGAAGAGAAGAGGGAGTCTACACTAAGTAGACTTCCAATCGACACCTCCAAGCTCGACAACGAGGAGATGGCGCTCATCATCAAGAGCTTCCGTCAAATCCTCAAGCATAGGAGGGGGAAGGACTACAAACCCCGCTCCAAAAGGGTGTGCTACAAATGTGGTAAGCCTGGTCATTTTATTGCTAAATGTCCAATGTCTAGTGATAGTGACAGGGGCGAAGACAAGAAGGGGAAGAAGAAGGAAAATTAGAGGTACTACAAGAAGAAGGGCGGTGATGCCCACGTATGTCGGGAATGGGACTCCGACGAGAGCTCCACCGACTCCTCCTCCGACAAGGATGCCGCCAACATCGCCGTCAACAAGGGCCTCCTCTTCCCCAACGTCGGCCACAAGTGTTTCATGGCGAAGGACGACAAAAAGAAGAAGGTACAATCTAGAACCACCCCAAGTACATAACATCTAGTGATGAGGGTAGTTCTTGTGAAGACGAAGATGATTTACTTACTCTTTTTGCTAACCTCAACATGGAACAAAAAGAAAAATTGAATGAATTGATAGGAGCCATTCATGAGAAGGATGAACTCTTGGACAACTAAGAGGAATTCCTTATTAAAGAAAATAAAAAACATGTTAAAGTGAAAAATGCTTATGCTCAGGAAGTAGAGAAATGTGAAAATCTGACTAAAGAGCTTAGCATTTGCCATGATTCAATTATCAATCTTAGAAGTGAAAATGCTAGTTTAAATGCTTAGATTGATAAATTGAATGAATCAATTTCTAGCCTTAGGACTGAAAATGCTAGTTTAATTTCTAAGGTTAAAGATTTAAATGTTTGTAATGATTCTATTTCATGTCTTAGAAATGAAAATGCCATGTTAAAATCTAAGATAGAAGAATTAAATGTTTGCAAACCCTCTGCATCTAATGTTGACTATGTTTCTATTTGCACTATATGTAGAAATATTAATGTTGAGGCTATAGATGATCATCTTGCCATGATTAAGAAACAAAATGATCATATAGACAAATTAGATGCTAAAATTGTCGAGCATGAGCTCGAAACTGAAAATTTGCTCGTAGCATGCTTTATAATGGGAGACGCCCTGGCATTAAGGTTGGCATTGGTTTCCAACAGGGAAGCAATGTCAAGCCTAATGCCCCTAAGAGATTGTCCAACTTTGTTAAAGGCAAGGCTCCCATGGTTCAGGATAATAAGGGTTACATTGTATATCCTGCTAATTATCCTGAGCACAAGATTAGGAGAATTCATGCTAGAAAACCTCACACTGTTTCTCATCATGCATTTATGTATAAAAATGAGGCTTCTAGCTCTAGGCATTCAACTCATGTTAAATTGCCTAAAAAGAAAACTCATGCTGCATCAAATGAGCCTAACATTTCATTTAAGACTTTTGATACATCATATGTGCTTACTAACAAATCAGGCAAAGTAGTTGCCAAATATGTTGGGGGCAAACACAAGAGGTCAAAGACTTGTGTTTGGGTACCCAAGGTGCTTGCTTCTAACATCAAAGGACCCAAGGCTGTTTGGATACCTAAGAACAAGGCCTAAACTGTTTTGCAGGTTTATGCAATCGGGGGCTCAAGTTGGATAATAGATAGCAGATGCACAAACCACATGACAGGGGAGAAGAGAATGTTCTCCTCCTATGAGAAAAACGAAGATCCCCAACGAGCTATCACATTCGGGGATGGAAATCAAGGTTTGGTCAAAGGACTTGGTAAAATTGCTATGTCACCTGACCATTCTATTTCCAATGTTTTTCTTGTAGATTATTTAGATTACAATTTGCTTTCTATTTCTCAATTATGCAAAATGGGCTACAACTGTCTTTTTACAGATGTAGGTGTTACTGTCTTTAGAAGAAGTGACGATTCAATAGCATTTAAGGGAGTGCTAGAGGGTCAGCTATATTTAGTTGATTTTAATGAGAACATAGCTAAACTCAACACTTGTTTAATTGCTAAGACTAACATGGGTTGGCTCTGGCATCGCCGACTAGCCCATGTTGGAATGAAGAATCTTCACAAGCTTCTAAATGGATAACACATTTTGGGACTAACAAATGTTCATTTTGAGAAAAATAGGGTTTGTAGCGCATGTCAAGCAGGAAAGCAAGTTGGCTCTCATCATCCACACAAGAACATCATGACGACCAACAGGCCGCTTGAGCTACTCCACATGGATTTATTCGGCCCGATCGCTTACATAAGCATCGGCAGGAGTAAGTACTGTCTTGTAATTGTGGATGATTATTCTCGCTTCACTTGGGTGTTCTTTTTGGTTGAAAAATCACAAACCCAAGAGACCTTAAAGGGAGTCTTGAGATGGGCTCAAAATGAGTTCGGATTAAGGATCAAGAAAATAAGAAGCAATAATGGGACGAAGTTCAAGAACTCTCAAATCGAAGACTTTCTTGAGGAGGAGGGCATCAAGCATGAGTTCTCTTCTCCCTACACACCTCAACAAAATGGTGTAGTGGAGAGGAAGAATAGAACTCTACTGGACATGGCAAGAACCATGCTTGATGAGTACAAGACACCGGACCGGTTTTGGGCTGAAGCAATCAACACTGCTTGCTACTCCATCAACCGACTATATCTTCACCAAATCCTCAAGAAGACATCATATGAACTCCTTACCGGTAAAAAGCCCAAGGTTTCATATTTTAGAGTCTTTGGAAGCAAATGTTTTATTCTTGTTAAAAGAGGTAGAATATCTAAATTTGCTCCTAAGGCTGTAGAAGGCTTTTTACTAGGATATGACTCAAACACAAGGGCATACAGAGTCTTCAACAAGTCTACTGGATTAGTTGAAGTTTCTTGCGACATTGTGTTTGATGAGACTAATGGCTCCCAAGTGGAGCAAGTTGATCTTGATGAGCCAGATGATGAAGAGGCTCTGTGCGTCGCACTAAGGAACATGTTCATTGGGGATGTGTGTCCTAAGAAATCCGAAGAGCCTCCACAAGCACAAGATCAATCGTCATCTTCAAATCAAACATCTTGAAAGTCGTCTAGAGGTGGGGTGGATAGGCAGAAACTGAAATTACAAACTTAAAGCACAACTACAAGTCAGGGTTAGTGTTGAAATAAAACCTAGTTCGTAAGAGAGGGCGAAAACAAATCAACCAAGAAATAAGTGAGTGACACAGTGATTTGTTTTACAGAGGTTCGGTTCTTGCAAACCTACTCCCCATTCAGGTGGTCACAAAGACTGGGTCTCTTTCAACCCTTTCCTTCTCTCAAACGGTCACCTAGACCGAGTGAGCTTTTCTCCTCAATCAAATGGGTCACTTAGACTCCGCAAGGACCACCACACAATTGGTGTCTCTTGCTTTGATTACAAATGTATTGAGAATAAGAATGGGGAAGAAGAAAAGCGATCCAAGCGACAAGAACTCAAATGAACACGAAAATTTCTCTCTCACTAGTCACTAAGTGTTTGGAGTGATTTTGGACTTGGGAGAGGATTTGATCTCTTGTTTGTGTCTTGGAGTGAAGTCTAGATCTCTTGTATTGAATGCAATATGTTGGAAACTTGGATGCCCTGAATAGAGGTGGTTGGGGGTATTTATAGCCCCAACCACCAAAATAGCCATTGGGGAGGGCTGCTATCGATGGGCGCACCGGACAGTCCGGTGCGCCACCGGACACTTTCCGGTGCGCCAGCCATGTCACCCAACCGTTAGGGTTCTGACGGTTTTGACCGTTGGAGCTCTGACAGCCTGGGCCACCGGATAGTCTGGTGTCACACCGGACAGTCACTATTCACTGTCCGGTGCGCCTTCTGGCGCCTGCTCTGACTCTGCGCGAACTGTCCGCGCACTGTTCAGTTGTCAGTCGACCGTTGGAGTCGACTGTTGCGCTGGCGGCCGTTGCTCGGCTGGCACATCGGACAGTCCGGTGAATTATAGAAGAGCGCGGCCTCCGAAACCCGAAGGTGAAGAGTTTGAAGTCGATTCACCCTGGTGCACCGGACACTGTCTGGTGGCACACCGGACAGTCTGGTGCGCCAGACCAGGGTTCTCTTCGGTTTCTTTTGCTCCTTTCTTTTGAACCCTAACTTAAATCTTTATATTGGTTTGTGCTGAACCTTTGGCACCTGTAGAACATATAATCTAGAACAAACTAGTTAGTCCAATTATTTGTGTTGGACAATTCAACCACCAAAATCATTTAGGAAAAGGTTTGACCCTATTTCCCTTTCAATCTCCCCCTTTTTGGTGATTGATGCCAACACAAACCAAAGCAAATATATAAGTGCAGAATTGAACTAGTTTGCATAAGGTAAGTGCAAAGGTTGCTTGGAATTAAACCAATTTATACTTTCATTAGATATGCGTGGATTGCTTTCTTTCTTTTAACATTTTGGACCACATTTGCACCACTTGTTTTGTTTTTTGCAAAATCTTTTGGAAAATATTTTCAAAGTACTTTTGCAAATAGTCAAAGGTATATGAATAGGATTGCAAGAAGCATTTTCAAGATTTGAAATTTTCTCCCCATGTTTCAAATGCTTTTCCTTTGACTTAAACAAAACTCCCCCTGAATTGAAATTCTCCTCTTAGTGCTCAAGAGGGTTTTACCAATTGAAAGAAGATTAACTATTTAATACCAATTGAAAGATGCTAACCAATTGAAAAAATCCTCTTTTAAATATTTCATCGTAAGATTCCAATTGAAAACTTCATTTTTAAACTTTGAAATTGGTGGTGGTGCGGTCCTTTTGCTTTGGGCTAATACTCTATCCCCTTCGGCATTAATCGCCAAAAACGGAGTCTTTAGAGCCCTCTTCACTTTCTCCCCAATGGTACAAATGAATATGAGTGAAGATTATACCAAAGTGGAGAGCGGTGTGGAGTGACGGCGAAGGGTAAATAATACCGATAGAGTGGAGTGGAAGCCTTTTCTTCGCCGAAGACTCCATTTCCCTTTCAATCTATGACTTAGTAGAAATTCTCTTGAAAACACATTAGTCATAGGCATAAAAGAGATATGATCAAAGGTATAAAACTGAGCTATGTGTGCAAAGTATCAATTAAAGTTCTGAGAATCAAGAATGTTTAGCTCATTCCTAAGTTTGGTAAAGGTTTTCTCATCTAGTGGTTTGGTAAAGATATCGGCTAATTGTTCTTTGGTGCTAACGTAAGCAATCTCAATATCCCCCTTTGTTGGTGATCCCTTAAAAAGTGATACTGAATGGCTATGTGCTTAGTGCGGCTGTGTTCAACGGGATTATCCGCCATGCAGATTGCACTCTCATTATCACATAGGAAATGGACTTTGCTCAATTTGTAGCCATATTCTCTAAGGGTTTGCCTCATCCAAAGCAATTGCGCGCAACAATGGCCTGTGGCAATATACTCGGCTTCGGCGGTAGAAAGAGCTACTGAATTTTGTTTCTTTGAAGCACAAGACACCAGGGATCTTCCTAAGAACTGACAAGTCCCTGATGTGCTCTTCCTATCAATCTTACACCCTGCCCAATTAACATCTGAATAGTCTATTAAATCAAAGGTGGATCCCTTGGGGTACCAAAGACCAAACTTAGATGTATGAACTAAATATCTCAAGATTCTTTTCACGGCCCTAATGTGAACTTCCTTAGGATCGGCTTGGAATCCTGCACACATGCATACGGAAAGCATAATATCCGGTCGAGATGCACATAAATAGAGTAAAGATCCTATCATCGACCGGTATACCTTTTGATCTACAGATTTACCTCATGTGTCGAGGTCGAGATGCCCATTGGTTCCCATGGGTGTCTTGATGGGCTTGGCATCCTTCATTCCAAACTTGGTAAGAATGTCTTGAATGTACTTAGTTTGGCTGATGAAGGTGCCCTCTTGGAGTTACTTCACTTGAAATCCTAGGAAATACTTCAACTCCCCCATCATAGACATCTCAAATTTTTGTATCATGATCCTACTAAACTCTTCACAAGTAGATTTGTTAGTAGACCCAAATATGATATCATCAACGTAAATTTGGCATACAAACAAATCATTTGCAATGGTTTTAGTAAAGAGTGTAGGATCGGCTTTACCGACTTCGAAGCCATTAGTGATAAGATAATCTCTTAGGCATTCATACCATGCTCTTGCGGCTTGCTTGAGCCCATAGAGCGCCAAGAGAGTTTATACACATGGTTAGGGTACTCACTATCTTCAAAGCCGGGAGGTTGCTCAACATAGACCTCTTCCTTGATTGGTCCATTGAGGAAGGCACTTTTCACGTCCATTTGATAGAGCTTAAAGCCATGGTAAGTAGCATAGGCAAGTAATATACGAATTGACTCAATGTAGCACCTAAAATTCTATGTTGGGAAATTATTTCCAATAACAAATTCATTTCTTTATAGAATATATATATCTAAACTAAACACATAATGATAACTAAGAATTTGGATTTAACCCAAAAGTGCAAATTTAGGGAATTGGAATTAATATAAAAAAAAGAAGAGAGAGAGAGAGATTACGACATACAAAATAAAAGAAAATAAACTCATCCCATAATGGCATGTTCAAAACAGACATTTAAATTTTAGTACAAATTCGTCACAAGATTTGAATTCAAATTTTGGGTTTAAAATAATAATAAAAAAAAAGAAATAAACAAAACAGGAAATAGAATTAAAAACAAAAGCGCTTGGGCTGAAACCTCCTTGGCAGCCCACTTAGTTTTCTCTCCCTCAGCCCATTTCCGAATTACTACCCGAGCAGCCCATGTCCTCCCCGCGCGTAGCTAGCTTTGGATGCCCGGTGGGCCCACGCTGTCATACTCTTTGGTATGCCCTGGTTCCACTGCGGTGTGGGCCGACTCCGTCAGAAGGATCTTCTCCGTCGTTCCACCGCGTTCGGTAACAGACCGCGCGCCTCGTCGGGAACCTCGGTCTGTGCGTGCGCGGACTTTTCCCCCTCCGTTTTCCTCGCGCTGGCGTAGGCTGCCGAGGTCGTGCGGACTCCACGCAGCAGAACGCCGATTCACCGCCTGGAATCCCGGCTTCCGTTGCCAACCTCAACCCCGCTCGGTAACAACTCCCAACCGGAGTATGCGTAGGTCAGTTGGGAATCGGGATTCGATCAATCCTAGCTCACCCAGGCCTATAAATCTTGGGCCCTCGCCCCTCCCCAAGTCTGTGCCAGCAACAGACCCAAAATCCGAGCGCCTCAGCGGAGAGAGAGTTGTGAGTGCCGCCGCCACCATAGAACCTTGCCGGCGTCTGCAATTGGAGGCCATCATCTGGTTCGCCCGCGCCCGTTGATGGTGTAGGAGCCAATAGCGGGCAAAGAACTCGTCCGAGGGTGCGAAATTTTGTCGCCGTCGCAAGAATTGGCCATGGTGCCGCACCATCACGCGGGCGGGGCCGTCGCTGCAACATACCAAGGTAATAAGCCCACCAACGGATTCGCCTTGACCTCCTCTACGCGTAGCGCTAGGGAATCGAAGCCTGTGCGCTTGTGCGCGGGGATGACCAACTCAGGCCATGGCCACCGCCGTGGTTGCTACAGCACCACCGCTCGGTCTGTGCTAGGGTGCAGGCGGAGGTGAAACAATCTTGTGCGTTGATCTCTTGATTAACGGCTAGATCAGACGATCGGGTATCCCTTCGCTCAGGTTAAGTAGGACCGTTGGATGTTGGTCGTGTGGATTCGATTGGATTGCGATTCTTTAAATCATAACCCTTGATGTTAGATCCAGTGGCTTAGGATGTGTGCGGGTTCATAAGTAATCCGATCTAATCTGGGCGCTTGAATGATGATCCGATGGCCCAGATCACACCGTACCCCTTCGCTGAGCCATGTTTACAAATAAACCCTTGAAGAAATAGATAATGAACCCGCAGTCCATTTTGACTGTTTACTGAGTCTCGGGTTTCTTGCGCTGAGGCCCCTGCACTTTATAATAATAATGCGCGCAGTCCAGTGACATAAGAAATTGAATAAATTAATACAGAAAATGCTTTTCTAGTATAAAAATAATTCCAGATCTTGTTTAAATCCTAGAAAATTCATACTAACTCCTTTTTAGTCCATTCCAGTCCCAATAATTTTGTAATATTATGGTTTATCATATAGTACCACTGTTTTCACCTGAATGTCACATTAAAATTTATATTCTAATTAATCCTATATCAAATACATAAAACCTTAGAAAAATCATAACTCCTTCGTTTTAACTCCGATTTGATCCGTTCAAGTTGCGTTAGTCTCGTACAAGCGCGTAGATTATTATTACGCAATTTATTCTTGTGTTTGGTGTGATGTTAATTTTGCCTACATATGTTTGTCTGTATTGCTACGTTTAGCGTGAGGTCACGAGTCACCTGAAGATCATCCTGGTACCTGGAATCTCAAGGCCCAGGCAAGTTGTGCCCTTGATCACTTCTTTTCACCTACTCATGTTCTGATTAATCATAATGATCTGCATAGGTTAATTTTGATGGGACCCAATAGGATACCCCAATTTGTCTATCTTTATACCTTGTTTACCACTGAACCTTCTAGGTAGTACTTGCTAGTGCTATATGTGGTTTTGGGTATGAAGATTACACTATTCATGATTATACTTTTGTTATCAGTTGTTATTTATTGTTCATGATAAGATCATTATGTTAATTGGAACATGGAGAACCACCCGGGAAAACAGTGCTACCACAAGGGTGGAATGGGATGCCCTTGGCCGATTAATTAGGAAAGCTAGTGGAAGACTACCTTACCCGAAAGGGGCAAGGGCAGTAGGGGAGTGGTCAGTGTAGGGAGGCCCTCGGGAGGATTTTGCTGCGATGGCGGTCCTGCAAGGGATTCCTGCACTGGAACTTCCTATAAACTGTAGCGGGTTTTCTGAAGCTAGTGGAACTTTGTAAAGGCCTCGTAGTGTTACCCTGCCTCGCCTCCTCGGCAGAGG
The DNA here is from genome assembly GCA_029449295.1 of Zea luxurians. Lineage (NCBI taxonomy): Eukaryota > Viridiplantae > Streptophyta > Magnoliopsida > Poales > Poaceae > Zea > Zea luxurians. Next base: position 892,489 of record JAOPSE010000118.1, on the reverse strand, counting down.
TGTATGGGATTGGCCGTCTCTTGGCAGATGGGTAACATGACTTGTGGGTAAAGATGCGCAACCTCTGCAGAGTGTAAAACTGGTATACTAGCCGTGCTCACGGTCATGAGCGGCTCGGACCCTCACATGATTAAATTATGGAACTAAATTCAATTTGTCATATGCATTGCATTGCAGGTGATGTGGTTACTTTTGTTCTATTACTTAATTGGGTTTGGTATTCACTTATACTTAGTAACTGCTAATAAAATTTTGACCAACTTTAAAAGCAATGCTCAGCTCTAACCATCTTCTTTGGTAAGCCTTACACTTCACGTGAGCTCCCACCTTTGGCGAGTTCATGCACATTATTCCCCACAACTTGTTGAGCGATGAACGTATGTGAGCTCACTCTTGCTGTCTCACATACACCACAGGTCAAGACCAGGTACTGCAGGATGATGCTCATGGAGGATGCTGTGATGAGTTCGTGAGAGGTCTAGGTCGTCGTCTCCCAGTCAACTTTTGGGTTGCTGGACCGTTGTCTCCTTATAATGTAATTATTTATTTTGTATAGAACTCCTGTTATATATAAAGTTGTGACATTCGATCCTGTGCCACTATACATCATATGTATGAGACTTGGTCCCAGCATACCTGGTGTTTATGTTAACCCCGGGTTTTGGACCCCTAAAATCCGGGTGTTACAGAAGTGGTATCAGAGGAATGTTGACTGTAGGACGAAACCTAGATAGAACTGGACAACCATTCTCTACTTACCTTTGCCACTCTGATTCTTTCTAAACTTATCTTAATCTTTTCTCATCTAATTCCGCTTTACTCTGATTATTCTTACCTTTTTCCTTCTAAAGACAAATGTGGATTTCACACTTTGAAATCCAGTGCCTAAAGTGACTTTAGGAATAGGAGACCTAATCCTAGGAACAAAAACAAAACTATTTTTATAAGTGCCTATGTATTTGAATGTTTGTTCTTATGATATCTGTCTGATTTGGATCTTTGTTTGAGTGTGATGGGTTGTGGAGTAATGTCCACAATTACATCTGCATATGCATCTAGGCATAAAGGATAGCATTTGTAAGATAACTAGACAATCTAGATTATCCCCTTAGAAAATATAGGTATATATAGTATTCCGTATCTATCTCATCTTGACATATTCTATCTTACCTTTGGACATTCACCTCGTACAACTAATTACCCTAGTCTTGACATAGAATATCTGGCCCAGCCCTGCCAAAGAAATTTCAGTACATAACCAACTATTAGCTTATTCATTCTGTCTACTAAATGATTCCCTTGCAAAGCTATCTTACCATATGCTTCTAACTTAGATGGTCAATACCAGGCGGGGTGGTGGAATTGATTTACCTGCTAATCGACACACTCGGTGGATATATCGACAACCCCAACCACAGCCAGCAGAGATGAATCCTCCTAATCCCCCACCAGGCAGAGTTGATCCACTAGTCGCAGCTCAAATGAGGATGATGCAGCAAATGGCTGACACTATGGCAGATATGCGCACCCAAATGCAGCAAGAACGCCAAGAAATGCACCAGGAAAGAGAGGATGCACGTCGGGAAATGCGCCAAGAGCGGGAAGAGATACGCCAGGAGAGAAGGGTACAACAACAGCAGCTGCAACAACAGCTTCAACAACAGCAGCAACAACAACAAGTGCCATTGCCTCCACCTCCACCACCAGTTCCACCCCGGGACAAGCACCGGGAATTCATGAGCCACAAACCACCAACCTTCTCCAACTCCGCAGATCCGCTGCAAGCAGATGACTGGTTAAAGTCCATAGAGAAGATGCTCAACATAGCTCAGTGCTCGGATAGAGAGAAAGTACTCTATGCATCGGGTCGTCTTGCTGGTCCCGCTGCGGATTGGTGGGATGCGTACTGCGCTGCTCATGCTGCTGTCGATACAATTACCTGGGCAGAATTCTCCACACAATTCAGGAATTACCATATTCCTGCTGGGCTCATGAAGATTAAGAGAAAGGAGTTTCTCTCCCTCAAGCAAGGAAGTATGTCCGTGAGTGAATATAGGGACAAATTCATTCAGTTATCTCGATATGCTCCTAGAGATGTAGAGGATGATGAGCAAAAGCAGGAGCTTTTTCTGGACGGTTTGATTGGACCCTTGCAATATCAACTAGTATCGCACACATTCCCATCTTTCCAAAGACTACTTGACAAAGCTATTGCTGTAGAAAATAAGAGGAGTATATTTGGAGAGAAAAGAAAGGCTGTCAACCAAGGGCAGACTGGAAGTAGTTCCCGTCCTCGCTATACTACCACTCCAAGTACACCAGCTAGTGGCAGTTCTGGACAACAAACTCAACAGACACCAACTGCTCCTCCAAAAGCAAGCACTCCAGTAGGACTCGTTGCTCCTAACACAACCGCCAACAGGACATGCTTCAAGTGTGGACAACCTGGACACTACGCCAACTACTGTCCCAACAGAGCTGCCTACACTACACCGGTTCCGATGAAGCAAGGACAAGCCTCGGCAGGAAAAAGTCAGCCCCTATCTGTCAACCGGGGATATGCACATCATGCAGAAGTAGAAGCTGAACCCGGTGAACTTGAAATTCAAGAAGAAGAGCCAGTTGAAGATGAAGTAGTCGGTGAAGAAGTCAACGAGCAACAAGAATAGAGATAAACATAGATATAGATACATATATATATATATATATTTTACTATTTGTAAGACCTAAATATTAGTCTAGCTATTAGTTAGTATTATTACTATTTTAGTGATAATAGTAAGGTCTATTAAACCTATGTTTTGTTAAAGGATTATGCATCATGCCGAGATTCCTTTGTTTGTGCATATGTTCCGAGGATAATATGAGTATACATCCTTTTCTTACAAATCTCGAGGACGAGATTATTTTTAAGGGGGGTAGGATTTGTAGCACCTAAAATTCTATGTTGGGAAATTATTTCCAATAACAAATTCATTTCTTTATAGAATATATATATCTAAACTAAACACATAATGATAACTAAGAATTTGGATTTAACCCAAAAGTGCAAATTTAGGGAATTGGAATTAATATAAAAAAAAAGAAGAGAGAGAGAGAGAGATTACGACATACAAAATAAAAGAAAATAAACTCATCCCATAATGGCATGTTCAAAACAGACATTTAAATTTTAGTACAAATTCGTCACAAGATTTGAATTCAAATTTTGGGTTTAAAATAATAATAAAAAAAAGAAATAAACAAAACAGGAAATAGAATTAAAAACAAAAGCGCTTGGGCTGAAACCTCCTTGGCAGCCCACTTAGTTTTCTCTCCCTCAGCCCATTTCCGAATTACTACCCGAGCAGCCCATGTCCTCCACGCGCGTAGCTAGCTTTGGATGCCCGGTGGGCCCACGCTGTCATACTCTTTGGTATGCCCTGGTTCCACTGCGGTGTGGGCCGACTCCGTCAGAAGGATCTTCTCCGTCGTTCCACCGCGTTCGGTAACAGACCGCGCGCCTCGTCGGGAACCTCGGTCTGTGCGTGCGCGGACTTTTCCCCCTCCGTTTTCCTCGCGCTGGCGTAGGCTGCCGAGGTCGTGCGGACTCCACGCAGCAGAATGCCGATTCACCGCCTGGAATCCCGGCTTCCGTTGCCAACCTCAACCCCGCTCGGTAACAACTCCCAACCGGAGTATGCGTAGGTCAGTTGGGAATCGGGATTCGATCAATCCTAGCTCACCCAGGCCTATAAATCTTGGGCCCTCGCCCCTCCCCAAGTCTGTGCCAGCAACGGACCCAAAATCCGAGCGCCTCAGCGGAGAGAGAGTTGTGAGTGCCGCCGCCACCATAGAACCTTGCCGGCGTCTGCAATTGGAGGCCATCATCTGGTTCGCCCGCGCCCGTTGATGGTGTAGGAGCCAATAGCGGGCAAAGAACTCGTCCGAGGGTGCGAAATTTTGTCGCCGTCGCAAGAATTGGCCGTGGTGCCGCACCATCACGCGGGCGGGGCCGTCGCTGCAACATACCAAGGTAATAAGCCCACCAACGGATTCGCCTTGACCTCCTCTACGCGTAGCGCTAGGGAATCAAAGCCTGTGCGCTTGTGCGCGGGGATGACCAACTCAGGCCATGGCCGCCGCCGTGGTTGCTACAGCACCACCGCTCGGTCTGTGCTGGGGTGCAGGCGGAGGTGAAACAATCTTGTGCGTTGATCTCTTGATTAACGGCTAGATCAGACGATCGGGTATCCCTTCGCTCAGGTTAAGTAGGACCGTTAGATGTTGGTCGTGTGGATTCGATTGGATTGCGATTCTTTAAATCATAACCCTTGATGTTAGATCCAGTGGCTTAGGATGTGTGCGGGTTCATAAGTAATCCGATCTAATCTGGGCGCTTGAATGATGATCCGATGGCCCAGATCACACCGTACCCCTTCGCTGAGCCATGTTTACAAATAAACCCTTGAAGAAATAGATAATGAACCCGCAGTCCATTTTGACTGTTTACTGAGTCTCGGGTTTCTTGCGCTGAGGCCCCTGCACTTTATAATAATAATGCGCGCAGTCCAGTGACATAAGAAATTGAATAAATTAATACAGAAAATGCTTTTCTAGTATAAAAATAATTCCAGATCTTGTTTAAATCCTAGAAAATTCATACTAACTCCTTTTTAGCCCATTCCAGTCCCAATAATTTTGTAATATTATGGTTTATCATATAGTACCACTGTTTTCACCTGAATGTCACATTAAAATTTATATTCTAATTAATCCTATATCAAATACATAAAACCTTAGAAAAATCATAACTCCTTCGTTTTAACTCCGATTTGATCCGTTCAAGTTGCGTTAGTCTCGTACAAGCGCGTAGATTATTATTACGCAATTTATTCTTGTGTTTGGTGTGATGTTAATTTTGCCTACATATGTTTGTCTGTATTGCTACGTTTAGCGTGAGGTCACGAGTCACCTGAAGATCATCCTGGTACCTGGAATCTCAAGGCCCAGGCAAGTTGTGCCCTTGATCACTTCTTTTCACCTACTCATGTTCTGATTAATCATAATGATCTGCATAGGTTAATTTTGATGGGACCCAATAGGATACCCCAGTTTGTCTATCTTTATACCTTGTTTACCACTGAACCTTCTGGGTAGTACTTGCTAGTGCTATATGTGGTTTTGGGTATGAAGATTACACTATTCATGATTATACTTTTGTTATCAGTTGTTATTTATTGTTCATGATAAGATCATTATGTTAATTGGAACATGGAGAACCACCCGGGAAAACAGTGCTACCACAAGGGTGGAATGGGACGCCCTTGGCCGATTAATTAGGAAAGCTAGTGGAAGACTACCTTACCCGAAAGGGGCAAGGGCAGTAGGGGAGTGGTCAGTGTAGGGAGGCCCTCGGGAGGATTTTGCTGCGATGGCGGTCCTGCAAGGGATTCCTGCACTGGAACTTCCTATAAACTGTAGCGGGTTTTCTGAAGCTAGTGGAACTTTGTAAAGGCCTCGTAGTGTTACCCTGCCTCGCCTCCTCGGCAGAGGTGTATGGGATTGGCCGTCTCTTGGCAGATGGGTAACATGACTTGTGGGTAAAGATGCGCAACCTCTGCAGAGTGTAAAACTGGTATACTAGCCGTGCTCACGGTCATGAGCGGCTCGGACCCTCACATGATTAAATTATGGAACTAAATTCAATTTGTCATATGCATTGCATTGCAGGTGATGTGGTTACTTTTGTTCTATTACTTAATTGGGTTTGGTATTCACTTATACTTAGTAACTGCTAATAAAATTTTGACCAACTTTAAAAGCAATGCTCAGCTCTAACCATCTTCTTTGGTAAGCCTTACACTTCACGTGAGCTCCCACCTTTGGCGAGTTCATGCACATTATTCCCCACAACTTGTTGAGCGATGAACGTATGTGAGCTCACTCTTGCTGTCTCACATACACCACAGGTCAAGACCAGGTACTGCAGGATGATGCTCATGGAGGATGCTGTGATGAGTTCGTGAGAGGTCTAGGTCGTCGTCTCCCAGTCAACTTTTGGGTTGCTGGACCGTTGTCTCCTTATAATGTAATTATTTATTTTGTATAGAACTCCTGTTATATATAAAGTTGTGACATTCGATCCTGTGCCACTATACATCATATGTATGAGACTTGGTCCCAGCATACCTGGTGTTTATGTTAACCCCGGGTTTTGGACCCCTAAAATCCGGGTGTTACACTCAAGCCTAGCTATGGGTGCATAGGTTTCACCAAAATCCAAACCTTCGACTTGTGAATATCCTTTGGCTACAAGTCAGGCTTTGTTCCTTGTCACCACACCATGCTCATCTTGCTTGTTGCGGAATACCCACTTGGTTCCTACAACATTTTGGTTAGGACGTGGAACAAGATGCCATACCTCATTCCTCGTGAAGTTGTTGAGCTCCTCTTGCATTGCCAACACCCAATCCGAATCTCTTAATGCATCTTCCACCCTGTATGGCTCAATAGAAGACATAAAAGAGTAATGTTCACAAAAATGAGCGACACGAGATCGAGTGGTTACCCCCTTATGAATATCGCCGAGGATGGAGCTCACGGGGTGATCTCATTGTATTGCTTGGTGGACTCTTGGGTGAGGCGTTCTTTGACCCTGAACTTCTTGATCATCTTCCTTGTCTTGATAATTGTCATCTCCCCCTTGATCATTGTCCTCCTCTTGAGGTGGCTCATCCTCTTGATCTTTATTTTCATCATCTTGAGCTTGATCCTCATCTTGGGTTGGTGGAGATGCTTGCATGGAAGAAGATGGTTGATCTTGTGCTTGGGGAGGCTCTTCGGATTCCTTAGGACACACATCCCCAATGGACATGTTCCTTAGCACGACGCACGAAGCCTCTTCATCATCTAGCTCATCAAGATCAACTTGCTCTACTTGAAAGCCATTAGTCTCATCAAACACAATGTCACAAGAAACCTCAACTAATCCAGTGGATTTGTTGAAGACTCTATATGCCCTTGTGTTTGAGTCATAACCAAGTAAAAAGCCTTCTACAGCCTTAGGAGCAAATTTTGATTTTCTACCTCTTTTAACAAGAATAAAGCATTTGCTACCAAAGACTCTAAAATATGAAACATTGGGCTTTTTACCGGTGAGGAGTTCATATGATGTCTTCTTGAGGATTCAGTGAAGGTAGAGCCGGTTGATGGAGTAGCAAGCAGTGTTGATTGCTTCCACCCAAAATCAGTCCGGAGTCTTGTACTCATCAGGAAAGGTCCTTGCCATGTCAAGTAGAGTTCTATTCTTCCTCTCCACTACACCATTTTGTTATGGTGTGTAGGGAGAAGAGAACTCATGCTTGATCCCCTCGTCCTCAAGAAAGCCTTCTATTTGTGAGTTCTTGAACTCCGTCCCGTTGTCGCTTCTTATTCTCTTGATCCTTAATCCGAACTCATTTTGAGCCCGTCTCAAGAATCCCTTTAAAGTCTCTTGGGTTTGAGATTTTTCCTGCATAAAGAATACCCAAGTGAAGCGAGAATAATCATCCACAATTACAAGACAATACTTACTCCCGCCGATGCTTATGTAAGCGATCGGGCCGAATAGATCCATGTGGAGTAGTTCAAGCGGCCTATCGGTCGTCATGATGTTCTTGTGTGGATGGTGGGTACCAACTTGCTTTCCTGTTTGGCATGCGCTACAAACCCTGTCTTTCTCAAAATGAACATTTGTTAGTCCTAAAATGTGCTCTCCCTTTAGAAGCTTGTGAAGATTCTTCATCCCAACGACCCAACATGGGCTAGTCGGCGATGCCAGAGCCAACCCATATTAGTCTTAGCAATTAAGCAAGTGTCGAATTCAGCTCTAATAAAATCACTAAGTATAGCTGACCCTCCAATACTCCCTTAAATGCTACTAAATCATCACTTCTTCTAAAGACAGTAACACCTACATCAGTAAATAGACAGTTATAGCCCATATTGCATAATTGAGAAACAGAAAGCAAATTGTAATCTAAAGAATCTACAAGAAAAACATTGGAAATAGAATGGTCAGGTGATATAGCAATTTTACCAAGTTCTTTGACCAAACCTTGATTTCCATCCCTGAATGTGATAGCTCTTTGGGGATCAACGTTTTTCTCATAGGAGGAGAACATCCTTTTCTCCCCTATCATGTGGTTTGTGCATCGGCTGTCAATGATCCAACTTGAGCCCCCGGATGCATAAACCTACAAAACAAGTTTAGGCCTTGTTCTTAGTTACCAAAACGGTCTTGGATCCTTTCATATTAGAAATAAGCACCTTGGGTACCCAAACACAAGTCTTGGAGCCCTTGTGTTTGCCCCCAACATATTTGGCAACTACTTTGCCTGATTTGTTAGTTAAAACATAAGAAGCATCAAAAGTCTTAAATGAAACATTTGGCTCATTTGATGCAATAGGAGTTTTCCTTTTAGGCAATTTAACATGGGTTAATTGCCTAGAGCTAGAAGCCTCATTTTTATACATAAAAGCATGATGGGAAACAGAGTGAGTCTTCTTAGCATGAATTCTCCTAATCTTGTGCTCAGGATAACCAGCAGGATATAAAATGTAGTCCTTGTTATCATGAGCCATGGGAGCCTTACCCTTAACAAAATTAGACAATTTCTTGGGCGCATTAAGCTTGACATTGTCTCCCTGTTGGAAGACAATGTCATCCTTAATGCCAGGGTGTCTCCCATCATAGAGCATGCTCCTAGCAAATTTTAATTTTTCATTTTATATCTCATGCTCATTAATTTTGCTAGTTAGTTGTGCTATGTAATCATTTTGTTGTTTAATTAAAGCTAGGTGACCATGAATAGCATCAACATTAATATCTCTACATCTCATGCAAATAGAAACATGATCAACAGTGGATGTAGAGGGTTTGCAAGATTTTAATTCATCTTTCTTAGATTTTAGCATGGCATTTTCATCTCTAAGATAGGTAGTAGAAACATTGCAAACATTTAAATCCTTAGCCTTAGAAATTAATTTATCATTCTCAATCTTAAGGCTAGAAATTGATTCATTCAATTTGTCAATCTTAGCAATTAAACTAGCATTATTATTTTTAAGATTGGCAATTGAATCATCACAAACATTTCTCTTTTCAACCTTAGCAAGTAATTTGGCATTCTCAGTTCTAAGGTTAGAGATAGTGTCATGGCAAATGCTAAGCTCCTTAGATAAATTTTTATTTTTATCTACTTCCTGAGCATAGGCATTTTAAACTTTAACATGCTTCTTGTTTTCCTTAATAAGGAATTCCTCTTGGCTATCCAAGAGTTCATCCTTCTCATGAAAAGCTCCTATTAATTCATTTAATTTTTCTTTTTGTTGCATGTTAAGGTTAGCAAAAAGGGCAAGCAAATTATCTTCATCATCACTAGAACTACCCTCATCACTAGATGTAGTATACTTAGGGGTGGTTCTAGCTTGTAACCATATCTTTATCTTTATCATCCTTCAATTTATCAAGAAGGTAATCCCTAGCTGATTGTCTATCCTTATTGAAGAACTTCCCCTTCAACTGCCGTCCTTTGCCATGAGGCACTTGTGGCCGACGTTGGGGAAGAGGAGGCCTTTGGTGACGGCGATGTTGGCGGCGTCCTCGTCAGAGGAGGAGTCGGTGGAGCTCTCATCGGAGTCCCATTCCCGACACACGTGGGCATCGCCGCCCTTCTTGTAGTACTTCTTCTTTTCCTTCCTCCTTCCCTTCTTGTCGTCGCCCCTGTCACTGACACTAGAAATAGGACATTTTGCTATAAAGTGACCGAGCTTACCACACTTGTAGCACACCTTCTTGGAACGGGGTTTGTAGTCTCTCCCCTTCCTTTGCTTGAGAATTTGGCGAAAGCTCTTGATGATGAGCACCATTTCCTCGTTGTCGAGCTTGGAGGCATCGATGGGGAGCCTACTTGATGTAGACTCTTCTTTCTTCTCCTCCGTCGCTTTGAATGCGACGGGTTGCACCTCGGACGTGGAGGTGCCGCCTTGCTCGACAATTTGTTTAGAGCCTTTGATCATCAACTCAAAGCTCACAAACTTCCCTATTACTTCCTCGGGAGACATTAACTTGTATCTAGGATCCCCATGAATTAATTGAACTTGAGTAGGATTGCGAAAAACAAGGGATCTTAGAATAACCTTGACCATCTCATGGTCATCCCATTTGGTGCTCCCGAGGTTGCGCACTTGGTTCACCAAGGTCTTGAGCCGGTTGTACATAGCTTATGAATCCTCTCCTTGGTTGAGGATGAATCGACCGAGCTCCCCCTCGATCGTCTCCCGTTTCGTGATCTTGGTCACCTCATCCCCTTCGTGCGCCGTTTTGAGAACGTCCCAAATTTCTTTGGTCGTCTTTAACCCTTGCACCTTATTATACTCCTCTCGACACAAGGAGGCGAGGAGTATAGTTGTGGCTTGGGAGTTAAAGTGCCAAATTTGGTCGGCCTCGTCCGAATCGTAGTCCTTGTCCCCTACATTCGGTACCTGCGCTTCATACTCAACAATATCCCATATACTTTTGTGGAGTGAGGTTAGGTGATGCCTCATTTTATCACTCCACATACAATAATCCTCGCCATCAAAAAATGGTGGTTTGCCTAGGGGAACGGAAAGTAATGGAGTGCGTTTGGAAATGCAAGGATAGCGGAGGGGCATCTTACTATACTTCTTGCGCTCATGGCGCTTAGAAGTGACGGATGCCAATTCGGAGCCGGAGGTAGAGGGTGACGAAGAGTCGGTCTCGTAGTAGACCACTTTCTTCATCTTCTTCTTCCTGTCACCTCTCCGTTGTGACTTGATGGAGGAAGAGGATTCCTCCTTGTTCTTGTGGCCGGACTCCCTCGAATGAGTTCTTCCCGAGCTTGCGGACTTGTCGTCGCCGGTCACGATCTCCCTCTTGGCGTGATCTCCCGACATCACTTCGATTTGTTAAACTCTAATGAAGCACCGGGCTCTGGTACCAATTGAAAGTCGCCTAGAGGGGGGTGGATAGGCGAAAACTGAAATTTACAAACTTAAAGCACAACTACAAGCCGGGGTTAGTGTTAGAATTAAAACCGAGTCCGAAAGAGAGGGCAAAAACAAATCAACCAAGAAATAAGCGAGTGACACGGTGATTTGTTTTACCGAGGTTTGGTTCTTGCTAACCTACTCCTCGTTGAGGTGGTCACAAAGATCGGGTCTCTTTCAACCCTTTCCCTCTCTCAAACGGTCACCTAGACCGAGTGAGATTTTCTCCTCAATCAAATGGGTCACTTAGACCCCACAAGGACCACCACATAATTGGTGTCTCTTGCTTTGATTACAAATGTCTTGAGACAAAGAATGGGGAAGAAGAAAAGCGATCCAAGCGACAAAAACTCAAATGAACACGAAAATCTCTCTCTCACTAGTCACTAAGTGTTTCGAGTGATTTTAGACTTGGAAGAGGATTTGATCTCTTGTTTGTGTCTTGGAGTGAAGTCTAGAGCTCTTGTATTGAATGCAATATGTTGGAAACTTGGATGCCTTGAATAGAGGTGGTTGGGGTATTTATAGCCCCAACCACCAAAACAGCCGATGGGGAGGGTTGTTGTTGATGGGCACACCGGACAGTCCGGTGCGCCACCGTACACTGTCCGGTGCGCCAGCCATGTCACCAAACCATTAGGGTTCTGACGGTTTCGACCGTTGGAGCTCTGACAGCCTGGGCCACCGGACAGTCCGGTGTCGCACCAGACAGTCACTGTTCACTGTTCGGTGTGCCTTCTAGCGCCTGCTCTGACTCTGTGCGAACTGTCCGTGCACTGTTCCGTTGTCAGTCGATCGTTGGAGTCGACCGTTGCGCTGGCGGTCGTTGCTCCGCTGGCACACCGGATAGTCCGGTGACCCACCGGACAGTCTGGTGAATTATAGTGGAGCGCGGCCTCAGAAACCCGAAGGTGAAGAGTTTGAAGTCGATTCACCCTGGTGCACCGGATGGTCTGGTGCGCCAGACCAGGTGTCGGCGTTTCAACCCCGGGGGGTCCCTGGACCAACGAGTAAATTGTCGCCGCGTGTCTCAGCCCAGATGGGTCGGCGCGAGACGGAGCATGAAGGGGGAAAAAAGGAGACAGGCGAAAGGGGAAACCCGCGGCCTTCGTGTTGTCCTGCGCCCAGGTCGGGTGCGCTTGCAGTAGGGGGTTACAAGCGTCCGCGTGGGAGAGAGCGAGAGACTTTACGCGTTGGCCCGTTCTCCCGCATGGCCAACCTTCTCGTACGAGAGCCTTGGACCTTCCTTTTATAGGCGTAAGGAGAGGGCCCAGGTGTACAATGGGAGATGTAGCAGTGTGCTAACATGTCTAGCAGAGAGGAGCTAGAGCCCTAAGTACATGCCGTCATGGCAGTCGGAGAGGTTTTGGCACCCTGTTCATGTGATGTCGTGGCCGTCCGAGGAGCGCTGGAGCCTTGCAGAAGGACAGCTGTCGAGGTTGTTGAGTCCTTGCTGACGTCTCCTTACTTCCGTAAGGGGCTGAGAGCCGCCGTCGTCATGGAGCACGCGTGGCGCCATCATTATTTGTTTACCGGGGCGAGCCAGACGGGACGCCGGTCTTGTTCCCCGTAGCCTAAGCTAGCTAGGCGTAGGCGGAGGCTCCTCTGAGGTCGAGGTCGAGTCTGTCTTCCGAGGTCGAGGTCGAGTCCGAGCCCTGGGTCGGACGAGGCGGAGACCGTCGTCCGAGTCCAAGGCTGAGTCCGAGCCCTGGGCTCAGGCGAGGCGGAGACCGTCGTCTTCCGGAGCCGAGGCTGAGTCCGAGCCCTGGGTCGGGCGAGGCGGAGTTCATCGTCTTCCGGGGCCGAGGCTGAGTCCGAGCCCAGGGGTCGGGCGAGGCGGAGTTCGTCGTCTTCCGGAGCCGAGGCTGAGTCCGAGCCCTAGGGTCGGGCGAGGTGGAGTTCGTCGTCTTCCGGAGCCGATGCTAAGCCCGAGCCCTGGGGTCGGGTGAGGCGGAGTTCATCGTCCGAGGCCGAGACGGGGGCCGAGCCCCGGGGGTCGAGCGAGGCGGAGTTTCCTATGGCGCCCGAGGCCGGACTTGGCTGCTGTCAGCCTCACTCTGTCGAGTGGCACAGCAGTCGGAGCGACGCAGGCGGCGCTGTCTTCTTGTCAGGTCGGTCAGTGGAGCGGCGAAGTGACTGTGGTCACTTCGGCTCTGTCGACTGAAGAGCGCTCGTCAGGATAAGGTGTCAGGCGATCCTTGCATTAAATGCTCCTGCGATACGGTCGGTCGGCGTGGCGATCTGGCCAAGGTTGCTTCTCGGCGAAGACTGGGCCTCGGGCGAGCCGAAGGTGTGTCCGTTGCTTGAGGGGGCCCTCGGGCGAGACGTGAATCCTCCGGGGTCGGCTGTCCTTGCCCAAGGCTGGGCTCGGGCGAGGTGAGATCGTGTCCCTTGAGTGGACTGAGCCTTGACCTTAATCGCACCCATTAGGCCTTTGCAGCTTTGTGCTGATGGGGGTTACCAGCTGAGATTAGCAGTCTTGGGGGTACCCCTAATTATGGTCCTCGACAGTAGCCCCCGAGCCTCGAAGGGAGTGTTGATACTCGCTTGGAGGCTTTCGTCGCACTCTTTTGCAAGGGGACCGGCCTTTCTCGGTTGCGTTTCGTTCCGGTGGGTGCGCGCGAGCGCACCCGCCGGGTGTAGCCCCCGAGGCCTCGAAGGAGTGGTTTGACTCCTTTGAGGTCTTAGTGCGTTTCGTGATGCTTCAGTCGGTCTGGTTGTTCCCTCATGCGAACTGGCCGTAGCCCGGGTGCATTGTCGAGTCCCAAGTTCTCGGGCTGGTATGTTGACGTTGTCAACAGTTTGGCCGGAGCCGGGTTTGCGAGAGCAGCCCCTGAGCCTCCACATAGAGCGAGAGGACGGTCAAGGACAGACTCGGCTTTTTTCATACGCCCCTGCGTCGCCTTTCCGCAAGGAGGAGGGGGGAAAGCGCCATGTTGCCCTCGGAGGGCGCCAAACATGGTGTCTCCAGTGAGTTGCTAATGGGTAATCTGAGTGGATGCCCGTGCCCCATTCGTTAGGGGTCGGCTAGTGGCCCGGAGGCGCGCTCCAAAAGTACCTGCGGGTGATTTGCCGGACCCGGTCCCCTTTTGATGGGGTCCGAGGGCTCGATGCCTCCCTCTGGTGGGATTCCGTTACAAAATCGTTCCCGTTGGTCTCGGAAATGTCCTAGGGTACCTCAGGAGCGTAGCCCGAGCCTTGGTTATGTATCGAACGTACCCTGGGTCATCCCTCGCTCTGCATCTGAGGCGGCTGTCGAACCCTTCGGGGGCCAGCCTACGAACCCCTGATCAGTAGTGGGCGCAGAGCCCGAGTGGCCTGATGCGGCCGTTGAACCCTTTCGAGGGGCCAGCCTTCGAACCTCTGACCAGTAGTGGGCGCGGAGCCCGAGTGCTCTGAGGCGGCTATTGTACCCTTCTGAGGGGCCAGCCTTCGAACCTCTTATCAGTAGGGGGGCTCGAGGCCCGCTTCCTTTGCGGAGAAGGATCCCTTTCGGAGTATCCCCTTTCCCGGTCCCTGTGGCAAGAGAGAGAAAGAGTAAGTGGAAAAGGATACGAAATCGAATGACGTGGCACACCTTTTTTGGCGCGGTCATTATGGCGGAGGTGAAGCGTCACCTGCTTCGTCTGCCAAAGGTGCCGCCTGTCCTGCCGCAGAGTTAATGCGACGGGACGAGTGGTTCGCGAGGCGGCCGTTGTGCGTGCACGAGCCGTTCAAGGAACGGGCGTCTCGCTTTGAGTTTTGAATCTCGCGGCGGGTTCGGGCGAAGTGTTGAACGGGTCTCGCCTGGGCCTTTATATATTCGGGAGAAGGACCGATGACGGTTCTTTACTCTGCTGCTCGCCTCCCACTTAGGTTTTCGCAACCCGAGGGAATAGCTAGATAAAGGAAACCGCGCACCTAGTCCTCTCCGCCGCCACCTCTTCTGCTTGGTGATGGCCGACCGGGTGACCATTATTTCACCGCGTGACCCATGGCCTTTCTCCACCGTCACGGCGGATGACCTGGAGGCCCTTGTTGCTGATGGTTTGCTTCGCCCTCTCTCCGGTGACTCGCAGCCGGAGTGGATGGCCCCTCCGAGCGGAGCCGCCCCGTCACCGCCGCCGGGGTATGTGGTGAGCTTCGTCTCCTTTCACGAGCGGGGGTTCGGAGTGCCGGCAAGCCGTTTTATGCGGGCGATTCTGCACGTCTACGGGGTGGAGCTGCACAACCTCAGTCCCAACTCCATCTCGCAAGCATCCATCTTCGCAGTGGTTTGCGAAGGATATTTGGGGATTGCCCCCCACTGGGACTTGTGGACCCATCTCTTCTCCGCAGAGCTTTTTGCCTCGCCGATGGGGGAGAGAAGAGTTCGTATGGCGGTGCGGGCCGACGGCTGCATCCTCCAGTTGAGGCAGGCGCGGGCGCTACAGTACATCCCTGCCATCCTTGCGTCTTCAAACAAAGGGTGGCAGCGCCGGTGGTTTTATCTCCGAAATGACGACGGGAGGCTCCCGTCATTTTCTCAACGAGTGGTGACCGCCGCCAGCGAGAACTGGCGCTATGGGGCCCCGCGCGACAGATAGAAGAATCTCCAGCCCCTTTTGAAGGCCCTGGAGGAGCTGCGAGAGGGAGGGCTCACCGCCGCGGGGGTGGTTGCCGCCATTCATCGCCGGAGGGTGCTCCCCTTGACGGAGCGGCGGCTGCCGCTTTGGGAGATGACGCCGGGGGTCGACCTGGAGGGTTTGCAGATGTCCTCGGACCCCCTTCCCACCGATGACCTCCACAAGCGGGTAGCCGGCACGGTAGGGAAGTTAGAGGCCGTCGCCTTTTCCCAGCCCTCGATGTGTCCCGATCGCGGGTGTGTATCTCTGGTGAGTATCCGCTCCTTCTTCCTTCTTCCATCGGATTGCCCTCGGTTCTCACAGCCGAGACTTTTTGTCTGTCTTCAGGAGGTAGGGCCTCACAAGCCTTCCCTGCCACCGGTCCCGGAGGACGCGGTGGACTGAGCTGCGCGGAGGGTCGCCGCGGAGAAGAGGAAGGAGAAGAAGGACGCGAAGAAGGCTCGGGCCCGCGAGCGGACGCGGGCTCGGGACGCCTTGGAAAGGCTCCGTCGTCGGCAAGAGAGGGATGGGCTCCCGAGGGAGCCGTCGCCAGAGACGCCTGACGACGACGACGACGATGAAGACGATGATGAAGACGATGACATGGCTGCCCGCCTCGGCCTCAGCCCGGATCTGAGGCTGGGCTAGGGGTCGTCGAGCCAGCCCCCAAGCGGGCTGGCACCATCGGTATCCGGGGCCGAGACGTCAGGGTCCCGGTCCGAAGAACAGGGGCAGGCCGAGGGGGTACTTGACCCCTTGGCCGAGGTAGTTGAGGTGACCTCGGGGAGTCAGGCCGAGCCGCCTGTTCCCCGAGAACCGTTGCCCGTGCCGACTGCGCAGGAGGGTGATCCTTGGGTCGTCGTGGCTGCGCCTGGGCAGTCCGTCCCTCGGGTGCCTCGGGCGCCCAAGGCAAGGATGGTACCGAAGCCGGCAGCGGGGCAGACCTCGGTGGTACCTTCGGGGATCGAGGTTCGAGAGACCTCCCCACAGGCATGATTGATCATGGCCCGAAGTGGGTAAGTATCTTAGGATATCTTCGTCCTGGCTCCTCCTTTGTATGTTCTGATCCTGGTTTTCCCTTTCTCCTTAGCAAGCGGAGGCACGGTTCGACCGATCTGGCTCCCCGGAAGGTCCTCAAGACGGCGTCGGCTTCTGCGGCTAGTGCCGCGCCGAGCCTCGCCGACCAGCTGACCTCCTCGCAAGACGCCCCAAAGCGGGGGGCTCAGGCGGCACCAGTTGTCGTGGGGCGAGCTCCCGAGGCTGACTCCTCTATCGAGGTGGCCGTTGCACTGGGGGAGGCTGCTAGCGCGGCTGTGGCCTTGGGCCCACCAGACGCGTTGCCGGCGCTGGCACCGGCTGCTGCCGAGGCCGTTGCCGTTCTGGCCGTGGAGTCACCCGTCGCCATCGATGCTGAGATGGCCGAGGCGCTGCTACCTGATGCCTCGGAGGAGGGTGGCGCGGAACCGCGACCCATCCTGGGGAGCGGCGGCCTCGTCCCCGCGCGGTGCAGTCCCGATGGGCGGCGTCAGTCGCTCCAGTTCTGGACCAGTGGGGCTTCGGATCCCCTCTTCGTTCTTGACGATGAGCGAGAGGAGCGGTCTTGGGACGGGCTTCGTGAGTGTGCCGAGGCAATGGTGGGGTCGCTTCGGTCGACCTTGGAGGTCCTTCGCAGGGACGTTCCCAAGATCCTCCAGGTAATGAGTTCAAGCATACCTTTCACGTGTTCACGACATTCTTTGTGACGCCCCGCTTCCTTTCCTCAGGATCTGACGGATCTAAGCGCCGCCAAGTCGTCGTTCATCCGCCACGAGGCCAATGTCTGGGGTTCACTGCGGTCCCTGAGGACCACGCTTGCCGGGGCTACCGAGCGCCTCTCCCAACGGAGCGCCGAGGTGGCGGACCTTCGGTTGCTCTGTGTCGATCTGGGAGTGGAGGCAGCGGCGGCACGCGCAGAGGCGCAGCGGCAGCAGTCGGAGCTTGGCCAGGTCATCGGCGAGCGGGACCAATCTCGGGGTCGGGCCGCCAAGGCTGAAAGCCGAGCTGAGGCTCTTGGAGTCCAGTTAGCCGAGGCGTCTGCTCGGGCCAGAGCCCTTGCGGCAGATCTAGCCGCGGCCCAAGCCGCATCCTCGGAGCTGCGTGCCCAAGCCGAAGGTATGTCTTGGATGTTTTAAGATTTTGATTCAGCTTCGTTCCTCAACCAGTGTTTGAAGTCTTCTGCTTTGGCTGTTTGCAGGGCTCGAGGCTGGCCTCGATGAGTCCACCAAGTCACTTGCCCAGGCGGCCGAGCAGAGGGAGGTCGACCACGCGGCCATGTCCGAGGCCATCTCAGCCTTCTGCCGGGTCTTTGGTTTTGACGACGTCCCCTCGGGAAGCTCCCCTCAGAGTCGCCTGCAGGCCTTGGGTGACCACGCGCGCGGCAGACTCCGCGAGGCGCTGCACCACGGCGTCAGGCGGGCCTTCGCCGTGCTCGCTTCCCACTATGACGTGGATCTGGAGCGGGTCAGCGAGGGGTATTGCCTTCCTGACGAAGATGAAGCTGCCCTGGCCGAAGTCCAGAGGCTTGACGCGGCCCCCGCAGGCCCAAGTGCAGTGCTGGCGACCACCTTCGAAGCAGAGATCCACCCGCTCGCGCCGTCGTTCGAGGCCGGGGCGGTTCTCGCCGAGGGTGGGGACGAAGCCGAGGGCGCGGCTCCTTCTCCAAGCGACACCTGATTCTGCCGGAGCAGTTTATTTTGAATGCATATGTGTCTTTTGCGGCCGCCGAGGCCCGAACACTTTATTATCGTAATATAAGGTTGTGTCGCTTTTCCTCCTGTTTTGCGTATCCGGACTCGTTCGTAAGTAGCAGGATTGCTTACCCAAGTAAGAGTTATTTTTCGTGGTAGGCGACGAGTGAGGTATCCGTATCCCAGAGGCGTAGGAATCCCTCGGCTCGGTCGGCCTTGCCACTTACATGCACCCTTATTCGTTTCTTGGGGTCCTGTTACTGATATAGCCGGGAGACGCGAAAGTCTTTTTGATGGAAGACCCTTTTTTCGTGGAAAATTTTGACGCGGAGGGGGTTCGCCCCTTCTAGCCCCCGAGGGAGGGTCGGGCTTTGCCGAGGCAAGGCTGACCCTTCCTTGATGGTTAGACTTTATATGTGAACGAGGTGTACGAACGACTTGAAAGCATCTTAAGGGTAGAAGCGACGTAGCTGTTGGATGTTCCAAGCGTTGCTGTAGACCTCGCCTTGACTGTTGGCCAGCTTGTATGTCCTGGGCTTCAAAACCTTGGCGATGACGAACGGCCCTTCCCAGGGAGGCGTTAGCTTGTGCCGCCCTCGGGCGTGTTGTCGCAGCTAAAGCACCAAGTCGCCCACCTGGAGGTCTTGGGACCGAACCCCTCGGGCGTGGTAGCATCGCAGGGAATGCTGATACCGCGC
The DNA here is from genome assembly GCA_029449295.1 of Zea luxurians. Taxonomy (NCBI): domain Eukaryota; kingdom Viridiplantae; phylum Streptophyta; class Magnoliopsida; order Poales; family Poaceae; genus Zea; species Zea luxurians. Next base: position 873,451 of record JAOPSE010000118.1, on the reverse strand, counting down.
CGAGTGTAGTAAGGCCATGTCCCGAGCCTCTTCCAGCTGGTCCAGTGAGTCTTCTCGGTTGGTCTAGTTGCTTCGGTCGTCGTACGCCCTCGTCCTCGGGGCACCGTATTCTATGTCTGTGGGCAAGATGGCCTCGGCCCCATAGACTAGAAAGAATGGTGTGAAGCCCGTGGCTCGGCTCGGCGTTGTCCTCAGACTCCAGACCACCGAGGGGAGTTCCTTCATCCATCGCCTGCCAAACTTGTTGAGGTCGTTGTAGATCCTTGGCTTGAGTCCTTGCAGAATCATGTCGTTGGCACGTTCTACCTGCCCATTTGTCATGGGGTGAGCCACAGCGGCCCAGTCCACCCAGATGTGGTGATCCTCGCAGAAGTCCAGGAACTTTCTGCCGGTGAACTGGGTGTCGTTGTCGGTGATGATGGAGTTCAGGACCCCAAAGCGATGGATGATGTTGGTGAAGAATGCCACCGCCTGTTCGGACCTGATGCTGTTTAGGGGTCGGACCTCGATCCACTTGGAGAATTTGTCGATGGCGACTAGCAGGTGCGTGTAGCCCCGGGTGCCTTCTTCAAGGGACCGACGAGGTCCAGACCCCACACAGCAAACAGCCAGGTGATGGGTATTGTTTGCAGAGCCTGAGCGGGCAGGTGGGTCTGCCTTGCGTAGAATTGACACTCTTGGCAGGTGCGGACAATTCTAGTGGCGCCGGCCACCGCGGTCGGCCAGTAGAAACCTTGTCGGAAAGCGTTTCCAACAAGGGCTCGAGGCGCTACGTGATGGCCGCAAGCCCCCCGAGTGTATCTCTTGTAATAACTCCTGACCTTCGGTGATGGATATGCATGGCTGGAGGATGCCTGAGGGGCTGTGGTGGTAGAGCTCCTTCCCGTCCCCCAGCAAGACGAATGACTTGGCGCGCCGCGCTAGTCGCCGAGCTTCGGCTCGGTCGAGGGGCAGCTCTCCTCGGTGGAGATATTGCAGGTACGGGGTCTGCCAGTCTCGATTAGGCAGGACCCCATTCCGCTCTTCCTCGACGCGCAGTGCCTCACCCTCAGGGGCCGAGGGTGCCTCGGGCTGAGCCGAGGGTGCCTCGGGCAGGGCCGAGACCTTCTCGGGCTCAGGCGTGTTGTCGGTCTTGACTGAGGGTTGATGTAGGTCTCGGGAGAATACGTCGAGAGGAACCGTTGTCCGTCCCGAGGCTATCTTAGCCAGCTCGTCCGCAGTCTCGTTGTATCGTCGGACGATGTGGTTGAGCTCGAGCCCATAGAACTTGTCCTCCAGGCGCCGAACTTCATCGCAGTAGGCTTCCATCTTCGGGTCGCGGCAGTGGGAGTTCTTCATGACTTGGTCGATGACAAGCTGCGAGTCACCGCGAGCGTCGAGGCGTCAGACCCCTAGCTCAATGGCGATGCGCAACCCGTTGACTAGAGCCTCGTACTCAGCCACGTTGTTGGACGCCGGGAAATGGAGGCGCAGCACATAGCGGAGGTGCTTCCCGAGGGGCGAGATGAAGAGCAGGCCCACGCCTGCCCCTGTTTTCATCAGCGACCCGTCGAAAAACATGGTCCAGAGTTCCGGTTGGATCGGAGCTGCTGGAAGCTAGGTGTCGACCCATTCAGCCACGAAGTCCGCCAAGACTTAGGACTTGATGGCCTTCCGAGGGGCGAACGAGATCGCTTCGCCCATGATCTCCACCGCCCACTTTGCAATCCTACCCGAGGCCTCTCGGCGCTGGATGATCTCCCCCAGGGGGAAGGATGACACCACAGTCACCGGATGAGACTCGAAGTAGTGTCGCAACTTCCGCCGCGTCAGAATCACCGCGTACAACAGCTTCTGAATTTGTGGGTAGCGGATCTTGGTCTCGGACAGTACCTCACTGATGAAGTAGACCGGCCTCTGGACGGGCAATGCATTCCCTTCTTCTTGTCTCTCAACCACGATCGCGATGCTGACCACCTAAGTGGTAGCGGCGACGTAGATCAAGAGGGCTTCTCCGGCAGTGGGAGGCACCAAGATGGGTGCATTCATGAGGAGCGCCTTCAGGTTCCCGAGGGCTTCCTCGGCCTCAGGGGTCCAAGTGAAGCACTCGGCCTTTCTTAAGAGGCGATACAGAGGTAGGCCTCTTTCGCCGAGGCGTGAGATGAAGCGGCTCAGAGCTGTAAGGCATCCCATGACCCTCTGTACACCTTTCATGTCCTTGATGGCCCCATGTTGGTGATGGCCACGATTTTCTCCGGGTTGGCCTCAATCCCCCGCTCGGAGACGATGAACCCCAAGAGCATGCCTCGGGGGACCCCGAAGACGCACTTCTCAGGATTGAGATTTACGCCTTTCGCCTTGAGACACCGGAATGTCGTGTCAAGGTTGGAAAGGAGGTCAGAGGCAAAGGTATAATATAGGTTTCGTTTTTGCCAGTCTTGAGGTGTTTAGAGAAGATACCTGACCGGATTAGTAGGCTAGATAGTCGTACTATTAAGAGGGGTCAATGACATTGATCTGTGTAAAGCTTAGTGCCTCATAGAGCATCAAGTAGTTGCATTTGCATGAGGACTAACAACGCTTCAAATTTCTTAAGTTAAAAGTTCTTTCAAAAGCAAGTTTGAAAAATTGCAAAGTCTTGATGTGCGGACCGTCCGGGCTTTGAGGGCGGACTGTCCGCGATCCACCAGAGGGGTCCAAAGTCTGACCACTTCTGAAGCCACTTTGTTCTATTGCACTACGGACCGTCCAGGCCTTAGGGCCGGACCGTCCGCAGTCATGACCAGAGAAGGCTGGTTTCGGGCCAGTCTCTGAATTATAGCGCGGATCGTCCGACTGTGTTGGGCGGACAGTCCGCAAGTGTCAAACATGTTTTGGACAGGGACTGTGTGATTTTGTAGATTTGTACTATGGACTGTCTGGGGGACTAGTCCAAATAGTACTGTCTCAGGTCACGGGCCGTCCGACCTTATAGGCGGACGGTCCGCCCGTGTTAATTGTTCTTGGTCAGAGGTTCGGGTACCTCATGCTGCCAGGTCACGGACGGTCCGGCCTTGGAGGGCGGACTGTCCGGACCCACCTTTTCTGACAGCTCTGACAGTTTTCAAACGGGAATTATAGCCGTTATATGTACGGAGGACCGTCCGGCCCTAGGGCGCGGACCGTCCGCGTGTGCGCAGAACTGGTACTTTTTGCACATAACAGTTGGATTTTGATGGGGGTCTATAAATAGAAGGGTAGCTCATGTGAGAGAGCTCTCTTGGCTATTCCTTGCACACATTAAGCTCATTTGTGATCCTCCAACTCACTCTCTCACACTCTTTGCTTGAGATTGCATTCTAGTGAGAGATTGAGGGTTCCTAGTGCATTTGCATCATTCGGTGATTCTTGAGGCACTAGGTGGTACACCGAGCAAGCATCATTGGCTTATTACTCTTGGAGGTTGCTGCCTCCTAGACGACTCAGGTGATTGTCTCCGTCGAGCTCTCCAAGAAGATTGTGGAGAAGCCGCGGTGTTGATTGTGAGGGGTTCGCGCCTACCTCGCCGGAGCGGCAAAGGTGACATTAGTGGAATCGAGGTATTGAGTGATTTCTTGTCCACTTGGCTCAAAGATCAAGCCGTGTCTTGATAGAGGAGCAAGTGAGAGCTTGAAGTCCACCTCAACGTGGATTAGGGGTGATCGGCAAATCACCGATACCACGGGATAAATTTCGGTGTCTCTACCTTCTTGCATTACTTATTGCCTTGCAAGTGATTACTGTTTTGCATATTGTTCCTCAAGTATTCAATCACCGTAGTTGTTTCTCATACATTGTTTACTTGTTGTCACTAGAGAATTTATTCCTCTTGTTATATTGATTAAATTTACCTAGTGTTTTTTATTTTAGTCAAAACCGCCTATTCACCCCCCCCCCTCTAGCCGGTGTCCTAGATCCTACAAGTGGTATCAGAGCCTAGGACTCCATTGTTTGTGGATCTAATCATCCCGGAGTGGGACAAAATGGCTAGTAACAATAATGTGCACATTGGGAAGCCACCGCATTTTGATGGGAATAATTATGACTATTGGAAAATAAGAATGTCAATGCATCTTAGAGCAATGGGTGGGAAAATTTGGCCAATTGTCAGGGATGGACTTGTTGTGTTGAAAGAAGATGAACCATCTGCTAGTGATAATTAGAATATCCTCACAAATGATCAAGCCATGAATGTCTTTTATGATGCTCTTGATATAAATGAGTTCAATCGTATCAAAAATCTCACAACCGCTCATGAGATTTGGATTAAGCTAATGGAAATTCATGAAGGAACTACAATTGTGAAGAGTGCCAAACTATATGTGTGCAAAGGGAAGTTTGAGCAATTTATTATGAAGGAAGATGAGAGTGTATCCGATATGTTCAATCGGTTAAATGAGATAGTAAATGAACTCAAGGGACTTGGTTTCAATGTACCGTATGTGGATTTCACTCACAAGTTCCTTAAATCACTTCCGGAGAAATATGAGACCATTGTGACAATGTTAGTAAGGAGTGATCTATCTACAACTTCTCCAACCGAAGTATTGGGAGAAATTCTCACTCAAGATATATTTAAGAAGTCACAAGCCGATGCTTTAAGTTTGGCAAAGAAGGTGAAAAATGAATCAATTGCTCTCAAAGCTAAGGCCTCAAAGGCAATTGAAAAGGAAGATAGTAATGATGAAGAAAATGAAAGTGAGAGTGATGGTGACATGGCTCTATTTGTAAGGAAATTCAATAAATTCATGAAGATGGAGAGAGGTCAACCTAGGAGAGGTCAAACATCAAGAAGAAATGCTTTCAATGATAGAAAGTGTTTTGAGTGTGGGGAACCCGGTCACATTGCCATGAATTGCCCAAGCAAGAAGAAGAAGGGCAAAGATGAAAGTGACAAGAAGAAAAAGAAATACTATAACAAGAAGAAAGATGGCAAAGCCTACTTAGTTGAATGGGACTCGGATGATAGCTCGGATGATGATGATGATGACACCTCATCCAAGCTTAATGCCGGAATTGCCATCAAGGAAGCTCCCTCACTCTTCTCATCCCCCCATTGTCTCATGGCAAAGGGAGATGCTAAGGTAAAAATCATCACCAATTTAAATGATATAAATGATGATGATGATATCGATGATGTTGATGATGATGGCTATTCATATGATGATCTTGTTAGAATGTTAGGTGAGGCCGATGACTACATGCACAAAGAAAAAGAAAAATTTAAGACTTTGAAGGAATTGTATAAAAACCTCCAAGTGTCTTTTGAGGAGCTCAAGACCTCTCACAATGAACTAAAAGAAAATTGTGAGAAGCTTGCGGATGCTCAAAAATCGTCTATTGTGCATGAAGTTGAGGTGGTCACTAAGGATGTTTGAGTCACTTGTGACTTACTTGATAGTCTTACAAGTGAACCACTACCTACTAACTCTATTTGTGATAAATGCAAAATTTCTCTCAGTGATAACATTGCTCTTGATGAATCAAAAATTATTGTTTAGAATGAAGTGTTAGTAGATAGAGTAAACACTCTAACTCATGACCTAGAAAAGGCATATGGTGGTAAGGCTAAATTGGATTTCATATTGGGAAGTAAATGGTGCTCTCTTAACCGTGAAGGTCTTGGATATGTTCCCAAGAAAGGAAAGAATGATTTTGTAAAGCAAAAGACATTGTTTGTGAAAGAATGTGACAAAGTGTGTCACAAGTGTCACAAGAAGGGACATGTTAAGAAAAATTGTCCCAAGTTCAAAAATGTATCCTCCACTTGTTTTGAGCATTGTTATGTTCTTTCTCATAATGCAAAAGGTGTTCATGCTAAATTTGTTGGTACTTCAATTGTTGGAAACAAAAAGAAAGCTATTTGGGTGCCAAAGACCTTGGTCACTAACATCCAAGGACCCAAGCAAGTTTGGGTACCTAAAAGAGATTGATTTCCTTTTGTAGGTAAACTACAAGGCGGGATGGAATCATTGGGTGTTAGATAGTTGATGCACTCAACACATGACCGGAGATATGAAAATGTTTACCCAAATGAGTGAGGAAGATTGCTCAAATTATGATAGTATCACATTTGGAGATAATCGCAAAGGAAAGGTTAAAGGTTTGGGTAAAATTGCTATTTCAAATGATCATTCCATATCAAATGTGCTCTTGGTTGAGTCTTTGAATTTCAATTTACTTTCCGTAGCTCAATTATGTGATTTAGGATTTAGTTGCAATTTCACGGTTGAAGATGTTATTATCTCTAGTGTTGATGGTAGCAATCTTAAGTTTAAAGGTTTTAGACATGAAAATCTTTATCTTGTTGATTTCTCATCTAATGAGGCAAAGCTCACAACTTGCCTATTCTCAAAAGCTTCACTAGGTTGATTATGGCATAGAAGACTTGGTCATGTTGGAATGAAGCAACTCAATCGGTTAACCAAGCATGACTTAGTTCGTGGCTTAAATGATGTGAAGTTTGAGAAGAACAAATTGTGTAGCTCTTGTCAAGCCAGGAAGCAAGTGGCAAACACTCATCCAAATAAAAGTCAAATGTCCACTCATCGACCTTTGGAATTACTTCACATGGATTTATTTGGGCCCACATCTTTTGTAAGTATTGGTGGTAATTCTTATTGTCTTGTGATCGTTGATGATTATTCAAGATTTACTTGGGTTTTATTTTCTTCGAGACAAATCTAATGTGTTTGAAACATTCAAGTCATTTGCTATATTGGCTCAAAATCAATTTGATTTTGACATCAAAAAGGTTAGAAGTGATAATGGGTCGGAATTCAAAAATGCAAGAATTGATGAATATTGTGATGACAAGGGTATTAAACATGAATTCTCTTCCAAATATACCCCGGAACAAAACGGTATTGTTGAAAGAAAGAATAGAACTCTCATTGATATGGCTAGGTCTATGTTAGCGGAATATAATATATCAGATTCTTATTGGGCCGAGGCAATAAATACCGCTTGTCATTCATCAAATAGACTATATTGTCACAAGCTTTTGAAGAAAACTCCATATGAATTGCTCATTGGTAGAAAGCCAAATATCTCATATTTTAGGGTATTCGGTTGCAAATGTTATATTTTAAGAAAGGGGAGCCGGCTTTCTAAATTTGAGAAGAAATGTGATGAGGGTTTTCTTCTTGGATATTCATCAAATAGTAAAGCTTATAGAGTCTTCAACAAAACTCATGGTATTATCGAAGAAGCATATGATGTTGAATTCGATGAAACAAATGGGTCTCAAGATGAGAGTGATAATCTTGATGATGTTGGTGGAACTCAATTGATAAATGCAATGAAAACAATGGCCATTGGTGAAATAAAGCCAAAGGAAGATGATGATGAAAATAGTGTGGTTGTCATTCCTTCATCCTCAACTATAAATGAGGAAGATCACCAAAGCCAACAACATGATGAAACTATGGATACTCATGATCAAGGTACTTCAAGACATTCGGTTCCTCCTAATGCTTCAACTAGCAATTATCAAACGGTATCAAGAATTCATCATTCCATTGTGAAGGATCACCCGATTGATCAAATTGTGGGTGATATTAGTAAGGGTGTTCAAACTCGCTCTCGCATAGCTTCATTTTGTGAACATTTCTCTTTCGTATCTTGTATGGAACCTAACCGTGTAGATGAAGCTCTACTTGATGTTGATTGGGTGAATGCAATGCATGAAGAATTAAATAACTTCGCTCGAAATGAAGTTTGGGAGCTTGTTGAGAGACCAAAGAACCACAATGTTATTGGTACAAAATGGGTGTTTCGCAACAAGCACAATGAAGATGGTGTGGTAGTAAGAAACAAGGCAAGATTAGTTGCACAAGGATATACTCAAATTGAGGGATTGGATTTTGGGGAGACATTTGCTCCCGTGGCAAGATTAGAAGCAATCCGGATTCTTCTTGCTTATGCTTGTGCACATAATATCAAGCTCTACCAAATGGATGTAAAGAGTGATTTTCTAAATGGTAAGATTAGTGAACTAGTGTATGTTGAACAACCTCCCGGTTTTGAGGACCCCAAAAGACCTAACCATGTGTTCAAGCTTTCTAAAGCTCTCTATGGGCTTAAGCAAGCTCCACGCGCTTGGTATGAAAGGCTTAAGGATTTCTTGCTTTCCAAAGACTTCAAAATTGGGAAGGTTGACACTACTCTATTCACTAAAAGAATTGGCAAAGACTTATTTGTTTGTCAAATCTATGTTGATGATATTATTTTTGGATCTACTAATGAATTATTTTGTGAGGAATTCGGAAAAATGATGTCAAAAGAATTTGAAATGTCCATGATAGGAGAATTGAGCTTCTTCCTTGGCCTTCAAATCAAGCAATTGAAAGATGGAATTTTTATAAGTCAATCAAAATATTTGAAGGACATGCTCAAGAAGTTTGGCTTGGAAAATGCAAAGCCTATCAAGACTCCAATGGCAACAAATGGTCATCTAGACTTAGATGAAGGAGGTACTATGGTTGATCAAAAACTTTATCGCTCAATAATTGGTAGTTTGCTTTATATTACCGCATCTAGGCCCGATGTTATGTTTAGTGTATGCATGTGTGCTCGATTTCAAGCTTCACCTAGAGAGATTCACTTGAAGGCCGCTAAAAGAATTCTAAGATATTTGAAGTATACTCCCAATATTGGTCTATGGTATCCCAAAGGTTCTCAATTTGAATTAATTGGATATTCGGATTCGGACTATGCGGGGTGCAAAGTTGATAGAAAAAGCACATCCGGTTGTTGTCAATTTCTTGGTAGATCTCTTGTTTCATGGTCTTCTAAAAAACAAAATTCGGTTGCTCTCTCTACCGCCGAAGCGGAATATATATCGGCTGGAAATTGTTGTGCTCAACTATTATGGATGAAACAAACTTTGTTGGATTATGGGATTATCTTCAAGAATGTGCCTCTCATGTGTGATAATGAGAGTGCGGTAAAATTGGCTACCAATCCGGTCCAACACTCAAGAACTAAGCATATTGATATACGACATCACTTCTTAAGGGATCATGTTGGAAAGGGAGATATCTCTATTTATTCCATTGGCACGGATGATCAATTAGCAGACATTTTTACAAAGCCTTTGGATGAAACAAGATTTTGTTCTCTAAGAAGTGAAATGAATGTGATCGATCTCTCAAATGTGGCTTGAAGTTGATCACGCATGTGTCGTGTTGCATTTCGATTCTAAATATGCTCTTCATGCTATTTATTTGGTATTATTGATGCATTTTTCATTCTAAATTGTTCTAGATAGTTTAATACAAAAATTTGCATTACTCAATTACATAATATGTATATGCATGCATACTAACTCTTGGATTGGTCGAAATGTCCATATATGAGCACCAATTCGAAATTGAAATTCAAAATCAGAAAGTGGACAGACATTGGAAAACTGAGTATCAGGCTGCGGACCGTCCGCCCATGGACCGCGGACCGTCCGCCCATGGACCGCGGACCGTCCGCAGCATCAGGAACTGGACAGTCCGATCAGCAACGCAGACAGTCTGACCTCATCAGGGCACGGACCGTCCACCGCCCCTGCGCGGACCGTCCGCGACAGGCAGTAAAATCGGGCAGAGGCCGCAGACTTGTCATTTGTGTTCTTTGCCCTTCTCTCTTGCTCTCCACTCGCCAAATAGTCTCCTTTGTCGATTGTGCGCGGACGGAGAAGTGACGTTGCGCACGGACAGTCCGACAGCTTGTGGAAACATTCAATCAACATGTCTTCATCACGGTATTTCATAATATTGTGGATTTCATCAAATCTCTTAATTTTTTAGATTATTCGGATTTCCTATCTGATCTAGAATTGAGCAGTAGTTTTACAAATCTGATTGGTGGGATTGTTAGTACTACTCACTATGAATGTTGTGCAAATTTTTGAACTCGTTGGGATGGGTATTCTCTGCAAAATCATCAATTCAACATTTGTGGCGGTTAGGGTTCCTTGGAGTCGCCCCTGGTCGGTCGCGGATCGTCCGCCTGGTGGGCGCGGACCGTCCGAACCTCTGGAGCGGACAGTCCGGCCCCCTGGCGTGGACAGTCCGGCCCCCTGGCGCGGACCGTCCAGACCCTGGCAAAGCAAAGCAGTTCTATTCCTTTTATTATGGTGTTTGGTATCAACTTCTCATCTATGGATGTCTGTCACATTATTGCAGTGGTTTTGGTGGTCTCCGCAAGAAACTTGCAGGTCGCTTTAAATCAAAGCGCCCTCGTGGAGATGACGCTGATTATACACCAACCACTGATTCAGAGGCCCAATCCTCAGCTGGGGGCACTGAATCTATGGATACTGAAGACTTTCCTCATGTCCATCCCGATTATCCCATTGACACTACAGGATAGACATATCCAAAGCGGAGGTTTTCTATGGCTGAGTACTGCTCAAGGCGGACTATGAACCAATACACTCTGCCATCTGACACCAATGTTCAATTCTTCCATACTCAGCTGCAGTTTGATGTTTTCTGGGGCACCTTGGTGGATACAAATTTTCATAAACATCAGGTGATTGATTGGTCTTTCATGCTAGGTCAATCAGTTATGGAGGGTCTGATCCCTAAGTTTGAGACGTGTGGACTGTATCAGTTTATGGGGCAACGTACAGACTTCAGTGAAATGGCTGTCAAGCAATTCCTGGCCACCTCAGAGATTGATATAGAAGAAGAATCCATCACCTGGATGACTGGCTTCAAGCGCTATTCTGCCTCTTTTGTTGACTTTGCTACTGCCAACAGTCTGGATTATGGCACCATTTCAGCTGGCCTGGATCTCTACACTGAGGATAATTTTGAGGACTTTGTGCAATTCTATGAGCCAGCAAGGCTGGGAATACCCAGGAGGTTTGGAGAGACAGCAGGACTCAAGCATCATCCTGCTGTGATCAACAAGATTGCCAGAGTCACTATTCTTCCCAAGAGTGGGGATAAGAGAAAAATACGGGACAAATTCTGGAATATTATCCATCACATCATGAATGGTGAGGTAATGAATGTTGTTCTATTCATGATGAGACAGCTCAATGATTTGAAGATGGACAAGAACCAAAATTTAGCTTATGCTCCTTATATTATGGCTCTCATCAAAGCCAAGACAAGATTTGAGGGGCCTTGCGAGGTTGTTCACACACCGTTCAGACCTTTTAAGAATGAGATAGGGTTTCTCACCAGGCCACTCACTCCCTTCCCAGATAATGAGGAAGACCCCGGCTATGATGCAGGAGCAGATCCTGCTGTTGAGGTCGAGCAGATGCCTCCTCCTCCACCTCCTCCTCAGCCTCAGTAGTATTGGCAGCCTGGTCCAGGCTACTTTGATCCATATTTTCACAATATGCAGCAGGGGCTTGAGACCCATATTGATACTCGCTTTGAGGGCATGATGACACATGTGGATCACCGCCTAGATGACATGCAGTCTCGCTTTGACAGTAACTGGGATGCGCTCAACTCTGAGTTTTCTGAGTTTCGTGATCACATTCACACTAATGTCACTGATCCTATCATGACCAGGCTGAATAATATGCAGCAAAGTTTTCAAGATAACATGGGTGCTCTCTCCAGCCAATTTGACAATCTTTCTACAAATGACAGCATGCATGATATCAGTCAGAGGCAGCAGCAACTCCAGCAAGATTTTGGCCAGTTCTCCTCTCTTTTTGACACATTCAGCACTCACTACTACAACATGCATCCTCCTCCCAGTGATCAGTGAGGCCTCTCCTTTGTGGCAATTGATGCCAAAGGGGGAGAGAAGTGCTGAGAAGAGAAGTTGTCAGATGTCACATTCAGGGGGAGTTGTTGGTCTATGTGGACATTATGACCGTGCATATGCATATTTACCTTTTCATGTCGCATGCATTAGTTTATGTCTTATGCATTTGGAACTGGCTTGAACTGTTAACTCTATGTCATATTTCTGTGGACAATTATCTGTAATATTCTGTGGGTTGAACTATGTTTTAGTTCAAATTACTCTGTGTGTGGTTAATCGAGGAATGGTTATAATTGTTGCGCTTACTCTACGTATCATCTCTTGTATGCCTCGATAACCATGATTGTAGGAAAGTCTCCATCAAACTCCGATATATTATGGGTGTTATATCTTCAGCTTCAAATAATCCTGCACACACTTAGGGGGAGCCTTTCTTACATACTGAGTTTTTATTGGGATTTATCTATCTCTCGGACAGAACTTCAAATCAAGATAAGTCCTATGAAACTCATCTCCAAAATCTATCTTATACCTTAGGTATGAGGGAGATTTGGAAAAACTAAACTTCTCTTTAATATATTGTGTAGTGTTGTTATCAATTACCAAAAAGGGGGAGATTGTGAATCATCTAGGCCCCTTTGGTGATGTTTTGGTAATTAATGACAACTGCTTGTGGACTAACGATTCTTGGAGAAATAAGAATGCAGGGTTGGACCACATAGAACAAGAAATATTGGAGAATCATAAGCATTGGTTGTGGATCAGATAAAAGCAAAGGTATAATATAGGTTTCGTTTTTGCCGGTCTTGAGGTGTTTAGAGAAGATACCTGACCGGATTAGTAGGCTAGATAGCCGTACTATTAAGAGGGGTCAATGACATTGATCTGTGTCAAGCATAGTGCCTCATAGAGCATCAAGTAGTTGCATTTGCATGAGGACTAACAACGCTTCAAATTTCTTGAGTTAAAAGTTCTTTCAAAAGCAAGTTTGAAAAATTGCAAAGTCTTGATGCGCGGACCGTCCAGGCTTTGAGGGCGGACTGTCCGCGATCCACCAGAGGGGTCCGAAGTCTGACCACTTCGAAAGCCACTTTGTTCTATTGCACTACGGACCGTCTGGGCCTTAGGGCCGGACCGTCCGCAGTCATGACCAGAGAAGGCTGGTTTCAGGCCAGTCCCTGAATTATAGCGCGGATCGTCCGGCTGTGTTGGGCGGACAGTTCGCAAGTGTCAAACATGTTTTGGACAGGGACTGTGTGATTTTGTAGATTTGTACTACGGACTGTCCGGGGGACTAGTCCGGACAGTACTGTCTCAGGTCACGGACCGTCTGGCCTTATAGGCGGACGGTCCACCCGTGTTAATTGTTCTTGGTCAGAGGTTCGGGTACCTCATGCTGCCAGGTCGCGGACGGTCCGGCCTTGGAGGGCGGACTGTCCGGACCCACCTTTTCTGACAGCTCTGACAGTTTTCAAACGGGAATTATAGCCGTTATATGTACGGCGGACCGTCCGGCCCTAGGGCGCGGACTGTCCGCGTGTGCGCAGAACTGGTACTTTTTGCACATAACGGTTGGATTTTGATGGGGGTCTATAAATAGAAGGGTAGCTCATGTGAGAGAGCTCTCTTGGCTATTCCTTGCACACATTGAGCTCATTTGTGATCCTCCAACTCACACTCTCACACTCTTTGCTTGAGATTGCATTCTAGTGAGAGATTGAGGGTTCCTAGTGCATTTGCAGCATTCGGTGATTCTTGAGGCACTAGGTGGTACACCGATCAAGCGTCATTGGCTTATTACTCTTGGAGGTTGCCGCCTCCTAGATGGCTCGGGTGATTGTCTCCGTCGAGCTCTCCAAGAAGATTGTGGAGAAGCCGCGGTGTTGATTGTGAGGGGTTCGCGCCTACCTCGCCGGAGCGGCAAAGGTGACATTAGTGGAATCGAGGTATTGAGTGATTTCTTGTCCACTTGGCTCAAAGATCAAGCCGTGTCTTGATAGAGGAGCAAGTGAGAGCTTGAAGTCCACCTCAACGTGGATTAGGGGTGATTGGCAAATCACCGATACCACGGGATAAATTTCGGTGTCTCTACCTTCTTGCATTACTTATTGCCTTGCATTACTTATTGCCTTGCAAGCGATACCACGGGATAAATCTCCAACGTGGATTAGTGAGAGCTTGAAGTCCACCTCAAGTATTCAATCACCGTAGTTGTTTCTCATACATTGTTTACTTGTTGTCACTAGAGAATTTATTCCTCTTGTTATATTGATTAAATTTACCTAGTGTTTTTTATTTTAGTCAAAACCGCCTATTCACCCCCCCTCTAGCCGGTGTCCTAGATCAACACGCGATGAGTGGACGCCTCGGGGACATCTTCCGGCTGGCGGCCCTGGGGCTGCTTGTCCGTCCGGAAGATGGCCTCAACCGCCTCCTGGCCAGAGGCGAACTTGGTGGCGATGTCCATCAGCTCGCTCGCCCTAGTGGGGGTCTTGCGACCCAGCTTGCTCACCAGGTCGCGGCAGGTGGTGCCGGCGAGGAACGCGTCGATGACGTCCGAGTCGGTGACGTTTGGCAGCTCTGTGCGCTGCTTCGAGAATCGCCGGATGTAGTCCCGGAGAGACTCTCCCGGCTGCTGGCGGCAGCTGCGGAGATCCCAGGAGTTCCTAGGGCGCACGTACGTGCCCTGGAAGTTGCTGGCGCAGGCTTGGACCAGGTCGTCCCAGTTGGAGATCTGCCCCGGAGGCAGATGCTCCAGCCAGGCTCGAGCGGTGTCGGAGAGGAACAGGGGGAGGTTGCGGATGATGAGGTTGTCATCGTCCGTTCCACCCAGCTGGCAAGCCAGTCGGTACTCCGCGAGCCACAGTTCCGACCTCGTCTCCCCCGAGTACTTTGTGATGGTAGTCGGGGTTCGGAACCGGGTAGGGAACGGCGCCCGTTGTATGGCCCGGCTGAAAGCCTATGGACCGGGTGGTTCGGGTGAGGGGCTCTGATCCTCCCCGCTATCGTAGCGTCCCCCATGCCTGGGGTGGTAGCCTCGGTGCACCCTCTCGTCGAGGTGGGCTCGACAGCTGCGGTGGTGGTGCTCGTTGCCGAGGTGACCTAGGGCCGCAGGCGCTGTGTTGCGTGTGCACCTGGTGTGGACCGAGGCTTCCCGCATGAATCGGGAAGTCGCGGCGCGATGCTCCGAGGGGTACCCTTGCCTTCGGGAGGCAGAGCTTTCGGCCCGTCGGACCGCGGCATCCTCCAGGAGATTCTTGAGCTCTCCCTGGATACGCCGCCCTTCGGTGGTAGATGGTTCCGGCATCGCGCGGAGAAGTAGTGCTGCTGCAGCCAGGTTCTGGTCGACCCCACTAGAAGCCGGTGGTGGCCTTGCCCTGACGTCGTCGGCAATGCGGTGTCGGATGCCCTAGGGTAGATGACGCGCTTCTCCGGCTGGAGCTTGGTCTGCCCATTCCTACCCGATGTTCCGTCGGAACGGCTCAAGTGTTCCTGCTCCCTCGTCGAGCCTGGCCTGCATCTCGCGGATATGCTCGAGCTGTGCGTCCTGACCCCCCGCAGGGACTGGGACCACAGCTAGCTCCCGAAGGATGTCAACGCGAGGCGCAGGCCTAGGGGGATCGCCGTTTTCCGGCATACCAAGATGGTTGCCTTCGCCGGGACCCCCTAGATCGACGTGGAAACATTCACGACTTGGGCCGCAGTCCTCGTCGCCGAAGCTGCGGCTACCGTCGGAACAATCGGAGAGGCAGTAGTCGCATGCGGTCATGAAGTCCCGCATGGCACTGGGGTTACCGTGCCCAGAGAAATCACAACAAAAGTCGGGCTCGTCATCTTCCTCGGACCCCGAGGGTCCGTAGGTCGAGACGGCCGTCAGCCGGTCCCAGGGTGACCGCATATGATACCCCGGAGGGTTTGAACATGCCCTTATAAAAGCGTCCACCAAAGCGGGGTCGCTCGGTGGGTCGCAGCTGGATCTAAAAGGCACGAGATGGGAACCGGTCGGTACCTCTTGGTCGACAGGCGGTGACAAAGTCGCATCAGGGGCGGACTGCACCGTCGTCTCAGGTACGAGGGTGACGCCCAGCAAGTCCCTCGCGAGCGTGCTGGCGTCGTTCGTTCGCTTGGAGTTGGTGTGTTGTGGGGAAACGACGCTCGTCTTCGTCTCAGACGCGAGGTCATCGCCCGACGTGTCCCCCGTTGGGGCGCCGGCGCCGTCGACTCGCTCGACAGCCGATGAGGTGCCGCCTCCTGCTTGGCCATGGCTGCCTCGCCTCCTCCTCCGTCGGCGGGGGAGGCGACGAGACAAACCCGAATGTTGTTCTTCTACCACGTGGGGAAGAAGTCGTTGATTCCGCCGCCGGCGGGCGGGCTGACGGCCGCCATTGTCGCTGTCGCGCGGCAGAGGAAGGAGTATCATGTCGTAGCTGCCGTCGAGGGACATGAACTCAAGACTCCCGAAACGGAGCATCGTCCCGGGTTGAAGAGGTTGCGGGAGACTACCCATCTGGACCTTGACGGGAAGCTGTTCAACAACACGCAGCAGGCCCCTACCTGGCGCGCCAACTGTTGGCGTTTCGACCCCAGGGGGTCCTTGGATCGACGAGTAAATTGTCGTCGCGTGTCCCAGCCCAGATGGGTCGGTGCGAGACGGAGCACGAAGGGGGGAAAAAGGAGACAGGTGAAAGGGGAAACCTGCGGCCTTCGTGTTGTCCTGCGCCCAGGTCGGGTGCGCTTGCAGTAGGGGGTTACAAGCTGTCGGGGCTGTCGAGTCCTTGATGACGTCTCCTTGCTTCCGTAAGGGGCTGAGAGCCGCCGTCGTCATGGAGCACGTGGGGCGCCATCATTGTTTGTTTACCGAGGCGAGCCAGATGGGACACTGGTCTTGTTCCCCGTAGCCTGGGCTAGCTAGGGGTAGGGTAATGATGCCCCCCCTGTGACGTGGTCGGTCCGAGCCCTAGGTCGGGCGAGGCAGAGGCTCCTCCGAGGTCGAGGTCGAGTCTGTCTTCCGAGGTCGAGGTCGAGTCCGAGCCCTGGGTCGGACGAGGCGGAGACCATCATCCGAGGCCAAGGCTGAGTCCGAGCCCTGGGCTCGGGCAAGGCGGAGACCGTCGTCTTCCGGAGCCGAGGCTGAGTCCGAGCCCTGGGTCGGGCGAGGCGGAGTTCGTCGTCTTCCGGGGCTGAGGCTGAGTCCGAGCCCTGGGGTCGGGCGAGGCGGAGTTCGTCGTCTTCTGGAGCCGAGGCTGAGTCCGAGCCCTAGGGTCGGGCGAGGCAGAGTTCGTCGTCTTCCAGAGCCGAGGCTGAGCCCGAGCCCTAGGGTCAGGCGAGGCGGAGTTCATCGTCCGAGGCCGAGACGGGGGCCGAGCCCCGGGGGTCGAGCGAGGCGGAGTTTCCTATGGCGTCCGAGGCCGGACTTGGCTGTTGTTGGGTCTATGCTTCGTCGCCGAAGGTCTTCTAGGAAGAAGCGGCTTTCGGCTGAAGCTGTGTGTATGAAATGACCGAAGGTTCCTCTTCATGAAGCTTCGGTATTGCAAACCGACTTAAAGATAGAATGACCTTTTAATCCATAAAGATCTGAGTCAATGATGTAAACTTCTATGAGGGACATAATTGTAATTCTTCACAGGCTGTGTCCTGTGCCTATAAATAGGTGAACAGAGCCCCCGTACTATTCACGCTGACTTGTCATTTGCTTTGGCATCACGCTTGTACTTTCACCTTCTTTCAAGCCGAAGGTACATTTGTAATTTAATATTCATTTCTATTTTTCCATAACGATAATATAGAAATGAATTGAATATAATGTATATTTGTTTATGTCATCCTTTATGTTTTATATGATTCCTTCCTCATTGTTTTATGCTGTGTTTATGAAGGTATGTCCTTCATAACCTTCGTCCGAAAATCATTATATCCTAAGGGAAATAATGCTCCGAAGGACGAAGGACTTTAACGTTTAACATTTCTTGTGTTGCCTTGTTCTTAATTCATAGCATTTGAGAACAAGTCCCCAACATTGGCGCCCACCTCCGGTGAACTCACTTCCACTTTTTGAGCTAATGGCTTCGTTCAACGATCAAGTTGGAGCTGCTTCGGACCCGAAGCTGGTGCTCCCGATTACAGGTGGTTCGTCTTCAGAGCCAGCCAACAAGAAACAGAAGAAGGAAGCACAGAGAAGGGTACAGCATGTTGGGGTGCAAGGACCCTTCATCAAGTCAAGATGGTCTCACATTCCTATTACCTTCTCCCAAGAGGATCTTCAACTCAAGGATTACCCACACAACGATGCCATGGTTATCTCTTGTGTTATCAAAGGATTTCTGGTACACAATGTCTTGGTTGACACAGGCAGTGCAGCCGATATCATATTTGCTAAGGCCTTCAGACAAATGCAAGAGCCAGAAGATAAGATTCATGATGCTACACATCCTCTCTGTGGCTTCGGAGGAAGATAGATTGTAGCACTGGGCAAGATCGCCATGTCAGTGACCTTCGGGTTCATCAACAACACTAGAACTGAGCAAGTTGTGTTTGACATTGTTGACATGGAATACCCTTACAATGCAATTATTGGTCGTGGCACTCTCAATGCTTTCGAAGCAATTCTTCATCCTGCTTATCTTTGCATGAAGATACCTTCGGATCAAGGACCCATCGCTATTCATGGAAGTCAGGAAGCTGCCAGAAGGGCCGAAGGAAACTGGACTGACTCAAAAGCAATCCATAACATAGATGGAGCTGAAGCTTGTGAACAATATAAATTCAGAAGGGAGAAAGCAGCTTCAGCAGATCAGTCGAAGCCTATGCTTTTATGTGAGGACATAGCAGAGCAGAAGGTGTTGTTGGGCTCTCAATTATCCGAAGAACAAGAGAAAACCTTGATAAGGTTTTTGTTCAACAACAAAGATGTTTTTGCATGGTCAGCCAATGATCTCTGCGGAGTCAATAGGGATGTTATTGAGCACTCGCTCAATGTTGATCCATCCTTCAGACCCAGAAAGCAGAGGCTTCGGAAAATGTCAGATGATAAGGCCGAAGGTGCTCGTAACGAAGTCAAAAGACTCCTCAGTGCAGGAGTTATCAGAGAAGTAAAGTATCCAGAATGGCTAGCTAACACTGTTATGGTAAAAAAGGCCAATGGCAAGTGGCGAATGTGTATCGATTTTACAGATCTTAACAAGGCTTGTCCGAAGGATGAATTCCCATTGCCAAGGATAGACTCTTTAGTTGATGCAGCAGCTTCTTCAGAGCTCATGAGTCTGTTAGACTATTATTCAGGCTACCACCAAATCTGGATGAAGAAGGAAGATGAGCCGAATACTAGCTTCATAACTCCAAGTGGCACATATTGCTATCTTCGGATGCCCGAGGGGCTCAAAAACGCTGGAGGAAGTTTTAGCAGAATGACTGCGAAGGTTCTCCAGTCTCAGATAGGCAGAAATGTGCTAACTTATGTTGATGACATCATTGTAAAAAGCACGAAACAGGAGAATCATATTGCTGATTTGCAGGAGACCTTCGCCAATTTCAGACAAGCTGGCTTAAAGTTGAATCCAGAAAAATGTGTTTTTGGAGTAAAGAAGGGGAAATTTCTTGGATGTTTGGTTTCAACAAAGGGAATCGAAGCTAATCCAAGTAAAATTGAAGCTATACTTCGGATGGAGCCACCAACCACAAAAAAGGGGGCTCAAAGATTGACAGGAAGGTTGGCATCTCTCAATAGATTCATATCCAGATCAGCGGAGAGAAACTTACCATTCTTCGAAGTGCTGAAATCAGCCGAAGTCTTTCAATGGGGACCACGCCAACAAAAAGCCTTCGAGGAATTGAAGCAATATCTGATAGATTTAACAACATTAACTCCACCAACGCCAGGGGCTCCTTTGTTATTATATGTGGCAGCTTCGCACTCAGCGGTGAGTGCAGCACTTGTCCAGGAGAAGCTTGATGGCCAAGTCAAGAAGCAGGTCCCAGTGTATTTTGTATCTGAAGTTCTTAGTATATCAAAGAAAAACTATACAGAATTAGAGAAGGTGTTATATGCTGTTTTGATGGCATCCAGGAAGCTTCGGCATTACTTTCAAGCATACAATATTGTTGTTCCTTCTTCACAGCCGTTGAAAGATATTATGAGGAATAGAGAAGCTACTGGAAGGATTGGAAAATGGGCTACAGAGCTCAACGAATTTTGTATTGAATATGTTCATAGATCTTCGATTCAGTCCCAGGCGTTAGCAGACTTCATTGCTGACTGGACGCCAGGGGCTCAGGAGGAAGAAACAAATAAAGACGCCGAAGCATGGATAGTGTTTTGCGATGGGTCTTGGGGAACCTTCGGAGCGGGAGCGGCTGCTGTGTTGGTTTCACCTTCCAAAGTTAAAACTTGCTATGCGGCAAAACTTGATTTTAGTTGCACAAATAACATTGCCGAGTACGAAGCCCTGCTCCTGGGTCTTCGGAAGCTAAAAGCAATGGGAATCAGAAGGGCCATACTTAAAACTGATTCCCAGGTTGTTTCGGGTCATATTGACAAAACTTGCAAGGCTAAAGATCTGAAGCTTGAAAAATATCTGGATATGGTTCGAAGAGTTGAAGCTTCCTTCGAAGGATTTTCTGTCAAAAATATCCCTCGAGGGCAAAATGAGCATGCTGATTTGCTAGCCAAGTCAGCAGCATAGGGGTTGCCTTTACCTTCGGATGTGTTCTTCGAAACAATAAAAGCACCTTCGGTGGAACTTCTTGAAAGAGCAGTCCTCAATATATCTCCTGTTTATAGTGAAGATTGGAGAACTGAGATCATCTCTTACCTACAGGGTAAATTCCTTTCAGATGACGAAGCTTATAACAGGAGGATAGAGGCAAGAGCTCATCCATATGTCATGATAGAAGGGGAGTTGTACAAGCATGGAGTTTGTGCTCCGCTACTCAAGTGTTTATCTAGAACCGAAGGCGTAGAGTTGATGAAAGAAATACATGCAGGCCTATGTGGATCTCACATTGGATCTAGGCCGTTACTTGGAAAGGTTTTCCGTCAGGGGTTTTATTGGCCAAAGGCAGCTTCGGATGCGGCGGAATTAGTTCAAAAGTGCGAAGGTTGTCAGAAATGCGCAAGAGATCAAAAACAACCTTCGTCCTTAACACAGCTTATACAACCTATCTGGCCATTGCAAAGGTGGGGCCTTGACTTGTTAGGTCCGTTACCACCGGCCCAAGGGAACCTAAGATATGTTGTAGTGGCGGTGGAATATTTTTCTAAATGGATTGAGGCAAAGCCTTTAGCCACAATAACTTCGGCCACAGTCCAAAAGTTTTTCTGGCAGAATATTGTTTGTCGTTTCGGGGTACCAAAGGCCATCACTGTGGATAATGGAACACAATTTGACTCCGAAGCTTTCAGGGATTTCTGTGATCAAATTGGTACGAAGATCCATTTTGCATCAGTCAGGCATCCGGAGTCAAACGGACTCGTTGAAAGAGCTAATGGCATTATAATGACAGGAATAATGAAGTTAATCTTCAATCAACCCAGGGGAAAGTGGCCAGATCAGTTAACCAAAGTGGTGTGGAGCCACAATACAACAACATCAAGGTCTACAGGCTTTACTCCATTCAAGTTATTATTTGGTGACGAAGCAATAACTCCGGAGGAAGCTAAAACCGGATCAATAAGAGTAGTAGCTTCGGCAGAATCAGGTTCTGAAGCTGCTTATTCTGTGGAAAAGGATGCTTTAGAGGAGATCAGGCTGCAAGCCGTGGAGAACATCAATAAATATCAAGCCGAAACAATCAAATGGCGAGATAGAAAGGTTCGGCTAAAGAATATTGAGCCAGGACACTTGGTGCTTCGGAGAGTGGCCAACCCAGAAACAGCGGGCAAGTTGCAGTTGAAATGGGATGGACCTTTCTTAGTGGCATCTTCGTCAAGACCCGGTTCATACAGATTGAAGGATATGGACGGCAACGACATTCCTAGATCCTGGAATGCGGATGAGCTTCGGCGATATTATGTATAACTCGATGTAATTTTTCATATTTTTTATTTTTCTTTCATGGCACCCTTTTCCTTTCTGAAGGGGGAGAAAGGTTTTTAATGGGGCCACCACATGTAATTTTCCATTTTAGTTCTATAAGAGCAAAATCCCCCAAAGTTGTAAATGTAAAAGCTGAGAACGCACCATCGAGTGCCAAAAAGTAAAGGCGAAGAAGCTCCAAAGTCGTTCCTAAGGGAATGCAGAGCTTACAGCGAAAAGTCAACGCTGATTCCGCCAAAAGTAAAGGCGAAGAAGCTCCAAAGTCGTTCCTAAGGGAATGCAGAGCTTACAGCGAAAAGTCAACGCTGATTCCGCCAAAAGTAAAGGCGAAGAAGCTCCAAAGTCGTTCCTAAGGGAATGCAGAGCTGAGGTGTGATTGTTTTTAAGGAAATAATGGCTATGAGTATGGCTTCGGATACGTGTTTGGACATTCATTTGCACATCACATTACATCATAGCATTTGCATTCATAAACATTCATCCAGGCATATGTAGGATAATCATCATCATGGCATAAGTGGTTGCTTCGGCAAAAAGAAAAAAAAGAAAGAGCTTCGTTTACAAAAAGGGAGAGCTTCGAAAAGAAGGGAAATGTTGTTTTTTATGCTTCGCTGCGTACGAAAAGAAGGGAAGGTGTTTTTTCGCCTTCAGCTCAAAAAAGGAAATTTCGTCCACATCAAAGCACTTCTCATACATCAATGGAAGGATAAGAATATATTACAAGTGTACTATTTAATCTCCAAGGAGCGTCAGCTTCGGCGTCATTTTTTAGTCACCAGTTTCGGCTTCGTCATCCTACATGAATAAGGTTGTTGTAAGTCAAAATCAAGCTTGAAGGAAGAGGTAAGCACAAGGTATGATTTCTTACTGGTTCAAGATGACTTCGAGCTTCGTCTCCAGCCTTTTCTCGCCCACCTTTTGTCCATATCATTTTCACAAATCTATTAGAGATACTTCGGGCGAGATCAGGAATGTCATCTAAGATTGATGGTGATAAAGTGAAATTTGGTCTATTGACAATCTTTCCATGATCGCAGCCAGCTTTTAGGAAGGCTGCAGCGGTGCCTCGAGAAGCTACCCAGGCACAGAAATCACCGTGCCCAGCTATGACTTCGTCGAGCTCGTCAATCTCACCCTCAATATGTTCAAAGGTCTTCGGTAGATCTTCAGCTGAGGGGGTGAATTTTTCACTGCTGGCTCCAACTGAGTGGAAAACTTTTCTTAATCGTTGAATGCATTTGTTGCTAAATTCCAAACATTTTTCTTGAAGGCTTGTCAATAGTTTTTTTCAAATCTGAATTTTGTTGAGCTTCGGCTTCAAGTTTTGCATTAAGATCTTGCTTTTCTCGTTCGAACTGCTCAGATTGGCGGAGAAGCTTCGTGTTCAGTTCTGTTATTTTTGCTTCGGCTTCCGCCAATAAACCTTCGGTTGCATGGAGCTCAAAGTTCTTTTTCTCGATAGCATCTGATTGCTCCTTTATTCTGCTTTCCAAATTTTCAATTATAACTTCGTGCTTCTTGTCTTCAAAATCTTGCTGCATTTTCAAGGCTTTGCTCAACAGCATACTCTGCACGAAAACAACCTTCGTCAGACATGTTTTCATTATTAGAAACAATAAAAGTTAAAGGAAAACTAGTTCACCTTGAAATTGGAATAAAATAAACTACCAACGATATGTTGTCGTCGGTAGCGGCTGATGTCTGTTTCTAGCTTCGGAAAACCGATACTCTTTGACAGAGTACCGATAACTTTGGCTCCAGTTTGATCTCGAATACAATCCAATTTTTCATCATCAATGCCTCCGAAGAGCAGTGCTCCAGGTTTGTATCCGCAAGATTTGGCATACTCCTTAAGTTCTTCTATTTCAGCTTTTGACAGTTTTTCTCCAACTAAATTCTGGAACTTGAAGGCTTCATTTTCTGAAGCTTCATCAGCAAATTCCTTCCCTTTTCCCGACACTGCGGTCGTGGCCTCTTCGGCGGCGGTGGTAGCTTCTTCTGCAGCCATGTCTGTTAGTATTTTGTCAATATGTTCAATTGTGGTCTCCAGGTTCAAATCTTCAGCTAAGGCAGCTTCGGCAGCCGCGACCTCCGAAGGTGTAATTTCAATATCTGTCCCTTCCGCAGCCGCTGGTGTTTTCTGAGCTGAAGCTCTTGGCGGTGTTTTGTCAATTGCCTCTGTCACACCGATGATCCTCTGTCTCTTTACTTTAGTCGTTTTCTTCATTTTTTCGGGCTCCTTTTCCTTCTGAAAAAACTTTGTCAGTTGAGGCCCCAATGGACTTAGCTTCGTAGGCAGGGATTCAGTCATTACCTTCAAAATTGCCTCCACATCAGTGGCAGAGGGCGATGGGGGGATTCTTCTTCGTCGGATATTTTTCGCTTCGGAGAAGACGCTTTCCTCTTCTTTGGAATTTTCTTCATTGGTGTCTCTTTTTCATCTTCATTTGAGGCTTCGGCTATCCTTTTCCTTTTCTGGCCTCCGGCACCTTTATTCAGATTTTCATAGTCAGGGTATTCAAAACCCAAGGCGTCCAGCACTCGGTTCAGTCTTCGCTTCGGACGGGTGCCGAAGGCTGCAGTCATCAATTGATCTTCCTTTTTGGAATAATTGCCAAGTATTTCATTGCACATTACTTCAATTGTGTCTAGCCACTCTTGGCAAGGCGTTTTAAAGTATTTCTTAAACTTGAAATAGTAAGGTAAACGTACAAGTTCACCTTCCTTCTTCTCCCCCTTTAGCTTCGGCATTTCCCATTCTTTCAAACTGGGAAAAACTTTGAAAGCCAAAAACTCCTGAACCAGGTCTCTTGTACTAATATGCTCTGCAATAATTCTGAATTCATTCAATGCTTGTTGTGTTGGACCCTCTGGTGTCATGTTGCAGCGAGGTCGGGTTTCTCCGAAGATTAGTTCGAGTGGACTTTGCACAAGCTTCTCTTTGTCGTCATCAATCTTGACATAAAACCACTCCGACTTCCAGCCTGCTGCCCATTTGCTCCGGTAGCTGATTACAGGAGACTTTGTGGTTTTCCGATAAGCAAAATTATAACAACCAAAATTGTCGTGCAATCCATCCTTTCTAGCCTTCGTCTGATAATGCAGTTCGTGAACCCGGCAAAAACTGTCCGCAAATGGCTCCACTGCTTGGCTTCGGAGTGCCCAGATATAAACACTAAGCCTAACGATAGCGTTAGGGGTCAGCTGGTGAAAATAGATACCGAACCTCTTCAGTACCTCTGCAATAATCTCATGTAGGGGGAATCTTAATCCAGCCTTTAGAAAGCTTTTGAAAATAACAATTTCATCCTTCTCCGGCTTTGGGGTAGTCTCTTCTCCCCCGAAGCGTAATAGCTTCTTCTGATTCTCATTAAAAAACCCTGACTTTACCATCTTGGAGAGATCAGCCTTCGAAACAGTAGATTTCCCAAAGTCCAGGTGGCTGGGCTTGCTTGGCATGGCAATGCGATAATCATCTTTGGGATCAGTTTCATCAATATCTTCTTCTTCTGCTTCGGCAATAGCTTGTTCTGCATCATCACTAAGGATCTTTTCCGAAGTCATCAGCCCGGATCGTTGCATTGCTTCGGAGATGGGAACAGTCTCCGAAGCTTCAGTTTCGCCCCCCTCACGCTCAACCCTGGCGGTAGAGCGCACTCTGGCCATTTAATTATGAATTTGTAGAAATTTAATACTTTTTTCTTCCGAAGTATTTTCTTCTGACGAAGCAGGCTTCAAGCTGGAGCTTCGTTCGATTCCGAAAGTCAAGCTTCGGCGATGGCTAAAAATTTTTGCAGCGAAACAGTGCAAATAGCAATGAATGTTGTGGTAACTTCACATCTACTCGTCTGTTTATATAGTACTGCAGGTAAGAAAGCGAAGCGCCAGGATTTTTACACCAGGCGGACGCCTGCTTGCACTCGCTGCGCGGTGGACCGTAGGGACAAACAGTAACTCTGCAAGGTGGGACCACTACACGCCGGGAAGCGGAATCGTTTCTCGACAACGAGCTCAGGGAAGGTGTTTTTTGGACCTTCGGCTCCCCGAAGCTTAAGAGACTTTTTTCACGGATCAAGCTCGTTACGAAAAACGATCTAGCACCGCGAAAGGGGCTACTGTTGGGTCTATGCTTCGTCGCCGAAGGTCTTCTAGGAAGAAGCGGCTTTCGGCTGAAGCTGTGTGTATGAAATGACCGAAGGTTCCTCTTCATGAAGCTTCGGTATTGCAAACCGACTTAAAGATAGAATGACCTTTTAATCCATAAAGATCTGAGTCAATGATGTAAACTTCTATGAGGGACATAATTGTAATTCTTCACAGGCTGTGTCATGTGCCTATAAATAGGTGAACAGAGCCCCCGTACTGTTCACGCTGACTTGTCATTTGCTTTGGCATCACGCTTGTACTTTCACCTTCTTTCAAGCCGAAGGTACATTTGTAATTTAATATTCATTTCTATTTTTCCATAACGATAATATAGAAATGAATTGAATATAATGTATATTTGTTTATGTCATCCTTTATGTTTTATATGATTCCTTCCTCATTGTTTTATGTTGTGTTTATGAAGGTATGTCCTTCATAACCTTCGTCCGAAAATCATTATATCCTAAGGGAAATAATGCTCCGAAGGACGAAGGACTTTAACGTTTAACATTTCTTGTGTTGCCTTGTTCTTAATTCATAGCATTTGAGAACAAGTCCCCAACAGCTGCTGTCAGCCTCACTCTATCGAGTGGCACAGCAGTCGGAGCGACGCAGGCGGCGCTGTCTTCTTGTCAGGTCGGTCAGTGGAGCGGCGAAGTGACTGCGGTCACTTCGGCTCTGTCGACTGAAGAGCGCTTGTTAGGATAAGGTGTCAGGCGATCCTTGCATTAAATGCTCTTGCGATACGGTCGGTCAGCGTGGCGATCTGGCCAAGGTTGCTTCTCGGCGAAGGCTGGGCCTCAGGTGAGCCGAAGGTGTGTCCGTTGCTTGAGGGGGCCCTCGGGCGAGACGTGAATCCTCCGGGGTCGGCTGCCCTTGCCCGAGGCTGGGCTCGGGCGAGGTGAGATTGTGTCCCTTGAGTGGACTGAGCCTTGACCTTAATCGCACCCATCAGGCCTTTGCTGCTTTGTGCTGATGGGGGTTACCAGCTGAGATTAGGAGTCGTGGGGGTACCCCTAATTATGGTCCCCGACACCAGGGTTCTCTTCAGTTTCTTTTGCTCCTTTCTTTTGAACCCTAACTTAAATCTTTATATTGGTTTATGCTGAACCTTTGGCACCTGCAGAACATATAATCTAGAGCAAACTAGTTAGTCCAATTATTTGTGTTGGGCAATTCAACCACCAAAATCATTTAGGAAAAGGTTTGACCCTATTTCCCTTTCACATCTCCACCAACTCAAGATGAGAATCAGGCTCAAGATGATGAAAATGAAGATCAAGAGGATGAGCCACCTCAAGAGGAGGACAATGATCAAGGGGGAGATGAAGAAAATAAAGATAAGGAAGATGATCAAGAAATTCAGGGTCAAAGACCGCCACACCCAAGAGTCCACCAAGCAATTCAACGAGATCACCCCGTCAACTCCATCCTCGGTGACATTCATAAGGGGGTAACCACTAGATCTCGAGTTGCACATTTCTGTGAACATTACTCTTTCGTGTCCTCTATTGAGCCATACAGGGTGGAGGATGCACTAAGAGATTCGAATTGGGTGCTGGCTATGCAAGAGGAGCTCAACAACTTCACGAGGAATGAAGTATGGCATTTAGTTCCACGTCCTAACCAAAATGTTGTAGGTGCCAAGTGGGTATTCCGCAACAAGCAAGATGAGCATGGTGTGGTGACAAGGAACAAAGCCCGACTTGTGGCCAAAGGTTATTCAAAAGTCGAAGGTTTGGACTTTGGTGAAACTTATGCACCCGTAGCTAGGCTTGAGTCAATTCGTATATTACTTGCCTATGCTACTTACCATGGCTTTAAGCTTTTTCAAATGGACGTGAAGAGTGACTTCCTTAATGGACCAATCAAGAAAGAGGTCTATGTTGAGCAACCTCCCGGCTTTGAAGATAGTGAGTACCCTAACCATGTGTATAAACTCTCAAAGGCGCTTTATGGGCTCAAGCAAGCCCCAAGAGCATGGTATGAATGCCTACGAGATTTCCTTATCACTAATGGCTTCAAAGTCGGAAAAGCCGATCCTACACTCTTTACTAAAACTATTGCAAAAGATTTATTTGTATGCCAAATTTATGTTGATGATATCATATTTGGGTCTACTAAGAAATCTACTTGTGAAGAGTTTAGTAGGATCATAATACAAAAATTCGAGATGTCTATGATGGGGGAATTGAAGTATTTCCTAGGATTTCAAGTCAAGCAACTCCAAGACGGTACCTTCATCAGCCAAACAAAGTACATTTAAGACATACTTAACTAGTTTGGAATGAAGGATGCCAAGCCCATCAAGACACCCATGGGAACAAATGGTCATCTCGACCTTGACACGGGAGGTAAGTCCGTAGATCAAAAGGTATATTGATCGATGATAGGATCTTTAGAACAAATGTGCATCTCGACCGGATATTATGCTTTCTGTATGCATGTGTGCAAGGTTCCAAGCTGATCCTTTGGAATTTCACCTTAGGGTCGTGAAAAGAATCATGAGATATCTAGTTTATACTCCTAAGTTTTGTCACATCCGGCTTTAAGGAACAAAGCCAGGTGCATCTCATACATGCGCCAAGAAGACAACATATATAATAACAGAGTGTATAGAGATAAATGTCACAAAACATCAGAGTATTTATTACATAGCGGAAGTCTTATTACAAAATAAAAGAATAAATATAAAATGAACTAAGGATCGTCGGTGCCAATGTCAACTGAGAAACGCCACCTAGATCAGATCAAACTCCTCGCCTTGTGGCTCCTCCTGAACCACCTGCTCTTCTCCTGTGGGGGGTGTGAGACAGCAAGGGTGAGCTCACACATGATCATAGCTCAACAAGTTGTGGGGAACCAGTGGACATAAACTCACAAATGTGTGAGTTCATGTGATGTGTAAGGCTAATCAATGATAGGGGTTAAAGCTGAGCATTGCTTTTAAGTAGTTGGTCAAAATTTTCTTAGCAGTTACTAAGTGTAAGTAAATACCAAACCTTAAATAAAGTAATAGAACAAATTAATAATAAACCCATGTAATGCAAATGACAAAATTGAATTTAAGTTCCATAATTTAATCATCAGAGAGTCATGAGCTGCTCATGACCGTGAGCTCGGCTAGTATATCAGTTTTACACTCTGCAGAGGTTGTACCCTTTACCCACAAGTCATGTTACCCATCTGCCAAGGGGTCGCGACTCCCATACACCTCTACCTAGGAAGCGCGGCAGGGCAACACTACGAGGCCTTTACAAAGTTTCACTAGCTTCCGAAAACCCGCTACAGTTTATGGGAAGAGCACTTGCAAGAATCCCCTGTCTGACCGCCATCGCAGCTAAATCAACCCGAGAACCTCCTTGCATGCAACTCCCCTACTGCCCTTGCCCCTTTCGGGTAAGGTAGTCTTCCACTAGCTTTCCTAATTAGTCAGCCAAGGGCGTCCCATTAAACCCTTGTGGTGGCACGTGTTTCTCAAGTTAAGCTCTATGTTCCAATTAACATTAATGAACTTGACATGAACATAAATAGAATAACAAAAGGAATTGGAACATAGATATAATAAATGATTATCCCAAAACCATGTAAAGCAATAGCAAACTACCCAAGTGATTCAGGGGTAAACAAGGTAATGAGGTAAACAATCTAGGGTGACCTATCGGGTCCCATCAAAATTAACCTATGCATGAATAAGTGATATTAAAGAACATTATTGGGTAAAAAGTGGTCAAGGGCACGACTTGCCTTCAATGAGCTCCTGCTCAGCTACTTCAACCTGCTGGTCACCAGGATCCTCGGTCACGGGCTCTTCTACTCGCCACAATACAAACAAGCACAGTGCATATAGAAAAATTAACATTACATCAAACATATAAACAAAATACACAGTAATAATCTACACATTAAAATAAAATCCTAGGAACAGGAATCATAATTTTTGGAGTTATAGATTTTAAGTTATGAATTTTCAAAGGTTTCATGTGTTTTAAATAGGATTAAGTGAGAAATAAATTTTATTACTGTTTTCATGACAAAACAGAGGCTCTAAGTGCTAGAGAATAAAATTACAAATTTTAGGAACTGTAATGGAGTGATTTGGAGCTCATATGAATTTTCTATGAATTTTTGAAGTTCTAGCACTCATTTATATAATAAAAACCTATTTTCTAACTCATTTATTCATTTTAACACGCCACTGGACTGGGCCTCAATTTCTGCAAACTACAGGGGTCTCAGAGTAAGGTTTCTAAGGCACAGAGAACAGTCTACGCGGATGGCGGGTTGACTATATAAAAACAGAGGGTTTTATTTGCATTCGTGCAACTGAATGGAGTTCGGATGAATCCCGACCGTCCGATCGAATCCCAACGGAGAGGATTAGATCCATAACCCAGCGAACCGGTACGCGCTCGACGCCATCTGATCTGATTTTGACGATGCAGATTTTAAACTCTACATAACCAATACTGCCCGCTCGATCTGGTTTGGACGCTCCAGATCGACTATCGCGAAGAGGTACGCCACGATCTAATCCTAACCCTTTAATCAAAATCGGACGGCACCGGACCCGTCCTCTACCTCACCATTCAAACGCGGCAGCGACGGCTCCGCCCGGCGGCGCGCTTGCCGGAGACATCGCCCCAGCCGCGTGGGTGAGCCAGACCTTAATTAACCCCTTGAAACGAGAAGGTATGGTCACAGCGGATACGAAGGTGGTAAAGATTACCGGTGATCGGGTACGCAGACGGGTCGCTCTCAGGACAGGGCGGCTCGGCGGGGTCCCTTCTACTCCGGCGAGCAATCCCGGCGTCGTAGGTGTTCAATCCCCGATGAAACGGTCACAACCGCCTTTTCCGAGCCCGAGGAAGACCCTAGGCACCCACGACGGTGCGGACGATGATCGAATCGGAGATTCCCCCCGCGGCGGCTCTCAGCTCCCTCTTTCTCTTTCTCGGTTCACGGTAAAGGTAGATGGATGGGGGATGCGCGGCGACTGAGTCCCCGGGAGGGCCTTTATCCTCCGCGCGGACGGGTCGGAAGGTGGGGCTGTAGATCTCCCCGCGCGAGATCCCCACAGCAGGACGCATCGGCAGCTTCCGCCATGCGCGCAATTCCGTTGAAGGGAGAGCTGACCAGCGGACCCCACAACGCCGTGAGTCAGCGGCACGCGCAAGTCACGAAGCAAACGCTGACTGCCCGGTCCCACCTGTCGGGGGCGGTGGCCGATATGTGGCGGAGAAGATGTTTGGGCCGCGCGGGAGAGTTTGCGAGGTGGGCCGAAAGCAAGTTTTGGGCCCGCGCGGGTATAACTCTTTTTTTTCTTATTCTTTTAGACTTTCTTTTCTTTTATGTTTTGTTTTCTTTTTATTTTGAAATTCAAATTTGAATTCAAATTTAACTGTGAATTTATATTTATTTTAAATGTACTTGAGCCCAAATAAGGAGATCAAACTATTTTTTTATATTATTTTCTTTATCTTTGTTTAGTATTCTTTTTTTCTCAATTCTAGAATTTCTTTTAGATTCTAGATTTCCTTTTTGAATTAATATATTTCCTGTCTCTTTATTTTTATATTGCCACAAAATGCATACACACAAAAATAATATCCAGCATGATGCATAATTTATTTGAGTGTCTTTTGTTAATTATTCATTTGTTTAAGTGAGGTGTCCACATGGAATGATAGATAGAAATGTCACACTCATGCATACAAAAGGGATAAAATTTTCTCCTTTTTGATTCTCTTACAAAGTGGGTGTTACAAATCCTACCCCCCTTAAAAATAATCTCGTCCTCGAGATTTAAGAAGATCTAGGGAAAAGATGGGAAAATCTATGCGAAGCTCTTCTTCCCTTTCCCAAGTTGCTTCATCTTCTCCATGGTGACTCCATTGCACTTTGCACATCTTTATCACCTTATTTCTTGTAATTCGTGTTAAAGTGTCGAGAATCTTGATCGGGTACTCCGTGTAAGTCAAATCACCTTGAACACTGAGCTCTTCCATTGGTAACTGTTCCTCAGGGACACGGAGACATTTCTTCAGTTGAGACACGTGGAACACATTATGCACATCTGACACACTAGCAGGTAACTCGAGTTGGTATGCCATCTCCCCAACTCGCCTAAAGATCAAGAATGGTCCAATATAGCTAGGGGACAATTTGCCCTTAACTTTGAATCTCCTCATTCCACGAAGTGGTGACACCTTGAGATACACATAATCTCCTTCTTCAATTTCCAGTGGTCTCCTTCTATTATCAGCATAGCTCTTTTGCCTGGTTTGAGCCACCCTCAAATTCTCTCGAATTATACGGACTTGTTCTTCTGCTTCTTGAATCAGTTCAGGCCCAAAGAACTGCCTTTCTCCAGTCTGATCCCAATATAAAGGAGTCCTGCATTTCCTGCCATACAGAGCTTCAAATGGTGACATCTTCAGACTGGCCTGGTAGCTATTATTATATGAGAACTCATCATAAGGTAGACTCTTGTCCCAACTACTACCATGCTGAAGGGCACAAGTTCTCAACATGTCGTCCAATACTTGATTAGTCCTTTCAGTCTGTCCATCAGTCTGAGGATGGTAGGTCAAACTAAAATTCAACTTTGTATCCATATTCTCATGAAAAACTTTTCCAAAATCCGGGGGTAAACTATGATCCTCTATCCAAAATGAACTTCTTCGATACACCGTGTAGAGACACAATCCAAGCCATATACAACTCAGCCAATTGAGATCACTTATAAGTAGTCTTGACCGGAATGAAATGAGCCACTTTAGTCAGTCCATCCATAATAACTCATATAGAATCATATCCTTTCGAGGTGCGTGGAAATCCAGTAATGAAATTCATACCAATCTCTCCCCACTTCCATTCGGGTATCTTTAATGGGTATAATAGTCCAGCTGGTCTTTGGTGTTAGGCCTTAACTCTTTGACACCCATCGCACATAGCCACATGTGCAGCCACATCTCTCTTCAATTCATACCACCAATATTTCTGCTTCAAATCTTGATACATCTTGGTATTACCAGGATGAATAGAATAATCCAAGTCATGGGCCTCCTTTAAAATAGTCTCACGAAGGCTTTCAATATCAGGAACACACATCCTGTCCTTGAACCATACAGTGCCTTGCTCATCTTCCGTAAATTCCGGAACTCGACCTTCAGTAATCAGATCCTTAATCTCTTTTATTTTAGCATCATCAAGTTGACCCTTGCGGATTTCTTGCTCCAAAGTAGGTTCCACATCAATAGTAACTCCTTCTGTGTGAGCAACTATCCCCAGGTTATGTCTTCTGAAATCCTCAACAATCACATCGGGTAGCTGGGCAACAATAGTGAAAGGGAAATGTGCCCTTGGGCCATTTCTAAGTATTTTGGTGATTGAGTGCCAACACAAGTGCTTAAATGTGAATTTGTGCCCATGGATGGACAAAGTGCAAATCAAGAGTAAAGGTATGTTTCTAAGCCTTAGTACATTGGTTTTGTGTACTAATATACTTGTATAAGTGTTAGAAACAGAAAAGAAGAAGAAAAGAAAAGAGGTGAAAAAGTTGGCTGTGTACAGCCAAAAAGGTTGTTTCGGTCTGGGGCACCGGACTGTCCGGTGGTGCACCGGACAGTGTCCGGTGCGCCAGACCAGCTCGGGCGAACTGGCCGCTCTCGGGAGTTTGACGACGACGTACGGCTATAATTCACCGGACTGTCCGGTGTACACCGGACTGTCCGGTGAGCCAACGGTCGGCCGCGGAATCCGCGCGCGACATGTGGTCGAGCCAACGGTCGGAAGGGGGCACCGGACTGTCCGGTGTGCACCGGACATGTCCGGTGCGCCAACGGCTCCAAGTCTGCCAACGGTCGGCTTCGATATTTTAGGAAGGAGATCGGGCACCGGACTGTGTCCGGTGTGCACCGGACTGTCCGGTGCGCCCGATGACAGAAGGCAAGAATGGCCTTCCAGATTTGCTCTCAACGGCTCCTAGCTGCCTTGGGGCTATAAAAGGGACCCCTAGGCGCATGGAGGAGTACACCAAGCAACCTTAGAGCATTCTTGATCATCCACACTCAGTCTTTGCACATTCGTTTGTCATTCTAAGTGATTCGAGCTCCGTTCTAGTGAGAACTTTGAGATAGTCTTTTGAGCTCGATTCTTGGCCGTGTGTGTGCGCATTTTGCTGTGGATTTGTGTGTGTTGCTTCCCTTCCTTACTCCGTGATTCTTTGTGAACATCAAAAGTGTAAGGGCGAGAGGCTCCAAGTTGTGGAGATTCCTCGCGAACGGGATAAGAAAAGAAAAGCATAACACTGTGGTATTCAAGTTGATCATTGGATCACTTGAGAGGAGTTGAGTGCAACTCTCGTCCGTTGGGACACCACAACGTGGAGTAGGCAAGTTTTTGTACTTGGCCGAACCACAGGATAAACCACTGTGTCTTCTCTGTGTTTGATCTTCTGTGGTTATCGTATTGTGCAATATCTTCTCTCTAGCCACTTGGCATTAACTGTGCTAACTCTTAACCAAGTTTTGTGGCTATAAGTTTAAGTTTTACAGGATCCCCTATTCACCCCCCCCCCTCTAGGTGCTCTCAATTGGTATCAGAGGCGTTCTCTTCAAGAAAGGGACTAATCGCCCGAAGAGATGGATCCTAAGGGGAAGGGAATCGTGATCAACGACAAGGAGAAGGAGTCCTTCGTCAACGAGCCGAAAGACGACAAGCCTACCGACTCCGGCTCGGGCCACAGACAGAAGGAAGGGAAGAAGAAGAAGACGAGGCGCATCAAGGAGATCGTCTATTACGACGACAGCGATGAGTCTACTTCTTCCCAAAAGGATGACGACCACAACGACTACGAGAAAAGAAAACCGGTTAACTCGAACTTTTCTTTTGACTATTCTCGTATTCCGCATAGTTCAAGTTCACATTTGCTCTCCATTCCACTCGGCAAGCCCCCACACTTTGATGGGGAGGACTACGGATTTTGGAGCCACAAAATGCGTAGTCACCTATTCTCTCTCCATCCTAGTATATGGGAGATTGTAGATAGTGGAATGCACTTTGATAGTTCGGATAGTCCTACATTCATTAATGAGCAAATCCATAAGAATGCACAAGCTACCACTGTTCTTCTAGCTTCATTGTGCAGGGATGAATATAACAAAGTAAGCGGCTTGGATAACGCCAAGCAGATCTAGGACACCCTCAAGATTTCTCATGAGGGGAATGACGTTACCTTGCTCACCAAAATGGAGTTGGTGGAGGGCGAGCTTGGACGGTTTGCAATGATAAGGGGCGAGGAGCCAACTCAAACATACAACCGGCTCAAGACCCTTATCAACAAAATAAGGAGCTACGGAAGCACGCGATGGACGGACCACGACGTCGTCCGACTGATGCTAAGGTCCTTTACCGTTCTTGATCCTCATTTGGTGAATAATATTCGTGAGAATCCCAGGTACACCAAAATGTCGCCCGAAGAAGTCCTTGGAAAATTCGTAAGTGGACGAATGATGATCAAGGAGGCAAGGTACGTGGACGACGCCTTGAATGGACCAATCAACGAGCCGCAACCTCTTGCTCTCAAAGCAACAAGAAGCAAGGAGGCGCTACCTAACAAGGTGGCACAAATTGAGGCGGCCGGACTTAATGATGAAGAGATGGCTCTCATCATCAAGAGATTCAAGACGGCGCTCAAGGGTCGCAAGGGACAGCCAAGCAAGACCAAAGCCAAGGGGAAGCGCTCATGCTTCAAATGCGGTAAGATTGGTCATTTTATTGCTAACTGTCCTGATAATGAAAGTGACCAGGAACTCGGGAGCAAGAGGGAAAAGAAGAAAAATTACAAGAAGGCCAAGGGCGAGGCACATCTAGGAAAGGAGTGGGACTCGGATTGCTCCTCCTCCGACTCCGACAATGAAGGATTCGCCGCCACCGCCTTCAACAAGTCATCTCTCTTCCCCAACGAGCGTCACACTTGCCTCATGGCAAGGGAGAAGAAAGTAAGCACTCGTGATACTAGTACTTATGCTTCAAGTGAGGATGAGTCTAGTGATGATGATGAGATAGATTACTCATGCTTATTCAAGGGATTAGATAGATCTAAAATTAATAAGATTAATGAGTTGATTGATGCTTTGAATGACAAGAATAGATTACTAGAAAAACAAGAGGATCTTTTATATGAGGAGCATGATAAATTTGTTAGTGCACAAAATTCTCTTGCTCTAGAAATTAAAAGGAATGAAATGCTTTCTAGTGAATTATCTTCTTGTCATGAAACCATTGCTACTTTAAAAAGTGTTAATGATGATTTAAATGCTAAACTAGAAGTAGCTAGTAAATCTAACTCGTGTGTAGAACATGTTATGGTTTGCACTAGGTGTAAAGATTTTAATGTTGATGCGTGTAGTGAACACCTAGTTTCAATTTCTAAATTGAATGATGAATTGGCTAGTCTTAATGCCCAACTTAAGACTAGCAAAAGCGAATTTGATAAACTAAAATTTGCAAGGGATGCCTACACGATTGGTAGACATCCCTCAATTAAGGATGGACTTGGCTTCAAGAGGGAAGCCAAGAACTTAACAAGCCATAAGGCTCCCATTCCCGCTAAGGAGAAAGGGAAGGCTCCTATGGCTAGTAGTGCTAAAAAGAACCATGCTTTCATGTATCATGATAGGAGACATACTAGAAATGCAAATAGAAGTTATGATGCTTTTGATTCATATGTTTATGATTCTCATGCCATGTTTGCTTCTAGTTCTTCTTATGTGCATGATAGAAATGTTAGTAGGAGAAATAATATGCCTAGGAGAAATGTTGTTAATGTTCCTAGGAAAGTTAATGAACCTTCTACAATATATCATGCTTTAAATGCTTCCTTTGCTATTTGTAGAAAGGATAGGAAGATAGTTGCTAGGAAGTTAGGGGCAAAATGCAAGGGAGACAAAACTTGCATTTGGGTCCCTAAGGATATTTGCACTAACCTTGTAGGACCCAACAAGAGTTGGGTACCTAAGACCCAAGCCTAAATTTGCCTTGCAGGTTTATGCATCCGGGGGTTCAAGCTGGATTATCGACAGCGGATGCACAAACCATATGACGGGGGAGAAGAAGATGTTCACCTCCTACGTCAAGAATAAGGATTCCCAAGATTCAATTATATTCGGTGATGGGAATCAAGGCAAGGTAAAAGGGTTAGGTAAAATTGCAATTTCCAATGAGCACTCTATCTCTAATGTGTTTTTAGTTGAGTCTCTTGGTTATAACTTGCTATCTGTTAGTCAATTATGCAATATGGGATATAACTGTCTATTTACAAATGTAGATGTGTCTGTCTTTAGAAGAAGTGATGGTTCACTAGCTTTTAAGGGTGTATTAGACGGCAAACTTTACTTAGTTGATTTTGCAAAAGAAGAGGCCGGTCTAGATGCATGCTTAATAGCTAAGACTAGCATGGGCTGGCTGTGGCATCGCCGCTTAGCACATGTGGGGATGAAGAACCTTCACAAGCTTCTAAAGGGAGAACACATGATAGGTTTGACTAACGTTCAATTCGAAAAAGATAGACCTTGTGCAGCTTGTCAGGCAGGTAAACAGGTGGGAGGAGCACATCACAGCAAGAATGTGATGACCACATCAAGACCCCTGGAGCTGCTACATATGGACCTCTTCGGACCCGTCGCCTATCTAAGCATAGGAGGAAGTAAGTATGGTTTAGTTATTGTTGATGACTTTTCCCGCTTCACTTGGGTGTTCTTTTTGCAGGATAAGTCTGAAACCCAAGGGACCCTCAAGCGCTTCCTCAGGAGAGCTCAAAATGAGTTTGAGCTCAAGGTGAAGAAGATAAGGAGCGACAACGGGTCCGAGTTCAAGAACTTTCAAGTGGAGGAGTTCCTTGAGGAGGAAGGGATCAAGCACGAGTTCTCCGCTCCCTACACACCACAGCAAAATGGTGTGGTAGAGAGGAAGAACAGGACGCTAATCGATATGGCAAGGACGATGCTTGGAGAATTCAAGACCCCCGAGCGTTTTTGGTCGGAAGCCGTGAACACGGCTTGCCACGCCATCAACAGGGTCTACCTTCATCCCCTCCTCAGGAAGACGTCGTATGAGCTGCTAACCGGTAACAAACCCAATGTATCGTACTTTCGTGTATTTGGGAGTAAATGCTACATTTTAGTGAAGAAGGGTAGAAACTCTAAATTTGCTCCCAAAGCTGTAGAAGGGTTTTTGTTAGGTTATGATTCAAATACAAAGGCGTATAGGGTCTTCAACAAATCATCGGGTTTGGTTGAAGTCTCTAGCGACGTTGTATTTGATGAGACTAATGGCTCTCCAAGAGAGCAAGTTGTTGATCTTGATGATATAGATGAAGAAGACGTTCCAACGGCCGCTATGCGCACCATGGCGATTGGTGATGTGCGACCACAGGAACAATTGGAGCAAGATCAACCTTCTTCCTCAACCATGGTGCATCCCCCAACCCAAGATGACGAACAGGTACCTCAAGTGGAGGCGCATGATCAAGGGGGAGCACAAGATGATCAAGTAATGGAGGAAGAAGCGCAACCAGCACCTCCAACCCAAGTTCGAGCGGTGATTCAAAGAGATCATCCCGTCGACCAAATTTTGGGTGACATTAGCAAGGGAGTAACTACTCGATCTCGATTAGTTAATTTTTGTGAGCATTACTCCTTTGTCTCTTCTATTGAGCCTTTCAGGGTAGAAGAGGCCTTGCTAGATCCGGACTGGGTATTGGCCATGCAGGAGGAGCTCAACAACTTCAAGAGGAATGAAGTATGGACACTGGTGCCTCGTCATAAGCAAAATGTTGTGGGAACCAAGTGGGTGTTCCGCAACAAACAAGACGAGCACGGAGTGGTGACGAGGAACAAGGCTCGACTTGTGGCAAAAGGTTATGCCCAAGTCGCAGGTTTGGACTTTGAGGAGACTTTTGCTCCTGTGGCTAGGCTAGAGTCCATTCGTATTTTGCTAGCATATGCCGCTCACCATTCTTTCAGGTTGTATCAAATGGATGTGAAGAGCGCTTTCCTCAATGGGCCGATCAAGGAGGAGGTGTATGTGGAGCAACCCCTTGGCTTTGAGGATGAACGGTACCCCGACCATGTGTGTAAGCTCTCTAAGGCGCTCTATGGACTTAAGCAAGCTCCAAGAGCATGGTATGAATGCCTTAGAGACTTTCTAATTGTTAATGCTTTCAAGGTTGGGAAAGCCGATCCAACTCTTTTTACAAAGACATGTGATGGTGATTTGTTTGTGTGCCAAATTTATGTCGATGACATAATATTTGGTTCTACTAACCAAAAGTCTTGTGAAGAGTTTAGCAGGGTGATGACGCAAAAATTCGAGATGTCGATGATGGGCGAGTTGAACTACTTCCTTGGGTTCCAAGTGAAGCAACTCAAGGACGGTACCTTCATCTCTCAAACGAAGTACACGCAAGACCTGCTGAAGCGGTTTGGGATGAAGGACGCCAAGCCTGCAAAGACTCCGATGGGGACCGACGGACACACCGACCTCAACAAAGGAGGTAAGTCCATTGATCAAAAAGCATACCGGTCAATGATAGGGTCTTTACTTTATTTATGTGCTAGTAGACCGGATATTATGCTTAGCGTATGCATGTGTGCTAGATTTCAATCCTATCCTAAGGAGTGTCACTTAGTGGCGGTGAAGCGAATTCTTAGATATTTGGTTGCTACGCCTTGCTTCGGGCTCTGGTATCCAAAGGGGTCTACCTTTGACTTGGTTGGATACTCAGATTCCGACTATGCTGGATGTAAGGTCGATAGGAAGAGTACATCAGGGACGTGCCAATTCTTAGGAAGGTCCCTGGTGTCGTGGAACTCTAAGAAACAAACTTCTGTTGCCCTATCCACCGCTGAGGCCGAGTACGTTGCCGCAGGACAGTGTTGCGCGCAACTGCTTTGGATGAGGCAAACCCTCCGGGACTTTGGCTACAATCTGAGCAAAGTCCCACTCCTATGTGATAATGAGAGTGCTATCCGCATGGCGGAAAATCCTGTTGAACACAGCCGCACAAAGCACATAGACATCCGGCATCACTTTTTGAGAGATCACCAGCAAAAGGGAGATATCGAAGTGTTTCATGTTAGCACTGAGAACCAGCTAGCCAATATCTTTACCAAGCCTCTAGATGAGAAGACCTTTTGCAGGCTGCGTAGTGAGCTAAATGTCTTAGATTTGCGTAACTTGGATTGAATTGTAGCATACGTGTGTTTATGCATTTGATCATGTTCCTTATGCATTTTTGTTGCTTAGTTATGGTGCTCAAGTTGTACAAACACTCCCTGGACCTCACAAGTCCATTGCAAAGTGATGCACATGTTTAGGGGGAGATGTGTTACAACTTGACCCTTTGAGACTAACCATGTGTTTGAGTTTGATGCTTTAGTCTCAAAGAAGGATTGAAAGGGAAAAGGTGGACTTGGACCATGAAAGACTTCCACTGCACTCCGATGAGAGGGTAACTTATTCCAAGTTCATCCCATGTATTCTTATTGCCTATTTGCTCTTAATTGAAGATTTTGGTGAGGCAATGGGGTTAAAGGGCCAAGATTGATCCCGTTTTGGTGCTTGATGCCAAAGGGGGAGAAAATAAAGGCCAAAACAATAGATGGATCAGCTACCACTTGAGAAACTTTAAAAATAGTAGAATAGAGCTTTTGGTTTGTCAAAACTCTTGCATTGTCTCTTTTGTCATTGTCTCTTTTGTCAAAAGTTGGCTTCTTGTGGGGAGAAATGTTGATTATGGGAAAAAGGGGGAGTTTTTGAAATCTTTGATCAATCTCTTTTGGAATGACTCTCTTTATGCTTCAACATGTGTGTTTGACGTAGAGATAGAGATTTGAGTTTGATTTGCAAAAACAAACCAAGTGGTGGCAAAGGATGATCCATATATGCCAAAATTGAATCAAAATAATTTTGAGTTTTATTTGAAGTGATTTTGCACTTGTTCTAGTGGCTTTATGTTGTGTTGGCATAAATCACCAAAAAGGGGGAGATTGAAAGGGAAATGTGCCCTTGGGCCATTTCTAAGTATTTTGGTGATTGAGTGCCAACACAAGTGCTTAAATGTGAATTTGTGCCCATGGATGGACAAAGTGCAAATCAAGAGTAAAGGTATGTTTCTAAGCCTTAGTACATTGGTTTTGTGTACTAATATACTTGTCTAAGTGTTAGAAACAGAAAAGAAGAAGAAAAGAAAAGAGGTGAAAAAGTTGGCTGTGTACAGC
This sequence comes from Zea luxurians, assembly GCA_029449295.1. NCBI lineage: Eukaryota > Viridiplantae > Streptophyta > Magnoliopsida > Poales > Poaceae > Zea > Zea luxurians. Next base: position 832,263 of record JAOPSE010000118.1, on the reverse strand, counting down.
CAAAAAGGCTGTTTCGGTCTGGGGCACCGGACTGTCCGGTGGTGCACCGGACAGTGTCCGGTGCGCCAGACCAGCTCGGGCGAACTGGCCGCTCTCGGGAGTTTGACGACGACGTACGGCTATAATAAACCGGACTGTCCGGTGTACACCGGACTGTCCGGTGAGCCAACGGTCGGCCGCGGAATCCGCGCGCGACACGTGGCCGAGCCAACGGTCGGAAGGGGGCACCGGACTGTCCGGTGTGCACCGGACATGTCCGGTGCGCCAACGGCTCCAAGTCTGCCAACGGTCGGCTTCGATATTTTAGGAAGGAGATCGGGCACCGGACAGTGTCCGGTGTGCACCGGACTGTCCGGTGCGCCCGATGACAGAAGGCAAGAATGGCCTTCCAGATTTGCTCTCAACGGCTCCTAGCTGCCTTGGGGCTATAAAAGGGACCCCTAGGCGCATGGAGGCGTACACCAAGCAACCTTAGAGCATTCTTGATCATCCACACTCAGTCTTTGCGCATTCGTTTGTCATTCTAAGTGATTCGAGCTCCGTTCTAGTGAGAACTTTGAGATAGTCTTTTGAGCTCGATTCTTGGCCGTGTGTGTGCGCATTTTGCTATGGATTTGTGTGTGTTGCTTCCCTTCCTTACTTCGTGATTCTTTGTGAACATCAAAAGTGTAAGGGCGAGAGGCTCCAAGTTGTGGAGATTCCTCGCGAACGGGATAAGAAAAGAAAAGCATAACACTGTGGTATTCAAGTTGATCATTGGATCACTTGAGAGGAGTTGAATGCAACTCTCGTCCGTTGGGACGCCACAACGTGGAGTAGGCAAGTTTTTGTACTTGGCCGAACCACGGGATAAACCACTGTGTCTTCTCTGTGTTTGATCTTCTGTGGTTATCGTATTGTGCAATATCTTCTCTCTAGCCACTTGGCATTAACTGTGCTAACTCTTAACCAAGTTTTGTGGCTATAAGTTTAAGTTTTACAGGATCACCTATTCACCCCCCCCCCCTCTAGGTGCTCTCAAATAGCTGAATGAACATGCTCCTTTCTACTCAAGGCATCTGCAACCAAATTTGCCTTGCCCGGGTGATAGTGAATCTCCAAATCATAATCCTTAATAAGCTCCAACCAACAGCGTTGCCTAAGGTTGAGATCCTTCTTAGTGAATATATACTTCAGACTCTTATGATCCGTATATACTTGGCACTTGGTTCCCATAATGTAATGTCTCCAAATCTTAAGTGCATGCACAATGGCTGCCAATTCCAAGTCATGAGTGGGGTAGTTCAATTCATGTTTCCGCAATTGACGAGAAGCATAGGCAATCACATGTCCCTCTTGCATGAGCACACATCCCAAGCCTTGGCCACATGCATCACAATAAATATCAAATCCTTTTTGTAGATCTGGCATAACCAATACTGGTGGTGACATCAATCTCTTCTTCAATTGATCAAAACTATCTTGGCACTTATCGTTCCACTTAAATTCTCTGCCCTTCTCCAGAAGCGAAGTCATAGGCTTAGCAATCTTAGAAAATCCTTCAATAAATCTCCGATAATATCCTGCTAGTCCCAAGAAACTCCGAATCTCAGTAGTTGTAGTGGGTACTCTCCACTCCATTATCTCCTTAACCTTAGCAGGATCCACTGATATTCCTGCATTAGAAATAATATGACCAAGAAATGGCACCTCGCCAATCCAAAACTCGCACTTGCTGAACTTGGCATATAGCTGGTTATCTCGTAGCTTCTGTAGCACCAATCTTAGATGTTCTTCATGATCACTATCACTCTCGGAATATATAAGAATATCGTCGATGAATACCACGACGAATCTGTCCAAATACTCCATAAACACCTTGTTCATCAAATTCATAAAATAAGCTGGTGCATTGGTTAATCCAAATGACATAACAGTGAACTCATATAATCCATATCGAGTTGAGAAAGCCGTCTTGGGAATGTCCGATGGTCTAATCCTCATCTGATGGTAACCCGATCGGAGATCAATCTTTGAGAATACCCTTGCATCTCTCATCTGAATAAATCCTCAATGCGGGGTGATGGACACATGTTCTTCACAGTGACATCGTTAAGGGACCTATAATCCTCGTATATCCCTTGTGATCCTTCTTTCTTCTGTACAATTAGAATCGGCGCTCCACAAGGTGAAGAATTCAGACAAATGTACCCAGCCTCTTGTAATTCCATTAATTGCTTCTTAAGTTCCTTTAGTTCTTCTACGGACATCCTGTATGGCCGTTTAGAATTAGGTGCAGTCTCAGGTAAGAGATTAATGACAAACTCAACTTCCCTATCTGGTGGCATTCCTGGGAAGACATCCGGAAAATCTCTAACCACACGGATGTTGACACCAAAAAACTTCCCATCTACTAAGAATGCCGCTAGTCAGATGGTGGTAGTTACCGCAATTTCAACTTCAAATCTTTCTTCTTTGGAACTGGTGAGTTCTACGGTTCCCTTAGCACAGTGTATATACTGCCTTTGCCTTTCTTAACCATGACATACCAAGGATCAAGTATATACTGCTCTCTTCTAACAGTATAGGGGTAGCCCATCTGGGTTAGAAACATAGGGTAAGAAAGGAAGAATTGTAGACAAGGCGAGTAATTACGAGAAATGTTACTACGGGGGATTTATTAGCTGAGTGTGTCGCCTATCAAGCTAATTCATTACCTTATGGTGGTACATGCTAAGATGCCCGTCTATACTATTTCAATCAATCAAAGAAGCAAATCAGGCATTGATCATCAGAACAGTCAACCAACATTTTTAAATAAAGAAAATAATTTTAATTTTTTTGTCTTAGGTCTCCTATCCCTTGAAAAGGTCATAAATGTATGATTCCAAGGTGTGAAATCCATCTTGTCTTAGAGTAGAAAAGATAAGAATGATCAGAGCAGAACAGTAGAAGGTAAGACAGAATCAAGATAAGTATAGAGAATCAGAGTAAGGTAAGTATAGAATGAATCAAAGTAAGATAAATAGGTAAGGGTTTTGTCCATTTCTATCTAGGTTTCGTCCTACAGTCAACATTTCCTCTGATACCACTTCTATCACACCCGGCTTTAAGGAACAAAGCCAGGTGCATCTCATACATGCGCCAAGAAGACAACATATATAATAACAGAGTGTATAGAGATAAATGTCACAAAACATCAGAGTATTTATTACATAGCGGAAGTCTTATTACAAAATAAAAGAATAAATATAAAATGAACTAAGGATCGTCGGCGCCAATGTCAACTGAGAAACGCCACCTAGATCAGATCAAACTCCTCGCCTTGTGGCTCCTCCTGAACCACCTGCTCTTCTCCTGTGGGGGTGTGAGACAGCAAGGGTGAGCTCACACATGATCATAGCTCAACAAGTTGTGGGGAACCAGTGGACATAAACTCACAAATGTGTGAGTTCATGTGATGTGTAAGGCTAATCAATGATAGGGGTTAAAGCTGAGCATTGCTTTTAAGTAGTTGGTCAAAATTTTATTAGCAGTTACTAAGTGTAAGTAAATACCAAACCTTAAATAAAGTAATAGAACAAATTAATAATAAACCCATGTAATGCAAATGACAAAATTGAATTTAAGTTCCATAATTTAATCATCAGAGAGTCCTGAGCTGCTCATGACCGTGAGCTCGGCTAGTATACCAGTTTTACACTCTGCAGAGGTTGTACCCTTTACCCACAAGTCATGTTACCCATCTACCAAGGGGTCGCGACTCCCATACACCTCTACCTAGGAAGCGCGGCAGGGCAACACTACGAGGCCTTTACAAAGTTTCACTAGCTTCCTAAAACCCGCTACAGTTTATGGGAAGAGCACTTGCAAGAATCCCCCGTCTGACCACCATCGCAGCTAAATCAACCCGAGAACCTCCTTGCATGCAACTCCCCTACTTCCCTTGCCCCTTTCGGGTAAGGTAGTCTTCCACTAGCTTTCCTAATTAGTCAGCCAAGGGCGTCCCATTAAACCCTTGTGGTGGCACGTGTTTCTCAAGTTAAGCTCTATGTTCCAATTAACATTAATGAACTTGACATGAACATAAATAGAATAACAAAAGGAATTGGAACATAGATATAATAAATGATTATCCCAAAACCATGTAAAGCAATAGCAAACTACCCAAGTGATTTAGGGGTAAACAAGGTAATGAGGTAAACAATCTAGGGTGACCTATCGGGTCCCATCAAAATTAACCTATGCATGAATAAGTGATATTAAAGAACATTATTGGGTAAAAAGTGGTCAAGGGCACAACTTGCCTTCAATGAGCTCCTGCTCAGCTACTTTAACCTGCTGGTCACCAGGATCCTCGGTCACGGGCTCTTCTACTCGCCACAATACAAACAAGCACAGTGCATATAGAAAAATTAACATTACATCAAACATATAAACAAAATACACAGTAATAATCTACACATTAAAATAAAATCCTAGGAACATGAATCATAATTTTTGGAGTTATAGATTTTAAGTTATGAATTTTCAAAGGTTTCATGTGTTTTAAATAGGATTAAGTGAGAAATAAATTTTATTACTGTTTTCATGACAAAATAGAGGCTCTAAGTGCTAGAGAATAAAATTACAAAATTTTAGGAACTGTAATGGAGTGATTTGGAGCTCATATGAATTTTCTATGAATTTTTGAAGTTCTAGCACTCATTTATATAATAAAAACCTATTTTCTAACTCATTTATTCATTTTAACACGCCACTGGACTGGGCCTCAATTTCTGCAAACTACAGGGGTCTCAGAGTAAGGTTTCTAAGGCACAGGGAATAGTCTACGTGGATGGCGGGTTGATTATATAAAAACAGAGGGTTTTATTTGCATTCGTGCAACTGAATGGAGTTTGGATGAATCCCGACCGTCCGATCGAATCCCACCGGAGAGGATTAGATCCATAACCCAGCGAACCGATACGCGCTCGACGTCATCGGAGCTGATTTTGACGACGCAGATTTTAAACTCTACATAACCAATACTGCCCGCTCGATCTGGTTTGGACGCTCCAGATCGACTATCGTGAAGAGGTACGTCATGATCTAATCCTAACCGTTTAATCAAAATCGGACGGCACCAGACCCGTCCTCTACTTCGCCATTCAAACGCGGCGGCGACGGCTCCGCCCGGCGGCGCGCTTGCCGGAGACATCGCCCCAGGCGCGTGGGTGAGCCAGACCTTAATTAACCCCTTGAAATGAGAAGGTATGGTCACGGCGGATACGAAGGGGGTAAAGATTACTGGTGCTCGGGTACGCAGATGGGTCGCTCTCGGGATAGGGCGGCTCGACGGGGTCCCTTCTACTCCGGCGAGCAATCCCGGCGTCGTAGGCGTTCAATCCCCGGTGAAACGGTCACAACCGCCTTTTCCTGAGCCCGAGGAAGACCCTAGGCACCCACGACGGTGCGGACGATGATCGAATCGGAGATTCCCCCCGCGGCGGCTCTCAGCTCCCTCTTTCTCTTTCTCGGTTCACGGTAAAGGTAGAGGGATGGGGGATGCGCGGCGACTGAGTCCCCGGGAGGGCCTTTATCCTCCGCGCGGACGGGTCAGAAGGTGGGGCTGTAGATCTCCCCGCGCGAGATCCCCGCAGCAGGATGCATCGGCGGCTTCCGCCATGCGCGCAATTCCGTTGAAGGGAGAGCTGACCAGCGGACCCCACAACGCAGTGAGTCAGCGGCACACGGAGGTCACGGAGCAAACGCCGACTGCTCGGTCCCACCTGTCGGGGGCAGTGGCCGATATGTGGCGGAGAAGATGTTTGGGCCGCGCGGGAGAGTTTGTGAGGTGGGCCGAAAGCAGGTTTTGGGCCCGCGCGGGTATAACTCCTTTTTTTCTTTTTCTTTTAGACTTTCTTTTCTTTTCAGTTTGTTTTCTTTTTATTTTGAAATTCAAATTTGAATTCAAATTTAACTGTGAATTTATATTTATTTTAAATATACCAGTTGAGCCCAAATAAGGAGATCAAACTATTTTTTTAATATTATTTTCTTTATCTTTGTTTAGTATTCTTTTTTTTCTCAATTCTAGAATTTCTTTTAGATTCTAGATTTCCTTTTTGAATTAATATATTTCCTGTCTCTTTATTTTTATATTGTCACAAAATGCATACACACAAAAATAATATCCAGCATGATGCATAATTTATTTGAGTGTCTTTTGTTAATTATTCATTTGTTTAAGTGAGGTGTCCACATGAAATGATAGATAGAAATGTCACACTCATGCATACAAAAGGGATAAATTTTTCTCCTTTTTGATTCTCTTACAAAGTGGGTGTTACAAGTTTGGACTTTGGTACCCCAAGGCATCTACTTTTGATTTAATAGGATATTCCGATGCCGGTTGGGCTTGGTGTAAAATTGATAGGAAGAGTACATCAGGGACTTGTCAGTTTCTAGGAAGATCCCTAGTGTCTTGGGCTTCAAAGAAACAAAACTCAGTAGCTCTTTCCACCGCTGAAGCTGAGTACATTGCTGCAGGGCATTGCTGTGCGCAATTACTTTGGATGAGGAAAACCCTCAGGGACTATGGCTACAAATTGAGCAAAGTCCCTCTCCTATGTGACAATGAGAGTGCAATCTGCATGGTGGATAATCCCGTTTTACACAGTCGCACTAAGCACATAGACATTCGGTATCACTTCTTGAGGGATCACCAACAAAGGGGATATCGAAATAGCTTATGTAAACACCAAAAATCAATTAGCCGATATCTTTACCAAGCCATTAGATGAGAAGACCTTTAGCAAACTTAGGAATGAGCTAAATATTCTTGATTCTCGTAACTTTGATTGAAACACTGCACACACAGCTCATTCATATACCTTTGATCATATCTCTTTCATTTGGTACAAATGCATATCTCTTATTACTTATGTACCAAGGCTACGACTAATGTGTTTTCAAGTATATTTCTATACTAAGTCGTAGATTGAAAGGGAAATGGAGTATGTGACGAAGACAAGGCTTCCACTCCATTCTAACGGTATCATTTATCCTTCGTCGCTACTCCGCTCACTCCAAATTGGTATAGTCCTTCACTCTTATTTACTTTTACCAATAGGGAGAAAATATACAAAGGGCTCTCAAAGTCTCTGTTTTTGGCGATTAATGCCAAAGGGGAGAAAATATTAAGCACAAAGCAAAAGGACCACACCACCACCTAATTTTTAATTGGTACATTTCAAATTGGTATCTAATTGATATATTTAAAGGAATATTTTCAAAATTAGTATCTATTAAAACCCTCTTGAAAACTAAGAGGAGAATTTCATTCAGGGGGAGTTTTGTTTAGTCAAAGGAAAAGAATTTGAAACAGGGGGAGAAATTTCAAATCTTGAAATGCGTCTTGCAATCTTATTCATATACCTTTGACTATTTGCAAAAGACTTTGAAAATATTTTCCAAAAGGATTTGGAAAACAAGTGGTGCAAATGTGGTCCAAAATGTTAAATAAAAGAAAGCAATCCATTCATATCTAGTGAGATTATAAATTGGTTTAATTCTAAGTGGCATATGCACTTACCTTATGCAAATTAGTTCATTTATGCACTTTATATATTTGCTTTGGTTTGTATTGGCATGAATCACCAAAAGGGGGAGATTGAAAGGGAAATAGGGTTAACCTTTTTCCCACCATTAATTTTGGTGGTTGAATGCCCAACACAAATATATGGACTAACTAGTTTGCTCTAGAATACATGTTCTACAGGTGCATAAAGGTTCAACACAAACCAATAAATATTGAAGTAAGGGATCAAATACAAAGGAGCAAAATAAACCAGAGTGTGCTGATGAACGGCGCACCGGACAGTCCGGTGTGCCACCGGACAGTGTCCGGTGCACCAGGACCGTACAACTCAAAACAGCCACTCTCGGGTTTTTCCAGGCGTGCTGTACTATAATTCACCGGACTATCCAGTGTGCCATCGGACTGTCCGGTGCACCAGCGGAGCAACGGCTAAATCGCGCAACGGTCGACTCTGCAAAGGCTACAGTGCGCGACAGAAGTCGGAGCAGAAGTCAGAGGCGCACCGGACTGTCCGGTGCCGCAAGAGGACAAAGCCTCCAACGATCGACTACTCCTGAAGTCTAACAGTTGGGTGACGTGGCGGCGCACCGGACAGTCTACAGTGCCTGTCCGGTGGCACACCGGACTGTCCGATGCGCCCATCGACAGCAGCCTTCCCCAACGACCACTTGGTGGTTGAGGGCTATAAATAGTTAAATACCCCCCAACCACCACAACTACAAGTATCCAAGCATTCTGAACATTGCATTCAATACAAGAGCAATAGACTCCACTCCAAGACACAATCAAAGCGATCTGTCCACTCAAAGTCCCCAAATCAACTCTAGTGCATTAGGACTTGTGAGAGGATCTCTTGTGTTTCTTTGTTGCTCTTGCTTGGCATTCTTTTTCTTTTCAATTCTTACTCTCAAGTGCTTTGTAAGCAAGGCAAGAGACACCAATTGTGTGGTGGTCCTTGCGGGGTCTAAGTGACCCATTAGATTAAGGAAGAAGGCTCACTCGGTCTAAGTGACCGTTTGAGAGAGGGAAAGGGTTGAAAGAGACCCGGTCTTTGTGACCACCTCAACGGGGACTAGGTTCTTTAGAACCAAACCTCGATAAAACAAATCTCCGTGTTCATCCACCTTATTTCTTGGTTGATTTGTTTCCCCCCTCTCTCCCGGACTTAATTTAAGTTCTAACTCTAACCCCGGCTTGTAGTTTGTGTTTTATGTTGTAAATTTCAGATTACGCCTATTCACCCCCTCTAGGCGGTTTTCACAAGGCGAAGGCCACAACCAGTTGCAACAGAATCCTCTCCATATACTAGTCACGACTCCAACTACTTTCTACGGGATAAATTACCTTGACGAGCGAAGCCCTCTTGCACCACAGCTCCAAGCATCACCTTGGCCTAGCAATTTCAAAGTAGGTACTTATCCCAAGTACAACAGCAGCACTGACTCCGCGCAGTACATCATGAGCTACCAAGTTGTGGTCGCATCATCCGGAGGGGACGACACTGTCGGTGTTTAGAGTCCGATTGCACACCCAGGGATACCCTTGCGGTGCTTTTGGGTAGGACGATGTTGTTGACTGTAGCTCAATGGTTCATGCTAGGGGCACGAGAGAGAGACGATTTTTTGCAGGTTCGGGTTGCTTTGAGAGGCGTAATACCCTACTTCCTGGGATGGGTCTGTATGTGGTGTGTTACAAGTGGTGTCACCTGAATGGAGAAGGGCTAATCCGATGAAAATGGTGGGGTTCCCCCTAGGCCTTATATACACGACCATGGGATACTCCCTACGTACAGGATGATCATGTTCTTCAAGTATATCTCCTAACTAATAGCGAACCGACTTAGCTTATCTTAAGGAAAACTCATCGACCCTATCCCGGACTATCCCAATATTCAAGGATGCCGGACGCGGGGAGAATGGATGGTTCCTTGAAATTGTGCGCGATCTGACGGACGATCCGAGCATGAGCCCATTGCCCTCTTGGGTCGGCCCATCTCATTTGCAGTTTTTTCCTGGCCCACGATGAGGCGACCTTGTGGGGCGACTGGTCTGTGACCCCATGCAAGGGTCTTTCGCCTTCTAGTGGACCCGGGGGATATCTGTCCCCAACAAGCCCACAATCTTTGAGTTGATTTTGAAATAATCGACTCAAAGGTTGTTGGTCCTGCCTGTGGGTTCATTGCATGGCTTGATTTTTGTATTGTTGTTGGGTGTGCACCCAATGGGTGTAGCCCCCGAGCTTTGAGTGGATTTTAGAAATAATCCATTCGAAGCTCTTCATTTTTATGCTTTAGAAATCAGCATTCCGGCTTCAGGGCATTGTGAATCTATTAGGTGCACCAAAGGTGCACCCAATGGGTGTAGCCCCGAGCTTTGAGTGGATTTTAGAAATAATCCATTCAAAGGTCTTCATTTTATGCTTTAGAAATCAGCATTTTGAAAGTAACTAGGCGACGCTATCTGCCCATGCCTTGTTAGGTCTGAAATCAATTTGATCGGTGATAGGTTGGACATCTGCCCCTGCTCTGTGCTTCAATGCTTTTGTTGATTTGACTTGCGCTTCAGTAACCACAATTGTGCTTCTTCCCACTTCAGCTGATATCCTCCTTTTGTCACGATACATTCTGTCGGAGAGGAAATCTCTGGCCGGGTGGCGGAATGCACCCGCCCTAAATCCTAAGATGAGGAGGGGCCTAAGCGTTTTGCCTGTCTGCTAAGCGATGAACGAACACAAGAACACACAAGGGTTTAGAGTGGTTTGGGCCGCCGGAGCGTAATACCCTACTCCACTGTGTGATGTATTGAGCTTGAGAGCTTGTATGAACTTGTGAGCGTCTGAGTGTGTCTGAGTGAGCCTAAGTGAGCTTAAGTGAGCTTCTTTTTGCTTGAGTCATAATGTTGCGTGCCTCCCCTTTTATAGCTGAAGGGGCACGTACAAGGGTGCTGAGCCCCGACATGCGAGCCTAGGGACATAACGGATCTAATACTTGGAGCGACTAATGCTGGTCGCCAGTGCATTCTCCTTGCGCCCTGATATTCGTAGCCTGCGTAGTATCGGCGTGCAGCGGAAGCTTCACTGGCAACGTATCGAGTGATGATGAGCACAGTGTATGCCGCAGCATGGGCGTACTACCTGCCACCGGAGCGGACGTGCACGTCGCCTTCAGGATGGCCTGGTCGCCGCCCGTCAGCAGAGTGGACAGGGCACATTAAATGCTGAGGCGACACATCGCTTGTCAGTGGAGTAGACAGGGCGTATTTAATGTTGAGGCGACACATCACCTGCCAGCTTGACGGGCGGTGTGCCTCCTCCGCAATAAATGTGTGGCCCAGAGGCCTTACGTCTAGCTCCGCCTGCTGGCTTACGTCACGGGCAGTAAGCCACGCAGCATCGGGTCTCTGCCTGAGCGAGGAGTGGGAGCGCTCGCGGTATGGTCCGGACACGTGTCAGCACCGGACCCCCGCCTGGCCTTGATTAAGGCCTGGGTACTCTTTGCCTTGGAATCCCGGGACCCCACTATGAGTAGCCCGGACCCCTCCTAAGGGGTCCGGAACCCGTTCCAGGGGTCTGGTTTGTACCTGTGGAGGTCTTGAACCTCGCCCGGAGGACCGGGCTATGCATCCAGGGGTCCGGCACTTTCCCGTGGGGGTCCAGACCCACCGTCGCCACCTTGGAGTATATCGTCTCCTCTGGCCACATGGCGGCCCTGGAGCCGCCCACGTGGAGGGGTCAGGTGCTGTTCACCGCGCGACTAGAAATAGCTGCGCGGGCACCGTGTCTTCATACTGTAGTAAGGGGTACCCCTGATTCAGGGTGCCGACACATTCATTGTGTATATTTCGTGGATATTGATTCTTTAGAAAATCTTGAAAATTCTGGGCGATACACCCAATGGGTATCTTGGTACGGAGAGTGTTTATCGCATTGTCCTGAAGTACTAACTTGATGTGACAGAGAGGTGTAGTCATTTGCCTGAGCGGTTGACTTGGGTCCAAACAGTGCCGTGTTACGTGAAACAACGCCAGTTGACTGACTCATTTTTAGGCGGCTTGAATTGCTTATTGAATTCTTGCGACTGTTCGGCAAGCGGGGTAGGAAGTGGACGGTCACCCTTCGGCCCCTTTAAATAGCCCGCTTGCCCTGGTTGTTTACTTCACTTGCTCTTGATCGTTTTCTTTCTTCTTCTTCTTCTTAGTATAGATAGCGGTAGTAGTAGTAGTAAGTAGTAGTAAGCAGTAGTAAATTAAGGTAGTATTAGTATAGCGTAGTGTGAGTAGTAGAGTAGTGTAATGTAATGAATGACCAAGGGGTGAAGGAGGCCGACTAATAATGAGTCGGTTTCAAGTTTGTGACGAACTTCCCATATGAAAAAATGCAGCTCTTTTGCTAATCCACTGTCGCGTGCTTTTTGTTTGTGCATTTGAAGGCTCGCTGACATTTTAGAGGTAATGCCCGAGTGATGCTTGTGATTTCCGCTTTTCCGAGTTATGATCTGGCACTTTGTGCCCGACTTATCGAGCCAACTCATATTTATGCTGACGTGTCCTCTTGAGTTTCGAACCCTAATTCTTGCTTTTTTACTTCGCCGTTTCTCTGTTTCCTAAACTCTTGAGCCCGCCCACTTGTTGCTGCTCCAATCATTCCGCTCATCGATCCTGTCGGAGAGGAAATTCCCCGGCCAGGTGGCGGAACGCACCCGCCCTAAATCCTAAGATGAGGAGGGGCCTAAGCATTTTGTCTGTCTACTAGTCGGACTCGGGATGAACACAAGAACACACAAGGGTTTTAGAGTGGTTCAGGCCACCAGAGCGTAATACCCTACTCCACTATGTGTAGTATTGAGCTTGAGAGTTTGTATGAACTTGTGAGTCTGAGAGTCTAAGTTGGGTCTAAGTGAGTGTGAGAGCGTCTAAGTGAGCCTGTGTGAATCTGCCTTGTAACGTCGTGTGCCCTCCCTTTTATAGCTCAAGGGGGTCACGTATAAGGATGCTGAGCCCCGACATGTGGGCCCATGGGCAAAATGGAAGGAAGTAACTAATGCCTGTAACGCCAGGGTGATCTCCGAGCGCCATAATATCCGTAGTCCATATAGTATTGATATGTCGCGGTTGCTTCCTCGGTAACGCGCGAGTGATGATGAGCATAGTGTACGCCGCAGCACGGGTGTACTGCCTGCCAGTGGAATGGACAGGCACGTCGTCCGCGGGATGGCCTGGTCGCCGCCCGTCAGCGGAGTGGACAAGGCTCATTAAATGCTGGGGCGGCACATCGCCTGCCAGTGGAATGGACAGGGCTCATTAAATGCTGAGGCGACTCATCACCTGCCAGTGGAATGGACAGGCGGCGCGCCCTGTCCGCAATAAATACAGAGGCCGCGCAGCCCAGAGGCCTTACGTCAGGCTCCGCTTGTTGGCTTACGTCACGTGCATCGTGCCTGGTGGCAGCATCGGGGCTCCGCCTGAGCGGGGAGCAGTAGCGGTATGGTCCAGACACGTGTCGGCTCCGGACCCCCGCCTGGCCTTGATTAAGGCCTGGGTATTCTTTGACCCAGAATCCCGGGACCCTACTGTGAGTGGCCCGGACCCCACACAGAGGGGTCCGGAACCCATCCTAGGGGTCCGGTTTGTGCCCTGTGGAGGTCCTGGACCTTATCCGGAGGTCCGGTCTGTATATACAGGGGTCCAGGACCTTCCCATGGGGTCCGAACTCACTGTTGATACCTTGGAGTATATCGTCTTCTCTGGCCACGTGGCGGCTCCGGAGCCGTCCACGTGGTGGAGTCGGGTGCTGTTTACCACGCGACTAGAGATAGCCGCGCGAGTACCGCGTCTTCCTACTGTAGTAAGGGGTACCCCTGTTTCAGGGTACCGACAGATCCCAATAGCCAGCTTTCGTTTGCTGGTAACCATATGTCCGTTGTTTCTACACCTTATCGAAAACGGCGTTCCAACAAAACTATCCTTGTTGTGTAGAGTGAGCGTGTTCCATGTGATCAAGGAAGAGGGGTGAGGATGAGAGTGAAGGAGTTGGAATTCTCTTGGATTTATTGTTTAAGTACAACTCCAGGCTTGAGTAAAGATTCTCGTTATTCTACTCCCTGCATATTATACTTTTCATACTTCCATACATAGTTATTTTGCTTAGTAGATTATAGGAACCAACCGCATGCTTATAATTGAGTTGTAAAACAAGGATATACACTAATGTGGGGTGTAATATATTTGTTTCATTTCATGGCCAGTCCTAATATTTTTGATAAAAAAATTATAAAATAAAACATCGTTGGAACTATTTTTTCATTAGTTGAGCAATTAAAACAGGGCAATAATATAAGACACCGTTGGAGATACTCTTATTAGACATTAAAAAAATAAAGCTAACATTTATGGTACCATATAAATATCACTAGATTAATTATATAATATAGTATAAACTTAGTTAAGAACATAAATAATTATATAATGGGCATATCTGTGTATTGGCCGGCCGGCAGCGCCCCTCTGGCAGTCAGAGGTCAACAGTCACCGCGAGGGGATGTTTCATTTACTGAATGCTTTCTTTTTCGTTTCTCAGTTAATCCACCGTGGACTTCTGCTGCCCGGACGTCTACATCCTTGCCGACGTCTGCTACCCGGGCGAATTTTTTACATTTTGGTTCTTTAGGGCTAGTTTGGGAACCTCAATTTCCCAAAGGTTTTCTATTTTCCCATGAAAAAATAAACTAATTTCCTTTGAAAAATAGAAATCCCTTGGGAATTTGGGATTCCCAAACTAGTCCTTAATGGAAATAAAATCACGTTTAGATGCTAGAAAATTTTAATCTCATTTTTGGACCCTCACATCTCGGCACATAAGTTATGACGCCGAGGTAATGCTACGCTGGCACAACCCGGACGTCGTGGCGCCGACGTGGTGCCAAGCTCGGCGCCACAGATCTTAGGTGTCGAGCTCTTTTTTCCTCTGCCGCCCATGCATGCATTGCATGGAAACCAAAACACAAACTGACCACCGACGACACTGTCTGGGAGGAAAAAAATTCTCATGCATGCAGCAGTGACACACACGACCTCTTCACATCACAGATTCACATTATACTGGTAGCAGGATGGCATAGAGTAAGAGAGGATGGAGCATGCATGTGCAGACAACAGGTCGGGCCATAATAAAGCCTGCTGGTTTTCTGTTTGGACTTGACTGAAATGAAATGGCTGCAAAAGTGGTCAAAAAAGAAGAAGAAGAAAAAGAGTTGCTGCGCGCACAGCTTGCGCACTGTGTGGAGTGCAATGTGCGGAGTGGAATGAGTTCATTCAGTCAAGTCTGACAGACCATGCACATACATGCTGTACATAGCCAACTTAAGTTTCAAATAAAAATTATCCGTGGGCATAATCACTTCTGTATGCTAGTTCTTTTTTGGTCGCTAGAGAGAAAACAAGACGGACAGAAAAAAAGGGATGAATAATTTTTGGTCATTGACTCGTTGATCTTGTATATACTAAGGAATGGAGCCTTCCTGCAGCACATAACCTGAATTTAAAGATAATGATTACTTGCACTATTTCAACAACTTTCTTTAAACTTACTCTCTTTATGAACTAATCTTGTTACAGTGTCAACATAAATCTTAATAGCTTGTACTGGTATGAAAGCGACCGGCCATGTGCAAGAACAGTTCAAACATGCGCGGTTGCACCTCCTGGATTGTTCATTTGCCGTGCTACAATATAATAAATATTGTCATCGGTTGCACCCGGACTGTTCCAAGCCGGAAGCCGCCCTCCACTTGTTGTTCTCTGCTTGCTCCGCGGAGGCGCCAGGCTGCTGGACTGATCTGACGCGCGCGCATCCAATCCACCGCGCAGCCCCGTCAGTCCCTGCTCTGCTCTCGCGACTCGTGTATCCAAGCCACGTGGTTACAACCCAGCTCGGCGCCAAGATCTGTGGCGCCGAGCTCGGTGCCACGTCGGCGCCACAACGTCCAATTGTGCCAGCGTAGCAGGTATCTCGGTGCCATAGTCTATGGCGTCGAGGTACCTCAGCGCCAAGGCTATGGTGCCGAGCAAAGAGTCCAAAAATAACATTAAATTTTTGTAGGGTCCAAACGTGATTTTTTCCAAAAAAAAATAGCCAAAATACAAAAAAAAAAATTCGGGCTACCCGGACGCCGTGCCTGTCTGGCTGGCTCTTCCCCACAGCAGCAACTTTACAGCACTTTTGAGTAGTGTTTACCAAAACGCATCACTTGTAATTTCTAGTGTAGCACCTGTAATTCTAAAACATGCAGAGACAACTTTACAGCAAACCTCACCAATTTGGATCAAAGACAATTCCAGATTCACACAATTAGGTGCTAATTTGATAAACACTACTGTGGGGAAGTTCATACATAGCTGACATCTTGTTCATAAATCAAGACATCAAGTCGATACATAGGTGGACAAACAGTTAGGTGCTAATTTTTTCCTTCTTACTCTGTCAATTTCTTGGTAGTCCTTTTATTATTTGTTGGAGTACTCTTTCCTAGAGATGCATCACCAGTGGGCTGCCCAAGCAACATTGCGAGCTGTCTGTATAGCAAAGACTCAAAATGATCAGTTTGTCCAACTCCGTTATCAGTTTTGCACGAGGGTAATCTGTCGAAGCTCTCATTTGATGAGGGTAAAGCAGCAAATAACTCCTTTTTAAGGTGACCTCCTGAAAATCTCCACTCCTCGCTCCCTCTCCCACGCTGCAAGTGCAAAATCACAACACGCCGTTACCGCCATGAGGCCGCCGCCGCCGCCGCAGGCCCTATCGCCAGAGCATAGCACCAGCACGAAGCCGTCGTCCGCGGCGAAGAGGGCGTTCACGAGCCGGACGGCGCTGTCCACCAAGGGCCACGAGGCGCCACCCGAGCGCAAAAAGAGGAAGACGCCGCCGCCCGATTCAACGCCAGCCAAGACCTCGGATGCCACAGAGCCGTCATTCAAGAAGAAGCTCGTGCTATTCGGGCGCGCGTGCCGCCCCGACGACGAGGCTCGCGTCCCAGAGACCCTCGCCGCGCCCTGCTGCGCCGGCGGCGGCGAGCAATCTAGCAAGGGCGCCGCCCAAGTGAAGAACGCCGGGCATCAATCCATCAATGACGCGCTGGGGCACAAGGCCAAGACTTTAGATGAGATGCGCGAATTGTATCCTCACCTCGTCGATGAGTCGATGGCCCTTCTCGACCCGGCGGTGCTGGAGAGGGTTCTACCCCGCATTGATGACAACGAGGCCCAGGCGTTGGACAAGAAGATCAAGAGGGCGAGGAGGCAGCTCACCAAGGCCATCAGGGAATCGGTGAGCAAACCCTTCTTATCCTTAATCAAATTTACTTGGGAGTACGATTTCCCTTTAATTACTCTCAACTCAAGGTTCCGGCCTTCCGTGTCTTTGTTTAATTTTCTTGTGATTGTGGTTGTGCTTCTAATGAATAAATTATTGGACTAGGTTGTTTCAAAGTATTTAACCATTGATGAAAAGAGTTTGGATATTATGCCCACAGCATTTAGCTATTAGACATGGTTCCACTTTATGCTGAAAATATAGTGACAAGGGCATAGGGATGGGGTCCAATTGAATAAACTACACGAAAGTTAAAGTGGTCCTGCCGCTACTTAATAATTACTGTACATGCTTATGCTGATATCAAGATCCATGGTATTTGTTTAACAATTACATTCATAGATAGGCATCTTTTGTTGTCTGGTCCCCAGATGTAGGCTACCTCAAAGTATTTTACTGCGATTGATGCCATTTGATAGTGAAGAGGGCATAGCCAATCTTTGCGTACATTTGTGACCATTACCTAAAAGCATTTGCGTGGACATTGCAAATATGGAGTGCATCACTACAGTCAAATGGTGCCCCTTATCTGATGTCCTCAATTTTCAAGGCACTGGTTGCCCCACTTTAGTATAGCCAGTGTACCGTACAACGCTTTGCCTATAAATAGGAAATATGGTTGCAAGCAACTCAAGGTTTCACTTTCAGCATACTGTTCCAGAATCCAAAACAATGATGTCTATTTGGGAATGAAACTAACAGAACTGCGACTTAAGTATACTAATATAAACTTCATTGTTTGAAGCACCATACTCTGGAAAAAATGGAATTTGTGACATCAAACTCTGCAAATAAAATGATTTTTTTCAATAGGTACTCATCATCCTTTTGCCTTGGAAACTGCTATGTGTACCAGACTTTTTTTCTGCCCTTCTAGTTTGCACTTGCTCTGAAATATTTTTTATATGCTGAAAGATGCATTTTACATTTGTGTCAAATTACCCCACCAATCACAAGAGGATGATGTTCAGGCTGCATCCTGTCTGACTTCTAAACTTCGGGTGCTAATATATCTTTTATCATCACTAGTGAAACCACATGTTGCCAAAATAACACTAGTCTATAAACTCGACCTGCAGGGGGGGAGGGGTAAGGCAGCCCCCGAGTATTGTATTAAGAAGACCTTCTCACACAGGTCGAGAAACACCTGAACCCGTGCCCCGCCCATACATAGCGGCATCAAAGCCCATGTGAGAACAACCGCGACCGGGGCGGAGCCTTAGACCTGTGCTTTAGCGTGGACAGATGAGGGGATTCTTTTAACCACAACCTGAAATTTGCTCTCACCGGGAGTCGAACCCAGGACTTGAGGAGTGCTACTCAGACCACCTAACCAATTCAGCTAGAGGCCCTTTCGCAAAACACTACTCTATGTCAATGACAAATGAGGTTGGGCCTCACATGTCATTCACAGGCACAACAATACTATTTTTCGGGTCATTGTCATGTACGGCCGCCCCTACGTCAGGCAACGGCGTACCCGTGACATACGGCGTGCGCGTGAGCGCGCTGAACACGCCCAAGAGGCACGTCGGCCAGCAGCGGATCAGGGCGCAGGAATAGCTGCAGTTGCTAGTAGCTAGAAAATAGGAGGTTTGTTTAGAAGATAAGCTCACGGCCAGCAACAGATCAGAGCTGGCCGCTGCTAGCAAATAGGGATAAGTTGTTAAGAAGTTGTTTAGGAAGATAAGTATAGAGAATAAATAGGAGTTGGTTTGGCTGGCCTGGCTATATATAAAGCAGGCGGTTCTTTTAATAAAGCAAGCAGTAATTATATCCCAAATCTCTCCTTCTCTGTTAAGCCTACGGTTGAGGGGAATAACCTCACCGGAGAAGACGGCCGACGGCTACGAGCTGCGTAGCCGCGGTCCAGCCACCCAAGGGCTCGACGCCCTTGACAACTTGGTATCGCGATCCCGGCGATCCTCTCCCACTCGCTCCAATCCTTCATCCACAGCCGCTGCAACCCACACCAGCCCTCCACCTTCACCCCAATCTTCCACCGACTCGGCCCTGCAACCAGCCACCATGGCCGAGCCGTCCATGCAGGACGTGATGGAGATGCTTAGGGCCATCACCACCAAGATGTCCACCATGGAGGCTGACATGGCCGCCATGAAGGAAAAGTCGGCGTCGACGTCGGATTACGGCGCCGGGGGACGCGCAGAGATGCCGCGCGATCTGGATCGCCCACCTAAATTTCAGAAGCTGGACTTCCCACGCTACGACGGCAAGTCCGATCCTATGCTCTTCCTCAACAAGTGTGAGTCGTATTTCCGCCAACAGCGCACCATGGGGGAGGAGCGCGTTTGGATGGCCTCATACAACCTGGAGGACGTCGCGCAGCTGTGGTACATCCAACTCCAGGAGGACGAGGGCACGCCAACTTGGGGACGATTCAGGGACCTCCTCAACTTACGGTTTGGACCTCCCCTCCGATCGGCCCCGCTGTTCGAGCTCGCAGAATGCAGGCGCACAGGGACCGTGGAAGAGTATGCAAATAGATTCCAGGCCCTTCTCCCTCGCGCCGGTCGTCTCGACGAACACCAGCGCGTCCAGCTCTTCACCGGCGGCCTGCTGCCACCACTCAACCATGCCGTTCGCATCCACAACCCGGAGTCGCTCGCATCAGCCATGAGCCTGGCGCGCCAAGTGGAGTTGATGGAGGCCGACCGGCTGGTGCAGCCTGCACCTCGGGCGCCCCCGCGCGGTCTGCTGTCCGCACCGGCGCCACGTCCAGCGCTTCCAGCGCCCCAACAGCCGCTGGCGCTCCCTGCACCACCGAGGGCCACCCAGCAGGGCCGTGGCGAGGACAATCAACGGCGCCTCACCCCCGACGAGATGGCAGAGCGGCGCCGCATGGGCCTCTGTTTTAACTGCAATGAAAAGTACACGCGTGGCCACAACCGGTTTTGCAGACGTATTTTTTTCATGGAGGGCGTGGAGATTGAAGACACTAACGACGCGCCTCCGGACGCTGACGGTGAGGCCCCCTGTTTCTCCCTGCAGGCCCTGGCCGGGGTGCCTGTGGCTGACACCATGCAGATCGCCGTCGCGCTTGGTGCCGCCTCGCTGGTCGCCCTCCTTGATTCCGGCAGCACCCACAACTTCATATCCGAGACGGCGGCGCGGCGCACGGGTCTGCCCCTTCACCAGCGGCCACGTCTCACCGCCATGGTCGCCAACGGCGAGCGCGTCACCTGCGTCGGGGTCCTCCGTGACGCCCCCCTCACCATCGACGGTACCCCGTTCCCGGCCGATCTCTACGTCATGCCGCTCGCTGGGTACGATGTCGTCCTCGGCACACGGTGGCTGGGCGCGCTGGGTCCTATTGTGTGGGACCTGGGCAGCCGGCGCATGAAGTTCCAATTCCAGGGGCGCCCGATGTGCTGGACCGGCGTCTCGGCTGCCAGTCCCACAACAATCAGCGCCACGGTGGCGAGCGAGCAGTTCCTCGACGCACTCCTGGACTCCTTCAGTTCCGTCTTCGCCGAGCCGACCGGTCTGCCACCACAGCGCGCCCACGACCACCGCATCACCCTGACGCCGGGCGCGCGGCCGGTGGCAGTCCGGCCATACCGGTACCCGGCTGCCCACAAAGACGAGCTGGAACGCCAGTGCGCCGCCATGATGGAGCAAGGGATCGTACGCCGCAGCGACTCGCCCTTCTCGTCGCCGGTCCTCCTCGTCAAGAAGCCCGACGGGTCCTGGCGCTTTTGCGTTGATTACCGCGCCCTCAACGCGCTCACGGTGAAGGACGCCTTTCCCATTCCCGTGGTCGACGAGCTGCTGGACGAGCTCCATGGGGCACGGTACTTCTCCAAGCTGGACCTGCGTTCGGGGTACCACCAAGTGCGCATGCGTCCGGAAGATATTCACAAGACGGCGTTCCGCACTCACGATGGGCTGTACGAGTTCCTGGTGATGGCGTTCGGCCTCTGCAACGCGCCAGCAACGTTCCAGGCGCTCATGAACGACGTGCTCCGCCCGTTTCTCCGCCGGTTCGTCCTTGTCTTTTTGACGATATTCTCATATACAGCAAGACATGCGCAGACCATCTTCGACACCTCCGCGCCGTGCTCGACGAGCTGCACCGCCACCACCTCTTCGTCAAGCGTACAAAGTGTGTGTTCGCTGCCCCGTTCGTCGCCTACCTGGGCCACGTAATCTCGGCGGCGGGTGTGGCCATGGACCCAGCCAAGGTGCAGGCCATCGTCGACTGGCCAACTCCACGTTCGGTACGCGCGGTGCGTGGCTTCCTCGGATTGGCGGGCTACTACCGCAAATTCGTGCACAACTACGGGCCAGTGGCGGCCCCGCTGACCGCGCTCCTCAAGAAGGATGGCTTCGCCTGGGATGACGGGGCGGCTGCGGCATTCGCGGCCCTCAAGGCCGCAGTCACATCTGCTCCGGTGCTGGCCATGCCGGACTTCGCGAAGATATTCATCGTCGAGTGTGACGCATCGTCACATGGGTTCGGCGCCGTGCTGGTACAGGAGGGCCATCCAGTGGCATTCTTTAGCAGACCCATCGCCCCCCGGCATCGCGCTCTCGCGGCCTACGAGCGTGAGCTCATCGGCCTCGTCCAGGCGGTGCGGCACTGGCGGCCGTATCTCTGGGGTCGGCAGTTCGTTGTCAAGACCGATCACTACAGCTTGAAATACTTGCTCGACCAGCGCCTAGCCACGATCCCACAACATCATTGGGTCGGGAAGCTGTTGGGCTTTGACTTCTCTGTTGAGTACAGGTCGGGTGCGACTAACGTCGTGGCGGACGCGCTCTCTCGCCGAAACACCGAGGAAGGTGAGCTGTTGGCTATCTCGGCGCCCCGTTTCGACTTCATCAGCCGCTTGCGCCATGCCCAGGCCATGGATCCCGCCTTGGTGGCTGTCCACGATGAGGTACGCGCCGGCACACGCGCTGCCCCGTGGGCCGTGACGGACGGCATGGTCACATTCGACGGGCGCCTCTACATCCCCGCCACCTCCCCTCTACTGCCGGAGATCGTTACCGCTGTCCACGCAGACGGCCACGAGGGCGTTCACCGCACACTCCACCGGCTGCGCCGCGACTTTCACTTCCCCAACATGAGGCGCATGGTGCAGGACTTTGTGCGGGCGTGCGCAACTTGCCAGCAGTACAAGTCGGAACACCTTCATCCCGCCGGCCTGCTGCACCCCCTTCCGATCCCCTCCGTCGTCTGGGCGGACATTGGCCTCGACTTCGTGGAGGCGCTGCCCCGCGTGCACGGCAAGACGGTGATCCTGTCCGTCGTCGATCGCTTCAGCAAGTATTGCCACTTCATTCCACTAGCGCACCCGTACACCGCTGAGTCCGTGGCACAGGCATTCTTCACCGACATCGTCAGGCTGCACGGGGTACCGCAGTCCATTGTCTCCGACCGAGACCCGGTGTTCATGTCCTCTTTCTGGAGTGAGCTCATGAGGCTCATGGGAACAAAGCTACTCATGTCCTCGGCATTCCACCCACAGTCCGACGGCCAGACGGAGGCGGCAAATCGCGTCATTGTGATGTACCTGCGCTGCTTCACGGGAGATCGCCCCCGGCAATGGCTGCGCTGGCTGCCATGGGCTGAGTACATCTACAACACCGCGTACCAGACTTCCCTCCGTGACACGCCATTCCGGGTGGTCTACGGCCGTGACCCACCCTCAATCCGTTCTTACGAACCGGGCGAGACGAGGGTCGAGGCGGTAGCTCAAGAGATGGAGGCAAGGGAGGCCTTCCTCGCGGACGTACGCTACCGCCTCCAACAGGCGCAGTCCGCACAGAAGCACCACTACGACAAGTCGCACCGGCTGGTAACCTACCAGGTTGGCGACTGGGCTCTTCTACGGCTACGCCAGCGCGCAGCTGCCTCACTGCCGCGCACGGTAGCAGGGAAGCTCAAGCCCCGTTACGTCGGGCCGTACCGCGTCTCGGAGTTGATCAACGACGTGGCTGTACGCTTGGAGCTTCCCGCCGGCGCTCGTCTTCATGATGTGTTCCACATTGGCGTGCTAAAAAAGTTTGTGGGAGCGCCACCATCGTCGCCACCCGCCCTGCCTCCGACCATCGATGGTGCGGTGGTGCCGGAACCAGCCCGGGTGGTGCGGGCTCGCCTGGCACGCGGTGTCCGCCAGGTGCTTGTTCAGTGGCACGGCGAGCCGGCTGAGTCTGCGACTTGGGAGGACGTCGACGACTTCCGCACCCGACATCCAGCGTTCCAGCTCGAGGACGAGCTGGTCTTCGAGGAGGGGAGAGATGTCATGTACGGCCGCCCCTACGTCAGGCAACGACGTACCCGTGACATACGGCGTGCGCGTGAGCGCGCTGAACACGCCCAAGAGGCACGTCGGCCAGCAGCGGATCAGGGCGCAGGAATAGCTGCAGTTGCTAGTAGCTAGAAAATAGGAGGTTTGTTTAGAAGATAAGCTCACGGCCAGCAACAGATCAGAGCTGGCCGCTGCTAGCAAATAGGGATAAGTTGTTAAGAAGTTGTTTAGGAAGATAAGTATAGAGAATAAATAGGAGTTGGTTTGGCTGGCCTGGCTATATATAAAGCAGGCGGTTCTTTTAATAAAGCAAGCAGTAATTATATCCCAAATCTCTCCTTCTCTGTTAAGCCTACGGTTGAGGGGAATAACCTCACCGGAGAAGACGGCCGACGGCTACGAGCTGCGTAGCCGCGGTCCGGCCACCCAAGGGCTCGACGCCCTTGACAGTCATATACTGGGCTGAACACATGAAAGCTATTCACAGTTTTTGTAAAAAAATGGTTTGAAATCTATTGAAAGTTTGAAACAGAATAACTGGTCGGTTAGTGTCAATGTCTAAAGCAGCATTCTTCTACTGGATGGATTTCCACCTGTTGCATTTCATGCTTGGTGCAGTGTGCTTGCCACAAAATGTGTGATTTCTAGATTTACTTGCTTCTTTGTGTGTTCGTAACCTTTGATATAATAGTATTTTGTCCCTTAATATTCTTCTCAAGTTTTATGTAGTATTAGTTACTGGTTGATTATCATTTTTATATGAGCTGGATAAAATCTTCAGCACTGACTTGTCGGATGAACTGATCTTTCACAACCAAGTTGGTCATGCCTTTCAGATAATATATATTTAATGTGACTTGTTTGTATTATTAGAATGGTTTAGAGTTAGTTGGATTAGTATACACATAAGAGTGAAAGGATGTGGATGCTTGTGATAAGGATTGCGACTTGTTTCTATTATAGTGTGTGTGTGTGTGTGTGTGTGTGTATATATATATATATATATATATATATATATATATATATATATATATATATATATATATATATATGCTTGTGATAAGAAATGGAACCTATGACTATGAAGTAATAACAAATGAATATTGTATACATGCATTTAGTTCAGTGCATTCTTTGTTTGATTCATACATTTTAAAGTAAGCAAGACACATAGTAGATTATTAGCCTTCCATAACCTTTTTGAGACGTTACCATCAATACTTGAAGTTGATGAATATACATTTGTACTAATGTAGGCAATGATGAAAAACATGGAAACATCTGTTGTATTTCTTTGTGAGGCTACTAGGCTTCAAATGGAAAAGCCAAGAATGGATAAACAGGATGGTCTGGATATATGTGCTCAAGAACGATTGGCACGAGTGGAACGTGAAATAGTGGAACTGAGACAGATTGTGATAGATTCTCACTATCAGGCAGCGATAGAAAGCAATCTACTCCATGATAATTCATCATTGAAGGTTAGATTGTCATTTGATTACTATTGATATATCTCCTGTGGGTATGAATTTTTTTCATTGTTTCTCTCCCCTTTTTCTTCCTAGGGTGTAAGATGTAAATCTGAAGAGAGTCACCCTCAACTGGCTGTAGCTGAAAATCAGATTCCACACAAAGTGATTATCTTCCTTTGTTGATTTTTTTTTCTATTGTGTTGCTTCATGTGATTTTTTATGTGTCACATCAAGTTTATTTTATTGTAGATACTACAAAAGAAGATCGATGTGCCAAATGGCTTCCCCCATGAAAAGAATGAGGAGGTTACATCTAAGTATAAATATGATGGTGTCGTTCCCCCAAGAAACCCACATGATAATCTGGTTATCTCCTGCTTTTGTTACTTTTCTATTTAGACATGAAACAAACAATTTGGTGAAAAGTAGAGAACTCTTTGGTTTTAACAGAAATCAATATGAGAAGGCAAACAAACCCCATCGATACCCACTCCTAGAGCGAAAAACATGTCCATTTGTGCATCATCATTAAGCAAGCTTACGCTCAAATTTATGATGTCTTGGGGGACATCCTTTTGGTTTCAAAAAAAATTCATTTTTTAGTTTAAACTTGAAAACCTCTAAAAGTGTGATACAATATTTCCAAACTACTGTTGTGTTTTCAATGGAGAGCAGCCTTGTTCTAGCATGGTCATCAATTGGGTTAAGGAGGAGTCTCACATCTGGTGTAGGGCTGGAGCCAGTGGATTAGACAACATTCTTTTCGCTCCAGCGCACTAATCGGCGACCTTTTGTTTTGGGTTTCCATGGTCATGAGTACAACTGTTCATACTATCATTGTATTTATAGCTATCCTCTAGTGTGTGTGGGTTCGTGTGGCTTTATATGAGGTTTTTATCCTCACCTTTTCTTCTTAATACAATAATACACAGCTCTCATGCTTTTTCGAAAAAAAAAATATTTCCAAACTACTGAGCAAGTAGCTTCAAGGGTTCATGAGGACAATGACACGAGAAAGAGAGCTTTGACCATTGCGCTGTAGCCCTTTGATATCTCGTGTGTGTTTTGGGGTGCGGTGGTTGTGTGTACCCTTGTTGGGGAAGTGCCCCCCCCCACCCCACACACACACACACACAAACACATTTTTTTGGTTTTCCATACTGTGAACTGTTTTTTCTATCTTAATTGAAAGGTAGAGCTTCTACCGTCTCTTTAAAAAACTATTTCATAGGCTCTCTTCAATCTCCTTTTGTTTTTGCAAATTTGTGGTCGGTGCTGATGAGAACCAAAACAGCTCTTAACTTTTCAGCAAATTAACTGTTTCCACTAAATATGTCCACCTTTATTTAGTGGAATTTATCATCCCTTGCTTAAACTGTCCACAGAAACTGCAAGGGTTGATAAAGCCACCATTCAATACATTTCATGGCCGGACAAGAAAGGTTGACGCGGAAAGTCAGACTGGGCCCAATATGGTTAGCTCCCTTTACACTTATTGAACTTACATCAGGCATGCTTCTGTTCTGGTAGAGGAAATAAAGCCTATATTTAGCACAAAATGTGTACATGTGCAACTGTATACCTGTGTCTTAATAGTTGAATTACGTTCCATATTTGCTTCTTCTGTTTAGGATGGCAAAGAGGTTGTGTTGCATTCAATAGTTTGGCCACATACTCCAGTAGGCAAGGCTATTCTTCAGAGCAGTTCGCCGTCTACAATAGTAGGTGGCGTGAGAATTGGAACTGAATGTTGTAAGGTTTTTTTGAGTGAGGTGTTAAAAAGAGATGCTCCACTGTTTCGGCAAAATGGGGAGATGAAGAAGATGTTTGATGCACTTAAGTGTTCAATTGCATGGCCAAATACCCTAGTAATATCTTGAATTCCTCTAGTTATTATAGATTATTTTATTGCCACATAAGTAAAGAAGCAAAAAAACATTTATTTTCAGGTCCAAAGATAATACCATTGCTAGCAAGGCAGTACCTGACCGACCGTATCATCAAGGTACCATAACTGCTAGTTGTTGGTTTATACTTTATACTTTATGAAACTTGTGCTCTCGAAAAATAACACATGAAATTTTATTGTAATCTCACTCGTTGATCATCTATATATTGTAATTGGTTGAAGGTTAAACCTTTTGAACAGTGTCCAAAATGCAACATCCAGCGTATCTTATTGGACTCGCAAACATGCTCTAGTTTAGTGATTAGTTTGTTTTGATGGGATGCCTTTCTCAAGTTGTTGAGATAGAAACTTAATTGTGCCTGTTGTCCAATTTTGCATTGTAGATAGGAACAACAACCAAGCCTTTTTTTTATGGTAGATAGGAAGAACTACAAAGTGATTAATTTGGGCTGATCTGTTCATGAAACAATGCTAAGTTGCAGCTAAAAGCTTTAACATCAGTTTTTGTGTTCAGGAAATCAAAATTAATTTCTGAAAAATTACATGGAACTATGATTTTCTTGGTGTCTCTGACAATTGCTTCAAGATGGAATGCATAAGCTCCATCAACGGCCATTTGTAAGTAGATCGATACCATAAGGATGCTTACAAAGTGTGTTTCTCTTAGTTTACCTGAGGGTGTGTGGGGTGCGTGTTTGTATGGCCATTTTGGCCTTCTCTTCTTTCTTAATGCAATGATACACAGTTCTGCGTAGTTCTGCGTATTCCAGAAAACATAAGGATGCTTAGTTAACGTGCTGATCCTTTACAGCATGCAATGGAAGCTCTTATTGTGTGCTACATATTGTTTGGTGTGCACTCAGTAGTGTGTTTTTTGTGGGAACATACAGTAGTATCATCAAATTTTATATGACGTCACTTTGTATATATTTTTGATATAAATTACAGTCTGTTGATACCTTTTTAGTGCAGTAGACAATTAATTATTATTTTCCATTTTCGTGTGTTATATAGGTCATCGACAAAGCTCGTTGGGCAACTGAATGGTGGTGTGTCATTTTGCACATAACGTGGATGCCAATAGTAATATTATGATTTTGATCTTCAAACACAACACATACTTTTGGTATAGGATGTTCTAAGGAAAAAACGTCTCAAGTTGCATGTAACGAGTCTTGTTTTGGCTTTTGTTCATAAATGGGTGACGATGTGTGGTGTTACTAGACCACTGTTTGGTCAATTGGAGTAACAAATCTAGTGATCTCTCTTGTTATAGTGATCTCTCTTGTTAGAGTTACTGTGGTTGTATTGTAGTGGCCTCTTTGTGTAATGGGCTTAGGTCTAACAATTCTATTATAAATATATCACCAACCCTAGTTAGGGTTATGGATGGCAATGGGACCCAATCCTCGATTCTCCGTGAGAAATTAATCTATTAGAGGATAAGGAACTTTCTTTCCATACGGAAATGTAAACGGGAAAAAAATCTTCCCTGATAGGTAAATAGGGATGGAGACGGGGAAGCATTTCCCATCATCATTCCCTGCAAGACTCGTTAAATTTGCACGTGATAATGTTTTTATGTATAGTTAATGATAAAATAAATAATTATCTTACCAAGAGATCACTTCTTATACAAATTTGTTCATTTTGATGTATGTATACTAATTTCTTACATCTGAGAATGTGTATAAATGACAATATTTTGAATTAATAACAAAGGAACTATATACTTAGGGTTAGGCTTTTCAGTCTCATATGGTATCTACAACTATGTTTAACCTTCTTCCCCACCCGAGTCCCAACTGTAGCCATCGGCTATAGTAACTCGTCGGCGTCCGCAGGTCACGCCCTCGACGTGCTAGGCTCCCTGGTCGGTGTCATCTGCTGTCCACGCCCCCGACGCGCAAAGTTCGCTCCCTCGCGGCCTCGCCTAATTGCCTATGTCGACCTCTGTCGCGTCTAGCGCCGTCGCGGGTCGAGCCGCAACTTTGTTCCCCTGTCCACGCTTGACCTCGAGCCATGTCCGCTCCTCCGTCTGCGCCCTTCCTCCACCATGTCTAGGAGTCGCCGAGTTGTCGTGCCTCCACACCGTCGCGTCCTTGGCAACAACACACCCCTCCCTCCTCTCTCCCATGGCAACCTCGTCTTGGGCGGCCATCGCCGACTACGTCTCCATCATGAATGCACCATCGCCCAGGTTCTCTGCTCTGTAGCTGCCACTAGGCGTCTCTGCGCCGTTGTTGTCGGTCACATCTGTCGTGGACCCGTCGCCTCTGACCATTGTCGTTGTCGGGTCCGGCGACATCACCCCCACCGCCCTAGACCTCGTCGCTGCGGAGGCCAGCGTCGCTGCCCTCCATGTGGCCAACACCGCCACCCTACCCCTAAGCAGCGACTCTACTCTCTTCGGCGCCCTGGACAGCATGGGCAGCGACCTCCTCCCCTTCACCGGCATTGGTGCCTCGACAGCACCCGCCTCCCTCGCCGCTCTCTACATGGCCGCACTACGGGAGGTCGCGCCCGTGACACATGTGCCTCTGCTCGATGCTGCTGCCTATCATGCCGAGCTTTCTGGCCCCACACTTTCCCCACATGGGTATGGGAGTGGTCACCTCCTTCGTTGATGGATCTTCTCCTCTCGCGAGGGGGGGGGGGGTTGGCACGCTCTTGTCACCGGTGTACAGTCACCAGTCGACGATCACCACCTCTCAGCATCGTGCCCCCATCGCTGCCCTTGCGGCCGCTTGCCAGCTTGCGCAGGCGACTGCCCGTGCCTAGGAGCAGGAGCGTGCGTCTGTTGACACCCTCGAGTGTTAGCTCGTCGTGCCCATCCACTCGCTTGAGAGCGTCCCGGGCACTGACTCCCACTCCGTGCACGACATCGACGACGAGGCTGTTTTTCTCACCCTTGACACGCCGGTTATCGTCAGCCTTCATGCACAGGCGACAAGATTCCCCAGCATACGAGCACTTGTCTCCATCATCCTCGACCCAGAATCGGCTCAGCACTCGCTAGCGCGACCAAGCCCTGTGACTCTCCACGGCTACGTCTTCGACGACCACGTCCTCGTCGATGCAGCTGTGCCGACGCAGGCCTGATGTCGGATGGACAACATGGTCCTCTCCTGGATCCTCGGCCCCCTCACAGTCGAGATGCAGGACATCGTCCGGGTGCGGGGGAGGGCGTTGGAACCGCTCGCTAGGCCTGTGTTGCTTTAGAGGCACAGTTCCTCGGCAACCTTAGGTCCGGATCCTCCATGGACACCACCTTTCGCTAGCTTGTCTAGGGGGATCTCACCGTCACTGAGTACTACCGACAGATGAATACCATGGCGAAGACCCTCCACGACCTTGGCTCTCTAGTCATGGATGAGACGCTCGTTGTCAACCTCCTGCATGGGCTCAATCTCTTGCTTGAGGAACTCACATCTGCGGTTGTTACCATCGCTGACGCCGTGACAACCCTCTACAGTGGCAAATGTGGGGGCAGGCCCAACGGGCCTCTCCTGTTGCCTCCGGGGGTGTGCCCTCTCATCTGAGTGTGAACCCATCGTCCTTTGGTGCTCCTCGTCTAGCTGCCAACTCCAGCGGTGGTCGTCGTCGTCGCTAGGATGATCGTGGTCGTGGCGGTGGTGCACCGACAGCCCATGGCAGTAGCTCGTGGCTTTTTGTTGAGAACCAAATGTGACTGAGCGGACGGTCCATACTGTACGTGGTAGTGGGGCAAACTGTGCAGAATCAGTTAGGCTTCTAGATTTCTTGTGGGATTTGTTAGCAAAACCTGTGGGATTAACTCGAGAACCGACTTGTAACGAATCCAGACATCAGTTTTACACTCTGCAGAGGTTGTACCCTGTACCCACAAGTCGTGTATCCCATGTCGTCAGGGTTTGCAAGGCCCTTAGACACTACCGAGGTGAATGGCTAGAGATCCACTACGAGGCCTTTACAAAGTTCCACTAGCTTCCAAAAACCCGCTACAGTTTATAGGGAGAGCACTTGCAAGAATCCCTCGTCTGACCGCCATCGCAGCAAAATCAACCCGAGAACCTCCTTGCATGCAACTCCCCTAATGCCCTTGCCCCTTTCGAGTAAGGTAGTCTTCCACTAGCTTTCCTAATTAGTTAGCCAAGTGGTCCCATTCCTCCCTTGTGGTGGCACGTTTTCCTGGGTGGTTCTCCATGTTCCCATTAACATAATGGTCTTATCATGAACATAAATAACATAACAGAATAATTGGAACATGGATGTAATGAAATGTTAACCCAAAACCATGTAAAGCAATAACATAACTACCCAAATGATTCAGGGGTAAACAAGGGAAAAATGATAAACACACTAGGGTGACCTATTAGGTCCCATCAAAATTAACCTATGCAGATCATTATAATTAATAAGAACATGACTGGGTAAAAAGGAAGTGATCAAGGGCACAACTTGCCTCGCACTTGAGATTCCAGGTACCAGGATGATTCTTCAGATCCTCGAAACCTCACTGCTAGTCGCAACAATAAAAATAAACACGGTATAGATAAAATTAACATCACACCAAATATAAGTACAAACTGAATAATAATGATCTACGCGAAGCTACGAGATCGCAGGTTTGAGAACCACTAAAATCGGAGTTACGATTAAGGAGTTATGATTTTATAGAAGATCTATGTGATTAAAATATCAATCTATATTATGAATTGGTTAGTGTAAATTATATGAGAGGTTATTCTATAAATAATTATCTCCACCTTAATCTAAATCATTATTTGATTAAAGATCATCTGATCATATCCATAAGATGAGATTAATATTAAGGCAGTTAATCCTATTAGTTACCTATTTATAAAAGTAGGGGACATCATATAACAAGTGTTGCTACTGCGTGGTAAATATTTATACGATGCTAACACAACTGGAACGGGTCGATTCGGAGTTATAGATTTTAAGTTATGAATTTCTAAAGATTTCATGTGTTTTGTACAAGATCAAATAGGATATAAATTTTAATGTGACTTTCATGTAAAAATAGTGGCACTAGTTGATAAACAATAATATTATAAAATTATACAAATTGGAATGGATTAATTTGAACCTCATATAAATTTTCTATGAATTAAACAAATTCTAACAATTATTTTCACATTAAAAATCATTTTCTATTTACTTTTTCTGGGTTTTTCTAATTCCTGGACCAGGCGCATAAAAACCAGAGAGTGCAGGGGGCTCGGTGTAACTCTTCCCAAGACTCAGTTTACCCACGTAGTGGACCGCGGGTTAATTACTGGATTCTACAAGGGCTCTTTTACAAAATCAATCGGCGAAGGGGTATCGGACGAGCTGAGCCGTCCGATCATGACCGCACAGATCTAATTAGTCGCGCCTGAACAGGTACGCAAGCATGTCCATCAGATCAAGATCTAAGGGTCCAAAACTAATAAAGGCCAACCTATCCACACACCTCCGATCTAGATCGGACGGTCCAACCACCACGACTGAATCGGTATCAAACACATCTGATCACGACCGTTTATTCACCGATCTACAGTCAGCGCGCTTCTCTTTCTCACCCGATCCTGACCACAGCGGCACAGCAGGTACTCGTGGCGGAGAGCTCACCGGAGCAATGCCCACCCGCGCCCCAAAGCACATCTCCCAAATCTGAAAGGTGCTACACGTCGATGGGCCAAAAGGAAATAGCAGGGGGAAGCTCATACCGAGTTTAGCACGGTGGGGAAAGCTGGCCACGAGCAATGGCAGATGGCGGCGATCCACCGGTTATGGCGAGCAATTCGCCGCGCGACGATGGCTCACGAGCCCGATTGCCCACCCGCTCGCGATCCACACAGAACGGAGATCCCCATAGTCAACTCCTCGGCCAACGAGCGACACTAGGCGCGGAATGAGCACACGACGGCGAGGTTTGGCTTCCTTTTCCCCCGCGATTCTGGCGTGCGCGACGAAATAGCCTAGTGATCTATGGTGGCGGCGCTTGGATGGGATGCGAGAAAAGCCATGGTGCTTCAGTTCTTATACTCCGGTTCGGTGGGAACGACCTGCCCGGTCTTTGCGGTGATCCTGGCTGTGCGGACGTGCCACCGTTGGCGAGATCCGCGGAGAAGAAAGCGCCCCGACAGAACGGGCCCGCACGGGAGTGAGAGGCACGTGTTTGACCCAGGGACCCACGCAGCAGAGATATAGGGCGGAAAGCGGCTGACTGTGTGGCCCCATAGGGCAGTGGCGCGGCGCGCGTGGCTTTGGTTGACAACTGGGACCCGCAGGACAGCGACACACAGCGCGCGAGCGCGCGGGCCGATCGGCTGTGCACGAAAAGTCAATATGGGCCGAGCGGGAAAGAATTAGCCCAACGCCACATTTGCTATTTTCTTCTTTTTCTTTTCTATTTCTGGTTTCTCTTTTATTCATTTTTTAAATCCAAATTTGAATTCGAATTTAACTATAAATTTATACCATTTTAAACATACCCATTGAGTACTCCAGTATAAGATGCTTTTATTTAATTAAATATTTTATTCTCTTTATTTTGGTGTAGTATTTTTCCCTTCGCTATTTTCTATTTTATTTTCATTTATAATTTGAGGTCAAATTTAAATTAGGATTCCTTATGGTAATAAAATGTATTACCACAAATTCATAAGTATGGGATGCCCACTCTTTCATATGATTATTTTAATATTTTAATTGATTATGAACATGAATTGCCTACTAAATTCCAAAGGCTTCAAATATTCTAAAATCTCTATCATAGATATTCTTATTTCTTTGTTTTATTATTTTATTATTATTTTTTGTACCAATTTTGGGCTCTACAGTACGCGCGTCCCATCTGGAGTTGGTAAACGGCGTGGGGGAACAATAGTCGTTATTCCCGGGCACACACCATCGTAGTTGGTGAAAGCGAACATGATTGTTGTCATGTCGCTCCTGTTCGCCTGTGATGTTGCTTGGGTAGGTATGTGCATTGAATGCTCATGTCCCCTGTGGCCTTTGGCTGAGGCTTGGCTCGAGGTTGTCTTCCTTGCTCGAGACGGGCTTAGGCGAGGCGGAAACGGTAGTTCGGTGGAGAGGAGACCTCGGGCGGGATGAGGATTTCCTCGAGTACCTACCTGGTCCGAGGGCAGGCTTGGGCGAGGTAGAGTTATGAGTGACCGCCGAGAGGAGTATCAGGCAAGTCGTGGTTTACACTATCTTGACATCGGGGAATGTGTCTGACGGTGGTCTTAGGGTTAAGCGCATTTTAGGGGCATAATCTATGTACTCCTAATTATGATACCCGACAAGTATCTCATTACACATTGATTCGATGGCCTCTAATCTTTCATGATCTGACTCACCAAACTAACTCTGGTACCAATATGTATACTTCAGGTTCACCAAACCACCTTTTCCTACCCCTTGTTCAGATGTGCTGCCCTCCTTAGCCTTCAACATTTCCCATTAATTCACAAGGGGACATACCTTAAAGGCTATGTGCTCATGAACCAAATCTCTAGTGCAAATGTAACTGCAAACAACATTAAAAGCCACCAGGCAGGCTTGAGCTTCTTCCATCTATACAACTACTGGTCTCTTTACATCAAAGCAAGACATAATGGGCCTCTAAATAATTCCCTTAATATATTCTCTCTTCTTGAAATCGTTTTTTCATCAAACCATTATTTCATCCAATAACCTGGCCATTTTCCCTGGAAGGCTGGTGTAACACCCCTAGTGTTACTGGCACTAAAATTTGAGCATAACATCATGTGCATTGACATTTCATGTTGTTTGTCACACCTAGAATGCATTCACTAGGTAAAATTTTAAAAGAAGTTGTGATGAGGTGACTTGATGTGTGATCAACCCTAGGGTAGGGTACTCAACCCGGGGATTAGGGCATGAGGGTAGTAGTAAGCCCAAAATGAGAAAACCTCAAAAGTCATTAGAAATGTTCATAAGACATCTAGAGTATTAGGTTTGAGTGACACAAAAACCCTAAATTACTCAAAACCCTAAAAAACCCTAGAAAACCCTAATTGGAACCCTAGGGGGGTAAATGTAAATTCTAGGCACTCTTGGACCAAAGTACAAATATCAAAGTAATAGAACACCACAAACTAAGTAACTTTTACATTGGAGAATTTTCAAGTGGAGTGATGAAGTTTGGACTTATTTGCAAAAGGTCCAAGAAATCCTATGTGACTAAGTTCTGAAATTTAGAGAAAGTGAGTCATGTTTGGAGCTTGGTAACTCTGAATTCATAAGGAATTTGCCCTAGGTCAATACATCAAAATTGTAGAGCTATGATAGGGGTATAACTTTGCTTAAGTGACTAAGCCTTGGTGACATACAAAATTTAGAGTAAAATGGACTCAAAGTTGGGCTGTCAGTCGCTACTACTGACTGAATTATGGCACCAGTGAAACTGGGAGAACTTGAAGATCAAATTGTGAGGAATTGAGTGGGTAGCTGAGTAAGATCTTTATAACAAACCTGTAGCTAGTTCTTTGGATGACAATATTGATGCAGACAAGTGACCGAGTTGTTACATGAAAAATAGAGAATGAAGCTCTCCAAAACGCGCTGTCAGAGTGTCTGATGAAGATCATCATGGTACAGTGACCATAAAGATCTCCGGTGCCGTGAGCTCGACGCCGGTGATCAGCCGCCACAATTCATGCCCGCCTGGGAGATTCGTGCCGTGGTAAGAGTAGATACCATCAGGGCAGGGTGAAAATATCCAGTGTGGGGTGAATTCGGTCGCTGGCCGGACCGGCCGTCGTATCCCGCCGCGGTCAATCGCGCTGGCATCACCGGAGTTCACCGTTATCCGGCTAGGCTATGTGCCTCAAAGCCTTACCACGTCGTAGTAGACCACCTTAGGTAGCTTGTTCATCGCCTGAGACACTGCCCCGATAAAAGTCACGATAGCGCTTGCGCCAGTGACTTCCCCTCTCTCCAGCCGCCAGCGCGCCTTCTCAAAATTAGACGCCACCACCGTAGGACTCTATAAATTGTTGTCCAGTGAGTTCCGCTAGGTAATTACGCATCCAACGCACCATCCCTTGCCTCGGATCATCCACCAGAGCCTCCCAAATTCGTGTTTCCCCCAAATACGTTTTCTGCGCCACCGTGAACACTTCGTCGTGGCCAACCCTCTACAGGTCAGTTCAAGCTTCCTTGATTGGTGTTCTAGCCTCCCTCAAGCCCCCTGTTGCTCGTAGACCCATTCGATTAAGCTAGACCGCACCAAATCGTCGTGAACACCTTGGATTATCTCGGATTTCTGTCGTCGTCGTGGGCAGAGAGATTTTGGCCGGGATTCATGCAATTAGTTGAGGGATTAGGGTCGCCAGGGGTAGAATTTGGTGCCGATCGAGTAAGAAGCTTAGCCTATACGTATTCTGGCCAGTACAGGCTCGCAGGAGAGTGTGTTCACCACAGTCGGTGGTCGGGACCTAATCTTGCGAGGAAACAAAAAGGGAGGGGCCTCGGTGCAAATGTCAGAGACACAGGTGAATAGTGCGGAAGGGTTCTTAATTAGTTATTTAAAAGGCCGGGGTCCTCTGCGTAAATTGAGCATCGTGGGCGTGTTTCCCTGTTCATGGGCCGGCTCGGGCTGGTTTGAGCCCGTTACTATTCATTCCTTTTCCTTTTATTTTTATGCCAGGCTTAGGGAATTCATAGGAAATTCTAGAAAAATGTAAAAAAATGGCACCAATTTTACTAGATTCCTAAATTCCTCTAGTATTTAATAAAAATAGTTCCAAGATTTTTAGTCCAAACCAGGAATTATTTAGTATTTAAGAAGGTCTAAACCTAGTCTTTTGGAATTTTAGAAATTACTAGATAGCTCCAAAAATCATAAAACATTTTGGGTAAACTTAATTTGATAACAAGAGCCCTTGGGTGAAGTTTGACATGCTTTGGATATTGTTTGATCCCTAAACCCAAAATCCTAGCTTTCTAGGTAATAGTTGTCTTATCCTAGTGGAGTACTGACTCAGAAAACCCTAGTACCCCTGGTGTACCATGAAGGAAAGTTGTATTCAAGATACAACTTGATGTATCATTAATATAATTGCATATTCATAGCATCACATGAGCATTCATGTATATGTATGGTTATGTATAGAAAACAAAGAAGTAAGTGTCGAAGGAGAAGAGACTACACCACCTACTGAGACTCCACCCGCCGGGAATTGTTTTTATTTTGATATCTGTGGAACAGATCCTGAATCCCCTACAACACAAGGCAAGCCCCGGTGCATTTACCTTGTTCCTTGTGATTTTTAACTCTTTATCACTTGAATGATGCATTAGGTGATAGGAGTTGGGTGCTAAACCAATTGTTGCATTTCCTTCCTTGGAACTGTTTACCCTTCCTTGATTACCTATTTTGTTAAAAGGTTTTCTGATGCTTAGTCTTGCTTTAGAAAACAAAAATGTTTTGGTTTTAACAAAAGATGATGCTTCAGATGGAATGGGATGTTTTCGTAAATAAAACTTGATGGTGGATCCATCATGGCCGTGATGGGTTCAACATCGGACAAGATGTACCTCTTCCAGGTACCAAACTTTGGGATTTTAAATGATAAAGCTGAGACTGGGTGGGTGACTTGCACGAGAAGGAAGTCTCGGTGTAGTGTCTCTGTCTGAGTCGATTAAGGATCATGTCGATGTAGGCCTGATGATCGAGGACCTTTTAACTGGTCACATGCCTCATCATGGGTAAGCTTTGCCTCGGGCAGACCAATACTAGAAAGGCGAACACGCAATGGGAGTGGAGAGATGGCGAGAGTACCGTGTACCTTCCATGGCAAGAG
The DNA here is from genome assembly GCA_029449295.1 of Zea luxurians. Taxonomy (NCBI): domain Eukaryota; kingdom Viridiplantae; phylum Streptophyta; class Magnoliopsida; order Poales; family Poaceae; genus Zea; species Zea luxurians. The sequence continues at coordinate 794,860 of JAOPSE010000118.1, read as the reverse complement.
GCTGGACGGTGGTGTATCTGTGCTCTAGGTTAGCGTGAACCTGGTCTGGTCTTGAGAAACCCGGTGGCGAGTTGACATATGCAAGGGTTAAGTGCTACATATGTCGTGTGATTGGAGATCCCCAGCTGGGTATTAATCGATTCGGATCGCCGTTACTTCTCGGACATGAAGACTTGGTCACTGACTTACACGTAGCAATCCAGTAAAGTAAAAAGGGATGATAAAAGATGGCTAGTGTAGGCCAAGTGCTTGAACTAGGGTAGAAAGAACTCTAGATTCAGGTAATGACTTAAACTGATAATAAAACTGAATTTTTAAGGATCCACTATTAGTAAGCATTTCTGCAAACAAAGTCTTGATTCTTGAATAGCCTTACCTTGACTCCCTCAAGCAAGCATATCCTTGAGAATCTTTTCTTTTGTCGGATAAGACTTGCGAAAGTACACTCCGTACTCAGGGTTTTTGAACCCATGTTGTTGTAGGTGAGGAAACAATAGACTTTTGCTATTTTTGTTCAAAGGTGGTACCCAAGGAAGAGCCCCAACCGTGAAGTCGCGGGAGGATGTTGGCCTCCCACTTTAAAAACAATCAACTTTTGTGCGAGAGGGTGTTTTGCCTCCCTGATCTGTAATAATACTTTATGCACTCGTAATACCCTGGTATTGTAATAATAATACTCTCTCTCTATATTAGATGAATGTAAATTAAATTATTGTAATTTGCTTCCGCTTATTCTTTCCTCCGATGTGATGTAATATTTGCATGACGGGTGAAGCGCTCTTGGGCGAAATGATGAGGATACAGTTACCGAACTTGTCGACTGATTAAGTGCATCTACAGTGTTGTCCAAGGTCCTTAGGACAAGGACAACTGTAGGTGGGCCTAATACCTTGGGAGGTTCCGTCACAGCTAGGACAGGGCACCGAGCATCCAACCGATATACGAAGGTGTAGCAACCAAAATTGTTATGAAGTTGTTCTTTCGCGTTTGCTCTTCTTTGATAATGGAGCTCATGAATATTACAGAAACAATCAACATTCCGCTCCACAACTTGACTTCTCACTGCCCAGATAAAAACTCCTACACTAATCAAAGCGTCAGGAGTAAGTTGATGAAGTTATATGTCAAACCTCTTTAGAACTTCTACCAACATCTTATGAAGAGGAAACTGAAGCCCAACCTTTATAAAGCTTCGATAAACTACTTTCTCAGGGAGTGGAACACTAGCCTCCCCACCGGGCCTCGCAATAGAAACATCATGAGAATATTTACCCTTCATCGCTTCGATGTGACCCTTCTTTACGGTTGATGTCACACCCAGATTTAAAGATTAAAGTCGGGTGCGTCTCATATGTGCGCCAAGGAAGAACAACACATATAATAATAGAGTGCATAGAGATAAATATCATAAATATCATAAATGTACTTATTACATAGCGGAAGTCTTACAAAATAAATGATAAAAATAAAGCGAACTATTATTAATTCCCTGGCGCCACAAAGCTGACTGAGAGATGCCACCTAGATCAAATCGAACTCCTCGTTAGGCGGCTCCTCTTCGACCACCTGTTCTTCTCCTGCGAGGGGGGGGGGGGGTTAAGACAGCAAGGGTGAGCTCACATATGTTCATCACTCAACAAGTTGTGGGGAATAATGTGCATGAACTCACCAAAGGTGGGAGTTCATGTGAAGTGTAAGGTTGATCAATAAAATAAAGGTTGAAGCTGAGCATTGCTTTTATAAGTTGTCAAAATTTTATTAGCAGTTACTAAGTGTAAGTAAATACCAAACCTTAGTAATAATAAGTAAAAGTAATAATAAAATAATCCCAATGCGATGCAAATAACAAATTGAATTTAATTCTATAAATTAATCATGTGAGTGTCCGAGCTGCTCATGACCGTGGGCCCAAAATTCAAACAATATGGGCCTTTTCGGGCTTGGGCCGTGCTGGGCCGGGCGACCCGAATGTACACCTATACTGTGGAGCGTACTGAGCTGGATGTGATCCTCCTCTAGGACGAGCTGGTGTACCCTGGGGCAGAACATAGCGAGGGAGAATACTGCTACTACCCTGCCCTTGGGCAATGGCCTTTCTCTTCAAGTCTCCCAGTTGGACACGTCTGTGTTCAATAGCTAAAGCTTTATCAAGCAGCCTCTGAGATGATGGAAATGTATGAGCAACCAATGCATATTGTAGTGGCCCATTGAGTCCTTCTGTGAAGTGCTCTTGCTTCCTTTCATCATCTGCCACCTCATCAGGAGCATGTCTTGATAGCTGGATGAATTTGTCATGGTACTCGCTGACAGACATGTTGTCTTGCTTTAATGACAAAAACTCCTTCTTCTCGATCTTCATTAATTCAACAGGAATGTGGTAGTTTCTGAACTGTGTGGTGAATTCCGCCCAAGTAATAGTGTCAGCAGCATCATGGGCAGCAACATAAGAATCCCACAGTCAGCAGCAGGACCAGTCAGATGACCAGAAGCATATAGAACCTTCTCCCGGTCAGAGCATTGGGCAATGTTTAGCATATTCTCTACTGACTTCAACCAATCATCAGCATGTAGTGGATCTGGTGAGCTGGCGAAGGTAGGCGGCTTGTGGCTCATAAATTCTCGGTGCTTGTCCCAGGGTGGAAGTGGTGGTGGTGGAGGTGGCAGTGGTGCTTGCTACTTTTGAACCCTTCTCTCCTGACACATCTCCTCTCTCTCTTGGCGCAACTCTTGGCGTTCCTGCCGCATCTGCGCGTGCATATCCGCCATAGTATCCGCCATCTATTGCATTATTCGCATCTGGGCTGCAACTACTGGATCAACATCGGCTGGTGGAGGATTTGGAGGATCCATCTCAGCTTGTTGTTGTTGCTGTCTAAGTACCCTCCGGTTGTGTCGATTGGGGGTAGATCAATTCCTCCTCCATTCCCGGTATTGACCATCTGAGTTAGAAACACATGGTAAGAAAGAAATACAGAATTGTAGACAACGCGAGTAATTACGAGGCATATTACTTTGGGGGATTTATTAGCTAAGTAGATTAGTGTGTTACCTACTAAAGCTAATACATTACCTTATGGTGGTACATGATAATATGCCCAACTATAGTGTTTCAATCAATCAAAGAAGCAAATCAGACATTTATCATCAGAACAATCAACCAACATTTTAAATAGAGAAAATAGTTTTAATTTTGTCTTGGGTCTCCTATCTCTTTAGAGGGTCATGGATGTAGGATTCCAAAGTGTGAAATCCTCCTTGTCTTAGAATTGAAAAGGTAAGAATAATTAGAGTAGAACATTAGAAGGTGAGACAGGATCAAGAAAAGTATAGAAAGAATCAGAGTAAGGTAAGTAGGTAAGGGTTTTATCCATTTCTATCTAGGTTTCGTCCTACAGTCAACATTTCCTCTTATACCACTTCTGTCACGCCCGAATTTAAGGGATAAAGTCGGGTGCGTCTCATATGTGCGCCAAAGAAGAACAACACATATAATAACAGAGTGCATAGAGATAAATGTCATAAATATCATAAATGTACTTATTACATAGCGGAAGTCTTACAAAATAAATGATAAAATAAAGTGAACTATTATTAATTCCCTGGTGCCACAAAGCTGACTGGGAGACGCCACCTAGATCAAGTCGAAGTCCTCGTTAGGCGGCTCCTCTTTGACCACCTGTTCTTCTCCTGTGGGGGGTGTGAGACAGCAAGGGTGAGCTCACATATGTTCATCGCTCAACCAGTTGTGGGGAATAATGTGCATGAACTCACCAAAGGTGGGAGTTCATGTGAAGTGTAAGGTTGATCAATAAAATAAAGGTTGAAGCTGAGCATTGCTTTTATAAGGTGGTCAAAATTTTATTAGCAGTTACTAAGTGTAAGTAAATACAAAACCTTAGTAATAATAAATAAAGTGATAATAAAATAATCCCAATGCGATGCAAATGACAAATTGAATATAATTCCATAAATGTGAGTGTCAGAGCTGCTCATGACCGTAAGCACGGCTAGTATACCAGTTTTACACTCTGCAAAGGTTGCACATCTTTACCCACAAGTCGTGTTATCCATTTGCCACGGGGTTCATCGGACCCCATACACCTCTACCAAGGAAGCGAGGCAGGGTACCATGACAAGGCCTTTACAAAGTTCCACTAGTTTCAGAAAACCCGCTACAGTTTATAGGAAGCTCCAGTGCAGGGATCCCTCGCTTGACCGCCATCGCAGCAAAATCAACCCAAGGACCTCCCTACACTGACCACTCCCCTACTGCCCTTGCCCCTATCGGGTAAGGTAGTCATCCACTAGCTTTCCTAGTTAATCAACCAAGGGCGTCCCATACCACCCTTGTGGTAGCACTGTTTTCCCGGGTGGTTCTCCATGTTCCCATTAACAATAATGATCTTATCATGAACGGTAAATAATAAACTGATAATAAAAGTGTGAACATGAGTAATGTATATCTCCATACCCAAAACCACATAAAGCAATAGCATATACTACCCAAAAATTCAGTGGTAAAACAAGGTATAAAGATAGCCAAAACTAGGGTAACCTATTGTGTCCCATCAAAATTAACCTATGTAGATCATTATGATTAATAAGAACATGACTAGGTAAAAGAAGTGATCAAGGGCACAACTTGCCTTCAATGAGCTCCTGCTAAGCAACTTCTATCTGCTGAACACCGGGATACTCAGCCACTGGCTCTTCTACTCGCCGCAATACAAACAAGCATAATATATAGAGAAAATTAACATCACACCAAACATGTAAACAAAATACATAATAATAATCTACACATTAAAATAAGATCCTAGGAACATGAATCATTAATTTTGGAGTTATAGATTTTAAGTTATGAATTTCCAAAGACATTATGTGTTTGATACAAGATTAATTAGGATATAAATTTTAATGTGGCTTTCATGTCAAAACAGAGACACTAGGTGATGAACAATAATATTACAAAATTTAAGAAACTGGAATGGATTAATTTGGACTTTATATGAATTTTATATGAATTAAACAAGTTCTAGCATTTATTTTTACATTAAAAATCATTTTCTAATTACTTTTACTGGATTTTCTATTTCCTAGATCGGGCGCATAAAAACAGAGAAGCCCGGGGGTCTCTGCGCAAGAATCCGTAAGACATAGAGCACAATCACCATGGACTGCGGGTTGATTATAGTTAAAGCTAGGGTTTCTTGTGAAAAACGGGCTCGCGAAGGGGTATCGTTGATTAGGGCCGTTGGATTAGGAGCCGAGCGCCCAGATTAACTCACACTCTCGCGAATCGGTATGCGTTAAGCACCATCCGATCTTGTCGGGTACCGTAATTAGGGGTACCCCCAACACTCCTAAACACGGCTGGTAACCACCATCAGCACAAGCTGCAGAGACTGATGGGCGCAATTCAGGCCAGGCTTCGTATACTCAAGGGACGCGATCTCACCTCGCCCGAGCCCAGCCTCGGGCGAGAACAGTAGTCCAGGCGAATTCACGCCTCGCCCGAGGGCCTCCTCAAGCAACGGGCGCGCCCTCAACTCGCCCGAAGCCCAGCTCGGGCAGGCTTCGTTGTGAAGCAACCTTGGCCAAATCGCCTCACCAACCGACCGCATCGCAGGCACATTCAATGCGAGGATCGCGTGACACCTTATCCTGACACACGCGCCTCAGTCGGCAAGGTCGAAGTGACCGCAGTCACTTCGCCCTTCCACTGACCGACCTGACAAGAAAACAATGCTGCTCGCCCCTCTCCGATAGCTGTGCCACTCGCCAAGGTAAGGCTGACAACAGCTAAGTCCAGCCTTAGGCGCAAACGGGAAGCTCTGCCTCGCCAGACCTTGGGCCTCGACCTCAGGAGGAGGTCTCCGCCTCGCCCGACCCTAGGGCTCGGCCTCACCCTCAGCCTCGGAAGGTGGCCTCTGCCTCGCCCGACCCCAGGGCTCGGCCTCACCCTCGGCCTCGGAAGGTGGTCTCCGCCTTGCCCGACCCCAGGGCTCGGCCTCAACCTCGACCTCGGGCGGAATCGTGTCCTCGCCCGACCTCGGCCTCAGGAGGAGTCTCCACCTCGCCCGACCTTGGGCTCGGACCGACCACGCCACAGAGGATACATCATTACCCTACCCCTAGCTAGCTCAGGCTACGAGGGAACAAGACCGGCGTCCCATCCAGGCTCGCCCCGGTAACAAGTAATGATGGCTCCCCGCGTGCGTCCATGACGACGGCGGTTCTCAGCCCCCTACGGAAGCAAGGAGACGTCAGCAAGGTCCCAGCAGCCCCGACAGCTGTGCTTCTACAGGGCTCAAACGCTCCTCCGATGGCCACGACACCGCGTACACAAGGCTCTAGCACCTCTCCGACAACCACGTTGGCATGTACATAGGACTCTGGCTCCTCTCTGCCGGACACGTTAGCATATTGCTACACCACCATTGTACACCTAGACCCTCTCCTTGCATCTATAAAAGAAAGGGCCAGGGCCCTCATACGGGAGGGTGGTCGCGCGGGAGGACGGGCTGACGAACAGGCTCTCTCTCTCTCTCTTTCTCTCTCTCCCTCGCGAACGCTTGTAACCCCTACTGCAAGCGCATCCCCTGTGGCGTAGGATAACACGAGCCACAGTTTTTTCCCTTGTGTTCCATCTCGCGCCAACCCATCTAGGCTGGGACACACAGAGATAATTTTACTCATCGGTCCAGGGACCCCCCGAGGTCGAAACGCCAACAGTTGGCGCGCCAGGTAGGGGCCTGCTGCGTGTTGACGAACAACTTCCTGTTGAGTTCCAGATGGGTAGTCTCTAGCAACCTCTTCAGCCCGGGACGCTGCTCCATTTTGGGAGTCTCGAGTTCATGTCCCTCGACGGCAGCTACGACATGGTACTCCTTCCCCCGCAGCGCGGCAGCGACAACGACGATCGTCAGCCCGCCCGGCGGCGGTGGACTCGACGACGTCTTCCCCCCGTGGCGGAAGAGCAGCATTCGGGTTTGTCCCGTCGCCTTCCTCGCCGCAGGAGGAGGAGGCGGGGCAACCGTGGCCAAGCAGGAGGCGGCACCTCGTCGGCTGTCGAGCGAGTCGATGACGCCGGCACCCCAGCGGGGGACATGTCGGGCGTTGACCTCGCGCCTGAGATGACGGCGAGTGTCGTTTCCCCGCAACGTGCCAACCCCAAGTGGACAAATGACGCCAGCATTCTCGTGGAGGACTTGCTGGGCGTTAGCCTCGTACCTGAGATAACGGTGCAGTCCGTCCCCCACGCGACTTCGTCACCGTCCGTCGATCGAGAGGTACCGTCCATTTTCCACCCTGTGCCTTTTAGATTCAGCTTCAATCCACCAAGCGATCCCGCTTCGGTGAGCGCTTTCATAAAGGCATATCCTAACCTTCCGGGGTACCATATGTGGTCAACCTGGGACCGACTGATGGCCGTCTTGACCTACGGGCCCCCGGGTTCCGAGGAAGACGACGAGCCCGACTCTGGTTGGGATTTCTCCGGGCTCGGTAATCCCAGTGCCATGCGAGACTTCATGACCGCATGTGACTACTGCCTCTCCGATTGCTCCGATGATGGCCACAGCCTTGACAACGAGGGTTGTGGCCCAAGTCGCGAATGTTTCCACGTCGATCTAGGGGGTCTCGACGAAGGCAACCACCTTGGTATGCCAGAGGATGACGGTCCCCCTAGGCATGCGCCTCGCGTTGACATCCTGCGGGAGCTAGCTGTGGTCCCAGTCCCTGCGGGGGGTCAGGACACACAGCTCGAGCAAATCCGCGAGATGCAGGCCAAGCTCGACGAGGAAGCAGGACAACTTGTGCAGCTCCGGCAAAACATCGAGCAGGAGTGGGCAGGCCGAGCACTCGCCGGAGAGGCGCATCATCAGGCCCGGGACGTCCAGCGCCGTATCGTTGACGATGCCAGGGCAAGGCTGCCCCCGACCTCCAGCGGGGTCGGCCAGAATCTGGCTGCAACGACAATGCTGCTCCGAGCGATGCCGGAGCCATCCACCACCGAGGGGCGGCGTATCCAGGGAGAACTCAAGAATCTCCTGGAGGATGCCGCGGTCCGACGGGCCGAGAGCTCTGCCTCCCGAAGGCAAGGGTGCCCCTCGGAGCATCGCGCAGCAACTTCCCAATTCATGCGGGAAGCCTCGATCCACACCAGGCGCACGCGGGACTCGACGCCTGCAGCCCCAGGTCGCCTCGGCAACAAGCACCATCGCCACGACCGCCGAGCCCGTCTCGATGAGAAGGTGCGCCGAGGCTACCACCCCAGGCGTGGGGGACGCTATGACAGCGAGGAGGATCGGAGCCCCTCGCCCAAACCACCAGGTCTGCAAGCCTTCAGCCGGGCCATATGACGGGCGCCGTTCCCGACCCGGTTCTGTGCCTCGACTACCATCACTAAGTACTCAAGGGAAACAAGACCGGAACTGTGGCTTGCGGACTACCGGCTGGCCTGCCAACTGCGTGGAACGGACAATGACAACCTCATGATCCGCAACCTCCCCCTATTCCTCTCCGACGCCGCCCGAGCCTGGCTAGAGCATCTGCCTCCTGCGCAGATTTCCAACTAGGACGACCTGGTCAAAGCCTTCGCTGGAAACTTCCAGGGCACGTACATGCGCCCTGGGAACTCTTGGGATCTCCGAAGCTGCCGCCAGTAGCCAGGGGAATCCCTACGAGACTACAACAGGTGGTTTTCGAAGCAGCACACCGAGCTGCCCAACATCACCGACTCGGATGTCATTGGGGCATTCCTTGCCGGCACCACTTGTCGCGACCTGGTGAGCAAACTGGGTCACAAGACTCCCACCAAGGCGAGTGAGTTGATGGACATCACCACCAAGTTCGCCTCTGGTCAGGAGGTGGTCGAGGGCATCTTACGGAAGGACAAGCAGCCTCAGGGACGCCAGCAGGAAGACATCCCTGAGGCGTCCGCCCAGCGCGGCACGAAGAAGAAGGCCAAGAAGAAGTCGCAAGCGAAGTGCGACGCCGCCGACGCAGATCTTGTCGCTGCCGCCGAGCACAGGAACCCTCGGAAGCCTCCCGGAGGAGCCAACCTGTTCGACAAGATGCTCAAGGAGTCGTGCCCCTATCACCAGGGCCCCGTCAAGCACACCCTTGAGGAATGCGTCATGCTTCGGCGCTACTTCCATAAGTCCGGGCCCCCGGCGGAAGGTGGAAAAGGCCATGACAACGACAAGAAGGAGGGCGACAAGGCAGAGGAGTTCCCCGAGGTCCATGGCTATTTCATGATCTACGGTGGGCAAGTGGCGAACGCATTGGCTCGGCACCACAAGTAGGAGCACCGAGAGGTCTGCTCGGTAAAGGTGGCAGCACCAGTCTACCTAGACTGGTCTGACAAGCCCATCACCTTCGACCAAGGCGACCACCCCGACTGCGTGCCGAGCCCTGGAAAGTACCCGCTCGTTGTCGGCCCCATCCTCGGCAATGTTAGGCTCACCAAGGTCCTCATGGACGGAGGCAGCAGCCTCAACATCATCTACGCCGAGACCCTTAGGCTCTTGCAGATCGATCTGTCCACGATCCGGGCCGGTGCGGCACCCTTTCACGGGATCATCCCCGGGAAGCACGTCCAGCCCCATGGACAACTCAATCTGCCCGTCTGCTTCGGGACTCCCTCCAACTTTCAAAAGGAAACCCTCACGTTCGAGGTGGTCGGGTTCCGAGGAACCTACCACGCGGTGCTGGGGAGACCGTGCTACGCCAAGTTCATGGTCGTCCCCAACTACACCTACCTCAAGCTCAAGATGCCCGACCCCAATGGGGTCATCATCGTCGGATCCACGTACCGACACACGTACGAATGCGACGTGCAGTGAGTGGAGTACGCTGAGGCCCTCGCCGAGTCCGAGGCCCTCATCGCCGACTTAGAGTGCCTCTCCAAGGAGGTGCCAGATGCGAAGCGCCACGCCGGCAACTTCGAGCCAGCAGAGGTGGTTAAGTCCGTCCCTCTCGACCCCAGCAACAACGCCTGCAAGCAAGTCTGGATCGGCTCCGAGCTGGACCCCAAATAGGAAGCAGTGCTCGTCGACTTTCTCTGCGTGAACACCGAGGTTTTTGCGTGGAGTCCCTCGGACATGCCTAGCATACCGAGGGATGTCGCCGAGCACTCGCTGGATATCCGAGCTGGAGCCCAACCCGTGAAGCAGCCTCTGTGCTGTTTCGACGAAGAAATGTGCAGAGCCATAGGCGAGGAGATCCACAAGCTAATAACTGCAGGGTTCATCAAAGAGGTATTCCATCCTGAATGGTTAGCCAACCCTATTCTTGTGAAAAAGAAAGGTGGGAAATGGAGGATGTGTGTAGACTACACTGGTCTAAACAAAGCATATCCGAAGGTTCCCTACCCTCTGCCTCGCATCGATCAAATCGTGAATTCCACTGCTGGGTGCGAAACCCTATCATTCCTCGACGCCTACTCAGGTTATCACCAAATCAAGATGAAAGAGTCCGACCAGCTCGTGACTTCTTTCATCACACCTTTTGGCATGTACTGCTATATTACTATGCCATTTGGTTTGAGGAATGCAGGTGCGACATACCAATGGTGCATGAACCATGTGTTCGGAGAGCACATCGGCCGAACGGTCGAGGCTTACGTCGATGACATCGTAGTCAAGACGAGGAAAGCCTCTGACCTCCTCTCTGACCTTGAAACGACATTCAAGTGTCTGAGGGCGAAGGGCGTGAAACTCAACCCGAGAAGTGTGTCTTCGGAGTCCCCCGAGGCATGCTCCTGGGGTTCATCGTCTCCGAGCGGGGCATCGAGGCCAACCCGGAGAAAATCGCAGCCATCACCAACATGGGGCCTATCAAAGTCTAGGAGTACAAAGGGTCATGGGATGCCTTGCGGCTCTGAGCCGCTTCATCTCGCGCCTCGGCGAAAAAGGCCTACCCTTGTACGGCCTCTTAAGGAAGACCGAGCGATTCACTTGGACCCCCGAGGCCGAGGAAGCCCTCGGAAACTTAAAGGCGCTCCTTTCAAACGCGCCCATCTGGGTGCCCCCCGCTGCGGGAGAAGCCCTCTTGATCTACGTAGCCGTGACCACTCAGGTGGTCAGCGCCACGATCGTAGTCGAGAGACGAGAAGAAGGGCATGCACTGCTCGTCCAGAGGCCGGTCTACTTCATCAGTGAAGTGCTATCCGAGACCAAGATCCGCTACCCGCAAATTCAGAAGCTACTGTACGCAGTAATTCTGACGCGGCGAAAGTTGCGACACTACTTTGAGTCTCATCCGGTGACTGTGGTGTCATCCTTCCCCCTGGGGGAGATCATCCAGTGCCGAGAGGCCTCGGGTAGGATAGCAAAGTGGGCGGTGGAGATCATGGGCGAGACAATCTCGTTCGCTCCTCGGAAGGCCATCAAGTCCCAAGTCTTAGCAGACTTCGTGGCTGAATGGGTCGACACCCAGTTACCAACAGCTCCGATCCAACCGGAACTCTGGACCATGTACTTCGATGGGTCGCTGATGAAAACAGGAGCAGGTGCGGGCCTGCTCTTCATCTCACCCCTCGGGAAGCACCTCCGCTACGTGCTGCGCCTCCACTTCCCGACGTCAAACAACATAGCCGAGTACGAGGCTCTGGTTAACGGGTTGCGCATCGCCATCGAGCTAGGGGTTCGGCGCCTCGACGCTCGTGGCGACTTGCAGCTTGTCATTGACCAAGTCATGAAGAACTCCCACTGTCGCGACTGGAAGATGGAGGCCTACTGCGACGAGGTTCGGCGCCTGGAAGACAAGTTCTACGGGCTCGAGCTCAACCACATCGCCCAATGGTACAACGAGACTGTGGATGAGCTGGCTAAAATAGCCTCGGGGCGGACAACGGTTTCCCCGGATGTCTTCTCCAGAGACATACATCAACCCTCCATCAAGACCGACGACACGTCCGAGCCCGGGGAAGCCTCGGCCCAGCCCGAGGTATCCTCGGCCGCCGAGGGTGAGGAACTGCGTGTCGAGGGAGAGCAGAATGTGGTCACGCCTAATCGAAACTGGCAGACCCCGTACCTGCAATATCTCCACCAAGGAGAGCTACCCCTCGACAAAGCCAAAGCTCGGCGACTAGCGTGGCGCGCCAAGTCGTTCGTCTTACTGGGTGATGAAAAGGAGCTCTACCACTGCAGCCCCTCAGGCATTCTCCAACGATGCATATCCGTCGCCGAAGGGCAGGAGCTATTGCAAGAGATACACTCGGGGGCTTGCGGTCACCATGCAGCACCTCGAGCCCTCGTCGGGAACGCCTTCCGACAAGGCTTCTACTGGCCGACCGCGGTGGTCGACGCCACTAGGATTGTACGCTCCTACCAGGGGTGTCAATTCTACGCGAGACAGACGCACCTGCCCGCTCAGGCCCTGCAGACAATACCCATCACCTGGTCGTTTGCTGTATGGGGTCTGGACCTTGTCGGTCCCTTGCAGAAGGCACCCGAGGGCTTCTCGCACCTGCTGGTCGCCATCGACAAATTCTCCAAGTGGATCAAGGTCCGACCCCTAACCAGCATCAGGTCCGAGCAGGCGGTGGCGTTCTTCACCAACATCATCCATCGCTTCGGGGTCCCGAACTCCATCATCACCGATAATGGCACCCAGTTCACTAGCAAGAAGTTCCTGGACTTCTGCGAGGACCACCACATCCGTGTGGACTGGGCCGCCGTAGCTCACCCCATGACGAATGGGCAGGTGGAGCGTGCCAACGGCCCGGACTTATGGACTTAAACCGAGGATCTACAATGACCTCAACAAGTTCGGCAAGCGATGGATGAAGGAACTACCCTCGGTGGTCTGGAGTCTGAGGACGACGCCAAGCCGAGCCACGGGTTTCTCTTCATTCTTTCTAGTCTATGGGGCTGAGGCTATCTTGCCCACAGACTTAGAATACGGTTCCCCGAGGACAAGGGAGTACGATGACCAAAGCAAGCAGACCCACCGAGAGGACTCACTGGACCAGCTGGAAGAGGCTTGGAACGTGGCCTTACTACACTCAGCGCGGTATCAGCAGTCTCTACGACGCTACCACGCCCAAGGGGTTCGGCCCCGAGACCTCCAAGTAGGAGACTTGGTACTTCGGCTGCGGCAGGACGCCCGAGGGCGCCACAAGCTTACTCCTCGCTTGGAAGGGCCGTTCATCATCGCTAAGATTTTGAAGCCCGGAACATACAAGCTGGCCAACAATCAAGGCGAGGTCTACAGCAACGCTTGGAACATCTGACAACTACGTCGCTTTTACCCTTAAGATGTTTTCAAGTCGTTCATATACCTCGTTTTCTATACATACACAAATAGAGTCTAACCGTCAAGGAAGGGTCAGCCTTGCCTCGGCAAAGCCCGACCCTCCCTCGGGGGCTAGAATGGGGGAACCCCCTATGCGTCAAAATTTTCCTCGGAAAAAGTCTTTCTGCCAGAACATCTTTCACGTTTTTCGATTGCTTCGATAGCGGGATCCTGAAAACGACGGAGTACACGTAAGCGGCAAGGCCGACCGAGCCGAGGGACTTCTTCGCCTCCGGAATACGGATACCTCACTCATCACCTTCTGCGATAAGTAACTCACGCTCGGATAAGTGATTCTGCTGCCGAACAAGTCTTAACGCTTGAAAACTTTTCTGTCAGAACGATTTTTGTAACTTCTCGACTATATCGATGACAGAATCCTACGAACGAGTAAGAGTGCACGTAAGCGGCGAGGCCTACCGAGCCGAGGGACTCCTACGCCTCCAGGATACGGATACCTCACTCATCACCTCCCGCGAAAAGTAACTCTCGCTTAGATAAACGATTCTTCTACCGACGAACAAGTCCTGATACTCGAAACAAGAGGAAAGGAAACGCAGCTTTATAACACGACAATAATATGTTTGGGCCTCGGCGGTCGCAAACAACATACGCATACTACAGACAAACTGTTCATGCAGGTTCAGACATCGATAGAGGGAGCAACAGCACCCTCGGCGTCGTTCCCACCTTCGGCGGAATCTGGCCTGGCCTCGGACGGTGACACGGGCGGAAGGATCTCCACCTCAAAGGAGGACGCCAGCACCATGCTCGGGCCATCATAGCCAAGGTCTCCGCAAGAGTCCCGGCCTGAGCAGACACCTCGACCGGCCGCTCCGTAGCCTCAGTCAGCTGTCCCCCGAGGACATCAGCCCGGCTCACGGCCTCGGCAGCGTGACTCCGAGGTTGGTCCCGCTAGCGGACGACCTAGCCAAGCTCCAGTCGTCGCTGCTGCACCTCCTCGGCCAGGGAGGTCATGTGCTCCTGGGCTGACGAAGCTTCTTCTCGAGCCGACTCCGCCTCTATCCATGCTGACACCGCTGCCTCCGGCTCTGGCTCATCGCAGAGTAGCCAAGGGTTCTATAACTGAGAAAGGGAAGCCTTATGCGGCAAGGCTGACCGAGCCGAGGGACTCCTACGCCTCCGGGATACGGATACCTCACTCGTCACCTTCCGCACTGGGCAACTCACACTCGATTAAGCAGTCCAGCTAACCGACAGACGAGTCCTAGTGCTCGAAATGAGGAAGAAACACGGTATTGCACTCAAATACCTAGATGTTCAGGCCTCGACAGCCACAATGAACAAACACCGACACTCAAGTTGCCATTACAAATGGAACTCCAGTTCCACTCCCGCGGGTATGAACAACCTCCACATCGGAGGGCCTGCGGGACAGCAAACTCCAGGTGGCTCGCCGCCGACCACTGCAGCAGCGACAACGACCTCCGTCTCGGACGGCAAGACAACAGCAGCGATGGCCCCAGGGCGAACACTACCGCTGGAAGGCCCTCATTCACGTCCCCTCACGGGGGACAAGAACCAGCCATTAAAGCCAAAGAGCCGGAGGCCCGGAGCGCAGGTGGCATGGACGGTGTCGTCGGCGGAGAAACCCTCTCCGGCTGCCACCACCTTAGCACTGACGACAACGGCCACCTGCCCACCAACACCACACCAGCGAGCGGTGTGTGGCGGAACCGCCTGAATTATTCCAGCTTAAGTGCCTAAGTCACGCCTCAGGGGCCGTAACACACTTAAATCGGAATAACCCGTCAGTCCCTCAGATCTAGTCTGATGGAGCCACTTAACCAGGATCAAATTCCACAATCTCACTTGAAGGTGAGTCACAGAAGAAATACAATAAAACAGGAAACCTCAAATTAAGTGCTGAATTATTACATAAATCAGAGTTTTTGAGTAGCAAATAAGAGTTCACAAAATAAAATGCAGTGGATAATCGATGTTGTCGGTAATTAGGAAATGGGTAAGGCCTAGCCCACTACTCCTCATGCTCCTCTCCTGCCGGAGCAACATCCCACTCGACCGTCCAACCCGGTGGCAGGGTGGTAGGCCAAGTCACACCATCAACCATTTCCTGAATGGTACCTGCAAAAATTGTGCCACAAGCAAGGCTGAGTATACTAATACTCAGCTAGACTTAACCGGTGTGAGGAGTCTACTCCTCTACCTCTAGACTATGCAGCTGTTTGGCTGAGGGGTTTGGTTTGCCAAAAGCACTAGCTATTTCTAAAATCAATTTTTAGCTTTTCAAATTCTATCATCATTAACTTAGCTAGATTTGCTCCTTCTAAGCATACATGGTAACAATCATTTAGTTCAATCAACAAGTTATCTCATGTAACCTCATTTCACTTCTTACTCGATGCAGTACAAGGGGTCAAGCAGTCTCATTAGCTGCGAGAAGCAGACAATTCGAATCGAGTTTTAACCTTGCAAGGTAAACCTAAACACACGACATATCAGGATACTCCGACCCCACACATGACAACCGTCCCCATCGATTCCCCGTTCGCGTCCAGGCCTCACCGCCTTGGCATACAATGCTCCACTGACCCCGGCTGCCGCCGTGCAGTGACCGCACTTGTACCCACCATAGCTAGCATGGGAGACCCAGTCTTAGGTCGCATGAGGGATAAAGTCCGCGCCCAGCTTCAATCAGGTACTAGGTTTACCGGTTACCATTTTTCCCGGCATGTGCTTAGTACGTTCAAAAGCTTGACTCAGGTATCCACACATTAATCCTTAATTCTTTTTCCTGTCTCATGGACAAGGCATCCTCCCTGGATCCAAGTCCATAGACTAACATATATCCCATTATCAAGATGAATACAATCAATTCCTGACCTCGCGCGAGTGCTAGAAAAATCACTCGACTTCTACCGAGATCCTGATTAGCAAGCAGCTACTCGACCTAGCATACTAGTATTCATCTCAAAAAGGAATCCTAAGTTCATGCAACTAGAGGTTTCAAACAACTCCAACACTTAAGTGCACATTACAATCCTACAAGCATTAAGTGTAGTAAAGTAGCATATAATAATACGGTTATGCATAAAAACCGGTGCTTGCCTTCAATTGCTGGGGCTGCAGGGAGATCCTCAATAGCAGCCTCTGAAGCCTGCTCCTGGTCCTCCTCTTGGACAGCTCCTTGCTCGGGGATGAGCACGTACTCTCCGTCGGCAAGATTACAATCTAATGAATGCAATGCGTAAGATATATGCATGATATGATATGTATGTGCTTTTAGAATTTACAACTTTGGAGGTGTTTGATCTACTTGAGTTAAACAAGGTTGACTTTCTTATGTAATACCCTTGGGTGGTATACTTGGTAAATTGGGTCAAACTTTATCTAAGGTAATTGGTAGGTTTATTTTTGGTGTTCCACTGAATTCTTTTTAAAGCTTAGTGAGAGTTGATAAGTACTCAAGTTAGACTTATTGGGGTGAGGTTTATTTCTTCTTCCCTTTTCTTTAACTTTCTTAAATGTTTTGGAGTGGGTTTGAACTACAAGTTGCTTTTATAAAATTCTAAAACTTCTGCAAAAAATACAGTGGCTTGGTACTGGCGTATATTTCTCTGTCTCAAAATTTGGGGATCAGAAAGTGAATAGTTTTCTCTGGACAAAATTATTAAATTCTAGGGTAGAAGGGGTGCTTTGAACTACAGCTATTATTTAACAGTGGGTAGTTCTCTAAAACTTATTTTTGCTGGCTTTTAAGTGTTATAACATGACTTGATACAAATTTCTAGTCATTAATACCTGTTAGTTATTTTCCTATAGTTTTCTCAAGTTTCTTAGCCAATTAGGTGCTTTCTACTACCACTATATTTGAAAAATATCAAACAACAAAGTTCTTATTTTTCTTAGTTATTGCTTTACGCAAGAGCAATCATTCTGAAGTTTGGCATCTTTTTGCTTAAGGGAAGGGGTGGTATGCATTATTTGAATTAAGTGGCCTTTCTCATAAAACACTAGCAATAGGTATGAGTTTGCTTCTTTTTCATGAATTTGCATTTTTCTCTGGTGGTTTATCTCATTATGGACTTAGCTAATTTTTGGTTGCCCATTATCACATTATTAGGGGTTGTTCATGATTTATTTGGAAAATGCCTCATTAGCATTTTATATTTATTTTCCTTACTTAAAAAGTTGGGCTGGGGTGTTCTTTATTTTTGTAGTGGGGCTCTGGTGGTTGTAAGTCCACTGGATTTTTAATATTCATTTTGGGTATAGTTTTGTAATTCCAATAATTGATTTTCAGTTTAAATAAGGCTAGATAAAGCATTCTAATTTAAAACTGATCTGAACTAATGGTCTCCTTATTTTTCCTAGGTTCTCTGTTACTTAAGCATACTAGGAAAAATAATTCTAATCACTGTTCATCAATTTCTAATGCCTTTCTGGTTTTTTCTAAGTTTTGGGCAAAATAGCTTTAAATGAATATCTACATCATATTTTCCAATGTTGGGGTTCCTACTATTTTTAAGCAGTGTCTAAATGAGATTTGAATACCTACAAATTTTCTTAGGTTCAGTACAGAAGAGAAACTAATTTTCCTTAATTAAACTAGGTTTGGTAAGTTTCTATTTTTAATTTTAAACTCTAAAATTTAGAACAGAAAGCATAAAGTTTATCATTTTTAAATGATAGTTCATAATATTCAGGATCTAGCAAAATTAGTTTGACAACTTTTTATTAAGAATTCATCAAGTTATGGGTTTTCTAAGTTCTCTGGTCATTTTAAAAAGATTAATAGAATTGATTAAATGGAAAACCACTTTGCACTGGGGTCCCTGGCGGGTTTTTAAGTTTTCTTTGCGAATCAGTCCCTAGGCTACTATTCACATGGGTCACTGACGTTACAGAAAACCCCTCGGGTTCTTCAAATCCTAACCCGAGGTCCTTCTCCTAACTTAAACAGTAACCGCGGCGGAAGAAAGGGCGGAGGGGCTTACCGGCGGCGAGATGGCTCCGGTGAAGTGGTCGAGGACGTAGGGGAGGTCTCGGGGATCACAACGGTGTGCGGGTCGCCGTCGGGGATGGCCGGAGTTGGCCGGTCCACGTGCGCAGGTGGGGATGCTCGTCGGCGGCGAGGAGTCCGGCCTGCTCACGGCGAGATAGTTCAATTGGACGGGTTAGAAAGATTCACGGGATGCCAGAGAAGATATGGGTGCAAGGAATTGGGTGGAGACTCACCGGTTAGCTCTGTCCACGCGCAGCGGCGAAAGACCAAAGTCCGGTGAGGTCGATCTAGAGCCTCCGGTGAAGTCCGGCCTGGTCCGAGGGCTTGGCAAGCTTCACGGGCCACTGGTGGAGCTAGCCGAAGCACTGGCTCGACTTGGGGGTGGCTGGAGTGGGCTGGCCACGGTGGCCGAAGCTCTGGCGGTAATGGCGGGCGGAATTGAGCTCGCCGGAGCTAAGGAGAGGGGGCTGGCCGGTGAAGGTGAGCGCGGGGTGAAGTGGGGCACGCCTGGGGAGGCTTTATAGGCGCGGTCGAGCACGGCCGAGGGCAGGGCTCTGACATGCGCTCGGGTCGTGCGCGGCGAACGCCAGTGCGCGCTCTGGCGCCTGGCACAGCGTCGAGCACGAGGCGGCGCAGAGAGAGGTCAAGTTCAAACGTGGATTGGGCCCAAATCTTTGAGATTAAGGCCACGATCCCGTTGAAAGATCTCTTCCTCTCAGGTCCCTTTGTCGTTTGTGTGTGGAGGCTAGCAAGTTCGCTGACTGGATTAGGAGATAGAGAGGGGAGAAATCCTGTTTGTCTCACTGCCACACACAGGGAGAAAATCTCTGGTTTGCCGTGTCCGAGGCACGCGTCTGAGAGCACCTAGAGGGGGGGGGGGGGGTGAATAGGTGATCCTGTAAATCTTAAACTTATAGCCACAAAAACTTGTTAAGTGTTAGCACAATAATTGCCAAGTGGCTAAAGAGGAGCCAAAACACAGTAACCACAAGAAATCAATCACAAAGATGACACGGTGGTTATCCCGTGGTTCGGCCAAGTACAAAACTTGCCTACTCCAGGTTGTGGCGTCCCAACGGACGAGAGTTGCACTCAACTCCTCTCAAGTGATCCAATGATCAACTTGAATACCACGAGTTTTTCTTTACTTTGATCTTTTCCCGTTTGCGAGGAATCTCCACAACTTGGAGTCTCTCGCCCTTACAATTGAATTTCACAAAGAAGCACGAAGTAAGGGAGGGAAGCAACACACACAAATCCACAGCGAAATGCGCACACAAACAGCCAAGAATCGAGCTCGAATGACTATATCAAAGTTCTCACTAGAACGGAGCTCGAATCACTTAGAATCACAAACGAATGCGCAAAGAACGAGTGTGGATGATCAAGAATGCTCTAAGGTTGCTTGGTGTGCTTGATGTACTCCTCCATGCGCCTAGGGGTCCCTTTTATAGCCCCAAGGCAGCTAGGAGCCGTTGAGAGCAATCAGGGAAGGCAATTCTTGCCTTCTGTCTCGTGGCGCACCGGACAGTCCGGTGCACACCGGACACTGTCCGGTGCCCGATTTATTTCCATAAACAGCGCAGCCGACCGTTGCTGACTGTTGGAGATCTGGGAGCCGTTGGCGCACCGAACATGTCCGGTGCGCACCGGACAGTCCGGTGCCCCCTTCCGACCGTTGGCTCGGCCACGTGTCGCGCGTGGATCGCGCGGCCGACCGTTGGCCCGGCCGATCGTTGGCTCACCGGACAGTCCGGTGCACACCGGACAGTCCGGTGAATTTTAGCCGTACACCGTCGGCAATTTCCCGAGAGCAGCCAGTTCGCGCCGAGGAAGCCTGGCGCACCGGACACTGTCCGGTGCACCACCGGACAGTCCGGTGCTCCAGACCGAACTGAGTCTTGGCTGCACACAGCCAAGTTTTCTGCACCTCTTCTCTTTTCTTCTACTTTCTGTTTCCAACACTTAGACAAGTTCATTAGTACACAAAACTAATGTACTAAGGCTTAGAAACATACCTTCACATGTGATTTGCACTTTGTTCATCCATGGGCATAGATTCTCATTTAAGCACTTTGTGTTTGCACTCAATCACCAAAATACTTAGAAATGGCCCAAGGGCACATTTCCCTTTCAATCTCCCCCTTTTTGGTGATTTATGCCAACACAACATAAAGCAAGTAGAACAAGTGCAAAATCACTTCAAATAAAAACTAACTTTGAGTTTTATTCAATTTTGGCATATATGGATCATCTTTTGCCACCACTTGGTTTGTTTTTGCAAATCAAACTCAAATCTCTATCTCTAAGGCAAACACACATGTTGAAGCATAAAGAGCGTCATTCCAAAAGAGATTGATCAAAGATTTAAAAACTCCCCCTTTTTCCCATAATCAACATTTCTCCCCACAAGAAGCCAACTTTTGACAAGAGAGACAATAAAAGAGTTTTGACAAACAAAAGCTCTATTCTACTATTTTCAAAATCTCTCAAGTGGTAGCTGATCCATTTATCACTTTGGCCTTTATTTTCTCCCCCTTTGGCATCAAGCACCAAAACGGAATCAATCTTGGCCCTAGAACCCCATTGCCTCACCAAAATCTTCAATTAAGAGCAAAAGGCAATAAGAGTTCATGAGATGAACTTGGAATAAGTTACCCTCTCATCGGAGTGCAGTGGAAGTCTTTCATGGTCCAAGTCCTTTCCCTTTCAATCCTTCTTTGAGACTAAAGCATCAAACTCAAACACATGGTTAGTCTCAAAGGGTCAAGTTGTAACACATCTCCCCCTAAACATGTGCATCACTTTGCAACGGACTTGTGAGGTCCAGGGAGTGTTTGTACAACTTGAGCACCACAATAAGCAACAAAATGCAGAATGAACATGATCAAAGGCATAAACACATGTATGCTACAATTCAATCCAAGTTCCGCGAATCTAAGACATTTAGCTCACTACGCAACCTGCAAAAGGTCTTCTCATCTAGAGGCTTGGTAAAGATATCGGCTAGCTGGTTCTCGGTGCTAACATGAAACACTTCGATATCTCCCTTTTGCTGGTGGTCTCTCAAAAAGTGATGCCGGATGTCTATGTGCTTTGTGCGGCTGTGCTCAACAGGATTTTCCGCCATGCGGATAGCACTCTCATTATCACATAGGAGTGGGACTTTGCTCAGATTGTAGTCAAAGTCCCGGAGGGTTTGCCTCATCCAGAGTAGTTGTGCGCAACACTGTCCTGCGGCAACATACTCGGCCTCAGCGGTGGATAGGGCAACGGAAGTTTGTTTCTTAGAGTTCCATGACACCAGGGACCTTCCTAAGAATTGGCACGTCCCCGATGTACTCTTCCTATCGACCTTACATCCAGCATAGTCGGAGTCTGAGTATCCAACCAAGTCAAAGGTAGACCCCTTTGGATACCAGAGCCCGAGGCAAGGCGTAGCAACCAAATATCTAAGAATTCGCTTCACCGCCACTAAGTGACACTCCTTAGGATCGGATTGAAATCTAGCACACATGCATACGCTAAGCATAATATCCGGTCTACTAGCACATAAATAAAGTAAAGACCCTATCATTGACCGGTATGCTTTTTGATCAACGGACTTACCTCCTTTGTTGAGGTCTGTGTGTCCGTCGGTCCCCATCGGAGTCTTTGCGGGTTTGGCGTCCTTCATCCCAAACCGCTTCAGCAAATCTTGCGTGTACTTCGTTTGGGAGATGAAGGTGCCGTCCTTGAGTTGCTTCACTTGAAACCCAAGGAAGTAGTTCAACTCGCCCATCATCGACATCTCGAATTTCTGCGTCATCACCCTGCTAAACTCTTCACAAGACTTTTGGTTAGTAGAACCAAATATTATGTCATCGACATAAATTTGGCACACAAACAAATCACCATCACATGTCTTTGTAAAAAGAGTTGGATCGGCTTTCCCAACCTTGAAAGCATTAACAATTAGAAAGTCTCTAAGGCATTCATACCATGCTCTTGGGGCTTGCTTAAGTCCATAGAGCGCCTTAGAGAGCTTACACACATGGTCGGGGTACCGTTCATCCTCGAAGCCAGGGGGTTGCTCCACGTACACCTCCTCCTTGATTGGCCCATTGAGGAAAGCGCTCTTCACATCCATTTGGTACAACCTGAAAGAATGGTGAGCGGCATATGCTAGCAAAATACGAATGGACTCTAGCCTAGCCACAGGAGCAAAAGTCTCCTCAAAGTCCAAACCTGCGACTTGGGCATAACCTTTTGCCACAAGTCGAGCCTTGTTCCTCGTCACCACTCCGTGCTCGTCCTGTTTGTTGCGGAACACCCACTTGGTTCCCACAACATTTTGCTTGGGACGAGGCACCAGTGTCCAAACTTCATTGCGCTTGAAGTTGTTGAGCTCCTCCTGCATGGCCAACACCCAGTCCGGATCTAGCAAGGCCTCTTCTACCCTGAAAGGCTCAATAGAAGAGACAAAGGAGTAATGCTCACAAAAATTAACTAATCGAGATCGAGTAGTTACTCCCTTGCTAATGTCACCCAGAATTTGGTCGACGGGATGATCCCTTTGAATCATCGCTCGAACTTGGGTTGGAGGTGCCGGTTGCGCTTCATCCTCCATTACTTGATCATCTTGTGCTCCCCCATGATCATGCGCCTCCACTTGAGGTACCTGTTCGTCATCTTGGGTTGGGGGATGCACCATAGTTGAGGAAGAAGGTTGATCTTGCTCCAATTGTTCCTGTGGTCGCACATCACCAATCGCCATGGTGCGCATAGCGGCCGTTGGAACGTCTTCTTCATCTACATCATCAAGATCAACAACTTGCTCTCTTGGAGAGCCATTAGTCTCATCAAATACAACGTCGCTAGAGACTTCAACCACACCAGAAGATTTGTTGAAGACCCTATACGCCTTTGTATTTGAATCATAACCTAATAAAAACCCTTCTACTGCTTTGGGAGCAAACTTAGAATTTCTACCTTTCTTCACCAGAATGTAGCACTTGCTCCCAAATACACGAAAGTAAGATACATTAGGTTTGTTACCGGTTAGAAGCTCATACGACGTCTTCTTGAGGAGGCGATGAAGGTAGACCCTGTTGATGGCGTGGCAAGCCGTGTTCACGGCTTCCGTCCAAAAGCACTCGGGGGTCTTGAACTCTCCTAGCATCGTCCTCGCCATGTCGATGAGCGTCCTGTTCTTCCTCTCTACTACACCATTTTGCTGTGGTGTGTAGGGAGCGGAGAACTCATGCTTGATCCCTTCCTCTTCAAGGAACTCCTCCACTTGAAGGTTCTTGAACTCGGACCCGTTGTCGCTCCTTATCTTCTTCACCTTGAGCTCAAACTCATTTTGAGCTCTCCTGAGGAAGCGCTTGAGGGTCCCTTGGGTTTCTGACTTATCCTGCAAAAAGAACACCCAAGTGAAGCGGGAAAAGTCATCAACAATAACTAGACCATACTTACTTCCTCCTATGCTTAGATAGGCGACGGGTCCGAAGAGGTCCATATGCAGCATCTCCAAAGGTCTTGATGTCGTCATCACATTTTTGGTGTGATGAGAGCCTCCCACCTGTTTCCCTGCTTGACAAGCTGCACAAGGTCTATCTTTTTCGAAATGAACATTGGTTAGGCCTAACACGTGTTCTCCCTTTAGAAGCTTGTGGAGGTTCTTCATCCCCACATGTGCTAAGCGGCGATGCCACAGCCAGCCCATGCAAGTCTTAGCCATTAAGCATGCATCTAGACCGGCCTCTTCTTTCGCAAAATCAACTAAGTAAAGTTTGCCGTCTAATACACCCTTAAAAGCTAGTGAACCATCACTTCTTCTAAAGACAGACACATCTACATTTGTAAATAAGCAGTTATATCCCATATTGCATAGTTGACTAACAGATAGCAAATTATAACCAAGAGACTCAACTAAAAACACATTGGACATTGAGTGTTCATTAGAAATTGCAATTTTACCTAACCCTTTTACCTTGCCTTGATTCCCATCACCGAATATAATTGAATCTTGGGAATCCTTATTTTTGACGTAGGAGGTGAACATCTTCTTCTCCCCCGTCATATGGTTTGTGCATCCGCTGTCGATAATCCAGCTTGAACCCCCGGATGCATAAACCTGCAAGGCAAATTTAGGCTTGGGTCTTAGGTACCCAACTCATGTTGGGTCCTACAAGGTTAGCACATATATCCTTAGGGACCCAAATGCAAGTTTTATCTCCCTTGCATCTTGCCCCTAACTTCCTAGCAATTACCTTCTTACCCTTTCTACAAATAGCAAAGGGAGCATTGCAATCATAATAAATGGTAGAAGGTTTGTTCACAACTTTTCTAGGAACATGAGCAAAATTTCTCCTAGGCGTATGCACAACATTTCTCCTACACATATCTCTATCATGCTTATAGGAAGAACTAGAAGCAAACATGGCATGAGAATCATAAACATGTGAATCAAAATCATTATAAGTATTTCTAGCATGTCTCCTATCATGGTACAAGAAAGCATGGTTCCTTTTAGCACTACTAGCCATAGGAGCCTTCCCTTTCTCCTTGGCGGAGATGGGAACCTTATGGCTTGTTAAGTTCTTGGCCTCTCTCTTGAAGCCAAGACCATCCTTAATTGAGGGGTGTCTACCAACCGTGTAGGCATCCCTTGCAAATTTTATTTTATCAACTTCACTCTTGCTAGTCTTAAGTTGAGCATTAAGACTAGCCACTTCATCATTTAGTTTTGAAATTGAAACTAAGTGTTCACTACAAGCATTAACATCAAAATCCTTACACCTAGTGCAAATTGTAATATTTTCAACACAAGAGTTACTTGCTACTTCTAGTTTAGCAGTTAAAACATTAATTTAACCTTTTAAAGAAGAAATGGTTTCATTACAAGTAGAAAGTTCACAAGAAAGTATTCCATTTCTTTTAACTTCTAGAGCAAGTGAATTTTGTGCACTAACAAATTTATCATGTTCTTCATATAAAAGGTCTTCTTGTTTCTCTAAGATTCTATCCTTTTCATTTAAGGCATCAATCAACTCATTAATCTTAGCTATCTTAGTTCTATCTAATCCCTTGAATAAACTAGAGTAATCAAATTCATCCTCACTAGATTCATCATCACTAGAAGAATCATAAGTATTAGCATTACGAGTGATTACCTTCTTTTCCCTCGCCATGAGGCAAGTGTGATGCTCGTTGGGGAAGAGAGCCGATTTGTTGAAGGCAGTGGCGGCGAGTCCTTCGTCGTCGGAGTCGGACGAAGAGCAATCCGAATCCCACTCCTTTCCAAGGTGTGCTTCGCCTTTGGCCTTCTTGTAAACCTTCTTGTTCTCTCTCTTCCCATTTTTCCCTTGCTCCTGGTCACTATCATTTTCGGGACAGTTAGCAATAAAATGACCAACCTTACCACATTTGAAGCATGAGCGCTTCCCCTTTGTCTTGGTCTTGCTTGGCTGCCCCTTGCGACCATTTAGCGTCGTCTTGAATCTCTTGATGATGAGAGCCATCTCTTCATCATTAAGCCCGGCCGCCTCAACTTGCGCCACCTTGCTAGGTAGCGACTCCTTGCTCCTCGTTGCCTTTAGAGCAATGGGTTGAGGCTCGTGGAGTGGACCGTTCAACGCGTCGTCGACGTATCTTGCCTCCTTGATCATCATCCGCCCGCTTACGAATTTTCCAAGTACTTCCTCGGGCGTCATCATCGTGTACCTGGGATTCTCACGAATATTGTTCACGAGATGAGGATCAAGAACGGTAAAGGACCTGAGCATTAGGCGGACGACGTCGTGATCCGTCCAACGCGTGCTTCCGTAGCTCCTTATTTTGTTGATAAGGGTCTTGAGCCGGTTGTAAGTTTGAGTTGGCTCCTCTCCCCTTATCATGGCGAATCGTCCAAGCTCGCCCTCTACCAACTCCATCTTGGTGAGCATGGTGATGTCGTTCCCCTCGTGAGAGATCTTGAGGGTTTCCCATATCTGCTTGGCATTGTCCAAGTCGCTCACCTTATTGTACTCTTCCCTGCACAAAGATGCTAAGAGAACAGTAGTAGCTTGTGCATTTCTATGAATTTGTTCATTTATAAGCATAGGGCTATCCGAGCTATCAAATTTCATTCCATTCTCCACAATCTCCCACATGCTTGGATGGAGAGAGAATAAGTGACTACGCATTTTTTTGACTCCAAAATCCGTAGTCCTCCCCATCGAAGTGTGGAGGTTTGCCAAGAGGAATGGAAAGCAAATGCGAATTCGAACTATGTTGAATACGAGAATAATCAAATGAAAAGTTCGAATTGACCGTCTTTTTGTAGTCGTTGTCGTCATCCTTTTGGGAAGAAGTAGACTCATCACTATCGTCATAGTAGATGATCTCCTTGATGCGCCTTGTCTTCTTCTTCTTCCCTTCTTTGCGTCTGTGGCCCGAGCCCGGGTCGTTGGACTTGTCATCCCTTGGTTCGTTGACGAAGGACTCCTTCTCCTTGTCATTGATCACGATTCCCTTCCCCTTAGGATCCATCTCTTCGGGCGGTTAGTCCCTTTCTTGAAGAGAACGGTTCTGATACCAATTGAGAGCACCTAGAGGGGGGGGGGGTGAATAGGTGATCCTGTAAATCTTAAACTTATAGCCACAAAAACTTGTTAAGTGTTAGCACAATAATTGCCAAGTGGCTAAAGAGGAGCCAAAACACAGTAACCACAAGAAATCAATCACAGAGATGACACGGTGGTTATCCCGTGGTTCGGCCAAGTACAAAACTTGCCTACTCCACGTTGTGGCGTCCCAACGGACGAGAGTTGCACTCAACTCCTCTCAAGTGATCCAATGATCAACTTGAATACCACGAGTTTTTCTTTACTTTGATCTTTTCCCGTTTGCGAGGAATCTC
This sequence comes from Zea luxurians, assembly GCA_029449295.1. NCBI lineage: Eukaryota > Viridiplantae > Streptophyta > Magnoliopsida > Poales > Poaceae > Zea > Zea luxurians. The sequence goes on along the minus strand of JAOPSE010000118.1, from coordinate 767,687 downwards.
CACAACTTGGAGTCTCTCGCCCTTACAATTGAATTTCACAAAGAAGCACGAAGTAAGGGAGGGAAGCAACACACACAAATCCACAGCGAAATGCGCACACAAACAGCCAAGAATCGAGCTCGAATGACTATATCAAAGTTCTCACTAGAACGGAGCTCGAATCACTTAGAATCACAAACGAATGCGCAAAGAACGAGTGTGGATGATCAAGAATGCTCTAAGGTTGCTTGGTGTGCTTGATGTACTCCTCCATGCGCCTAGGGGTCCCTTTTATAGCCCCAAGGCAGCTAGGAGCCATTGAGAGCAATCAGGGAAGGCAATTCTTGCCTTCTGTCTCGTGGCGCACTGGACAGTCCGGTGCACACCGGACACTGTCCGGTGCCCGATTTATTTCCATAAACAGCGCAGCCGACCGTTGCTGACTGTTGGAGATCTGGGAGCCGTTGGCGCACCGGACATGTCCGGTGCGCACCGGACAGTCCGGTGCCCCCTTCCGACCGTTGGCTCGGCCACGTGTCGCGCGTGGATCGCGCGGCCGACCGTTGGCCCGGCCGACCGTTGGCTCACCGGACAGTCCGGTGCACACCGGACAGTCCGGTGAATTTTAGCCGTACGCCGTCGGCAATTTCCCGAGAGCAGCCAGTTCGCGCCGAGGAAGCCTGGCGCACCGGACACTGTCCGGTGCACCACCGGACAGTCCGGTGCTCCAGACCAAACTGAGTCTTGGCTGCACACAGCCAAGTTTTCTGCACCTCTTCTCTTTTCTTCTACTTTCTGTTTCCAACACTTAGACAAGTTCATTAGTACACAAAACTAATGTACTAAGGCTTAGAAACATACCTTCACATGTGATTTGCACTTTGTTCATCCATGGGCATAGATTCTCATTTAAGCACTTTGTGTTTGCACTCAATCACCAAAATACTTAGAAATGGCCCAAGGGCACATTTCCCTTTCAGCGTCCCAATGCCATCTCCTGGCACATGACAGAGGGGTTAATTAGGCACAATTTTGTCAATGGGGCCATTAGGATTCGAGTTAGGGATCAAGGTGAACATCCTTGATCTCTGGCTCAAGGTCTGAATTTTAGAATTCTGAAATTCAGAATTCCCATTAAGTCCCCACATGAGAAGCTTGATTTGGGGTTTTATTTGAGTTATTTTGGCCAAGCTTTCTCAACCTTTCTTGTTGCTTATTAAATATACTTCAATTTGTATGATTGGCTCAAGTCATAATTTTAAATTTTTCATACCCTTTTCCTTATTTTCTTGAATTTTGCTCATGGGGCTCACTTAGGGTTTTGTTAGGGTTACAACATTCTTACCTTTTTTGAAGGACCCATTTGTTTTATCATGATACTTTTAAGTATATGCTTGGTGAATTCTTTGTTCTTAAGTTAATTTGATGCTCATGCTTACTTTGGTTCACATAAAATGATGGTCCTTGGTTTGGCATTTATAAGAGAAACCCTAGGTGACACTGGGGTGTCACAGCCTTCCCCCCTTAAAGGAATCTCGTCCCAAGATTTGGGCCAGAGTCCTTCTAGGGTGAAGCGAAGGGTGAGACTTATAGGAATTGGGTGATTATTGTTATTATTAGGGTAAATCTGCTCTTCGAATGTCATTCTCTTTGCAACTTCAGAAGGAAGTCCTTTTTTAAGTTTTACTTCATAGTTACTTCATCTTGAATTAAGATCATACTTCGACAATTGGATTCGAAGGGCAGGAGGAGGGGTTGGGTGTGATTACGTACTAGCTTCCTTAGGTAGGCACTCGGGGAAGTTGGATCTCAAGAATTCCTCGGTTTCCCAAGTAGCTTCCTCCTCTGAGTGATTACTCCACTGAACCTTGTACATCTTGATCGATTTAGCCCGAGTTGATCTTTCTTTGCAATCCAGAATCTTGGAGGGGTACTCTTGGTACGATAGATCTGGCTCTATCTCCAATTCTGGCTCTGCTATGATCTCGGTCGGCAATCGAATACACTTCTTCAGCTGAGATACATGGAAAACAATGTGAATGGCAGACATCCTTGAAGGTAACTTCAGCTTGTATGCCACAGGTCCACATGCTTCTATGATCTCATAAGGTCCAATGTAACGAGGGGCTAGCTTGCCTTTGATCCCAAACCTCTGCACTCCCTGGGTGGGTGATACCTTGAGGTATACAAAACTTCCCACCTCGAACTGGAGAGGTTTCCTTCTTCTATCATGGTAACTCTTCTGCCTGGCCTGAGCAGCTTCTAGATTCTTCCTGATTAGTTTGACCTTCCTTTTGGCTTCAGTCACTAAGTCAGGTCCAAAAACTTCTCTTTCTCCAGGTTGAGACCAATTGAGTGGTGTCCTGCACCTTCTTCCATAGAGAGCTTCAAAGGGTGCCATCCTTAGGCTGGATTGATAACTATTGTTATAAGCAAACTCTGCCAAGGAGAGGTGCTTATCCCAGTTCTTGCCACTATCGATTGCACAAGCTCTCAGCATATCCTCCAGGATTTGGTTTATCCTTTCCGTCTGACCATCAGTCTGTGGGTGGTAAGCTGAACTCCTGATTAGCTTGGTTCCCAAAGACTCTTGCAATTGTTCCCAAAATCTGGCAACAAATTGGGCTCCTCGGTCAGAAACAATGGTCCGAGGTAATCCGTGCAAACACACGATCCGGTCAATATACAATTCTGCATACTTCTGAGCCTTATCAGTGGTGTGCACAGGAAGAAAATGTGCCACTTTCGTCAATCGGTCCACAATAACCCAAATTGAATCATGATGACGAGAGGTGTTGGGCAGACCCACAATGAAATCCATGTTGATGTCATCCCACTTCCATGAAGGTATGGACAGGGGTTGCAAAGCTCCAGCTGACTTCAAGTGGCTTGCCTTGATCCTCTGACAGGTGTCACATTCTGATACATACTGGGCTATCTCCCTCTTCATTCTGGTCCACCAGTACAAAGGCTTCAGGTCATGGTACATCTTGGTGCTTCCCGGATGCATAGAGAATTTGGAGAGATGAGCCTCGTCCAAAATTTTCCTCTTGAGGTCCTGATCTTTAGGAATCACCAATCTGCTTCTGAACCATAATACACCCTTTTCATCCTGGCGGAAACAATTATACTTCTCAACCTTCTGATGGAGATTCCTCTTGATAATTTGCACTCCCTTATCACTGAGCTGGGCCATGATGATCTGGTCTTGCAAAGCTGGCTCAACAGAAATGTGAGACAAAGAACCAGAAGGAATCACTTCAATTTGCATCTTGCTCAACTCATCACACAAGGTGTTAATGCGAAAATCCATCAGAATACAATTGCATTGCATCTTCCGACTCAAGGCATCTGCTACCACATTAGCTTTTCCTGGGTGATAATGTACCTCCAGGTCATAATCCTTGATCAGCTCTAGCCATCTTCTCTGCCTCATGTTGAGATCAGCCTGAGTAAAAATGTACTTAAGGCTCTTATGATCCGTGAAGATGTTGCAGTGGGTTCCCATTAAATAATGCCTCCACATCTTTAATGCATGAACCACTGCTGCCAACTCGAGGTCATGAGTGGGATAGTTTTGCTCATGAGGCCTGAGTGCTCTTAAGGCATAAGCAATGACTCGGTTGTCTTGCATCAAGACACAACCTAGCCCGGTGCCAGAGGCATCGCAATATACATCAAAAGGCTTGCTGTTGTCGGGTTGTGCCAATACTGGTGCCGTGGTCAGATGCTGCCTCAATGCATGGAAGGCATCTTCGCACTTCTGACTCCAAACAAATTTGACTTCTTTCTTCAGCAACTCAGTTATAGGCTTCGCAATTCGAGAGAAGTCCGGAATAAATCTTCGGTAATAACCAGCTAATCCCAGAAAACTCCGAATCTGGCGAACAGTTGTTGGTGGCTTCCAGTTCATCACCTCTTGCACTTTATCACGATCAACAGCTATTCCAGCCTGAGAGATAGTGTGACCCAAGAATTTGATTTCCTTTAGCCAAAAATCACACTTGGATAACTTGGCATAAAGGTGGTGCTCTCGCAGACGTTGAAGCACTACATGCAAATGCCCAGCATGTTCTTCTTCGTTCTTTGAGTACACCAGAATATCATCAATGAAAACCATTATGAACTTATCCAATTTTGGCATGAAAACAGAATTCATCAGATACATGAAATATGCTGGTGCATTTGTTAGCCCGAATGACATCACCAAAAACTCATATAGCCCATATCTGGTTGAGAATGTTGTCTTCGGAATATCGCTTGCTCGTATCTTGATCTGATGGTAGCCAGAGCGAAGGTCTATCTTGGAAAATACCTTGGCCCCAACCAACTGGTCAAAAAGAACATCAATACGAGGCAAAGGATACTTGTTCTTGATAGTTACCGCATTAAGAGGGCAGTAATCTATACACAGCCTCAAGCTTTCATCCTTCTTCTTCACAAACAGTGCTGCTGGACATCCCCAAGGCGAAGTGCTTGGGCGAATAAATCCCTTATCCAGCAACTCTTGCAATTGCTTCTTCAATTCTGCCAACTCAGCGGGTGGCATTCGGTAGGGCCTCATGGAAATTGGGGTCGTTCCCAGTTGCAACTCGATGGCGAATTCAATATCCCGGTCTGGTGGCATTCCCGGCAATTCATCAGGGAAGACATCTGCATACTCACAGACCACTGGGATCTTCTTCAGAGGTAACTCCGTCATAGAGAAAGCACATGACTGAGTAGAACCTTGACTAGGCAGAATTAAGGTGAAGTTCCCGCAGAACGGAGAATTAACTTCCACGGTACGGCTGGCTACATCGAGCACAACTTGGTGCAAGGTCATCCAATTTGCTCCTAGAATAATGTCCACATTTTCCAATCCCAACACAAGAAGAGTGATTTTGACAATGTGGCTTCCCAATTGAATAGACACACTTTGGTTTAATTGATTAGTTGCAATTTTACCCCCAGGTGTGACTATCATGAATGACCCTTTAGAGTGAGAGAAGGGCAGTTCACATTTAGCACTGAACTTCTGGCTAATGAAACTATGAGATGCACCAGAATCAAACAGAATTAAAGCAGGTTGATTATAAACTGAAAAGATATCGGTCATGATAGGAGCTCCTTTTGGTACTTCCTCTAGAGTAGTGAAGTTGAGCTTCCCTGCCTGACTTGCACCTTCTGCTTTCTTCCCTTGTCTTGATTTGGTGCTGGCATCTGCCTCTGCTGGTTCCTGAGACAATTCTTGGCATAGTGGCCCACATTGCCACAAGTGAAACACTTGTTCCCATTGCCCTGGCGGAACTGCTGCTGCTGCGGAGGCTGATTGTTCCTTGGGGTGGGAGCTGGATAGCGGTTGGGTGCCGGCTGCTGCTGCTGAGGTGGCCTAATCACCCATATGCCTGCCTGCTGCTGAAAACCCCTGCTCTGATTGTGAGAAACAATCCGAAACCTCTGAGCCTGAGCGGATGGTGCTGCCATTGGTGCCTTTCTCTTCTTCTCTGCCTGGTGAGCAACAATGCAATCCTCCTGGGAGATGGCCATATTGACCAACTCATTGAAGCTATCAGCCCGGACAGTGCTAAGTCGTTCCCACAGCTTGGTATTGAGACCCCTGCGGAAGCGATCTCTCTTCTTTTCATCAGAATCAGCATGATACCCTGCATACTGGCATAAGTCGTTGAAGGCTTGCGCATACTGCAGTACCGTGCGGGTTCCTTGATTAAGGGCCAGAAATTCATTCAACTTCCAATCAAGAATGCTAGCTGGGATGTGGTGTCCTCTGAAGGCAGTCTTGAATTCCTCCCAAGATACTTCCCGATCAGCGGGGAGCATAGCACGGAAGTGGTCCCACCAAGTCCGAGCAGGGCCACGAAGCTGCTGTGCGGCGAAGCGAGCCTTGGCCTCATCAGGGCAGTCTCCCGTGAGGAGGGGAAACTTGGACTTGACGACGCGAAGCCATACGTAGGCGTCCAACGGATCCTCTGCCTTAGTGAACAAGGGTGGCTGCGTGCTCAGAAACTCTTGGTAAGTTGCCATAGCCGGAGGTCGCTGATGCTGGCCTCCACCATGCTGCTGAGGGTGGGGCTGGCGCTGCAAGAGCTGTCACAGAATCTCATTCTGCTGGGCCATTAGCTCCTGCACTGTGGGAGCTGGGGGAGGTGGCGGGGGAACCTGCTCGTTATGCCTGCGACGCTGCCTAGCTGCCATCTGAAAACAGAGATTGTCGCCATTGTTATCCCAACTCACAGTTTCGAACGACGAGATATCATCTCATATGGAAGGAAAATGCCATAATCATAATATTAGGTTCGAAATGAAGATAACATGGTGACAAATATCCCACAGATTTCAAAAGTTCACAGGGTTACATCAATCAGGGGAAAGTACCCATAAGCCTAGTCCAAAATCTGACATTAACTAAGCTCGCATAGGTTTCTATCCGCCTAAAAGTGTCGAAGTGACTGCTTAACCCTGAGCGGTGGAAGCGACACTGGATACAGGTGAAGGAGGCATCGCGGAGGTAGTCCCATTGGCACCAGGGGCTGGTCCTAGCTCCTCGGGAGCCTCTTCTTCCTCGCTTCCTGCTTCATTGGCCTCCATCTCCAGGTGGTGCATGTCCAAGTGGTCATTTGCTTCTTCGAGTTCCCTCTGCACATCGTGAAGCTGGTTCTCCAAGACATCAATAGTGTTGTCTCGGATCTCCACCTGCTGCTCCAAGGTGGTGATGCGCTGGCTCAGCCTCTCCACCTGCAGATCCTTCTCTACTAACTCGGTGGATAGATCAACCACAAAATCTTCTCGACTGTCGAGAGTGAGCTCGGCAGTTTGAGCGGTGTTAGCAAGGAGTGCCATAGCATCGCTCTGAAGGGCCTGAAGGCGGTATAGCGCACTCATGCACTGAACAGTGAACCTCCCAACCAAGTCAGGATACATCGCCCACACATCCTTCACATGGCTCACGCGGTTACACCACATGGGATCATCCTTCTTCTCAGCAGGGAAGAGTCCCAAGGGGTGCATCACCATCTCCAGGGGATGGTAGCCACAGAAAGTCGTCAGAGTCTTCATGGCTGCTGCTTCAACGGTGTCGTCCATCCTGAGTCCAATCATCTCAGAATCAAGAGAACGCCAACCCGGATGAAGGGGATGAGCCTCCAAAGTCAGCCAGACCCGACAACGAGGTACCCGATGCTCCTCATACAACTGCACCGTGTACAATGGGGGCGTAGGGTAACCGGCGGAGTTAAGCACTTCCCACAAGATGGAAGGAAAGCCATCGCGAGAAAGGAAGTCAGAACTAAAACGAGAGTCTCCTCCACTGGCGGGGGTGGGTGAATTCATCTGCGGAAGGGAATCAAAGGTAAAGATTATGGTGGAAGGAAAAAGAAAAAGAGAGCCCGGATGGTTTTAAAGAAAGTGGGTTAGCTCCAAATTTTAATTCCTCTTTGTGTTTATAATGCATGCATGCTGGAAGTAACGTTGCCTCTCAAAAGAAAATAGGGTGCTTTTTAGGGCATCCTTAAAAATATAAGTACTGGCCCACGGGGCCTAGTTAGTTAGCCACCTATTTCTCCCTCTATGCCTAAGGCCTTTCGTCCTAGGTCTAGCGGTCTAGTCCTGACGATCCGTAGCAGTTCTAGGCAAGTTTTAGATTTTGAAAATTGGTATTCATGGTTTATTGTCCTTCTCTGTGGTGGAATTTGCTCCGATACCAGCTGTGGCGGAACCGCCTGAATTATTCTAGCTTAAGTGCCTAAGTCACGCCTCAGGGGCCGTAACACACTTAAATCGGAATAACCCGTCAGTCCCTCAGATCTAGTCTGATGGAGCCACTTAACCAGGATCAAATTCCACAATCTCACTCGAAGGTGAGTCACAGAAGAAATACAATAAAACAGGAAACCTCAAATTAAGTGCTGAATTATTACATAAATCGGAGTTTTTGAGTAGCAAATAAGAGTTCACAAAATAAAATGCAGCGGATAATCGATGTGTCGGTAATGAGGAAATGGGCAAGGCCTAGCCCACTACTCCTCATGCTCCTCTCCTGCCGGAGCAACATCCCACTCGACCGTCCAACCCGGTGGCAGGGTGGTAGGCCAAGTCACACCATCAACCATTTCCTGAATGGTACCTACAAAAATTGTGCCACAAGCAAGGCTGAGTATACTAATACGCAGCTAGACTTAACTGGTGTGAGGAGTCTACTCCTCTACCTCTAGACTATGCAGCTGTTTGGCTGAGGGGTTTGGTTTGCCAAAAGCACTAGCTGTTTCTAAAATCAATTTTTAGCTTTTCAAATTCTATCATCATTAACTTAGCTAGATTTCCTCCTTCTAAGCATACATGGTAACAATCATTTAGTTCAATCAACAAGTTATCTCATGTAACCTCATTTCACTTCTTACTCGATGCAGTACAAGGGGTCAAGCAGTCTCATTAGCTGCGAGAAGCAGACGATTCGAATCGAGTTTTAACCTTGCAAGGTAAACCTAAACACACGGCATATCAGGATACTCTGACCCCACACATGACAACCGTCCCCATATATTCCCCGTTCGCGTCCAGGCCTCACCGCCTTGGCATACAATGCTCCACTGACCCCGGCTACCGCCGTGCAGTGACCGCACTTGTACCCAACATAGCTAGCATGGGAGACCCAGACTCAGGTCGCATGAGGGATAAAGTCCGCGCCCGGCTTCAATCAGGTACTAGGTTTACCGGTTACCATTTTTCCCGGCATGTGCTTAGTACGTTCAAAAGCTTGACTCAGGTATCCACACATTAATCCTTAATTCTTTTTCCTGTCTCATGGACAAGGCATCCTCCCTGGATCCAAGTCCATAGACTAACATATATCCCATTATAAAGATGAATACAATCAATTCCTGACCTCGCGCGAGTGCTAGAAAAATCACTCGACTTCTACCGAGATCCTGGTTAGCAAGCAGCTACTCGACCTAGCATACTAGTATTAATCTCAAAAAGGAATCCTAAGTTCATGCAACTAGAGGTTTCAAACAACTCCTACACTTAAGTGCACATTACAATCCTACAAGCATTAAGTGTAGTAAAGTAGCATATAATAATACGGTTATGCATAAAAACCGGTGCTTGCCTTCAATTGCTGGGGCTGCGGGGAGATCCTCAATAGCAGCCTCTGAAGCCTGCTCCTGGTCCTCCTCTTGGACAGGTCCTTGCTCGGGGATGAGCACGTACTCTCCGTCGGCAAGATTACAATCTAATGAATGCAATGCGTAAGATATATGCATGATATGATATGTATGTGCTTTTAGAATTTACAACTTTGGAGGTGTTTGATCTACTTGAGTTAAACAAGGTTGACTTTCTTATGTAAGTCCCTTGGGTGGTATACTTGGTAAATTGGGTCAAACTTTATCTAAGGTAATTGGTAGGTTTATTTTTGGGGTTCCACTGAATTCTTTTTAAACCTTAGTGAGAGTTGATAAGTACTCAAGTTAGACTTATTGGGGTGAGGTTTATTTCTTCTTCCCTTTTCTTTTACTTTCTTAAATGTTTTGGAGTGGGTTTGAACTACAAGTTGCTTTTATAAAATTCTAAAATTCTGCAAAAATTACAGTGGCTTGGTACTGGTGTATGTTTCTCTGTCTCAAAATTTGGGGATCAGAAAGTGAATAGTTTTCTCTGGACAAAATTATTAAATTCTAGGGTAGAAGGGGTGCTTTGAACTACAGCTATTATTTAACTGTGGGTAGTTCTCTAAAACTTATTTTTGCTGGCTTTTAAGTGTTATAACATGACTTGATACAAATTTCTAGTCATTAATACCTGTTAGTTATTTTCCTATAGTTTTCTCAAGTTTCTTAGCCAATTAGATGCTTTCTACTACCACTATATTTGAAAAATATCAAACAACAGAGTTCTTATTTTTCTTAGTTATTGCTTTGCGCAAGAGCAATCATTCTGAAGTTTGGCATCTTTTTGCTTAAGGGAAGGGGTGGTATGCATTATTTGAATTAAGTGGCCTTTCTCATAAAACACTAGCTAATTTTTGGTTGCCCATTATCACATTATTAGGGGTTGTTCATGATTTATTTGGAAAATGCCTCATTAGCATTTTATATTTATTTTCCTTACTTAAAAAGTTGGGCTGGGGTGTTCTTTATTTTTGTAGTGGGGCTCTGGTGGTTGTAAGTCCACTGGATTTTTAATATTCATTTTGGGTATAGTTTTGTAATTCCAATAATTGATTTTCAGTTCAAATAAGGTTAGATAAAGCATTCTAATTTAAAACTGATCTGAACTAATGGTCTCCTTATTTTTTCTAGGTTCTCTGTTACTTAAGCATACTAGGAAAAAAAATTCTAATCACTGTTCATCAATTTCTAATGCCTTTCTGGTTTTTTCTAAGTTTTGGGCAAAATAGCTTTAAATGAATATCTACATCATATTTTCCAATGCTGGGGTTCCTACTATTTTTAAACAGTGTCTAAATGAGATTTGAATACCTACAAATTTTCTTAGGTTCAGTACAGAAGAAAAACTAATTTTCCTTAATTAAACTAGGTTTGGTAAGTTTCTGTTTTTAATTTTAAACTCTAAAATTTAGAACAGAAAGCATAGGGTTTATCTTTTTTAAATGATAGTTCATAATATTCAGGATCTAGCAAAATTAGTTTGACAACTTTTTATTAAGAATTCATCAAGTTATGAGTTTTCTAAGTTCTCTGGTCATTTTAAAAAGATTAACAGAATTGATTAAATGGAAAACCACTTTGCACTGGGGTCCCTAGCGGGTTTTTAAGTTTTCTTTGTGGATCAGTCCCTAGGCTACTATTCACATGGGTCACTGACGTTACAGAAAACCCCTCGGGTTCTTCAAATCCTAACCCGAGGTCCTTCTCCTAACTTAAACAGTAACCGCGGCGGAAGAAAGGGCGGAGGGGCTTACCGGCGGCGAGATGGCTCCGGTGAAGTGGTCGAGGACGTAGGGGAGGTCTCGGGATCACAACGGTGTGCGGGCCGCCGTCGGGGATGGCTGGAGTTGGCTGGTCCACGTGCGCAGGCGGGGATGCTCGTCGGCGGTGAGTCCGGCGTGCTCAAGGCGAGATAGTTCAATTGGACGGGTCAGAAAGATTCACGGGATGCCAGAGAAGATATGGGTGCAAGGAATTGGGCGGAGACTCACCGGTTAGCTCTGTTCACGCGCGGCGGCGAAAGACCGAAGTCCGGTGAGGTCGATCTCGAGCCTCCGGTGAAGTCCGGCCTGGTCCGAGGGCTTGGCAAGCTTCACGGGCCACTGGCGGAGCTAGCCGAAGCACTGGCTCGACTTGGGGGTGGCTGGAGTGGGCTGGCCACGGTGGCCGAAGCTCTGGCGGCAATGGCGGGCGGAATTGAACTCGCCGGAGCTAAGGAGAGGGGGCTGGCCAGTGAAGGTGAGCATGGGGTGAAGTGGGGCGCGCCTGGGGAGGCTTTATAGGCGCGGGCAAGCACGGCCGAGGGCGGGGCTCTGACATGCGCTCGGGGCGTGCGCGGCGAACGCCAGTGCGCGCTCTGGCGCCTGGCACAGCGTCGAGCACGAGGCAGCGCAGAGAGAGGTAAAGTTCAAACGCGGATTGGGCCCAAATCTTTGAGATTAAGGCCACGATCCCGTTGAAAGATCTCTTCCTCTTAGGTCCCTTTGTCGTTTGTGTGTGGAGGCTAGCAAGTTTCGCTGACTGGATTAGGAGATAGAGAGGGGAGAAATCCTGTTTGTCTCACTGCCACACACAGGGAGAAAATCTCTGGTTTGACGTGTCCGAGGCACGCGTCCCAATGCCATCTCCTGGCACATGACAGAGGGGTTAATTAGGCACAATTTTGTCAATGGGGCCATTAGGATTCGAGTTAGGGATCAAGGTGAACATCCTTGATCTCTGGCTCAAGGTCTAAATTTCAGAATTCTGAAATTCAGAATTCCCATTAAGTCCCCACATGAGAAGCTTGATTTGGGGTTTTATTTGTGTTATTTTGGCAAAGCTTTCTCAACCTTTCTTGTTGCTTATTAAATATACTCCAATTTGTATAATTGGCTCAAGTCATAATTTTAAATTTTTCATACCCTTTTCCTTATTTTCTTTAATTTTGCTCATGGGGCTCACTTAGGGCCCGTTTGTTTTGTTAGAATTGAATTCCATTTTAATAATTATAATTTAGACAAAACTAATTAAGTTTATATATTTATATATGTAATATATTTGTATATTATCCTAAATCATATGCGAGAAATAGTTATATAGTATATTTATGTTATAGAGGCGCGAGTAGAAGAGTGTGCTATAAGTTGTACATCGGAAAATTAGCATGTAAATCTATAGAATCAATTTCCATCTCTCACCCCATGAATTTGAGATAGGCTTATATGATAACTTTGGAAAGTGGTGGAATGTCATATTCTAAAAAAATAGCCTATTACATTAGTAAGATTCCAATTCCTCGAAATGAAAAGAAACAAACGGGGCCTTAGGGTTTTTGTTAGGGTTACAACATTCTTACCTTTTTTGAAGGACCCATTTGTTTTATCATGATACTTTTAAGTATATGCTTGGTGAATTCTTTGTTCTTAAGTTAATTTGATGCTCATGCTTACTTTGGTTCACATAAAATGATGGTCCTTGGTTTAGCATTTATAAGAGAAACCCTAGGTGACACTGGGGTGTCACACGGCGACCGCTCCAAAGCGCACCGGTAGGTCCTCACTTTCGCTCTCGCCGCAAGAACGAGAACGGGACCATTCCAGAACACGAGTACCGCCCTCGCGACATACGACGTGTTGTGCGACCCTCCGGTGCAACCGGCCACAGTCGCCCGGACGGAGGACGGAATGCTGCATCCTAGCCAGGCAACAGCAGTTCGCCTTCCCCCGCATGGCTGGAGGACGCCTCCTCCGCTGAACTGGAGGATGGTTTCCTCCCCTGGACGCCGGAGAAACAAGCGGGTCGCCGGCCCACGCAGAGGCAGGCCCCAACTTGCCTTGCCCCCCGCCACAGCAAGGATGATGAAGATCCTTGAAGCTGAGGGCGGGGCAGAGGCTGCAGCCCGGCTTGCTTCTCCCCACCATCGAACTGGTGGTCACCATCCTGGGTGACTATCGGTGAGGGAATGCAGTCGGGCTGCCTGATGAAAATCCTTGAAGCCGAGCGATGGCTGAAGGGTGCCCACCTCCGTGAGGTTGCGCTCCTCCAACAATAAGACGAAGGCAACGCAGGCGCTCCCCATCCGGGGGCTCGGAAGGTGGAAGGACGCGATGCATGAGGGGAGTGCGAAGGCATGGCTACCACCCGGGGGGTCAATCCCTTTTTAAAGGCGGCTCTCCCCACTCACGTCCTCAGGTGTCGCGGACTAAGTCTTCACCGACGTGCTCCAGGGTCCTCCCCCTACGACACGGGGGCTGGGTCCCACACGTCATGCAAGCTGGCCCGGAACAGAAGAAGCCAAACCGCCGCGCGCGGAGCGTGTAACCGCCCCGCGGTTACATGCACTCCTCCATCCTCGCCGAAACCAGTGGTTGAAAGGGCGGACCGCCATGCAGGTGGCGTGCAACTGCACCATGGGGACGCACCCCTTCGACTTCGACGCATCCAACATGGAGGCCCAGGCCCACACATCATGTAACCGGCGCACCGGTTACTACGTGCGAGAAACTGCACCGCCCCTTGCGCCAATGCCGCGCCTTCTCGACTGCGGAACCAGTGCCGCGATTCGAGGCAACCCTGCGCATGGCCCAACAGTGCCAATCGAGCACATCGGTCACGGGTCAGTCAGCCGCGGGAGGAGGCGCGACGGTCGATATGGCCAAAAGTGGGCCGACAGTAATGGCGGCATCAGGCGAGCGGAAGCAGCAGTCAAATCGTCTGCAGGCTCACGTCCCCTCTTGGAGCGCAGGGGAGCCCTCTCCCACGGCGTGAAGACGACGCGCCCGTGTTCCGTCCCTCGAACGGCTCGCGCAACTGTGACACCCCAGTGTCACCTAGGGTTTCTCTCAAAGTGCCAAACCAAGAACCATCATTTCATGTGAACCAAATTGAGCATGAGCATAAAATTGACTTAAGAATGAAGAATCCACCAAGCCTATACTTAAAAGTATCATGATCAAACAAATGTCTCTTTCAAAAAGGTAATGATGTTGCAACCCTAATAAAAACCCTAAGTAAGCCCTATGTGTAAAATTCAAGAAAATGGGAAAAAGGGTATGAAAAATTTGAAATCATGGCTTGAGCCAATTATAAACATTGAAGTATATTCATTAAGCAACAAGAAAGGTTGAGAAAGCTTGGCCAAAATAACTCAAATAAAACCCCAAATCAAGCTTCTCATGTGGGGACTCAATGGGGAATTCTGAATTTCAGAATTCTGAATTTCAGACCTTGAGCCAAAGATCAAGCGTGTTCACCTTGACCCCTAACTCAAATCCTAATGGCCCCATTAACAAAAATGTGCCTAACTAACCCCTCTGTCGTGTGCCAGAAGATGGCATTGGGACGCGAGCCCTAGACACGACAAAACCCTGGATTTGCCTCGGGTTTGAGCAGGGAGACAGACCGGATTTCTGGGCTCCATATCTCTGCAACCAGTAGGCAAAATCCTATGACCCCCACACAAGATCGGTAGCTTATAGGGAGGAGAAGAGGTTTTGTGCACTGACCAAGGCGAGAGCAGGCTCGAATGGGCGACCACACGTGCCAGAACTTGGGCAGAACGCACAGGCACACGTGTTCGACCCTGGTCGGCTCACCGGCGCTCGGCCAACCCACGCGCGCTCGCCCCGGCGTTCGGTCAAGTTTGCCGCACGCCCTTGCCCTCGGTCGTGCCCGCCCGCGCCTATAAAGCCTCCCCGGGCGCGCCTGACTTCACCCCGCGCTCACCATCACCGGCCAGCCACCCCTCATTAGCTCCGGCGAGCTCTTTTCCACCCGCCATCGCCGCTAGAACTTCGGCCACCGTGGCCAGCCCACTCCAGGCATCCCCAAGTCGAGCCAGTGCTTCGGCTAGCCCCGCCAGTGGCCCGTGAAGCTTTCCAAGCCCTCGGACCTGGCAGGACTTCACCGAAAGCCCGAGATCGACTTTACTGGACTTCGGTCGCCCGCCTGCGCGCGTGGACCAAGCTCTCCGGTGAGCCATTCTTCAATTCCTCGCGCACACCCCTTCCTTGTTCCCTGGTGAAGCCCTCTGACCCGTTCAATTGGACTATCGCGCCGTGAGCAGGCCGGACTCCTCGCCGCCGACGAGCATCCCCGCCTGCGCACGTGGACCAGCCGACTCCGACCATCCCCGACGGCGACCCGCACATCGCTGTGATCCCCGAGACCTCCATTACGTCCTCGACCACCTCACCGGAGCAATCTCGCCGCCGGTAAGCCCCTCCGCCCTTTCTTTCGCCGCGGTTACTGTTTAAGTTAGGAGAAGGACCTCGGGTTAGGATTAGAAGAACCCGGGGGGTTTTCTGCAATGTTAGTGACTCATTTGAATAGTAGCCCAGGGACTGATCCGTGAGGAAAAACTTAAAACACCCGCCAGGGACCCCAGTGCAAGTAGTTTTCCATTTAATCAATTATGTTAATCTTTTTAAATAACCAGAGAACTTAGAAAATCTATAACTTGATGATTTCTTAATCAAAATTTGTCAAACTAATTTTGCTAGATCCTAAATATTATGAACTATCATTTAAAAATAATAAACCCTATGCTTTCTGTTCTATTTTTTAGAGTTTAAAATTAAAAACAGGAACTGACCAAACCTTGTTTAAATAAGGAAAATTAGTTTTCCTTCTGTGCTGAACCTAAGAAAATTTATAGGTATTCAAACCTCTTGTAGACACTGTTTAAAAATAGTAGGAACCCCAGTATTGAAGAATATAGTGTAGATATCCATTTAAAGCTATTTTGCCCAAAACTTAGGAAAAATCAGAAAGGCATTAGAAATTAATAAACAATGAGTGGAATTATTTTTCCTAGTTTGCTTAAGTAACAAAGAACCTAGGAAAAATAAAGAGACCTTTAGTCCAAATCAGTTTTAAAATAAAATGTTTTATTTAGCATTATTTGAACTGGAAATCAATTATTAGAATTACAAAACTAGACCCAAAATTGATAATAAAAATTCAGTGGACTTATAATCACTAGAACCCCACTACAAAAATAATGAACACCTCAGCCCAACATTTTAAGTAAGGAAAATAAAGATAAGATGATAATGAGGCATTTTCCAAATAAATCATGAATAACCCATAATGGTGCAATAATGGGCAACCAAAATTTTGCTAAGTCTATAATAAGATAAACCACCAGAGAAAAATGCAAACCCATAGAAATAATGCAAAATAATACCTATTGCTAATATCTTATAAGAAAGACCATTTAATCCACTTGATGCATACCACCCCTTCCCTTAAGCAAAAAGCTGCCAAACTTCAGAATGATTGCTCTTGCGCAAAATAAAAGCTAAGAAAAATCAGAACTCTGTTGTTTAATATTTTTCAAATATAGTGGTAGTAGAAAGCACCTCTTTGGCTAGAAACTTTAGAAAACCTTAGTAAAATAACTAATAGGTATTAATAGCTAAACTTTTGTGCCAAGTCTTGTTATAGCACCTAAAAGCCAGCAAAAATAAGTTTTAGAGAATTACCTACTGTTAAATAATAGTTGTAGTTCAAAGCACCCCTTTTTCCCTAAAATTTTGTAATTTTGTCCAGAGAAAACTATTCACTTTCTGATCCCCAAATTTTGAGGCAAAGAATTATACACCAGTACCAAGCCACTGTAATTTTTGCAGAATTTTTGGAATTTTATTAAAGCAACTTATAGTTCAAACCCCATCCCAATAAGTCCAACTTGAGTACTTATCAATTCTCACTAAGGCTTAAAAAGAATTCAGTGGAACCCCAAAAAAATAAACCTACCACTTACCTTAGCTAAGTCTGACCCAATTTACCAAGTATACCACCCAAAGGTCTTACATAAGTGAAGTTAACCTTGTCTAACTCAATAAGATCATACACCGTCAAAAGCTGTAATTTCTAAAAGCACATATCATATCATGCATATATCTTACGCATTGCATTCATTAGATTGTAATCTTGCCGACGGAGAGTACGTGCTCATCCCCGAGCAAGGATCTGTCCAAGAGGAGGACCAGGAGCAAGCTTCCAAGGTTGCTATCGAGGTTCTCCCCGCAGCCCCAGCAATTGAAGGCAAGCCCCGGTTTATATGCATAACCGTATTATTATATGCTACTTTACTACACTTAATGCTTGTAGGATTGTAATGTGCACTTAAGTGTAGGAGTTGCTTGAAACCTCTAGTTGCATGAACTTAGGATTCCTTTTTGAGATGAATACTAGTATGCTAGGTCGAGTAGCTGCTTGCTAATCAGGACCTCAGTAGAAGTCGAGTGATTTTTCTAGCACTCGCGCGAGGTCAGGAATTGATTGTATTCATCTTGATAACGGGATCTATGTTGGTCTATGGACTTGGATCCAGGGAGGATGCCTTGACCATGAGACAGGAAAAGGAATTAAGGATTAATGTGTGGATACCTGAGTCAAGCTTTTGAACGTACTAAGCACATGCCGGGAAAAATGGTAACATGTAAACCTAGTACCTGAGTGAAGCCGGGCGCGGACTTTATCCCTCATGCGACCTGAGACTGGGTCTCCCATGCTATCTATGGTGGGTACAAGTGCGGTCACTGCACGGCGGCAGCCGGGGTCAGTGGAGCATTGTATGCCAAGGCGGTGAGGCCTGGACGCGAACGGGGAATCGATGGGGACGGTTGTCATGTGTGGGGTCGGAGTACCCTGACATGTCGTGTGTTTAGGTTTACCTTGCAAGGTTAAAACCCGATTCGAATCATCTGCTTCTCGCAGCTAATGAGACTGCTTGACCCCTTGTACTGCATCGAGTAAGAAGTGAAATGAGGTTACCTGAGATAATTTGTTGATTGAACTAAATGCTTGTTACCATGTATGCTTAGAAGGAGCAAATCTAGCTAAGTTAATGAGGATAGAAATTTGAAAGTTAAAAATTGATTTTAGAAACAGCTAGTGCTTTTGGCAAACCAAACCCCCTCAGCCAAACAGCTGCATAGTCTAGAGGTAGAGGAGTAGACTCCTCACACCGGGTAAGTCTAGCTGAGTATTAGTATACTCAGCCTTGCTTGTGGCATAATTTTTGCAGGTACCGTTCAGGAAATGGTTGATGGTGTGACTTGGCCTACCACCCTGCCACCGGGTTGGACGGTCGAGTGGGATGTTGCTCCGGCAGGAGAGGAGCACGAGGAGTAGTGGGCCAGGCCTTGCCCATTTCCTCGATACCGACGACATCGATTATCCGCTGCATTTTATTTTGTGAACTCTTATTTGCTACTCAAAAACTCCGATCTATGTAATAACTCAGCACTTAATTTGAGGTTTCATGTTTTATTGTATTTCTTCTGTGACTCACCTTCGAGTGATATTGTGGAATTTGATCCTGGTTAAGTGGCTCTATCAGACTAGATCTGAGGGACTGACGGGTTATTCCGATTTAAGTGTGTTACGGCCCCTGAGGCGTGACTTAGGCACTTAAGCTGGAATAATTCGGGTGGTTCCGCCACAGCTGGTATCGGAGCAAATTCCACCACAGAGAAGGACAATAAACCATGAATACCAATTTTCAAAATCTAAAACTTGCCTAGAAACTGCTATGGATCGTCAGGACTAGACCGCTAGACCTAGGACGAAAGGCCTTAGGCATAGAGGGAGAAATAGGTGGCTAACTAATTAGGCCCCGTGGGCCAGTACTTATATTTCTAAGGATGCCCTAAAAAGCACCCTATTTTTGGAGAGGCAACGTTACTTCCAGCATGCATGCATTATAAACACAAAGAGGAATTAAAAATTTGAGCTAACCCACCTTCTTTAAAACCATCCGGGCTCTCTTTTTCTTTTTCCTTCCACCATAATCTTTACCTTTGGTTCCCTTCCGCAAATGAATTCACCCACCCCCGCCAGTGGAGGAGACACTCGTTTCAGTTCCGACTTCCTTTCTCGCGATGGCTTTCCTTCCATCTTGTGGGAAGTGCTTAACTCCGCCGGTTACCCTACGCCCCCTTTGTACACGATGCAGTTGTATGAGGAGCATCGGGTACCTCGTTGTCGGGTCTGGCTGACTTTGGAGGCTCATCCCCTTCAGCCGGGTTGGCGTTCTCTTGATTCTGAGACAATTGGACTCAGGATGGATGACACCGTTGAAGCGGCAGCCATGAAGACTCTAATGACTTTCTGTGGCTACCATCCCCTAGAGATGGTGATGCACCCCTTGGGACTCTTCCCTGCTGAGAAGAAGGATGATCCCATGTGGTGTAACCGCGTGAGCCATGTGAAGGATGTGTGGGCAATGTATCCTGACTTGGTTGGGAGGGTCACCGTTCAGTGCATGAGTGCGTTGTACCGCCTTCAGGCCCTTCAGAGCGATGCTATGGCACTCCTAGCTAACACCGCTCAAACTGCCGAGCTCACTCTCGACAATCGAGAAGATTTTGTGGTCGATCTATCCACCGAGTTGGTAGAGAAGGATCTGCAGGTGGAGAGGCTGAGCCAGCGCATCACCACCTTGGAGCAGCAGGTGGAGATCTGAGACAACACTATTGATGTCTTGGAGAACCAGCTTCACGATGTGCAGAGGGAACTCGAGGAAGCGAATGACCATCTAGACATGCACCACCTGGAGATGGAGGCCAATGAAGCCGGAAGCGAGGGAGAAGAGGCTCCCGAGGAGCTAGGACCAGCCCCTGGTGCCCATGGGACTACCTCCGCGATGCCTCCTTCGCCCGTATCCAGTGTCGCTTCCACCGCTCAGGGTTAAGCAGTCACTTCAACACTTTTAGGCGGATAGAAACCTGTGCGAGCTTAGTTAATGTCAGATTTTGGACTAGGCTTACGGGTACTTTCCCCTGATTAATGTAACCTTGTGAACCTTGAAATCTGTGGGATGTTTGTCTCCATGTTATCTCCATTTCGAACCTGATATTATGATTATGGCATTTTCCTTTTCCATCTGAGATGATATCTTGTCGTTCAAAATTGTGAGTTGGGATAACAATGGCGACAATCTCTGTTTTCAGATGGCAGCTAGGCTGCGTCGCGGGCATAACGAGCAGGTTCCCCCGCCACCTCCTCCAGCTCCCACAGTGCAGGAGCTGATGGCCCAGCAGAACGAAATTCTGTGACAGCTCTTGCAGCGCCATCCCCACCCTCAGCAGCATGGTGGAGGCCAGCATCAGCGACCTCCGGCAATGGCAATCTACCAGGAGTTTCTGAGCACGCAGCCACCCTTGTTCACCAAGGCAGAGGATCCGTTGGACGCCGACGTGTGGCTTCGCGTCGTTGAGTCCAAGTTTCCCCTCCTCACGGGAGACTGCCCTGATGAGGCCAAGGCTCGCTTCGCCGCACATCAACTTCGCGACCCTGCTCAGACTTGGTGGGACCACTTCCGTGCTATGCTCCCCGCTGATCATGAAGTGTCTTGGGAGGAATTCAAGACTGCCTTCAGAGGACACCACATCCCAGCTGGCATTCTTGATCGGAAGTTGAATGAATTTCTGGCCCTTAATCAAGGAACCCGCACGGTACTGCAGTATGCGCAAGCCTTCAACGACTTATGTCAGTATGCAGGGTACCATGCTGATTCTGATGAAAAGAAGAGAGACCGCTTCCGCAGGGGTCTCAATACCAAGCTGTGGGAACGACTCAACACTGTCCGGGCTGATAGCTTCAATGAGTTGGTCAACATGGCCATCTCCTAGGAGGACTGCATTGTAGCTCACCGGGCAGAGAAGAAGAGAAAGGCACCAATGGCAGCACCATCCGCTCAGGCTCAGAGGTTCCAGATTGTTTCTCACAATCAGAGCAGGGGTTTTCAGCAGCAGGCAGGCAGATGGGTGATCAGGCCACCTCCGCAGCAGCAGCCGGCACCCAACCGCTTTCCAGCTCCCGCTCCAAGGAACAATCAGCCTCCGCAGCAGCAGCAGTTCCGCCAGGGCAATGGGAACAAGTGTTTCACTTGTGGCAATGTGGGCCACTATGCCAAGAATTGTCCCAGGAACCAGCAGAGGCAGATGCCAGCACCAAATCAAGACAAGGGAAGAAAGCAGACGGTGCAAGTCAGGCAAGGGAAGCTCAACTTCACTACTCTAGAGGAAGTACCTGAAGAAGCTCCTATCATGACCGGTATCTTTTCAGTTTATAATCAACCTGCTTTAATTCTGTTTGATTCTGGTGCATCTCATAGTTTCATTAGCCAAAAGTTCAGTGCTAAATGTGAACTGTCATTCTCTCACTCTAAAGGGTCATTCTTGATAGTTACACCTGGGGGTAAAATTTCAACTAATCAATTAAACCAAAGTGTGCCTATTCAGCTGGGAAGCCACATTGTCAAAACCACTCTTCTTGTGTTGGGTTTGGAAAATGTGGACATTATTCTGGGAGCTAATTGGATGACCTTGCACCAAGTTGTGCTTGATGTAGCTAGCCGTACCGTGGAAGTTAATTCTCCGTTCTGCGGGAACTTCACCTTAATTCTGCCCAGTCGAGGTTCTACTCAGTCATGTGCTTTCTCTATGACGGAGTTACCTCTGAAGAAGATCCCAGTGGTCTACGAGTATGCAGATGTCTTTCCTGATGAATTGCTAGGAATGCCACCAGATCGGGATATTGAATTTGCCATCGAGTTGCAACCGGGAACAGCCCCAATTTCCAAGAGGCCCTACCGAATGCCACCCGCTGAGTTGGCAGAATTGAAGAAGCAATTGCAGGAGTTGCTGGATAAGGGATTTATTCTCCCAAGTACTTCGCCTTGGGGTGTCCAGCACTGTTTTTAAAGAAGAAGGATGAAAGCTTGAGGTTGTGTATAGATTACCGCCCTCTTAATGCGGTAACTATCAAGAACAAGTATCCTTTGCCTCATATTGATGTTCTTTTTGACCAATTGGTTGGGGCCAAGGTGTTTTCCAAGATAGACCTTCGCTCTGGCTACCATCAGATCAAGATACGAGCAAGTGATATCCCAAAGACGGCATTCTCAACCAGATATGGGCTATATGAATTTTTGGTGATGTCATTCGGGCTGACAAATGCACCCGCATATTTCATGTATCTGATGAATTCTGTTTTCATGCCTGAATTGGACAAATTCGTAGTGGTGTTCATCGATGATATTTTGGTGTACTCAAAGAACGAAGAAGAACATGTCGGGCATTTGCATGTAGTGCTTCAACATCTGCGAGAGCACCACCTTTATGCCAAGTTATCCAAGTGTGATTTTTGGCTAAAGGAAATCAAATTCTTGGGTCACACTATCTCTCAGGCAGGAATAGTTGTTGATCCTGATAAAGTGCAAGAGGTGATGAACTGGAAGCCACCAACGACTGTCCGTCAGATTCGGTGTTTTCTGGGATTAGCTGGTTATTACCGAAGATTTATTCCGGATTTCTCTCGAATTGCGAAGCCTATAACTGAGTTGCTGAAGAAAGAAGCCAAGTTTGTTTGGAGTCAGAAGTGCGAAGATGCCTTCCATGCATTAAGGAAGCATCTGACCACAGCACCAGTATTGGCGCAACCCGACAACAGCAAGCCTTTTGATGTGTATTGCGACGCCTCTGGCACTGGGCTAGGTTGTGTCTTGATGCAAGACAACCGAGTCATCGCTTATGCCTCAAGAGTACTTAGGCCTCATGAGCAAAACTATCCCACTCATGACCTCGAGTTGGCAGCAGTGGTTCATGCACTAAAAATGTGGAGGCACTATTTAATGGCAACCCACTGCAACATCTTCACTGATCATAAGAGCCTTAAGTACATTTTTACTCAGGCTGATCTCAACATGAGGCAGAGAAGATGGCTAGAACTGATCAAGGATTATGACCTGGAGGTACATTATCACCCAGGAAAAGCTAATGTGGTAGCAGATGCCTTGAGTCGGAAGTTGCAATGCAATTGTATTCTGATGGATTCTCGCATTAACACCTTGTGTGATGAGTTGAGCAAGATGCAAATTGAAGTGATTCCTTCTGGTTCTTTGTCTCACATTTCTGTTGAGCCAGCTTTGCAAGACCAGATTATCATGGCCCAGCTCAGTGACAAGGGAGTGCAGTTTATCAAGAAGAATCTCCATCAGAAGGTTGAGAAGCATAATTGTTTCCGCCAAGATGAAAAGGGTGTGTTATGGTTCAAAAGCAGATTGGTGATCCCTAAAAACCAGGACCTCAAGAGGAAAATCTTGGATGAGGCTCATCTCTCCAAATTCTCTATGCATCCGGGAAGCACCAAGATGTACCATGACCTGAAGCCTTTGTTTTGGTGGACCAGAATGAAGAGGGAGATAGCCTAGTATGTATCATAATGTGACACCTGTCAGAGGATAAAGGCAAGCCACTTGAAATCAGCTGGAGCTTTGCAACCCCTATCTATACCTTCGTGAAAGTGGGATGACATCAGCATGGATTTCATTGTGGGTCTGCCCAACACCTCTCGTCATCATGATTTGATTTGGGTTATTGTGGACCAACTGACGAAAGTGGCACATTTTCTTCCTGTGCACACCACTGATAAGGCTCAGAAGTATGCAGAATTGTATATTGACCGGATCGTGTGTTTGCACGGATTACCTCGGACCATTGTTTCTGACCGAGGAGCCCAATTTGTTGCCAAATTTTGGGAACAATTGCAGGAGTCTTGGGAACCAAGCTAATCAGAAGTTCAGCTTACCACCCACAGACTGATGGCCAGACGGAAAGGGTAAACCAAATCCTGGAGGATATGCTGAGAGCTTGTGCAATCGATTGTGGCAAGAACTGGGATAAGCCCCTCTCCTTGGCAGAGTTTGCTTATAACAACAGTTATCAATCCAGCCTAAGGATGGCACCTTTTGAAGCTCTCTATGGAAGAAGGTGTAGGACACCACTCAATTGGTCTCAACCTGGAGAAAGAGGAGTTTTTGGACCTAACTTAGTAACTGAAGCCGAAAGGAAGGTCAAACTAATCAGGAAGAATCTAGAAGCTGCTCTGGCCAGGCAGAAGAGTTACCATGATAGAAGAAGGAAACCTCTCCAGTTCGAGGTGGGAAGTTTTGTATACCTCAAGGTATCACCCACCAAGGGAGTGCAGAGGTTTGGGATCAAAGGCAAGCTAGCCCCTCATTACATTGGACCTTATGAGATCATAGAAGCATGTGGACCCGTGGCATATAAGCTGAAGTTACCTTCAAAGATGTCTGCCATTCACAATGTATTCCATGTATCTCAGCTGAAGAAGTGTGTTCGATTGCCGACCGAGACCATAGCAGAGCCAGAATTGGAGATAGAGCCAGATCTATCGTACCAAGAGTATCCTTCCAAGATTCTGGATAGCAGAGAAAGATCAACTCGGACTAAATCGATCAAGATGTACAAGGTCCAGTGGAGTAATCACTCAGAGGAAGAAGCTACTTGGGAAACCGAGGAATTCTTGAGATCCAACTTCCCCGATTGCCTACCTAAGGAAGCTGGTACGTAACCACACCCAACCCCTCCTCCTGCCCTTCGAATCTAATTTTCAAAAATATGATATTAATTCAGAATGAAGTAACTATGAAATAAAACTTAAAGAGGGATCCCTTCTGAAGTTGCAAAGAGAATGACATTCGAAGAGCAGTTTTACCCTAATAACAACAATAATCACCCCCTTCCATTAAGTCTCACCCTTCGCTTCACCCCGGGAGGACTCTGGCCCGAATCTCGGGACGAGATTCCTTTAAGGGGGGAAGGCTGTGACACCCCAGTGTCACCTAGGGTTTCTCTCAAAGTGCCAAACCAAGAACCATCATTTCATGTGAACCAAATTGAGCATGAGCATCAAATTGACTTAAGAATGAAGAATCCACCAAGCCTATACTTAAAAGTATCATGATCAAACAAATGGGTCTTTCAAAAAGGTAATGATGTTGCAACCCTAATAAGAACCCTAAGTAAGCCCTATGTGTAAAATTCAAGAAAATGGGAAAAAGGGTATGAAAAATTTGAAATCATGGCTTGAGCCAATTATAAACATTGAAGTATATTCATTAAGCAACAAGAAAGGTTGAGAAAGCTTGGCCAAAATAACTCAAATAAAACCCCAAATCAAGCTTCTCATGTGGGGACTTAATGGGGAATTCTGAATTTCAGAATTCTGAATTTCAGACCTTGAGCCAAAGATCAAGCGTGTTCACCTTGATCCCTAACTCAAATCCTAATGGCCCCATTAACAAAAATGTGCCTAACTAACCCCTCTGTCGTGTGCCAGAAGATGGCATTGGGACGCGAGCCCTAGACACGACAAAACCCTGGATTTGCCTCGGGTTTGAGCACGGAGACATACCGGATTTCCGGGCTCCATATCTCTGCAACCAGTAGGCAAAATCCTATGACCCCCACACAAGATCGGTAGCTTGTAGGGAGGAGAAGAGGTTTTGTGCACTGACCAAGGCGAGAGCAGGCTCGGATGGGCGACCACACGCGCCAGAACTTGGGCAGAATGCACGGGCACACGTGTTCGACCCTGGTCGGCTCGCCGGCGCTCGCCCCGGCGTTCGGTCAAGTCCGCCGCGCGCCCTTGCCCTCGGCCGTGCCCGCCCGCACCTATAAAGCCTCCCCGGGCGTGCCTCACTTCACCCAGCGCTCACCATCACCGGCCAGCCACCCCTCCTTAGCTCCGGCGAGCTCTTTTTCGCCCGCCATCGCCGCTAGAGCTTCGGCAACCGTGGCTAGCCCACTCCAGCCATCCCCAAGTCGAGCTAGTGCTTCGGCTAGCCCCGCCAGTGGCCCGTGAAGCTTTCCAAGTCCTCGGACCCGGTAGGACTTTAACGGAAGCCCGAGATTGACTTCACTGGACTTCGGTCGCCCGCCTGCGCGGGTGGACCAAGCTCTCCGGTGAGCCATTCTTCAATTCCTCGCGCACACACCTTCCTTGTTCCCTGGTGAAGCCCTCTGACCCGTTCAATTGGACTATCGCGCCGTGAGTAGGCCGGACTCCTCGCCGCCGACGAGCATCCCCGCCTGCGCACGTGGACCGGCCGACTCCGACCATCCCCGACGGCGACCCGCACATCGCTGTGATCCCCGAGACCTCCCCTACGTCCTCGACCACCTCACCGGAGAAATCTCGCCACCGGTAAGCCCCTCCACCCTTTCTTCCGCCGCGGTTACTGTTTAAGTTAGGAGAAGGACCTCGGGTTAGGATTAGAAGAACCCGGGGGGTTTTCTGCAATGTCAGTGACTCATTTGAATAGTAGCCCAGGGACTGATCCATGAGGAAAAACTTAAAACACCCGCCAGGGACCCCAGTGCAAGTAGTTTTCCATTTAATCAATTATGTTAATCTTTTTAAATAACTAGAGAACTTAGAAAATCTATAACTTGATGATTTCTTAATCAAAATTTGTCAAACTAATTTTGCTAGATCCTAAATATTATGAACTATCATTTAAAATAATAAACCCTATGCTTTCTGTTCTATTTTTTAGAGTTTAAAATTAAAAACAGAAACTGACCAAACCTTGTTTAATTAAGGAAAATTAGTTTTCCTTCTGTGCTGAACCTCAAAAAATTTGTAGGTATTCAAACCTCTTGTAGACACTGTTTAAAAATAGTAGGAACCCCAGTATTGAAGAATATAGTGTAGATATCCATTTAAAGCTATTTTGCCCAAAACATAAGAAAAATCAGAAAGGCAATAGAAATTAATAAACAGTGAGTGGAATTATTTTTCCTAGTTTGCTTAAGTAACAAAAACCCTAGGAAAAATAAAGAGACCTTTAGTCCAGATCAGATTTAAAATAAAATGTTTTATTTAGCATTATTTGAACTGGAAATCAATTATTAGAATTACAAAGCTAGACCCAAAATTGATAATAAAAATTTAGTGGACTTATAACCACCAGAACCCCACTGCAAAAATAATGAACACCTCAGCCCAACATTTTAAGTAAGGAAAATAAAGATAAGATGATAATGAGGCATTTTACAAATAAATCATGAATAACCTATAATGATGCAATAATGGGCAACCAAAATTTTGCTAAGTCTATAATAAGATAAACCACCATAGAAAAATGCAAACCCATAGAAATGATGCAAAATAATACCTATTGCTAATATCTTATAAGAAAGGTCATTTAATCCACTTGATGCATACCATCCATTCCCTTAAGCAAAAAGTTGCCAAACTTCAGAATGATTGCTCTTGCGCAAAATAAAAGCTAAGAAAAATCAGAACATTGTTGTTTGATATTTTTCAAATATAGTGGTAGTAGAAAGCACCTCTTTGGCTAGGAACTTGAGAAAACCCTAGTAAAATAACTAATAGGTATTAATAGCTAAACTTTTGTGCCAAGTCTTGTTATAGCACCTAAAAGCCAGCAAAAATAAGTTTTAGAGAATTACCTACTGTTAAATAATAGTTGTAGTTCAAAGCACCCCTTCTGCCCTAAAATTTGGTAATTTTGTCTAGAGAAAACTATTCACTTTCTGATCCCCAAATTTTGAGGCAAAGAATTATACACCAGTACCAAGCCACTGTAATTTTTGCAGTATTTTTGGAATTTTATTAAAGCAACTTGTAGTTCAAACCTCACCCCAATAAGTCCAACTTGAGTACTTATCAATTCTCACTAAGGCTTAAAAAGAATTCAGTGGAACCCCAAAAAAATAAACCTACCACTTACCTTAGCTAAGTCTGACCCAATTTACCAAGTATACCACCCAAAAGTCTTACATAAGTGAAGTTAACCTTGTCTAACTCAAGAAGATCATACACCGTCAAAAGCTGTAATTTCTAAAAGCACATATCATATCATGCATATATCTTACGCATTGCATTCATTAGATTGTAATCTTGCCGATGGAGAGTACGTGCTCATCCCCGAGCAAGGATCTGTCCAAGAGGAGGACCAGGAGCAAGCTTCCGAGGTTGCTATCGAGGATCTCCCCGTAGCCCCAGCAATTGAAGGCAAGCCCCGGTTTATATGCATAACTGTATTATTATATGCTACTTTACTACACTTAATGCTTGTAGGATTGTAATGTGCACTTAAGTGTAGGAGTTGCTTGAAACCTCTAGTTGCATGAACTTAGGATTCCTTTTTGAGATGAATACTAGTATGCTAGGTCGAGTAGCTGCTTGCTAATCAGGACCTCGGTAGAAGTCGAGTGATTTTTCTAGCACTCGCGCGAGGTCAGGAATTGATTGTATTCATCTTGATAACGGGATCTATGTTGGTCTATGGACTTGGATCCAGGGAGGATGCCTTGACCATGAGACGGGAAAAGGAATTAAGGATTAATGTGTGGATACCTGAGTCAAGCTTTTGAACGCACTAAGCACATGCCGGGAAAAATGGTAACCGGTAAACCTAGTACCTGAGTGAAGTCGGGCGTGGACTTTATCCCTCATGCGACCTGAGACTGGGTCTCCCATGCTAGCTATGGTGGGTACAAGTGCAGTCACTGCACGGCGGCAGCCGGGGTCAGTGGAGCATTGTATGCCAAGGCGGTGAGGCCTGGACGCAAACGGGGAATCGATGGGGACGGTTGTCATGTGTGGGGTCGGAGTACCCTGACATGTCGTGTGTTTAGGTTTACCTTGCAAGGTTGAAACCCGATTTGAATCATCTGCTTCTCGCAGCTAATGAGACTGCTTGACCCCTTGTACTGCATCGAGTAAGAAGTGAAATGAGGTTACCTGAGATAATTTGTTGATTGAACTAAATGTTTGTTACCATGTATGCTTAGGAGCAAATCTAGCTAAGTTAATGAGGATAGAAATTTGAAAGTTAAAAATTGATTTTAGAAACAGCTAGTGCTTTTGGCAAACCAAACCCCCTCAGCCAAACAACTGCATAGTCTAGAGGTAGAGGAGTAGACTCCTCACACCGGGTAAGTCTAGCTGAGTATTAGAATACTCAGCCTTGCTTGTGGCATAATTTTTGCAGGTACCATTCAGGAAATGGTTGATGGTGTGACTTGGCCTACCACCCTGCCATCGGGTTGGACGGTCGAGTGGGATGTTGCTCCGGCAGGAGAGGAGCACGAGGAGTAGTGGGCCAGGCCTTGCCCATTTCCTCGACACCGACGACATCGATTATCCGCTGCATTTTATTTCGTGAACTCTTATTTGCTACTCAAAAACTCCGATCTATGTAATAACTCAGCACTTAATTTGAGGTTTCATGTTTTATTGTATTTCTTCTGTGACTCACCTTCGAGTGAGATTGTGGAATTTGATCCTGGTTAAGTGGCTCTATCAGACTAGATCTGAGGGACTGACGGGTTATTCTGATTTAAGTGTGTTACGGCCCCTGAGGCGTGACTTAGGCACTTAAGCTGGAATAATTCGGGTGGTTCCGCCACAGCAACGACCGCCCCGCGAACCACCCGTCCCGTCGCATTAACTCCGCGGCAAGGTAGGCGACACCTTTGGCAGGCGAAGCGGGCGACGTTTCACCTCCACCATGATGACCGCGTCAAAAAAGGTGCGCCACACCATTTAAATTCATATCCTTTTCTTCTCCCCTTTCTCTCTCTTGCTACAGGGACCGGGAAAGGGGATATTTCAAAAGGGATCCTTCTCCGCGAAGGAAGCGGGCCCCAAGCCCTCCTACTGATCAGGGGTTCGAAGGCTGGCCCCTCGGAAGGGTTCGACAACCTCCCCAGAGCACTCGGGCTTCAGGCTCATTACTGATCAGAGGTTCGAAGGCTGGCCCCTCGGAAGGGTTCGACAGCCGCATCAGAGCACTCGGGCTCCACGCCCACTACTGATCAGGGGTTTGAAGGCTGGCCCCTCGGAAGGGTTCGACAGCCGCCCCAGAGCACGCAGAGCGAGGGATGACTCTGGGTACGTCTGATACATGGTCGAGGCTCGGCCTACTCTCCCGAGGTACCCTAGGACATTTTCGAGACCAGCAGGAGCGATTTTGTAAAGGAATCCCATCAAAGGGAGGCATCGAGCCCCCGGACCCTATCGAACGGGACCGGGTCCGGCAAATCACCTGTAGGTACTTTTGGGGCGCGCCTCTGGGCCACTAGCCGACCCTTATCGAACGGGGCATGGGCGTCCACTCGGATCACCCGTTAGCAACTCACTGGAGACACCATGTTTGGCGCCCTCCGAGGGCAACATGGCGCTTTCCCCCCCTTCCTCCTTGCGGAAAGGCGACGAAGGGGCATATGATAAAAGTCGAGACAGTCCTTGACCGTCCTCTCGCTCCGTGCAGAGGCTCGGGGGCTGCTCTCGCAAACCTGGCTACGGCCAAACCATTGACAGCGTCAACAAACCAGCCTGAAAAATCGGGACCTGACCATGCACCCGGGCTACGATCAGATCGCATGAGGGAACAACCAGACCGGCCGAGGCATCACGAAAGGCATTAAGACCTCAGATGAGTCAAACCACTCCTCCGAGGCCTCGAGGGCTACATCCGGCGGGTGCGCTTGCGCGCACCCACCGAAACAAAGTGTAACCGAGAAGGGCCGGTCCCCTCGCAAAAAAGTGCGGCAAAGCCTCCAAGCGAGTACCAACACTCCCTTTGAGGCTCGGGGGCTACTGTCGGGTACCGTAATTAGGGGTACCCCCAACACTCCTAAACACTACTAGTAACCACCATCAGCACAAGCTGCAGAGACTGATGGGCGCAATTCAGGCCAAGGCTTCGTATACTCAAGGGACGCGATCTCACCTCGCCCGAGCCCAGCCTCGGGCGGGAACAGTAGTCCAGGCAAATTCACGCCTCGCCCGAGGGCCTCCTCAAGCAACGGGTGCGCCCTCAACTCGCCCGAAGCCCAGCTCGGGCAGGCTTCGTTGTGAAGCAACCTTGGCCAAATCGCCTCACCAACCGACCGCATCGCAGGCGCATTCAATGCAAGGATCGCCTGACACCTTATCCTGACACACGCGCCTCAGTCGGCAAGGTCGAAGTGACCGCAGTCACTTCGCCCTTCCACTGACTGACCTGATAGGAAAACAACGCCGCTCGCCGCTCGCCCCTCTCCGACTGATGTGCCACTCGCCAGGGTAAGGCTGACAACAGCTAAGTCCAGCCTTTGACGCAAACGGGAAGCTCCGCCTGTAACACCCGGATTTTAGGGGTCCAAAACCCGGGGTTAACATAAACACCAGGTATGCTGGGACCAAGTCTCATACATATGATGTATAGTGGCACAGGATCGAATGTCACAACTTTATATATAACAGGAGTTCTATACAAAATAAATAATTACATTATAATGAGACAACGGTCCAGCAACCCAAAGTTGACTGGGAGACGACGACCTAGACCTCTCACGAACTCATCGCAGCATCCTCCATGAGCATCATCCTGCGGTACCTGTTCTTGACCTGTGGGGTGTGTGAGACAGCAAGAGTGAGCTCACATACGTTCATCGCTCAACAAGTTGTGGGGAATAATGTGCATGAACTCGCCAAAGGTGGGAGCTCACGTGAAGTGTAAGGCTTACCAAAAAGGATGGTTAGAGCTGAGCATTGCTTTTAATGTTGGTCAAAATTTTATTAGCAGTTACTAAGTATAAGTAAATACCAAACCCAATTAAAATAGTAGAACCAAAGTAACAACATCACCTGCGATGCAATGCATATGGCAAATTGAATTTAGTTCCATAAATTAATCATGTGAGTGTCCGAGCTGCTCATGACCGTGAGCACGGCTAGTATACCAGTTTTACACTCTGCAGAGGTTGCGCATCTTTACCCACAAGTCGTGTATCCCATGTCGCCAGGGTTTGCAAGGCCCTTAGACACTTCCGAGGTGAATGGCTAGGGATCCACTACGAGGCCTTTACAAAGTTCCACTAGCTTCCGAAAACCCGCTACAGTTTATAGGAAGATCCAGTGCAGGAATCCCTTGCAGGACCGCCATCGCAGCAAAATCCTCCCGAGGGCCTCCCTACACTGACCTCTCCCCTACTGCCCTTGCCCCTTTCGGGTAAGGTAGTCTTCCACTAGCTTTCCTAATTAATCAGCCAAGGGCGTCCCATTCCACCCTCGTGGTAGCACTGTTTTCCCGGGTGGTTCTCCATGTTCCAATTAACATAATGATCTTAACATGAACCATAAATAACAACTGATAACAAAAGTATAATCATGAATAGTGTAATCTTCATACCCAAAACCACATATAGCACTAGCAAGTACTACCCAGAAAGTTCAGTGGTAAACAAGGTATAAAGATAGACAAACTAGGGTAACCTATTGGGTCCCATCAAAATTAACCTATGCAGATCATTATGATTAATTAGAACATGAGTAGGTGAAAAGAAGTGATCAAGGGCACAACTTGCCTGGGACTTGAGATCCAGGTACTAGGATGATCTTCAGATCTTCGTGACCTCACTGCTAGTCGTAGCAATACAAACATACATAGTATAGGCAAATTTAACATTACACCAAACATAAGAACAAAATACACAGTAATAATCTACACATTAAAATAAAACCACAGGAACTGGAATCACTAAATTTGGAGTTGTAGAATTCAAGTTATGAATTTCTTAAGATTTAAGGTGATTATAATATGATTAAATGATAAATAAATTTTCTGACAGAGTTCATGTCAAAACAGTGATTCTAAATGGTAGAGAATATTATTACAAAATTTTAGAAAGTGGAATGGATCAATTTGGACTAAAAATGGATTTTCTATGAATTATCTAAGTTCTTAGCAATTATTTTTGTATTAAAAATCTAATTTCTAATTCATTTACTCATTTTATTACTGCACTGGATTGGGCCTCAATAACAGAAAAGTGCAGGGGCCTTCAGAAAAAAGTCATGGCCGAACGGGTATCGATTAATTCTGGCCACCCGATCTGATCACAAGGGACCAGATTAGATTGACTTTATAAACGAATCGGTATTCTACAGGAGTCATTGGATCGGGATCCTACGGCCCAGGTTACAACTCAATTAAATAGTGCGCACACCCGATCCTGGCCGCTGGCTTCTAATCGTACGACCAGACACCCTTCTTCTACCTAGCGTCCAAAGCCGACCAGCACACTAGCGCCATCGCCAGAGAGAACGCCAACAACACGCCCCCGAAGATCCGGCGGCCCCCAACGGCGACGAGGTACGCCTCCAGCCATGCTGTCGTCGCCCACACCCGTATACCAGAGAAAAACAATACTATCGCGCAGGGGCAAGTGGCTCACCCGAGATGGTGCGCCGCGCTGACCGCCGTAGATGGTTTGTCGCCGTTCTCTCCATGGGCGTCCGGACCTCGGAGGTGTGCCTAGCAGATGCGGTGTCATAGAAGAATGCTGGCAGTGGATCTTGTCTCTCTCTTTACTCGACGTGCATGGTTCTCCTAGCGTCAGCACGGGATGGATGGGGAGGGTGGGTCGCTGTGGCCCGTCTATTTATGCCTGGTCTTGGATGAGTCCGGGTAGGAATTATCCTGTCCAGCGGGCGTTTCGGCATCGCCGTAACAGCCAGGCTCCAGCTATGCGCGAAAGTATAGTAGATCGTTTCTCTTGAAGATCTGGAATACGGTCTCATGCGTAGCCAAGGCGGCATTCTAGGGAGAAGAAATCTGGTGTCCGGTCCCGTGGAAATGCAACAGCCAGAACGATGCCACGAAGTGGTTTCATGGAGTCCTAGCAAGGCTTGACGGCGTGCTTCATTTCAGTTTCAAGGAGGAAGAAAATGCTGACAAGTTAGGCCCCATGAGTCCAACCAAAGCATGCGTGCGAGTGATGTGTGTGGAACAGATGTGCTGAGTTCTTGGCTTGCTTGATGTCATCGTGACATCAAGATGATGTCATCCGCGGCAAGGTGAATAAACAAATAGAAAAAAAAAACACGTATGGCATGGAGACATAGGCTAGCGGCATGGAAAATGAATGGGCTGTGGGCAATGTAACCCAGCCAGCCAGCTCTCCAATTTTTTTTTTTTTAGTTTCGTTTTCAGTTTTATGTTTTCTATTCTAGATTCAAATCCATTTCCGATTCACAGATTTAAATTCAAATCTTAATGCAGCACTCAAAATCTCAGTAGGTATGCAAAGTTAAATCCTTATTCATTTAGATAAATACTTCTCAATACACAATTCAAGGAGAAACAATTCACTAAGATAAATAACGTAAAAATCTTCTCACCCTTTTTTTTTTAGTTTCAATTCATATTACGGTCTCAAACTTTAAATTGGATTTAAACATTTAATATTGCCACTTATATTTATTTTAGGAAAGGCAACTCGCAAGGTATAATCCTTAGTTAGGAGACGCTTTAACTTAATCTTTTTAAAAAAAAATCATAAACCCAAAATTAGGATTTTGGGGTGTTACAAATACTACCCCCCTTAAAAGAAATCTCGCCCTCGAGATTTGTAAGAAAAGGGATGCAGAAAGAATTGTTTGCAGTCTATGTGCTCGTTTCTAATTGGTTTTAATACCAAAAGGATTAGGAAAGCATGGGTATCAAGCCATCTACTATGTAGGATAAAAGGTGTCTTTAAAGCGTAGATGGATTCGGGTTAGAAAGAGTAGGGTAAGGAAAGACTCCATCCAGGATTGTGGATCTTCATTCCGTTGAGGATCTGGCTTGAATCCTTGAGGACTTAAGTTGGTGCTTATCCTTTCTTGATGAGGTTGATCATCTTCGATCTTCGTTCTTGAAGTCTTTATCTGAATTAGGGACATGTAGTTAGGATAGCCGGGGTACACGAGGTAGGTAGGTTTGAACAGTGTTTTACTTTGCTTTTTTTGGAACAAATGGACTAGGCAGCCTGTGTTGTAGGTTATGTTGCTGTTTACATACGGGTTGGTATAAGACATTAATTTAGGTTAAGGTATGTTTTGTAGAGATAGTGTCTAACCTATATCACCAACTTAGCTAACCTGTTAATAACTCACTTTAGATTGGATCATATTAGATTACATAGAATCTAGATTAGGTTGGATATAACTAGATCAGACTAGTTAAGATCTGATTATTTTGGATTAGATCATGGTTGTTACACTAGTTTGGGATAAATATGCTTATTAGGGCAAGATGAATTCATAGGGATAAGGTAGAATCTTTTGAGGTCGGTTAGGTCTGTTAGGATAAGATAAAATCTTTTTAAGATAAGATGAATTTATTTAGGTAAACGAGTATCCTTTAAGATAAGGTGGATCTATTAAGCTAGATACATTTTTAATGAGGGACAATCTATGTTTGATTAGTTATATATATGCCTAAGTATATGTAGATGCAATTGTGGACACTACTCCACAACTCATCCCACTCAATCAAAGATCCAAATCATACAAAAAAACATTCAAGTTCATAGATATCTATAAAAATAGTTTTATTTTTTTTCTACGAGTAGGTCTCCTATTCCTAAATGTCACTTTAGGTACGGGATTTCAAAGTGTGAAATCCACAATTGTCTTTGGAAAGAAAAGATAAGAATAATCAGAGTAAAGCGGAAATAGATGAGAAAAGATTAAGAAGAGTTTAGAAAGAATCAGAGTAGCAAAGGTAAGTAAATGTTGGTTGTCCAGTTCTATCTAGGTTTCGTCCTAC
Source organism: Zea luxurians (assembly GCA_029449295.1). Classification (NCBI taxonomy): domain Eukaryota; kingdom Viridiplantae; phylum Streptophyta; class Magnoliopsida; order Poales; family Poaceae; genus Zea; species Zea luxurians. The sequence continues at coordinate 732,131 of JAOPSE010000118.1, read as the reverse complement.
AGTCAACATTCCTCTGATACCACTTCTGTAACACCCGGATTTTAGGGGTCCAAAACCCGGGGTTAACATAAACACCAGGTATGCTGGGACCAAGTCTCATACATATGATGTATAGTGGCACAGGATCGAATGTCACAACTTTATATATAACAGGAGTTCTATACAAAATAAATAATTACATTATAAGGAGACAACGGTCCAGCAACCCAAAGTTGACTGGGAGACGACGACCTAGACCTCTCACGAACTCATCGCAGCATCCTCCATGAGCATCATCCTGCGGTACCTGTTCTTGACCTGTGGGGTGTGTGAGACAGCAAGAGTGAGCTCACATACGTTCATCGCTCAACAAGTTGTGGGGAATAATGTGCATGAACTCGCCAAAGGTGGGAGCTCACGTGAAGTGTAAGGCTTACCAAAAAGGATGGTTAGAGCTGAGCATTGCTTTTAATGTTGGTCAAAATTTTATTAGCAGTTACTAAGTATAAGTAAATACCAAACCCAATTAAAATAGTAGAACCAAAGTAACAACATCACCTGCGATGCAATGCATATGGCAAATTGAATTTAGTTCCATAAATTAATCATGTGAGTGTCCGAGCTGCTCATGACCGTGAGCACGGCTAGTATACCAGTTTTACACTCTGCAGAGGTTGCGCATCTTTACCCACAAGTCGTGTATCCCATGTCGCCAGGGTTTGCAAGGCCCTTAGACACTTCCGAGGTGAATGGCTAGGGATCCACTACGAGGCCTTTACAAAGTTCCACTAGCTTCCGAAAACCCGCTACAGTTTATAGGAAGATCCAGTGCAGGAATCCCTTGCAGGACCGCCATCGCAGCAAAATCCTCCCGAGGGCCTCCCTACACTGACCTCTCCCCTACTGCCCTTGCCCCTTTCGGGTAAGGTAGTCTTCCACTAGCTTTCCTAATTAATCAGCCAAGGGCGTCCCATTCCACCCTCGTGGTAGCACTGTTTTCCCGGGTGGTTCTCCATGTTCCAATTAACATAATGATCTTAACATGAACCATAAATAACAACTGATAACAAAAGTATAATCATGAATAGTGTAATCTTCATACCCAAAACCACATATAGCACTAGCAAGTACTACCCAGAAAGTTCAGTGGTAAACAAGGTATAAAGATAGACAAACTAGGGTAACCTATTGGGTCCCATCAAAATTAACCTATGCAGATCATTATGATTAATTAGAACATGAGTAGGTGAAAAGAAGTGATCAAGGGCACAACTTGCCTGGGACTTGAGATCCAGGTACTAGGATGATCTTCAGATCTTCGTGACCTCACTGCTAGTCGTAGCAATACAAACATACATAGTATAGGCAAATTTAACATTACACCAAACATAAGAACAAAATACACAGTAATAATCTACACATTAAAATAAAACCACAGGAACTGGAATCACTAAATTTGGAGTTGTAGAATTCAAGTTATGAATTTCTTAAGATTTAAGGTGATTATAATATGATTAAATGATAAATAAATTTTCTGACAGAGTTCATGTCAAAACAGTGATTCTAAATGGTAGAGAATATTATTACAAAATTTTAGAAAGTGGAATGGATCAATTTGGACTAAAAATGGATTTTCTATGAATTATCTAAGTTCTTAGCAATTATTTTTGTATTAAAAATCTAATTTCTAATTCATTTACTCATTTTATTACTGCACTGGATTGGGCCTCAATAACAGAAAAGTGCAGGGGCCTTCAGAAAAAAGTCATGGCCGAACGGGTATCGATTAATTCTGGCCACCCGATCTGATCACAAGGGACCAGATTAGATTGACTTTATAAACGAATCGGTATTCTACAGGAGTCATTGGATCGGGATCCTACGGCCCAGGTTACAACTCAATTAAATAGTGCGCACACCCGATCCTGGCCGCTGGCTTCTAATCGTACGACCAGACACCCTTCTTCTACCTAGCGTCCAAAGCCGACCAGCACACTAGCGCCATCGCCAGAGAGAACGCCAACAACACGCCCCCGAAGATCCGGCGGCCCCCAACGGCGACGAGGTACGCCTCCAGCCATGCTGTCGTCGCCCACACCCGTATACCAGAGAAAAACAATACTATCGCGCAGGGGCAAGTGGCTCACCCGAGATGGTGCGCCGCGCTGACCGCCGTAGATGGTTTGTCGCCGTTCTCTCCATGGGCGTCCGGACCTCGGAGGTGTGCCTAGCAGATGCGGTGTCATAGAAGAATGCTGGCAGTGGATCTTGTCTCTCTCTTTACTCGACGTGCATGGTTCTCCTAGCGTCAGCACGGGATGGATGGGGAGGGTGGGTCGCTGTGGCCCGTCTATTTATGCCTGGTCTTGGATGAGTCCGGGTAGGAATTATCCTGTCCAGCGGGCGTTTCGGCATCGCCGTAACAGCCAGGCTCCAGCTATGCGCGAAAGTATAGTAGATCGTTTCTCTTGAAGATCTGGAATACGGTCTCATGCGTAGCCAAGGCGGCATTCTAGGGAGAAGAAATCTGGTGTCCGGTCCCGTGGAAATGCAACAGCCAGAACGATGCCACGAAGTGGTTTCATGGAGTCCTAGCAAGGCTTGACGGCGTGCTTCATTTCAGTTTCAAGGAGGAAGAAAATGCTGACAAGTTAGGCCCCATGAGTCCAACCAAAGCATGCGTGCGAGTGATGTGTGTGGAACAGATGTGCTGAGTTCTTGGCTTGCTTGATGTCATCGTGACATCAAGATGATGTCATCCGCGGCAAGGTGAATAAACAAATAGAAAAAAAAACACGTATGGCATGGAGACATAGGCTAGCGGCATGGAAAATGAATGGGCTGTGGGCAATGTAACCCAGCCAGCCAGCTCTCCAATTTTTTTTTTTTAGTTTCGTTTTCAGTTTTATGTTTTCTATTCTAGATTCAAATCCATTTCCGATTCACAGATTTAAATTCAAATCTTAATGCAGCACTCAAAATCTCAGTAGGTATGCAAAGTTAAATCCTTATTCATTTAGATAAATACTTCTCAATACACAATTCAAGGAGAAACAATTCACTAAGATAAATAACGTAAAAATCTTCTCACCCTTTTTTTTTAGTTTCAATTCATATTACGGTCTCAAACTTTAAATTGGATTTAAACATTTAATATTGCCACTTATATTTATTTTAGGAAAGGCAACTCGCAAGGTATAATCCTTAGTTAGGAGACGCTTTAACTTAATCTTTTTTAAAAAAAATCATAAACCCAAAATTAGGATTTTGGGGTGTTACACCGCCTCGCCCGACCTTGGGCCTCGGCCTCAGGAGGACGTCTCCGCCTCGCCCGACCCCAGGGCTCAGCCTCACCCTTAGCCTCGGAAGGTGGCCTCCGCCTCGCCCGACCCCAGGGCTCGGCCTTACCCTTGGCCTCGGAAGGTGGTCTCTGCATCGCCCGACCCCAGGGCTCGGCCTCAACCTCGACCTCGGGCGGAATCGCGTCCTCGCCCGACCTCGGCCTCAGGAGGAGTCTCCGCCTCGCCCGACCTTGGGCTCGGACCGACCGCGCCATGGAGGATACATCATTACCCTACCCCTAGCTAGCTCAGGCTATGGGGGAACAAGACCGGCGTCCTATCCAGGCTCGCCCCGGTAACAAGTAATGATGGCTCCCCGCGTGCGTCCATGACGACGGCGGTTCTCAGCCCCCTACGGAAGCAAGGAGACGTCAGCAAGGTCCCAGCAGCCCGACAGATGTGCTTCTACAGGGCTCAAACGCTCCTCCGACGGCCACGACACCGCGTACACAGGGCTCTAGCACCTCTCCGACAGCCACGTTGGCATGTACATAGGGCTCTGGCTCCTCTCTGCCGGACACGTTAGCATATTGCTACACCTCCATTGTACACCTGGACCCTCTCCTTGCATCTATAAAAGGAAGGGCCAGGGCCCTCATACGGGAGGGTGGTCGCGCGGGAGGACGGGCTGATGAACAGGCTCGCTCTCTCTCTTTCTCTCTCTCCCTCGCGAACGCTTGTAACCCCTACTGCAAGCGCATCCCCTCTAGCGCAGGATAACACGAGCCACGGTTTTTCCCCCTTCTGTTCCATCTCGCGCCAACCCATCTAGGCTGGGACACGCAGCGACAATTTTACTCGTCGGTCCAGGGACCCCCCGGGGTCGAAACGCCGACAGATCTGATTCCGATGCCCTAGATTTAAAATCTCTAAACTGAACCTCGCCTGCCCGATCAGAATCGAACGGCCCAGTTCTAACTCATCAAACGGGGTACCCCAGATCAAATCTCCATCGTGCATCTACAAATCTACGGTGAAAGCGTCATCCTCTTCCTCGGCCGCGACAGCGACAGCGCTGTACCCCGGTGGTGCCCTCGCCGGAGTACTCTCTCCCAGCGATCCACTGTTCCAACCAGAGCGCGCCCAAGATCCCAAGAACGCGGAGATAAATGTGAACTCAATTGTACGATCCATACCGATAATCGTTGTCAAGATGATTCTGGCCGCGGTGTAGGGCGGAACAACGGCAATGCGACGACGACGGTGAGCAATTGGTGGGTACCCGAGTCGCGCTACTGCCTGTAGAGGGTACACACACAACGCCGGTACCCAGGCGATTCGCTCCGGCTGGTCCCAGGGCTCCCTGACGGCGAGAAGGTGAAGTGCGGCGACGACGGCACGATTACTTCCGTCGTCCCTGAAATTAGAAATGTGTCGTGGACGTGGAGGTGCGATGGAAGGAGGGGATATGACTGGGCTCCGATGACTCGGTACTTAAGTACGCGCGAGCCGGTCCACGCGCACGAACGAGCTACCCCGAGATCATCGGCCGAGGATTCCGCACCGCGGCGGTCGTGCAAGAAGTGCGGCCGAGTCTGTTGGGGAGAAATCTGACATGTGGGGACCACGGTCAGGGACACGAGGGAATGCGATGCAATCAATGGTGGAGCTGGCGCGTGGGTCTTGCGGAGCAGCGAAAGAGGGACCGCGTGGACGCGAGGGTGTGACCGACCAAGCAGACCTGCCAGTCAGTGTCCCAGTCGGATTCAGCGCAGCGAGCGGCTGACCAGTGGCACCCAGTGGTCGGCGCGAGCGTGCGGATGGGCTGTGCGGTTGAAGTGGGGAGTGGGCCGAATGGTTGGCTTAGGCCTATTCAGCGCACAGTTCTGTTTTTCTTTTAGATTTTTCCTTTTTTCCTTTTCTATTCCTTCTAATTTTTAGAATTCAAATTTGAATTTGAATTTGGTTATGAGGTTCATCAATGATCAAAGTGTACCAAATTCAAATATTAAAGTAAAAAATATATTCTTATTTTATATTTTATTTTACCTCATTTGTTTAGTGTCTTCTTCTCTTTTCTCAAATTATAAAATTTCTTTTAGATCTTAAATTCCAATTTGGGCATTAATATATTTCTTTTTACATTATTTTTATATTGTCATAAAATGCACACAAAATGAAAACCCAGCATGATGCACATATTGTTTTTTGTGTCATTAATTAATTAATGGCCTTTTGATGTGATTATTCACATGTTACAACAAATGAAGGCAAACATATATTTGTAAAATATCTATATCTCCTCTTTACACTTTTTGGGTATTACAGTTGACTTGTCAAAAATGACATGACTTGGCTTCTAAGGTCGCTCTTCGACATTGTTAGCATCCTCTTCAAAATCAAAGTCCTCGCTTTCTTCAGAATCCTCTGATAACCTAGCATTTTATCAGTAATCTTCTCAATGTTGGCCCTCTCCATGGCCTCTCGAAATTCAACAAGGGCAAACTCTTCGCTCTTGTTCTCCCAAGCCATTTCAGAAAAATGGAAAAAGTCAAAGCTGCACAGGTAGGACTATGAGAGTAAGCTTCGTATTTTTAAACAAAAAAGCAGAACTAGTTGAAAGAAAGCAAAGTGAATGTTGTAATTAATATGTGCATGTCTCGACCCATTTTATATACAACATGCCCGCAAGAAGAGTGATAAGCAAGAAAATTTAAATATAAGCTACCACTGCAAGTGGGCCCCTCTTCACAAATCCTGTAAAGTATTTTTCATTTTTCGCTAACAAGCTAAGGGAAGGTGTTTTTTGGACCTTTAGCACAATGCCCTCGTTTGTTTCGCGATCTAATCTCGTTGCAAAGAAACGGCCTAATACCGTGAGGGGCTACTTTTGGGAGCCTTTCTTCTTTCGAAGGTCCTGAAAACGTCTAGTTAACAACAATTTTTTTGGTTTATTCCTAGATGTTACAGGTATTCATACCGGAAGCACCTTCAGATCAAGTAGTTATATGGATGAAGGAACAAGCTTGGGGATGGCATTATACAATGATGGATGACGAAGTTGGAGAAAACTAGAAGAAATAGAAGGAAGTCTTCAAGAGTTTGCCCTCCAAGATAGTAGAAGGAAAAGACACATTACCCTCCCGTTGTTAAATAGTTCAAATATATAGGCTTGAGGGTATAATTGTAATTTTACTGAAGTTTTACTCTACACCTATAAATAGAAGAACAATGACATGCATTTGGGCACCTTCTGGTCGGAGCGAGAGTGGATAGCTTTTATCTATGAAACTGTAATTCTTTTTGTCTTGTAAGCCTCACAAAGCTGAAGGTATAAATGTAATCATTGATTTAATGCTGAAAAAAGCTGAAAGAAGTAAGCAATGCTTATAAGATTATGTGATATGTTTCATGTCTGTCTCCTATACATTCTACTTCCTATCTTATTTGTATTTTCCTTATTAATCTTGATCGTCCTTCTAACCAAAGGATGGGTGAATTTAAAGATGAAGGTTAATCTCAATCTCATTGTGTTACCTTGTTTTTAATACTTGAAGGAGTCAAAAACAAGTGTCCAACACAAACGATGTCATGCATAAAGAAGGGACTTAAAATATTAGTTTTATTGACCTATTGATTAATAACAAAAAAATAATAATTTAGGACTCCGCGCTGAAGTCGTAAAATGATTATTCAAGTTTTTACGGAAGCAATATTATATACAATACATACTTCTACCTTATAATTCTAAGTTAGTGTAGACTAGATTTTTTTAGTCATGCCTTTTCGATCTAAATATGTAGTCTCCCTATTCATAACATTTCTATAACTTTCACTCGATACTTCTGGTGATGTCAATGAAGCAAGATATTGTACATTTCTTTGGTTCCACGAGAAAGCCAGTCAAATATTATATGCAAGACATAATTTCTTTGGCTCTCGACCGGTTTTCGAGTAGAGATGGGGTGTTGGTTTGGCACCAAATCTTTGCCGTCCCTCCGCATTCTCCTCAGTCCCCCTTGTCTTACTCTTGTCTCGTCTCTCCGTGTATGTATCTCTGTGACTCAGAGCTCGGTACCCTTCCTCTTCCGGTCTCCGGCCGCATAGCGCCCACCTTGCCACGACTTACGTCTGGCGCTGCTATGTCCTTCTCCTCCTCGTCATCGGCCGGCTCGAAGCCCGGCCTCATCACACTGCCCTCCTCCTCCGATGACGAGCAGGAGGCGGGCAGCGGGAAGCAGAGGGCGCCATCGGCCGGCTCCAAGCCCGGCCTCATCACACTGTCCTCCTCCTCCGATGACGAGCAGAAGGAGGGCAGCGGGAAGCAGAGGGCGCCATCGGCGGGCTCCAAGCCCGACGTCAACATTGATCCTGTCTTCGGTTCCTCCTCCGATGACAAAAAGGAAGCGAGCTGCTGGAAGAGGTCTTCATCGGCCGGCTCGAAGAGCGGTCCCGTCGTCTTGACCTCCTCCTCCGACGACGACGATGCTGAGCTCCTTGCGAAGTGCCGGAAGAGGCGTCCGCCGCGCAACGTGGCCTGGATCTTCTACGACGAGGTCAAGATCCTCACCGCGCTCGCCGCCGAGCGCCAGGAGTCCGGGCGGCTGCCGGGCTCTCCGTCCGCTCTCCTGGACGCCATCCGCCGCCGGGTCGATCTGAAGCGGGAAAACCCCACAGCCGTCGACGTCGCCAAGAAGGTGCACAACCTCATGGACAGGTTCAAGAAGGTGATCGCCTCCGGTGGCCCGAGCGCTGAGGTCCGCGACAGGGAGCTCTATGACCTGTCCAGTAAAGTCTGGCCGGAGCTCCTCCCGCCGGTTGTGCACATTTCGTCGCCGTCCTCTCCTCCGTCGGATGGAACCTGCCACTGATGGCGATCGATTAGGGAGTTTGGAGCCAGAACTAGTAGATGGTTTCAGCACGGGCATCAGGCTAACCTACCTACCTTTAATTTCAGTACTTTTGTCAGCAGTCAGGCTAAGCTACCAGTAGTTTCTGTCATCAGTTGTTGCTCAACGAGTGGCACTGGCAGGCAGCTAGTAGTTTAAGCACCTTTTGCCAATATAATCCGCCGATCAACTTGTCATCTTTGTGACATACGTACGTGTTTCAATCGTTTTGTCTTAATTTAAGTTTCAGTCAAATCGACAATTTGGTTTCTCTTCCATAGCTGAATTTGCCCGGAATCTGAATATGCTGGAACATACCGATTCCATCAATTTGATTTCATGTTTTTAGCGACTCTTTACTTCAACTACGAACCTTAGTAGATGTTGGGACAACCCATTGTTCGTCGACTGCTAACCGTAAGTTGGAACATGCCTGCTAGCGTAGGAGTAGAAGGGCACACTCCAGTGGCGAAGCTAGAACAAAATTAAGGGTTGTGCATTTGACTTGTGGATGCATAGGAATTTATTTTACGGGTGCATATATGGTGAAATTTTAAATAAATCTATAAATTTTGTGTTTTTTGAGGGGTGCATTTGTATCCGCTATTAATAGTGTAGCTTCGCCCCTGGCACACTCGGGCCTAGAAGGCCTCGATGGTAGCGCCAGGAGATAGCGACGGGGCTGCGCGCCAGCGCATGATGAAGGCCACCGGCCTCACTTGACGACAAAGAACCGGTGGTGGGATCACATATGAACGGGTATCCTCTATATATCTGAAGTGTACAACCTACTATCTTGAAGACCAATCTAATCAATCAATCAATCTACTTTTTTTTGTTTTCCATGGAATTAGGAGTAGGCGTATTTTAAACCTAACTTATCATTTCCCTCGATCCTAAATATTCATCCTACTTCGAGTCTACATCGTTTAGAAACGTCCTGGGTGGCTTGCCGTTCTCGGGACACTCTGGAATTCTCCTCCCTGATAGGGACCCTCATAGGGGCGAGTTCTAAGGTTCTCTGACCGTCCGACCCAGCGTGCGAACCATTCGGTCAGCGGGCAGAGGAGATCCGCTCTTGCTGCACGATCACGAATCGTTCGACCAACAGGCAGAGGAGATACGCTCCTGCTGCAGGATCGCGGACCGTCCACGCCACCGCAAAGAGCAACGACAAACGATACACTCCTAGTATTTGGCCTCGAATGTGAGTCAACACAATTTTTGTGACTCTGTTGGGGGGAAATTTTGGTGTAACCTAGCAAAGATCGGCCATAAATGGTTGGTTCAAAGGATGGCACTAACGTTTCTCCCAACAACATCGAGGAATACATGAGGCGACAGATGTGACGGAACCTTCCAAGGTATTAGACCCACCTACAGATGTCCTTGTCCCAAGGACCTCAGACAGTCATGCAGGTGCACATAATGACTCGGCGGGTTTGGTTATCTGTATCTTCATCATATCGCCCAAGAGTGCTTAACCCATCACGCAGACATTACACATAATCTGAGTAGAAAATGAGCGAAAAGGAGTACAATAATATAATTACACTCATATAAAAATATAGAAAGAGTACTTGTTACACAACTAGGTGTTCGAGTGTGGAACTTATTATTACATAACTGGGAGGCAAAAGACCCTCCCCCAAACAAGTTTAGTGTTCTTCCTCCTACTTCGGCACCACCTTAGAACAGAAACACCAAAACTCCGCCGTTTCATCACCTACAACAAAATAGGTTCGAAAACCGTGAGTACGAAGTGTACTTTCGCAAGTCTTACCCGTCTAAGGAAAAAGACTCTCAAGAACATGTTGGCTTTTGGGAATCAAGGTAAAGCTTATCAAGATTCAAAGACTCTGTTTGCAGAAAATCTTACTATGAGTGGGTCCTTAAAAAGTCCATTTTTATTATCAGGTTAAGTAGTTACCTGCATCTAGAGTTCTTTCTATCCTAGATCGAGCACTTGGCCTACACTAGCCGTCTTTTATCATCCCTTCAGTTCACTGGATTGCTACGTGTAAGTCAGTGACCAAGTCTTCATGTCCGAGAGGTAACGGCGATCCGAATCGATTCAGCTGGGGATCTCCAACCACACGACATATGTAGCACTTAACCCTTGCATATGTCAACTCGCCACCGGTTTTTTCAAGACCAGTATGGGTTCACGCCAACCGAGAGCACAGATACACCACCGTCTAGCCTCTTGCCATGGAGGGTACATGCTACTCTCGCCATCTCTCCACTCCCATTGCGTGGTGGCCTTTCTGGTATTGGTCTGACCGAGGCAAAGCTTACCCATGATGAGGCATATGGCCAGTTAAAAGGTCTTCGGTCAGCTTGCCTACATCGGCTCGGTCCTTAAGCGACTCAGACGGAGACACTACACCGAGACTTCCTTCTCGTGCAAGTCACCCGCCCAGTCTCATCTTTATCATTTACAACCCGAAGTTTGGTACCTGACAGAGGTACATCTTTTCAGATGTTGAACCCATCACAGCCATGATGGATTCACCATCACAAGACTTTTCTTTGTAAAAATTCCCATCCCATATGAAGTGTCACCTTTTGTTTAAAACAAAACATTTTGTTTTCTAAAGCAAAGCTAAGCATTAGAAAACTTTAAGTAAATCAGGTAACAAGGAATGGTAATCAGTTTCCAAGGAAGGGAATGCAGCAATTGTTTAGCACACAACTCCTATCACCTAATGCATCATCTCAGGTGATAAAGAGTTTAAAACAACAAGGAAAGGGATAAATGCACCGGGGCTTGCCTTGTGTTGTAGGAGGTTCTGGGTCTACTCCACAGATGTCGAAGTAGAAGTTATTCTCGGCTGGAGGATTCTCAGCTTGAGTGACAACTTCTTCTTCAACCACAGTTTCCTCCTCGTTTTCTATATATGACAATACATGTACATGAATGCTTATGTGATGTCATGAATATGCAGTTACAATAGAAACATACTAAGTTGTATCTTGAATACAACTTTCCTTCACGGTATATACTAATCACTAGGGCTTCCCAAGTTGGTATTTTATTAGCATTAAGCAATTAAACCCTAGGAGGCTAGTTATTGGGTTTGTGACCAAACAATGTTCAAATCATTTCAAACTTCATCCATGGTCTTCAGTCATCATACTAATCCTACCCAAAAAGTTTTACCATTTTTGGAGCTACTAAATTATTTCTAAAATTCTAAAAGGCTTGGTTTGAGCATCTTTAAAGGCTACATAATTCTAGGTTTGGAATAAAAATCTTGGAATTATTTTTATTAAATACTAGATAATTTTAGGAGTCTAGCAAAATTTGTCCCATAATTTTATCGTTTTCTACTATTTTCTACATAATTCTTAATCTGCCAGTAAAAAGAAAAAGAGAAATCGTGAATAGTGATGGGCCGGATCTGGCCCAAGTCAGCCTATCCACAGAGAAAACGTGCGTGCCCGTGCCCACGCCCCTGGCCATTTGAATAACTCATAAATAGCCTGCGACACTACTCACCTGTCTCATTGATATTCACATAAAGGCCCTTCTATTTCTGTTTCTTCAGCAACCACAACCCTGGCCATACCCCACGCGAATACCCGGCCGGAGTCGTGGTTTCGCAGCCACGGCGACCCGTACAGGAGGCAATAAGCATATGAACATCGTGCGCAAGTCTACCCGAGCAAAAACCCTCACTCAATTAGATGGGTTCGACCCAAATCGATGCTTGTTCACCGTCACGGCGACGCAAGGGCTCCGGTGAGCGTGTTCTGAGCAACCAAACGCGGTAGCGCCTAAATTGAAGCTAGGGTGAGTTTCACTGATTCACCAGAGGTCGGGTACACACACGAATTTGGACAGAACGGGGATGGAATAGTGGGTCAACATGAGTGTGTGCTCGGAGGTGTTCCGTGGCAGCGAGATGAGGTTCTCGATGCCGAACACGGTAGCGCTCAATCGGTTGGGTCGATGAGCAACGTTAATAGTCAAGGATGCTAAAACACGGAACGGAGAGGGATGAACAGACCTAGAAAGGGCTGAGCACGATAGGATGCCTCATGGCGGCGCAAGTGACCCAATTTGGGGGAAATCCAGTGACAGTGGGCTATGGTGCACGCCAGAGGCTAACTGCGGGTGGTATGAGCGCGTAATAGAGAGGCAGAGCGAGGGTAGCGCTCAATTTAAAGGAACTGGCTACGTACTTCGCCAATTTGGGCCAAAGACGAGCATGATGATGGTGGGATATTTCACTGGTTGAGTTCATCGTGGCACTCGCTGATACAACGGCTCAAGGACGGTAATTCCAGGCTTGCCATGGTTATAGCTACATGGTGAAAGGGTGACGGCGTGGCGCAATCACGAAGAACGGCGATGACCGTCTGGCCATGTCGCTGCACAAGTGGGTACGGCGAACTGAGCAGCAATAGTGCCCAAGCTCATCCCCACGTCGAGATCTTTTACCGCAAGCCATTATCCATGCGCCACAGAGCACGAATCCCAACGCCGGCGTGGATCGCGGCGCGGATTCACCGGCGGCGAGATTCATTGCACCTGATCTTCTTTAGGTCACTGTACCATGGAAACATCATTCAGTGCGCCAGACAGAGCAAGTTAAGGAGCTTCTTTCTCAAATTTTCATGTGGCAAGCTACCAATCCGTCTGTATCAAAGTTATTGCTCTACATACCAGCTTTGATTTTGTTATAAAGATCTTGATCAAACATCCACTAGATTGGGCGCTATTTGGTCCTAAAGTTGATCCGATGCAACTGCATGTCTAAATTTCAGACAGATGCTCGACTGACAGCCCATCTTTAGGTCAATTTTTCTCAAATTTCCATACAGCTCCAAGGCTCAATCACTTAATCAAACTTGTACTACTATAGCAAAATCTCCATGGATTAAGAGATACGGGGTCCCAAAGTTAGCCCAATCACACTGTTTTTCAGGGTTAAGTCATATGGATGCCCTTGAGACTTTTTGCAATTTACTCCAAATTGTTCCGCAAAACTTGGAAATCTCTCAATGTAAAAGTTGCTTAGTTTTTCATACTATACCACTTTGATATTTGTACTTTGGTCCAAAAATGTATAGAAATTGATCTCATCTCATAGAGCACTGATTAGGGTTTCTAGGGTTCTTATTAGGACTTTGAGTGTTCTAGGGTTTATGTGCCACTCAAACTCTCCAAGTTTAGTCTCTTATGAACATTTCCACTAACTTTTGAGATAATACTCAATTTGTTATCACACCCACCCACATACCTCTATCCCTTGGTTAAGTACCCTCTCCTAGGGTTTAAGGATCACTTCAAGTCATCACATCATAACTTGTTTTGAAATTTTAGCCTAGTGGATGCACTCTAGGTATAACATACATAATGAAATGTCAATGCATATGATGTCATGCCAAGTTTTAGTTCTTGTAACACCAAGGGTGTTACATCCTTCCCCCCATAAAAGAATCTTGTCCTGAGATTTAAGGCCCTAGGGTAAGTAATGGAAAAGGAAACACGTCATAACTTTATTTCCTAATTTATCTTACAGAACAGGGGGTGGTGTCAGGGTTTGTTCTAACTTTACAACAGATTACATAAACTCTAAAGATTACAAGAGGCTAAGAACTTAGGAAAATGCTTCTCTAAGAAATCTCGAGTCTCCCAGGTGGCTTCTTCTTCGGTGTGTTGGTTCCACTGTACCTTATAAAACTTGAGAGTCCTCTTTCGAGTAATTCTGTCCTTCTGATCCAGAACACGAATAGGATGTTCTGAATAGGTAAAATCTGGTTCCAAATTAACATCCACCACATCCATAGTTCGATTGGGAATCCAAAGACATTTCTTTAACTGAGATACATGGAACACATTATGCACCACAGACAATGATTCTAGCAATTGAAGTCTATATGCCATTTACCCACATCGCTCAAGAATGGGGAACAAACCAATATATCGAGGTGCCAACTTTCCTTTAACCCCGAATCGATTAACACCCTTCATTGGTGACACTTTCAGGTACACATGGTCGCCGGCTTGAAAAACCAATGGTCGACTTCGTCTATCCACGTAGTTTTTCTGCCGAGCTTGAGCTTCTCTCAAGTTATGTCTTATACGTTGGACTTTTTCTTTTGTTTCTTTAACCAAATTAGGCCTTAAAAACCACCGTTCTCCGGGTTCTAACCAATTTAAGGGTGTTCTGCATCGTCATCCGTACAGAGCTTCAAACGGTGCCATTTTAATACTTTCTTGATAACTGTTATTATAAGAAAATTCTGCCAATGGTAGACAATCATCCCATTTTTGTGGGAACTCCAAGACACAGGCTCGTAACATATCTTCCAATATTTAATTTACCCTTTTAGTTTGTCCGTTCGTCTGAGGATGATAGGCCAAATTGTGGAGCAATTTAGTGCCCAGATATTTGTGCAGCTCTTTCCAAAACTTGGATACGAATTGCGATCCCCGGCCCAACACTATCGTCTTGGGAATTCTATGCAAACTGAGAATGCGAGCAATGTATAACTGAGCATAAACAGTAACCGGGTGATCTTTTTTAATAGGAAGAAAATGTGTTGTCTTTATAAGTCGGTCAATTATGACCCAAATAGAGTCAAATCCTTTAGCTCTCTTGGGTAATCCCACAATGAAATCAATACTGATATCTTCCCATTTCCAGGTTGGGATTGGCAAGGATTGTAACGGTCCAGCAGCCTTCATATGTATTGCCTTGACACGTTTACAAGTGTCACATTTTGCCACATAGCGTGCGATTTCAATCTTCATCTTAGTCCACCAATAATGTTGTTTCAAGTTTTGGTACATCTTAGTGCTTCTAGGGTGAATGGAATACTGACTAAGATGAGCTTCGTCCAGGATTTGTTGACGGATTCCAGCATCCTTTGGCACTACTATGCGGTCTTTAAACCATATTACTCCTTGATCATCTTTCCTAAAACAATTAGCCTTGTCGGCCTCCATTTTCTCATGAATATATTTCATACCCTTATCTGTTCTTTGAGCATCAATAATCCTTTGTAGAATAACTGACTCGAGCTTCAAATGTGTAAAAGTTCCTTGTTGTACTATCCCCAGATTCAACTTTTCCATTTCTTGACATAAAGTGGTGTTAGGTGTTCTTACTATGAGACAATGACAAGAGGCCTTGCGACTTAAAGCATCTGCCACCACATTAGCCTTTCCTGGGTGATAATGAATTTCCAAGTCATAATCCTTGATTAGCTCGAGCCACCTTCTTTGTCTCATGTTTAGCTCTGACTGGGTGAAGATATACTTCAAGCTCTTGTGATCCATATATAAGTGACATATATTTCCCAGTAAATAATGACGCCAAATCTTAAGGGCATGAACTACTGCAGCTAGTTCCAAATCATGTGTGGGATATTGTTCCTTATGTCGGCGCAGCTGCCTTGAAGCATAATCTCACTCGTCCCTCTTGCATCAGGACACATCCAAGTCCACTACCAGATACGTCACAATAAACATCAAATGGCTTCTCAATATCCGGTTGGGCCAAAACCAGTGCAGTGGTCAACAATACTTTCAATTGTTCAAAGGCCTCGTTGCACTTAGAGGACCAGTCAAACTTAGTATCATTTTTCAATAACCCAGTAATGGTTTAACAATTTTGGAGAAATATGGAATAAATCTACAGTAATAGCCAGCCAATCTAAGGATCCCAAGTTATTGGGCCCACATACACTTGCCCTTTTCTCGAAGACCTCAGACGGCTATGCATGTGCACCAGATAACTTAACAGGATCCGTCCGAGTGCCCAAGGACCCCGGATAAACCACTTACAACCAAGATCACAAGATTAAGTAAACACAAATCACACACCAACATTTGAAGTGGAATTTATTTATTACAAAAAGTTACAAGTTACAACAAATTACATTATATTTATCAGAGTGATTACAAAAGTGATTCAAAAAATATACTTTGAAATGTTATAAATTATTTACAAGTTTGAAATATATGCTAGCTCAATGACAATCCTCAATAAGAAGTATAGAAGAGCAACTTTAACCTATAAGAAGTCCAAGCCCACTAGCACTTAGCACCATCGACAGCAACACAAATCTAGTACCTGCAACAACATGGGTTCGAAAACCCTGAGTATGAAGTGTACTTTTGCAAGTCTTACCCGTCTAAAGAAAAAGACTCTCAAGGATATACTGGCTTTTGGGAATCAAGGTAAAGCTTATCAAGATTCAAAGACTCTTTCTGCAGAAAAGCTTACTATTAGTGGATCCTTAAAAATTCATTTTAATTATCAGGTTAAGTAGTTACGTGTCGAGAGAATTCTTTCTATTTTAGATCAAACACTTGGCCTATACTAGTCGTCTTTTTATCATTCCTTCAGTTCACTTGATTGCTACTTGTAAGTCAATGACCAAGTCTTTATGTCCGAGAAGTTACAGCGATCCGAATTGATTAATACCCAGCTGGGGATCTGCAACCACACGACATATGTAGCACTTAACCCTTTCATATGTCAACTCGCCACCGGGTTTCTCAAGACCAGAATAGGTTCACGCCAACCGAGAGCACAGATACACCACCGTCCAGCCTCTTGCCATGGAGGGTGCACGCTACTCTCACCATCTCTCCACTCCCATTGCGTGGTGGCCTTTCTGGTGTTGGTCTGACCAAGGCAAAGCTTACCCATGACGAGGCATATGGCCAATTAAAAGTTCCTCGGTCAGCAGGCCTACATCGGCTCGGTTCTTAAGCGACTCAGACAGAGACACTACACCGAGACTTCCTTCTCGTGCAAGTCACCCGCCCGGTCTTGTCTTTATCATTTAAAACCCAAAGTTTGGTACCTGACAGAGCTACTCATTTCAGATGTTGAACCCATCAAGGCCCTGATGGATTCACCATCATAAATCTTTTCTTTGTAAAAATTTGCATCCAGTATGAAGCATCACCTTTTGTTTTAAAACAAAAACATTTTGTTTTTCTATAGCAATGCTAAGCATCATAAAAATCCTTTTCATAAAAGGGTATCAAGTGATGGTAATCAATTTTCCAAGGAAGGAAATGCATCAATTATTTAGCACGCAACTCCTATCACCTAATGCATCATATAAGGTGATAAAGATTTTAAAACAACAAGGAAGGGGATAATGCACCGGGGCTTGCCTGGAATAACACTAGGTTAGTGTCGTTAAATGATGACCACTTAACGACCATCTTTTCCCTTGGCACTTGTTCAGTCTATCCATCTTCAGGTTGATCCACCAACATCACTTTGTGGAGTATCTTGCACTTAACGACATCTTGGTGTTGACTTGTTACTTGTCCTCCGTATCACGTGATCAACTAGTGCATCTAATGAAATGCATAATGCACATGAATGAATATACAGAAGAATAGCATAAGACAGATAATCTACACCGAAGATGATGAAACACTTATAACAAAGCATTAGAATCAATCACAAGCAAACACTAGCTAGCGATATAAGACTAATTATAATAACTACACTTCTCCAGCCTATTCGAAGGTAGCTCATACATCACAAAACAATAAACTAAACACACAACAGTCGTGTTCTTCCAATTTAACTAGATCTAGTTACAACATCACGAAAACGATAAGCTATACCCACACTCTACTTCCCTTAACTAACGTTCAACACCAGAAGACTAACAAACTTAGAATCATTAGTCTTAGACATCTAATTTTGGAAGAAGGATAGAAGCACATCAACTTTCTAAACCACTGGACCAAACTATATTGCATAACATGCTAATTATATGAATATCACACTATTCTATGTCTATCGAGTTGAGTATTATCGAGGATTATATAACTTTACAAGACCACGACTAAGAAACCTAGGAACCTAAAATACTTATATACACTTTCGAGCATGGGATTTTTTTGGAATTTAATTAAAATTAGCTTGCCGACACTAGCATCGCTTCCAAATACTTAAGATTAACCATTAACATTCACCTAAGACAAGAACTCAATCAATAAACGTAGAGTATCCTAATTACTAAAATAGAGCACCGACTTCACTATACAAACTAAACTCACCATAACAACACTAACGACACATACCAGCTAAATGTTGGAAACACTAAATATATCCTTCTCACATTATTAACTTGACCACTCATCGCAAACGACGAATCAGTTTACACACACTTAACTTATACGTCCTCTAAAGCACTCTTCATAAATCCTGCATTTCAGACCTAAGTTGTACCATAATACGCAATTATTTCACACGATCACGTTACCGAAGGTGCTGAGGTATTTTAGCAAACATTTAACACAAACACGACGCGCCTGCTAAACACGAGAATTATTACGGCTAACAAGTCTAGTTAATCCAATCATCAAATCAACTTACAGAAATTATAAATCATCTCACCATGACTAAATTTTAACTTGACAATTACGAAACAACGATGACATTTGGTTCAGGCTTTACGTCGAGCACTTGATATGCACATTTGGACCTTTTTCTCTTCATCTCCCAAAGCTAGAATTCCTCTCCTCAGTGTCCACACAAAACAAGAATGGTGCACAGAGGCTAGAGGGGAAGCTCGACATCAAGTGAGGAGCACGGTGTGGCGAGGGACGATGTGGCTTGGGCGAACTCCAGTGACGAGCATGAAGGGGTGGAGCTTGAGACTAATGAAGGAGGTCGGCTTGGGAGCTCGAAGACCTGAGGCTGAGCACTGTGAATGGCGATCGACGCTACGGAAGAAGCACAACTACAGGGCATGCCTGGGAATATACGATGGCCTAATCTTCATTTGATGATAACCCGACCAGAGATCAATCTTCGAGAATACCCTTGCACCACTCATCCAATTAAATAAATCCTCAATGCGGGGTAATGTTCTTCATAGTGACATCGTTAAGGGACCTATATTCCACGCACATCCCTTGTGACCCATCTTTCTTCTACATAAATAGAACTGGCGCTCCCCCAAGGTGAGGAACTCGGACGAACATACTCAGCCTCTTGTAATTCCGTTAATTGCTTCTTAAGTTCCTTTAGTTCTTCTACGGACATCTTGTATGGCTGTTTAGAAATAGGGGTAGTTCCAAGTAAAAGATCTATGACAAACTCAACATCCCTATCTAGTGGCATCCCTGGTAACTCCTCTGGAAAGACATCTGGAAAATCTCTAACCACACGGATGTTGACACCAACAACTAAGAATGCTGCTAGTCTGGTGGCGGTAGTTACTGCAATTCCAACTTCAAATCTTTCTCCTTTGGAACTGGTGAGTTCTATGGTTCCCTTAGCACAGTGTATATACTGCCTTCGCCTTTCTTAACCATGAAATACCAAGGATCAAATCTATACTGCTCTCTTCTAACAGTATAGGGGTAGTCCATCTGGGTTAGAAATACAGGGTAAGAAAGGAAGAATTGTAGACAAGGCGAGTAATTACGAGGAATGTTACTGCGGGGATTTATTAGCTAAGTAGATTAGTGTGTTATCCACTAAAGCTAATACATTACCTTATGGTGGTACATGTTAAGATGCCCGTCTATACTATTTCAATCAATCGAAGAAGCAAATCAGGCATTGATCATCAGAACAATCAACCAACATTTTTAATAGAGAAAATAATTTTAATTTCGTCTTAGGTCTCCTATCTCTTAAAAAGTTCATAAATGTAGAATTCCAAGGTGTGAAATCCATCTTGTCTTAGAGTTGAAAAGATAAGAGTAATCAGAGTATGACAGCAAAAGGTGAGACAGGATCAAGATAAGATAAGTATAGAATGAATCAGAGTAAGGTAAGTAGGTAAGGATTTGTCCATTTCTATCTAGGTTTTGTCCTACAGTCAACATTTGTTCTGATACCACTTCTGTCACACCCGGGCTTTAAGGAACAAAGCCGGGTGCATCTCATACATGCACCAAGAAGACAACATATATAATCACAGAGTGTATAGAGATAAATGTCAAAATAATCTGAGTATTTAATACATAGCGGAAGACTTACAAAAATAAAAGATAAATATAACAGGATCTAAACTCCATCCTTTGCGCTAGAAAGTCAACTGGGAGACGACGACCTAGACCTCTCACGAACACAGCACACAACCACCATGCGCCTCCTCCAGTGGTACCTGTTCTTGACCTGTGGGGGGTGTGAGACAGCAAGGGTGAGCTCACACATGTTCATCGCTCAACAAGTTGTGGGGAATAATGTGACATGAACTCACCAAAGGTGGGAGTTCATGTGATGTGTAAGGCTGATCAACAATAGAGGTTAAAGCTGAGCATTGCTTTTATAAGTTGGTCAAAATTTTATTAGTAGTTACTAAGTGTAAGTGAATACCAAACCATAATAAAATAATAGAACAAAATTAATAACAAATCCCATGCAAATGCAAATGACAAATTGAGTTTAGGTTCCATAATTTAATCATCGGAGAGTCCTGAGCCGCTCATGACCGTGAGCTCGGCTAGTATACCAGTTTTACACTCTGCAGAGGTTGTACCCTTTACCCACAAGTCGTGTTTCCCATGTCGCCGGGGTTAGCTAGGCCCTTAGACACTACCAAGGTGAATGGCTAGGGATCCACTACGAGGCCTTTACAAAGTTCCACTAGCTTCCGATAACCCGCTACAGTTTATGGAAAGAGCACTTGCAAGAATCCCCGTCTGACCGCCATCGCAGCAAAGTCAACCTGAGAACCTCCTTGCATGCAACTCCCCTACTGCCCTTGCCCCTTTCGGGTAAGGTAGTTGTCGGGGACCGTAATTAGGGGTACCCCAAGGCTCCTAATCTCAGCTGGTAACCCCCATCAGCACAAAGCTGCAAAGGCCTAATGGGCGCAATTCTGGTTAAGGCTCCATCCACTCAAGGGACACGATCTCGCCTCGCCCGAGCCTAGCCTCGGGCAGGAACGGAAGACCAAGGCAGATTCACACATCGCCCGAGAGTCTCCTCAAGCAACGGGTGCACCTTCGACTCGCCCGAGGCCTAGCTCAGGCAGGCTTCACGGAGAAGCAACCTTGGCCAGATCGCCTCGCCAGCCGACCGGATCGCAGGAGCATTCAATGCAAGGATCGCCTGACACCTTATCCTGACGCGCGCTTTCCAGTCGACAAGGCCGAAGTGACCGCAGTCACTTCGCCCCTCCACTGACTGTCCTGACAGGAAAACAGCACCGCCTGCGCTGCTCTGACTGCTGTGCCACCCGCCAGGGTGAGGCTAACAGCAACCAAGTCCAGCCTCGGGCGCCATAGGAATCTCCGCCTCGCCCGACCCCAGGGCTCGGACTTGACCTCGCCTCGGACGACGACCTCCGCCTCGCCCGACCCCTGGGCTCGGACTCAGCCTCAACTCCGGAAGACGGTATCCGCCTCGCCCGACCCCCGGGCTCGGACTCGACCTCGACTCCGGAAGAAGGTCTCCGCCTCGCCCGACCCCCGGGCTCGGACTCAGCCTCGACCTCGGAGGAGTCACCACCTCGCTCGGGTCGACCACGCCACAAGGGGAGGCCATCATTACCCTACCCCTAGCTAGCCCAGGCTATGGGGAACAAGATCGGCGTCCCATCTGGCTCGCCCCGGTAAAACAAGTAATGATGGCACCCCGCGTGCTCCATGACAACGGTGGTTCTCAGCCCCCTACGGAAGCAAGGATACGTCAGCAAGGATCTGACAGCCCCGACTGTTGTGCTTCTACAGGGCTCAAGCGCTCCTCCGACGGCCACGACGCCACATGAACAGGGCTCCAACACCTCTCCGACAGCCACGTCGGCACGTACATAGGGCTCTAGCTCCTCTCTGCTAGACACGTTAGCACATTGCTACACCCCCCGTTGTACACCAGGACCCTTTCCTTACGTCTATAAAAGGAAGGTCCAGGGCTCTCATACGGAAAAGGTAGCCGCACGGGAGAACGGGCAGCCTCACGCCCCCTGTCTCTCTCTCTCCCTCGCGAACGCTTGTAACCCCCTACTGCAAGCGCATCCACCCTGGGCGTAGGACAACACGAGGCCGCGGGTTTCCCCTTACTGTTTTCCCCCCTTGTGTCTCCATCTCGCGCCGACCCATCTGGGCTGGGACACGCAGCGACAATTTACTCGTCGGTCCAGGGACCCCCAGGGGTCGAAACGCCGACAGTTGGCGCGCCAGGTAGGGGCCTGCTGCGTGTTGACGAACAGCTTCCTGTCAAGCTCCAGATGGGGAGTCTCCAGCAACCTCTCCAACCCGGGACGAAGCTTCGTTTTGGGAGTCTCGAGTTCATGTCCCTCGACGGTAGCTACGACATGATACTCCTTCCTCCGCCACGCGACAACGACAATGCCGACCGTCAGCCCGCCCGCCGGTGGTGGAATCGACGACGTCTTCCCCGCGTGGCGGAAGAACAGCATCCGAGTCTGTCCCGTCACCCTCCCCGTCGATGGGGAAGGAGGCGGGGCAATCATGGCCAAGCAGGAGGCGGCACCTCGTCGGCTGTCGAGCGAGTCGACGACGCCGGTGCCCTAGCGAGGGACACGTCGGGCGTTGACCTCGCGTTTGAGACAAAGACGAGCGTCGTTTCCCCGCAACACGCCAACCCCAAGCATACGACGGGGACGCCAGCACGCTCGCGAAGGACTTGCTGGGCGTTAGCCTTGTACCTGAGATAACAGTGCAGTCCGTCCCCGACACGACTTCGTCACCGTCCGTCGATCAAGAGGTACCGTCTGTTTCCCATCCTGTGCCTTTTAGATTCAGCTTCGACCCACCAAGCGACCCCGCTTCGGTGGACGCTTTCATAAAGGCATATCCAAACCTCTCGGGGTACCATATGTGGTCAACCTGGGACAGATTGACGACCGTCTCGACCTACGGGCCCTCGGGTTCCGAGGAAGACGACGAGCCCGACTCTGGTTGGGGTTTCTCCAGGATCGGTAACTCTAGTGCCATGCGGGACTTCATGACCGCATGTGACTACTGCCTCTCCGATTGCTCCGATGATAGCCATAGCCTCGACAACGAGGACTGTGGCCCAAGTCACGAATGTTTCCACATCGATCTAGAGGGTCTCGACGAAGGCAACCACCTTGGTATGCCGGAGGACGGCGATCCCTCTAGGCCTGCGCCTCGCATTGACATCCTTCGGGAGCTAGCTGTGGTCCCAGTCCCTGTGGGGGGTCAGGACACACAGCTCGAGCAAATTCGCGAGATGCAGGCTAGGCTCGACGAGGAAGCAGGACAACTTGTGCAGCTCCGGCAGAACATCGAGCAGGAGCGGGCAGGCTGAGCACCGGCCGAAGAAGTGTGTGATATGACCCAGGACGTCCAGCGCCGCATCACCGACGATGCCAGGGCTAGGCTGCCCCCGGCTTCTAGTGGGGTCGGCCAGAACTTGGCTGCAGCAGCCATACTGCTCCGAGCGATGCCGGAACCATCCACCACTGAGGGGCGGCGTATCCAAGGAGAACTCAAGAATCTCCTGGAGGATGCCACGGTCCGACGGGCCGAAAGCTCTGCCTCCCGAAGGCAGGGATACCCCCCGGAGCGTCGCGCCGTGACTTCCCGATTCATGCGGGAGGCCTCGGTGTAACACCCGGATTTTAGGGGTCCAAAACCCGGGCGCGAACATAAACACCAGGTATGCTGGGACCAAGTCTCACACATATGATGTATAGTGGCACAGGATCGAATGTCACAACTTTATATATAACAGGAGTTCTATACAAAATAAATAATTACATTATAAGGAGACAACGGTCCAGCAACCCAAAGTTGACTGGGAGACGACGACCTAGACCTCTCACGAACTCATCACAGCATCCTCCATGAGCATCATCCTGCAGTACCTGGTCTTGACCTGTGGTGTATGTGAGACAGCAAGAGTGAGCTCACATACGTTCATCGCTCAACAAGTTGTGGGGAATAATGTGCATGAACTCGCCAAAGGTGGGAGCTCACGTGAAGTGTAAGGCTTACCAAAGAAGATGGTTAGAGCTGAGCATTGCTTTTAAAGTTGGTCAAAATTTTATTAGCAGTTACTAAGTATAAGTAAATACCAACCCAATTAAAATAGTAGAACCAAAGTAACAACATCACCTGCAATGCATATGGCAAATTGAATTTAGTTTCATAAATTAATCATGTGAGGGTCCGAGCTGCTCATGACCGTGAGCACGGCTAGTATACCAGTTTTACACTCTGCAGAGGTTGCGCATCTTTACCCACAAGTCATGTATCCCATGTCGCCAGGGTTTGCAAGGCCCTTAGACACTTCCGAGGTGAATGGCTAGGGATCCACTACGAGGCCTTTACAAAGTTCCACTAGCTTCCGAAAACCCGCTACAGTTTATAGGAAGTTCCAATGCAGGAATCCCTTGCAGGACCGCCATCGCAGCAAAATCCTCCCGAGGGCCTCCCTACACTGACCACTCCCCTACTGCCCTTGCCCCTTTCGGGTAAGGTAGTCTTCCACTAGCTTTCCTAATTAATCAGCCAAGGGGTCCCATTCCTCCCTTGTGGTAGCACTGTTTTCCCGGGTGGTCGCTCCATGTTCCAATTAACATAATGATCTCATCATGAACAACAAATAACAACTGATAACAAAAGTGTAACCATGAATAGTGTATCTCCATACCCAAAACCACATATAGCACTAGCAAGTACTACCCAGAAAGTTCAGTGGTAAACAAGGTATAAAGATAGACAAACTAGGGTAACCTATTGGGTCCCATCAAAATTAACCTATGCAGATCATTATGATTAATCAGAACATGGCTGGGTAAAAAGAAGTGATCAAGGGCACAACTTGCCTGGGCCTTGAGAATCCAGGTACCAGGATGATCTTCAGATGACACGTGTCCTCACTGCTAGTCGTAGCAATACAAACATACATGGTATAGGGAAAATTAACATTACACCAACCATAAGAACAAAATTCACATTAATAATATACATATTAAAATAAGATCATAGGAACAGGAACCATTAATTTTGGAGTTATAGATTTTAAGTTATGGATTTCCAAAGATTCTATGTGCTTAGTACAAGATTAATTAAGTTAACAATTTTAATGTGACTTTTATGTAAAACCAGTGGCACTAATTGATAAACAATAATATTACAAAATTATAGGAAGTGGAATGGATTAATTTGGAGTTCATATGCATTTTCTATGAATTATATAAATTCTAGGAATTATTTTTATATTAAAAACTCATTTTCTAATTAATTTTCCTGATTTTATAACTCTCTGGACTGGGCCTCATTTACTGAAAAGTGTAGGGGTCTCTGCGCAAATAAACCTAAGACTCAAACTACACCCGCGGTGGACGGCGGGTTTATTTCAGTAAAGTAGAGGGACTCTTTTACAAAATAGGCTCGACGAAGGGGTACGGGCCGATCTCGGCCGTCCGATCTAGAATCTGTGGATCAGATTAGATCCAACACCTAACCGAACCGGTACGAACTGTGAGCCCTCGGATTTTAATCCCACGGCCCACGATCCAAATAGTGCCCACACCCATTCTGTCCGCTCGATCAAACTTCAATGCCCAGGATTCCCCCACGAACCGGTACGCAAGAGTTCTAATCCGGGCCGCACATCGGAGATCCAACGGCCACCGCATATCTCCCCAATTCTCAGCTCGGGACGGCGACGCAACACCGACGGAGACGGTGGCGCCATCGCCGGAATTCCGGCCCGATGATTTTAGCGCACAATTCACGATTCTATCGGGTCCTACACTATCGCAGGGAACAGGCGAACCCGGAATAGGGTTTACTCACCGGAGACGGACGACGGTTGAACGCAATCACGACGTGCGGCGGAGGCGCGACTTCGGTGAGAAATTCACGTCACCCGAGACGACCCCGATCGCAGGCGATCCCCGTGTAAGCTTCCAAGGTCCCTTGGTGACGACACACAGGCACCCACTGAGGCAACGTCGGCGGCGAATCGAAATTGGCCCGCGGCGGCGGATTTCTTCTTTTCTCTCTCGGTGTTACGGCAGTGGTCACCGTCGTAGGCGGATACGGGAGGGGAGGCGAGCCCGGTGAGCTTTATACCCGGAGCGCACCCACGGTCGTTGCACGGACGCCGAGATCGCCGGCGAGGAAGACGCGGGGTGAGCGCGGTCCGCGCGGTGCGGTTCGTTGAGCCCTGACAGCTAAGGCCCACCGAGACAGCGAGACAAACAGGTGAGCGAGGCGCGGGACGAGAGACCGACCACAAGGCCCCACATGGCGGTGTAATAGGGATAGATGCGCGAGAGGAAGAAATGAAGGGGCTGACGGGGTGGCCCAGTTTGCAGTGAAGCGACCCAGGCTGACGCGTGGGCCCAGACTGCAGCGAAACAAGGGAGCTGGGCGCGGGAGGAGAATTGGGCTGCGCGCGCTGATGAAAGTAATAGTGGGCCGAATTGAGGAGGGTTGGCCCAGTTAGGGTTTTTCTCTTTTTCCTTTTTATTTTCTATTTCTTTTCTTCATTTCCAAGTTAAATTTGAATTCAAACTTAAATTCAAACCTCTATGGCTCATCATTTCAACTTATTTTTGTGGAGTCAGGGATATTAATTCTGAATATATTTATTTATATATATATTATTTATATTTTTGTTTTATATCCCCTTCTCTTTCTCTTATTTCCCCTTTCATTCCTATTTCCAAATTTAAATTTTGAATTCAAATTTAAATTCAAGCTTGTGACTAGTTCATTTGCAAACCATATCTGTGCAAAAACATATTTTATATATTTCTTTATTTATTTTAGTTCTTTTAGACAAGCTTTTAATCATATAGTAGAGAATAATCCATACCTTATTAGTTCTAGGGAAATCAAATTTATATTGTAGACTATATATATTAAGAAATAGTTTAATCATAATTCTCCTGTATAACCTAACCCAAAGGCAATTTAGATTATCTAAGTATCTTTAATTATGTATTTTTAACATATTCATGAGTGGAAACTTCTAAATTATGATTATCTTTAAGGAAAGGTGTTTTGATTCAAAATTTTTGAGAATTTTTCCTTGTCTTCACAAAATTGAACTTTAGGGTGTTACAAATCCTACCCCCCTTAAAAATAATCTCGTCCTCGAGATTTGTAAGAAAAGGGATGTATACTCATATTGTTCTCGGATCATATGCACAAACAAAGAAATCTCAGCATGAGGTATAATTCTTCAGCAAAACATAGGGTCAATAGACCTTATTGTTCCTTCTAAAATAATATCATATCATCTACTAACTAAAATAACATCTAGATCTTACAAATCATCATAATTTATATCTATGTAGCTTGGTGAAGCTGGTGGTGGTGGTGGAGGTTGTTGTTGTTGTCTCTCCAGCCGTGCTTGTCTTATTTCTTGGCGGGCCTGACGTATTTCCTCGCGTTGTTGTCTTATCTGATTCTGCATCTCGGTCACCAGGTCTGTTAACTGTTGTATTACCAGTCTTTGGGTAGCAACCACTTGATCGATTTCAACAGGTGAAGGATTTGGAGGATTCATTTTCTGTTTGTTGTTGCGTGATAATCTTTCCTTTCCTGGTATTGACCATGAAAGTTAGAGGCACATGGTAATAGTTTTGCAAAGGAAATTATTCAATAAGCGGAATGAATAAGCTAGTAGCTGGTCATAATCTGAAGATTCTTTAGTAGGGCTTAATCTTTGTTTTACGTCCAGATTGGGGTAACCAGTTGTATAAGGTGAATATCCAAGGGTAAGATGGAATCTGTCAAGATGAGAGATATATATGGGTGAGATAGATTACAAGATGTAGGTTAAAAGTTTGTTTGTTGTTAGGTGGGAATAGAAAGGTTATACCATTCATCATGGTTCTATGGGTTGGGTTAGCTCATGGTTGAATTGATCCAATGTGCTAAGATAAGTTAATACATGGCTAGTGGGGTCTAATCTCTTCTACTAGTGTCATCAATCTGTTTAAGTGAACCACATTAAGTTAGACAACATTAGACCACACTGGATCAGGTCACATTAGGTAAGATAAGATCTAGATTAAATTGGATATGACTAGATTAGACTAGTTTAGGTTAGATAGGTCCAACAGGGTAGAATATGTTAGGATGTTTTGAAATTAGTTAGATATGTTATGATAAGATAGAGTCTCTTGCTAGTTTATAATTGAGAGGTTATGCAACTATCAGATGGTAGTTGCATATGGCCAAGTCGATTTGTCATTCTTAATTTAGTGCAGGGTGAACTAAGTTAAGACCTGTTTTATAGGGGTAGAGTCTAAACTATTTCATCAGTATTATCTAACATGTTTGATAAGTCACTTTAGATTTGATCAGATCTAGGTTAGATTGGTGTGACTTGTTTGACTAGATAAGATCTAATTAATTTGCATTAGATCATGGTTGTTAAACTAGGGTGGACAAGTATGCTTATTAGGATAAGGCAGATCCATAAAGATAAGATAGAATCTTTTTGAGACCAGTTAGATCTATTAGGATAAAATCTTTTCAAGATAAGATGAGTATCTTTTAAGATGAGATGGATTTATTAAGATAAGGGAGAATCTTTTAAGATAAGATGAATTGGTTAGAATGAGATCTTTTTAGGATAAGATAAATCTCTTAAGCTAGATATGTTCCAATGGGGATAATCTAGGTTGTCTAGTTATTTTATAAATATATTTTTATACCTATGTGTATATGCAGATGCAATCGTGGACATTACTCCACAACTCATCACACTCAATCAAAGATCCAAATCAAACAAGTATCATAAGAACAAACATTCAAGTACATAGATACCATAAAAATAGTTTTGTTTTTGTTCCTGAGAGTAGGTCTCCTATTCCTAAAGGTCACTTTAGGCACAGGATTTCAGAGTGTGAAATCCACCTTTGTCTTTAGAAAGAAAAGATAAGAATAATCAGAGTAGAGCGGAAATAGATGAGAAAAGATTAAGAAAAGTTTAGAAAAGAATCAGAGTAGCAAAGGTAAGTAGATAATGGTTGTCCAGTTCTATCTAGGTTTCGTCTTACAGTCAACATTCCTCTGATACCACTTCTGTAACACCCGGATTTTAGGGGTCCAAAACCCGGGCGCGAACATAAACACCAGGTATGCTGGGACCAAGTCTCACACATATGATGTATAGTGGCACAGGATCGAATGTCACAACTTTATATATAACAGGAGTTCTATACAAAATAAATAATTACATTATAAGGAGACAACGGTCCAGCAACCCAAAGTTGACTGGGAGACGACGACCTAGACCTCTCACGAACTCATCACAGCATCCTCCATGAGCATCATCCTGCAGTACCTGGTCTTGACCTGTGGTGTATGTGAGACAGCAAGAGTGAGCTCACATACGTTCATCGCTCAACAAGTTGTGGGGAATAATGTGCATGAACTCGCCAAAGGTGGGAGCTCACGTGAAGTGTAAGGCTTACCAAAGAAGATGGTTAGAGCTGAGCATTGCTTTTAAAGTTGGTCAAAATTTTATTAGCAGTTACTAAGTATAAGTAAATACCAACCCAATTAAAATAGTAGAACCAAAGTAACAACATCACCTGCAATGCATATGGCAAATTGAATTTAGTTTCATAAATTAATCATGTGAGGGTCCGAGCTGCTCATGACCGTGAGCACGGCTAGTATACCAGTTTTACACTCTACAGAGGTTGCGCATCTTTACCCACAAGTCGTGTATCCCATGTCGCCAGGGTTTGCAAGGCCCTTAGACACTTCCGAGGTGAATGGCTAGGGATCCACTACGAGGCCTTTACAAAGTTCCACTAGCTTCCGAAAACCCGCTACAGTTTATAGGAAGTTCCAATGCAGGAATCCCTTGCAGGACCGCCATCGCAGCAAAATCCTCCCGAGGGCCTCCCTACACTGACCACTCCCCTACTGCCCTTGCCCCTTTCGGGTAAGGTAGTCTTCCACTAGCTTTCCTAATTAATCAGCCAAGGGGTCCCATTCCTCCCTTGTGGTAGCACTGTTTTCCCGGGTGGTCGCTCCATGTTCCAATTAACATAATGATCTCATCATGAACAACAAATAACAACTGATAACAAAAGTGTAACCATGAATAGTGTATCTCCATACCCAAAACCACATATAGCACTAGCAAGTACTACCCAGAAAGTTCAGTGGTAAACAAGGTATAAAGATAGACAAACTAGGGTAACCTATTGGGTCCCATCAAAATTAACCTATGCAGATCATTATGATTAATCAGAACATGGCTGGGTAAAAAGAAGTGATCAAGGGCACAACTTGCCTGGGCCTTGAGAATCCAGGTACCAGGATGATCTTCAGATGACACGTGTCCTCACTGCTAGTCGTAGCAATACAAACATACATGGTATAGGGAAAATTAACATTACACCAACCATAAGAACAAAATTCACATTAATAATATACATATTAAAATAAGATCATAGGAACAGGAACCATTAATTTTGGAGTTATAGATTTTAAGTTATGGATTTCCAAAGATTCTATGTGCTTAGTACAAGATTAATTAAGTTAACAATTTTAATGTGACTTTTATGTAAAACCAGTGGCACTAATTGATAAACAATAATATTACAAAATTATAGGAAGTAGAATGGATTAATTTGGAGTTCATATGCATTTTCTATGAATTATATAAATTCTAGGAATTATTTTTATATTAAAAACTCATTTTCTAATTAATTTTCCTGATTTTATAACTCTCTGGACTGGGCCTCATTTACTGAAAAGTGCAGGGGTCTCTGCGCAAATAAACCTAAGACTCAAACTACACCCGCGGTGGACGGCGGGTTTATTTCAGTAAAGTAGAGGGACTCTTTTACAAAATAGGCTCGACGAAGGGGTACGGGCCGATCTCGGCCGTCCGATCTAGAATCTGTGGATCAGATTAGATCCAACACCTAACCGAACCGGTACGAACTGTGAGCCCTCGGATTTTAATCCCACGGCCCACGATCCAAATAGTGCCCACACCCATTCTGTCCGCTCGATCAAACTTCAATGCCCAGGATTCCCCCACGAACCGGTACGCAAGAGTTCTAATCCGGGCCGCACATCGGAGATCCAACGGCCACCGCATATCTCCCCAATTCTCAGCTCGGGACGGCGGCGCAACACCGACGGAGACGGTGGCGCCATCGCCGGAATTCCGGCCCGATGATTTTAGCGCACAATTCACGATTCTATCGGGTCCTACACTATCGCAGGGAACAGGCGAACCCAGAATAGGGTTTACTCACCGGAGACGGACGACGGTTGAACGCAATCACGACGTGCGGCGGAGGCGCGACTTCAGTGAGAAATTCACGTCACCCGAGACGACCCCGATCGCAGGCGATCCCCGTGTAAGCTTCCAAGGTCCCTTGGTGACGACACACAGGCACCCACTGAGGCAACGTCGGCGGCGAATCGAAATTGGCCCGCGGCGGCGGATTTCTTCTTTTCTCTCTCGGTGTTACGGCAGTGGTCGCCGTCGTAGGCGGATACGGGAGGGGAGGCGAGCCCGGTGAGCTTTATACCCGGAGCGCATCCACGGTCGTTGCACGGACGCCGAGATCGCCGGCGAGGAAGACGCGGGGTGAGCGCGGTCCGCGCGGTGCGGTTCGTTGAGCCCTGACAGCTAAGGCCCACCGAGACAGCGAGACAAACAGGTGAGCGAGGCGCGGGACGAGAGACCGACCACAAGGCCCCACATGGCGGTGTAATAGGGATAGATGCGCGAGAGGAAGAAATGAAGGGGCTGACGGGGTGGCCCAGTTTGCAGTGAAGCGACCCAGGCTGACGCGTGGGCCCAGACTGCAGCGAAACAAGGGAGCTGGGCGCGGGAGGAGAATTGGGCTGCGCGCGCTGATGAAAGTAATAGTGGGCCGAATTGAGGAGGGTTGGCCCAGTTAGGGTTTTTCTCTTTTTCCTTTTTATTTTCTATTTCTTTTCTTCATTTCCAAGTTAAATTTGAATTCAAACTTAAATTCAAACCTCTATGGCTCATCATTTCAACTTATTTTTGTGGAGTTAGGGATATTAATTCTGAATATATTTATTTATATATATATTATTTATATTTTTGTTTTATATCCCCTTCTCTTTCTCTTATTTCCCCTTTCATTCCTATTTCCAAATTTAAATTTTGAATTCAAATTTAAATTCAAGCTTGTGACTAGTTCATTTGCAAACCATATCTGTGCAAAAACATATTTTATATATTTCTTTATTTATTTTAGTTCTTTTAGACAAGCTTTTAATCATATAGTAGAGAATAATCCATACCTTATTAGTTCTAGGGAAATCAAATTTATATTGTAGACTATATATATTAAGAAATAGTTTAATCATAATTCTCCTGTATAACCTAA
The DNA here is from genome assembly GCA_029449295.1 of Zea luxurians. Taxonomy (NCBI): domain Eukaryota; kingdom Viridiplantae; phylum Streptophyta; class Magnoliopsida; order Poales; family Poaceae; genus Zea; species Zea luxurians. Next base: position 699,673 of record JAOPSE010000118.1, on the reverse strand, counting down.
CCCAAAGGCAATTTAGATTATCTAAGTATCTTTAATTATGTATTTTTAACATATTCATGAGTGGAAACTTCTAAATTATGATTATCTTTAAGGAAAGGTGTTTTGATTCAAAATTTTTGAGAATTTTTCCTTGTCTTCACAAAGTTGAACTTTAGGGTGTTACACTCGGTCCACACCGGGCGCACGCGGGACACAGCGCCTGTGGCCCCGGGCCGCCACGGCAACGAGCACCATCGCTGCGACCGTCGAGGCCACCTCGATGAGAGGGTGCGCCGAGGCTACCACCCTAGGCGTGGGGGACGCTACGATAGCGGGGAGGATCGGAGCCCTTCGCCCGAACCACTCGGTCCGCAAGCTTTCAGCCGGGCCGTACGACGGGCGTCGTTCCCAACCCGGTTCCGGGCCCCGACTACCATCACCAAGTACTCGGGGGAGACGAGGCCTGAACTGTGGCTCACGGACTACCGGCTGGCCTGCTAGCTGGGTGGAACGGACGATGACAACCTCATCATCCGCAACCTCCCCCTGTTCCTCTCCGATGCCGCCCGAGCCTGGCTGGAGCATCTGCCTCCTGCGCAGATCTCCAACTGGGACAACCTGGTCAAAGCCTTCATCGGCAACTTCCAGGGCACATACGTGCGCCGTGGGAACTCTTGGGATCTCCAAAGTTGCCGCCAGCAGCCGGGAGAATCCCTGCGGGATTACATCTGGCGATTTTCGAAGCAGCGCACTGAGCTGCCCAACATCACCGACTCCGATGTCATCGGCGCGTTCCTCGCCGGCACCACTTGCTGCGACCTGGTGAGCAAGCTAGGTCGCAAGACTCCCACCAGGGCGAGCGAGCTGATGGACATCGCCACCAAGTTTGCCTCTGGCCAGGAGGCGGTCGAGGCCATCTTCCGGAAGGACAAGCAGCCTCAGGGGCGCCAGCCGGATGATGCCCCCGAAGCGTCCGCTCAGCGCGGCACGAGGAAGAAAGGCAAGAAGAAGTCGCAAGCGAAACGCGATGCCACCGATGCAGACCTTGTCGCCACTGTTGAGCACAAGAACCCTCGGAAGCCTCCCGGAGGTGCCAACATGTTCGACAAGATGCTCAAGGAGTCGTGCCCCTATCATCAGGGTCCCGTGAAGCACACCCTTGAGGATTGCGTCATGCTTCGGCGCTACTTCCACAAGGTCGGGCCACCGACGGAAGGTGGCAGGGCCCCCGACAACGACGAGAGGGAAGCTCATAAGGCAGAGGAGTTCCCCGAGGTCCATGACTGCTTCATGATCTATGGTGGGTGGGTGGCGAATGCCTCGGCTCGGCACCTCAAGCAAGAGCGCCGAGGTCTGCTCGGTAAAGGTGGCGGCGCCAGTCTATCTAGAATGGTCCGACAAGCCCATCACCTTCAACCAAGACGACCACCCCGACCGCGTACCGAGCCCGGGGAAGTACCCGCTCGTTGTTGATCCCATCATCGGCAACGTCAGGCTTACCAAGGTCCTCATGGACGGAGGCAGCAGCCTCAACATCATCTACGCCGACACCCTCGGGCTCTTGCAGATCGATCTGTCCTCGATCCGGGCCGGTGCGGCGCCCTTTCACGGGATCATTCCTGGGAAGCGCGTCCAGCCCCTTGGACAACTCGATCTGCCCGTCTGCTTCGGTACTCCCTCCAACTTCCGAAAGGAAACCCTCACGTTCGAGGTGGTTGGGTTCCAAGGAACCTACCACGCAGTGCTGGGGAGACCATGTTACGCCAAGTTCATGGTCGTCCCCAACTACACCTACCTCAAGCTCAAGATGCCGGGCCCCAACGGGGTCATCACCGTCGGCCCCATGTACTGACACGCGTACGAATGCGACGTGGAGTGCGTCGAGTACGCCGAGGCCCTCGCCGAATCTGAGGCCCTCATCGCCGACATGGAAAACCTCTCCAAGGAGGTTCCAGATGCGAAGCGCCACACCGGCAACTTCGAACCAGCAGAGGTGGTTAAGTTCGTCCCTCTCGACCCCAGCAACGACGCCTCCAAGCAGATCCGGATCGGCTCCGAGCTCGACCCCAAATAGGAAGCAGTGCTCGTCGACTTTCTCCGCGCGAACGCCGAGGTTTTTGTGTGGAGTCCCTTGGACATGCCTGGCATACCGAGGGAAGTCACCGAGCACTCACTGGATATCCGAGCTGGAGCCTGACCCGTGAAGCAGCCTCTACGCCAATTCGACGAAGAAAAGCGCAGAGCCATAGGCGAGGAGATCCACAAGCTGATGGCTGCAGGGTTCATCAAAGAGGTTTTCCATCCCGAATGGCTAGCCAACCCTATGCTTGTGAAAAAGAAAGGTGGGAAATGGCGGATGTGTGTAGACTACACTGGTCTAAACAAAGCATGTCCGAAGGTTCCCTACCCTCTGCCTCGTATCGATCAAATCGTGGATTCCACTGCTGGGTGCGAAACCCTATCATTCCTCGATGCCTACTCAGGGTATCACCAAATCAGGATGAAAGAGTCCGATCAGCTCGCGACTTCTTTCATCACACCTTTTGGCATGTACTATTACGTTACTATGCCATTTGGTTTGAGGAATGCGGGTGCGACATACCAAAGGTGCATGAACCACGTGTTCGGACAGCACATTGGTCAAACGGTCGAGGCCTACGTCGATGACATCGTAGTCAAGACGAGGAAAGCCTCCGACCTCCTCTCTGACCTTGAAACGACATTCAAGTGTCTCAATGCGAAAGGCGTAAAACTCAATCCTGAGAAGTGTGTCTTCGAAGTCCCCTGAGGCATGCTCCTGGGGTTCATCGTCTCCGAGCAGGGCATCGAGGCCAACCCGGAGAAAATCGCGGCCATCACCAACATTGGGCCTATCAAGGACTTGAAAGGAGTACATAGGGTCATGGGATGCCTAGCGGCTCTGAGCCGCTTCATCTCACGCCTCGGCGAAAAAGGCCTACCCCTGTATCGCCTCTTAAGAAAGACCGAGCGCTTCACTTGGACCCGCGAGGCCGAGGAAGCCCTCGGGAACTTGAAGGCGCTCCTTACAAGCGCTCCCATCCTGGTGCCCCCCGCTACCGGAGAAGCCCTCTTGATCTACGTCGCCGCTACCACTTAGGTGGTCAACGCCACGATCGTGGTCGAGAGACGAGAAGAAGGGCACACACTGCCCGTCTAGAGGCCGGTTTACTTCATCAGTGAGGTACTGTCCGAGACCAAAATCTGCTACTCGCAAATTCAGAAGCTGTTGTACGCGGTGATTCTGACACGGCGAAAGTTGCGACACTACTTCGAGTCTCATCCGGTGACTGTGGTGTCATCCTTCCCCCTGGGGGAGATCATCTAGTGCCGAGAGGCCTCGGGTAGGATTGCAAAGTGGGCGGTGGAGATCATGGGCGAGACAATCTCGTTCGCCCCTCGGAAGGCCATCAAGTCCCAAGTCTTGGCGGACTTTGTGGCTGAATGGGTCGACACCCAACTTCGAACAGCTCCGATCCAACCAGAACTCTGAACTATGTTTTTCGACGGGTCGCTGATGAAAACAGGAGCGGGCGTGGGCCTGCTCTTCATCTCACCCCTCGGGAAGCACCTCTGCTACGTGCTGCGCCTCCATTTCCCGGCGTCCAACAACGTGGCTAAGTATGAGGCTCTGGTTAACGGGTTGCGCATCGCAATCGAGCTAGGGGTCCGACGCCTCGACGCTCGCGGCGACTCGCAGCTTGTCATCGACCAAGTCATGATGAACTCCCACTGCCGCGACCCGAAGATGGAAGCCTACTGCGACGAGGTTCGGTGCCTGGAGGACAAGTTCTACAGGCTCGAGCTCAACCACGTCGCTCGACGATACAATGAGACTGCGGACGAGCTGGCTAAGATAGCCTCGGGGCGGACAACGGTTCCTTCGGACGTCTTCTCCCGAGACCTACATCAACCCTCCGTCAAGACCGACGACACGCCCGAGCCCGAGAAGGCCTCAGCACTGCCCGAGGCGCCCTCGGCTCAGCCCGAGGCAGCCTCGGCCCCCGAGGAAGAGCGGAATGGGGTCACGCCTAATCAAAACTGGCAGACCCCATACCTGCAATATCTCCACCGAGGAGAGCTACCCCTCGACAGAGCCGAAGCTCGGTGACTGGCGCGGCGCGCCAAGTCGTTCGTCTTGCTGGGTGACGAAAAGGAGCTCTACCACCGCAGCCCCTTAGGCATCCTCCAACGATGCATATCCATCGCCGAAGGTCAGGATTTATTGCAAGAAACACACTCGGGGGCTTGCGGTCACCACGCAGCACCTCGGGCCCTCGTGGGAAACGCCTTCCGACAGGGTTTCTACTGGCCGACCGCGGTGGCCGACGCCACTAGGATTGTACGCACCTGCCAAGGGTGTCAATTCTACGCAAAGCAGACCCACCTGCCCGCTCAGGCTCTGCAAACAATACCCATCACCTGGTCGGTTGCTGTGTGGGGTCTGGACCTCATCGGTCCCTTGCAGAAGGCACCCGGGGCCTTCACGCACCTGCTGGTCGTCATCGACAAATTCTCCAAGTGGATCGAGGTCCGACCCCTAAGCAGCATCAGGTCCGAACAGGCGGTGGCGTTCTTCACCAACATCATCCATCGCTTCGGGATCCCGAACTCCATCATCACCGACAACGGCACCCAGTTCACTGGCAGAAAGTTCCTGGACTTCTGTGAGGACCACCACATCTGGGTGGACTGGGCCGCCGTAGCTCACCCCATGACGAATGGGCAGGTAGAGAGTGCCAACGGCTTGATTCTACAGGGGCTCAAGCCGAGGATCTACAACGACCTCAACAAGTTCGGTAGGCGGTGGATGAAGGAACTCCCCTCGGTGGTCTGGAGTCTGAGGACGACGCCAAGCCGAGCCACGGGCTTCACGCCGTTTTTTCTAGTCTATGGGGCCGAGGCTATCTTGCCCACAGACTTAGAACACGGCTCCCCAAGGACGAGGGCGTACGACGCCCGAAGCAACCAGACAAAACCGAGAAGACTCACTTGACCAGCTGGAAGAGGCTCGGGACATGGCCTTACTACACTCGGCTCGGTATCAGCAGTCCCTGCGACGCTACCATGCCCGAGGGGTTCGGTCCCGAGACCTCCAGGTGGGCGACTTGGTGCTTCAGCTATGACAAGACGCCTGAGGGCGCCATAAGCTCACGCCTCCCTGGGAAGGGCCATTCATCATCGCCAAGATTCAGAAGCCCGGAACATACAAGCTGGCCAACAGTCAAGGCGAGGTCTACAGCAACGCTTGGAACAACCGACAGCTACATTGCTTCTACCCTTAAGATGTTTTCAAGTCGTTCATGTACCTCGTTTACATGCATAAGCAAAGTATAACCTACAAGGAAGGGTCAGCCTTGCCTCGGCAAAGCCCGACCCTCCCTCGGAGGCTAGAAGGGGGAACCCCCTCTGCGTCAAAATTTTCCTCGGAAAAATGTCTTCCACCAAAACGACTTTCGTGTCTCCCGGCCATGTCAGTAACAGAACCCTGAGAAACGAATAAGAGTGCATGTAAGCGGCAAGGCCGACCGAGCCGAGGGACTCCTACGCCTCTGGGATACGGATACCTCACTCGTCACCTACCACAAAAAATAACTCTTACTTGGGTAAGCGATCCTGCTACTGACGAACAAGTCCGGGTACGCGAAACAGGAGGAAAAAGACACAGCTTCATATCACGACGACAAAGTGTTCAGGCCTCGGCGGCCGCGAAAGACACACACACATGTTCAAAACAAACTGCTTCGGCAGAATCAAGCATCGCCCGGGGGAGGAGCGGCACCCTCGGCTTCATCTCCGACCTCCGCGCCGTCTCCACCCTCGGCAAGACCCGCCCCGGCCTCGGACGGCAGCACAGGCAGAAGGATCTCCACCTCGAAAGTGGACGCCAGCACCGTGCTCGGGCCCGCGACGGCCGCGTCAAGCCTCTGAACTTCGGCCAGGGTAGCTTCGTCTTCATCGGGAAGACAATACCCCTCGCTGACCCGCTCTAGATCCACATCATAGTGGGAAGCGAGCACGGCGAAGGCCCGCCTAACGCCTTGATCCAGCGCCTCGCGGAGTCAGTCGCGCGCGTGGTCGCCCAAGGCCTGCAGGTGACACTGAGGGGAGCTTCCGGAGGGGACGTCGTCAAGGCCAAAGATCTGGCAAAGGGCCGAGATTGCCTCGGACATGGCCGCACGGTCGGCCTCCTTCTGCTCAACCGCTTGGGCAAGTGCCTTGGCGGACTCGCTGAGGGCAATCTCAAGCTCTGCAAACAGCCAAAGCAGAAGTCTTCAAATGCAAGCTAAAGAGTGAAGCTGAATCAAAACCTCAAAACATCCAAGACATACCTTTCGCCCGGATACGCTGCTCCGAGGCTGCGGCTTGGGCGGACTGAGCAGACCCGATGGCCACGGCCAGGTCCGCCGCAAGGGCTCCGGCCCGAGCGGACGCCTCGACTAGCTGGCCCCCAAGGGCCTCAGCCCGGCTTTCAGCCTCGGCGGCCCGGCCCTGAGATTGATCCCGCTCACCGATGGTCTGGCCAAGCTCCGACTGCCACCACCGCGCCTCTGCGCGTGTAGCTGCTGCCTCTGCCCCCAGCTCATCATGGAGCAAACGAAGGTCCGCTGCCTTGGCGCTTCATTGGGAGAGGCGCTCGGTAGCCTCGGCAAGCGTGGTCCTCAGAAACCGCAGCGAACCCCAGACGTCGGCCTCGCGGTGAATGAACGATGACTTGGCGGCGCTCAGATCCGTCAGATCCTGAGGAAGGGAAGCGGGGCGTCACGAAGAATGCCTTGATCACGTGAAAGGTATGCCTAAAATCCTTACCTGGAGGATCCTAGGAACGTCCCTAGAAAGGACCTCCAGGGTCAACCAAAGCAACCCCACCGTTGCCTCGGCACGCTCGCGAAGCTCACCCCAAGACTGCTCCTCTCTCTCATCGTCAAGAACGAAGAGGGGTTTCGAAGCACCACGGGCCCAGAACCGAAGCGGCTGACGCCGCTCGCTGGGACCGTGCCGCGCGAGGACGAGGTCGCCGCTCCCCAGGACGGGTCGCGGTTCTGCGCCCTCCTTCTCCAAGGCATCGGCACCCCCTGCAGTCTACTCGTAGGGAACCTCCTCGGTTAAGGGGACAGGTTTCCGATCGCCGGCCTCGAGTAGCGGCTCCTCAGCCATCTCAGCATCAGCGGCGGTAGGTGGCTCGACAGCTGGAGCAGCTACAGCCTCGGCAGAAGCCGGTGCCAGCACCGGCAACACGACTGGTGGGCTCAAGGCCGCGACCGCGCCAGCAGTCTCTTTTGACTCGACGGCCGCCTCGACGGAGGGGTCAGCCTCGGGAGCTCGCCCCACGGCAACTTGTGCCGCCTGAACCCCCTGCTCGGGGCACCTTGTGCAGAGGCCAGCCGACCGCCGAGGCCTGGTGCGGCACCAGCTATAGAAGCTGGCACCATTTTAAGGGCTTTTTGGGGAGCCAGACCGGTCGAACCGTGCCTCCGTTTGCTGGGAAGAAAGGGAAAAGCAGGATCAGGACACATGAAGAAGGCGCCGAGATAGAAGTATCCTCAGATACTTACCCACTCTGGGCCACGACCAATTGTGCCTGCGGGGAGGCCCCTCGAGCCTCGGCCTCCGTGGGCACCACCAAGGTTTGCCCCGCTGCCGGCTTCGGCACCATCCCTGCCTCGGGCGCCTGGGGCACCGAAGGGACGGTCTACCTAGGCGCGGACACGGCGACCCGAGGATTGGCCTCCTCTGCTGCCGGCACGAACAACGGCTCTGGGGGCATAGGCGGGACGACCTGACTCCCTGGGGTTACCTCAGCTACCTAGGCCAAGGGGTCAAGTACCCCCTCGGCCTGCCCCTGTTCTTCAGGTCGGGACCCTGATGCCCCCTCCCCGGATACCGACAGCGCCGGCCCACTCGGGGGCTGGCTCGACGACCCCTGGCCCAGCCTCAGATCCGGGCTCAGGCCAAGGCAGGCAGCCATGTCGTCGTCTTCATCATCATCGTCGTCGTCGTCGTCATCATCAGGCGTCTCCGGCGACGGCACCCTCGGGAGCCCGTCCCTCTTCTGCCACCGCCGACGCTTCTCCAAGGCGTCCGGAGCCCGCATCCGCTCGTGGGCCCGAGCCTTCTTCGCGTCCTTCTTCTCCTTCTTCCTCTCCGCAGCAACCCTCCGCGCGGCTCGGTCCACCGCGTCCTCCGGGACCGGTGGCAGGGAAGGCTTGTGAGACCCCAGCTCCTAGAGACGAACGAAAGGTCTCGACTGTGAGAACCAGGGGCAATCCGACACAAGAAAGAAGGAGGAGCAGACACTCACCACGAACATGCACCCGCACTCGGGACGCATCGGGAGCTGGGTGAGGGCGCCGGCGTCTAGCTTCCCTACCGTACCGGCCACCCGCCTGTGGAGGTCATCGGCGGGGAGGGGGACCGAGGACATCTGCGAACCCTCCAAGCCGACCCCCGGCGTCATCTCTGAAAGTAGCAGTCGTCGCTCCGCTAAGGGGAGCACCCTTCGGCGATGGATGGCGGCAACCACCCCCGCGGCGGTGAGCCCTCCCTCTCGCAGCTTCTCCAAGGCCTCCAGAAGGGGCTGGAGATTCTTCTGCCTCTCGCGTGGGGCCCCATAGCGCCAATGGCTGCTGGCGGCGGTCACCACTCATTGAGAAAACAACAGAGCCTCCCATCGTCATTCCGGAGGTAAAACCACCTGCGCTGCCACCCCTTGTTCGAAGACACAAGGATGGCGGGGATGTACTGCTGCGCACGCGCCTGCCTCAACTGGAGGATGCAGCCTTCGGCCCGCACTGCCATGCGGACCCTCTTCTCCCCCGTCACCGAGGCAAAAGGTTCCGCGGAGAAGAGATGAGTCCACAGATCCCAGTGGGGGGCAATCCCCAAAAATCCTTCGCACACCGCCGCGAAGATGGCAGCTTGCACGATGGAGTTGGGGCTAAGGTTGTGCAGCTCCACCCCATAGTGATGCAGGAGCGCCCACATAAAATGGCTTGCTGGCACACCAAACCCCCGCTCATGGAAGGAGACGAAACTCAGCACATACCCCGGCGGTGGGTTCGGGTCGGCCCCGCTCGGAGGGACCATCCACTCCGGCCGCAGGACATCAGAGAGGGGGCGGAGCAAGCCATCGGCAACAAGGGCCTCCAGGTCGTCCACCGTGACAGTGGAAGAAGGCCATGGGTCGCGCGGCGGAACGATGGTTACCCGGTCAGCCATCGCCAAGCGAAGGAGGTGGCGGCGGGGCAGACAAGGTGCAAGGTTTTCTTTCTCTGGCTATTCCCTCAGGTTGTGGAAACCTAAGCAGAGGTGAGCAGTAGAGTAAAGAACCACCACTAGACCCTCCTTCGAATATATAAAGACCCGGGCAAGACCCGTTCAACGCTCCGCCCAAACCCGCCGCGAAATCCAAAACTCGAAGGCGAAACGCCCGTTCCTTGAACGGCTCGCGCATGCACAACGGCTGCCCCGCGAATCACTCGTCCCGTCGCATTAACTCTGCGGCAGTACAGGCGACACCTTTCGCAGGCGAAGCGGGCAACGCTTCACCTCCGCCATAATGACCGCGTCAAAAAAGGTGTGCCACGTCGTTCAATTTCGTATCCTTTTCCTCTTCCCCTTTCTCTCTCTTGCTACAGGGACCGGGAAAGGGGATACTCCGAAAGGGATCCTTCTCCGCAAAGGAAGCGGGCCCCGAGCCCCCCTACTGATCAGAGGTTCGAAGGCTGGCCCCTCAGAAGGGTTCGACAGCCGCCTCAGAGCACTCGGGCTCCGCGCCCACTACTGGTCAGAGGTTCGAAGGCTGCCCCCTCAGAAGGGTTCGACAGCCGCCTCACGCCACTCGGGCTCCGCGCCCACTACTGGTCAGAGGTTCGAAGGCTGGCCCCTCAGAAGGGTTCGACAGCCGCCTCAGGCCACTCGGGCTCCGCGCCCACTACTGATCAGGGGTTCGTAGGCTGGCCCCCCGACGGGTTCGACAGTCGCCCCAGAGCACGCAGAGTGAGGAATAACTCTAGGTACGTTCGATACATAACCAAGGCTCGGGCTACACTCTCGAGGTACCCTAGGACATTTCCGAGACCAGCAGGAACGATTCTATAACAAAATCCCATCAGAGGGAGGCATCGAGCCCTCGGACCCTATCGAACGGGACTAGGTCCGGCAAATCACCTGCAGGTACTTTTGGAGCGCGCCTCTAGGCCACTAGCCGACCCTTATCGAACGGGGCACGGGCGTCCACTCGGATCACCCGTTAGCATCTCACTGGAGACACCATGTTCGGCGCCCTCCGAGGGCAACATGGCGCTTTCCCCCCCCCCTCCTCCTTGCGGAAAGGCGACACAGGGGCGTATGAAAAAAGCTGAGTCTGCCCTTGACCGTCCTCTCGCCCTGTGCAGAGGCTCGGGGGCTGCTCTCGCAAACCCGGCTCTAGCCAAACCGTTGACAGCGTCAATATACCAGCCCGAGAACCCGGAACCTGACTATGCACCCGGGCACCGACCAGTTCGCATGAGGGAACAACCAGACCGACCGAGCCATCATGAAAGGCATTAAGACCTCGAAGGAGTCAAACTACTCCTCCGAGGCCTCAGGGGCTACACCCAGCGGGTGCGCTCGCGCGCACCCACTGGAACAAAATGCAACCGAGAAAGGCCGGTCCCCTTGCAAAAAAGTACGACAAAGCCTCCAAGCGAGTACCCACACTCCATTTGAGGCTCAGGGGCTACTGTTGGGGACCATAATTAGGGGTACCCCCAAGGCTCCTAATCTCAGCTGGTAACCCCCATCAGCACAAAGCTGCAAAGGCCTGATGGGCACAATTCCGGTTAAGGCTCCATCCACTCAAGGGACACGATCTCGCCTCGCCTGAGCCTAACCTCGGGCAGGAATGGAAGAACAAGGCAGATTCACGCCTCGCCCGAGGGTCTCCTCAAGCAACGGGCGCACCTTCGACTCGCCCGAGGCCCAGCTCGAGCAGGCTTCACGGAGAAGCAACCTTGGCCAGATCGCCTCGCTAGACGACCGGATCACAGGAGCATTCAATGCAAGGATCGCCTGACACCTTATCCTGACGCGCGCTTTCCAGTCAACAAGGCCGAAGTGACCGCAGTCACTTCGCCCCTCCACTGATTGACCTGACAGGAAAACAGCGCCGCCTACGCTGCTCCGACTACTGTGCCACCCGCCAGGGTGAGGCTAACAGCAACCAAGTCCAGCCTCGGGCGCCATAGGAATCTCCGCCTCGCCCGACCCCAGGGCTCGGACTCGACCTCGCCTCGGACGACGACCTCCGCCTCGCCTGACCCCCGGGCTGGGACTCAGCCTCAACTCCGGAAGACAGTATCCGCCTCGCCCGACCCTCGGGCTCGGACTCGACCTTGACTCTGGAAGAAGGTCTCCGCCTCGCCCGACCCCCGGGCTTAGACTTAGCCTCGACCTCGGAGGAGTCATCACCTCGCTTGGGCCGACCACGCCACAAGGGGAGGCCATCATTACCCTACCCCTAGCTAGCCCAGGCTACGGGGAACAAGACCGGCGTCCCATCTGGCTCGCCCCGGTAAAACAAGTAATGATGGCACCCCGCGTGCTCCATGACAACGGTGGTTCTCAGCCCCCTACGGAAGCAAGGATACGTCAGCAAGGATCCGACAGCCCCGACAGCTATGCTTCTACAGGGCTCAAGCGCTCCTCCGACGGCCACGACGCCACATGAACAGGGCTCCAACACCTCTCCGACAGCCACGTCGGCACGTACATAGGGCTCTAGCTCCTCTCTGCTAGACACGTTAGCACATTGCTACACCCCCCCGTTGTACACCTAGACCCTCTCCTTACGTCTATAAAAGGAAGGTCCAGGGCTCTCATACAAAAAGGTGGCCGCGCGGGAGAACGGGCAGCCTCGCGCCCCCTGTCTCTCTCTCTCCCTAGCGAACGCTTGTAACCCCATACTGCAAGCGCATCCGCCCTGGGCGCAGGACAACACGAGGCCGCGGGTTTCCCCTTACTGTTTTCCCCCCTTGTGTCTCCGTCTCGCGCCGACCCATCTGGGCTGGGACACGCAGCGACAATTTACTCGTCGGTCCAGGGACCCCCTGGGGTCGAAACGCCGACAGTAGTCTTCCACTAGCTTTCCTAATTAGTTAGCCAAGGGGTCTCATTCCTCCCTTGTGGTGGCACGTGTTTCTCAAGTTAAGCTCCATGTTCCAATTAACAATAATATAATGATCTTGACATGAACATAAATAAAATAACAAAATAACTGGAACATGGATATAATAAATGATTATCCCAAAACCATATAAAGCAATAGCAAAAACTACCCATGTGATTCAGGGGTAAACAAGGTAATGAGATAAACAATCTAGGGTGACCTATTGGGTCCCATCAAAATTAAACCTATGCATGGTAAATGATTATAAAGAACATTATTGGGTAACAAAAGTGAATCAAGGGCACAACTTGCCTGACACTTGAGATTCCAGGTACCAACTTGCTTTTCGGATGACACGTGTTCTCGTGCTAGTCGTAGCAATACAAACAAACATGGTATAGATAAAATTAACATCACACCAAACATAAGAAGAAACTGAATGATAATAAACTATGCGTCTCTACGAGATCGTGAGTTCGAAAACCACTAAAATCGGAGTTAGGGTTATTAAGTTATGATTTTCTGAAGTTATTTAATGCCTAGAATAGCGTTATTCATGTGGATAATTTTTAAATTAAGTTTCATGGTTAGATAAAGATACCAGGTGATAAACAATATTTAAACAAAATAAATGCTACTGGAATGAATCAATTTGGAGTTATATATTTTAAGTTATGAATTTCTGAAGATTTTATGTGTTTGGTATAAGATTAAATGATATATAAATTTTTAATGTGCCTTTCACGTGAAAACAGTGGTACTAACTAATAGACAATAATATTACAAAATTATAGGAATTGGAATGGACTAATTTGGACTTACTATAAATTTTCTAGGAATTAATAAGTTTCTGTAATAAATTTTATACTAAAAATTCATTTTCTAAATGATTTCTCGGTTTTATTAACTTTCTGGACAGCGCACCTAAAACAGAGAAGTGCAGGGGCTTCCGCGTAAGAAATCCGAGACTCAATGCACAACAACTGTGGATCGCGGGTTAGTTACTGAAAAAGTAAGGGTCTCTTTAGCTAATATACCACGCGAAGGGGTATCACGTATTCCCAGCCGTCAGATTAAATCCAATGGCTACCATCTAAGATGAGCGGATCAGCGAAGTCTACCCTAGGATCCCGGATCGACGCTCGACAGTGATCCGAACGCAATACCCCTTTCCTTCGATCTGGATCGCTCGCAAGGGATCAGAAGGCCGAGAATCTTCCCCTATCCCGGCCGGCCAAACACGGCGGCGCCGTCGGCATTCCCATGGCGGCTTCCTGTCGGTGATGCCCAAGCCACCCGAGAACTCCCAATCGCTAGCACCCAAATCCTACGCTGAATATTAAGTACGATGAACAGCAAGGGCTTACCGAATTTTGTGCTACGCAGGGAATTCTCCACGGAGATGGACAGCTTTCGGTGGCGCACGACCCCCGACGAGGAATTGTCCTCGACCCATTGCCCACTGTGCCCAATTGGTGATAGGGGATCGTCACACAGGGGTCGTGTGTACATATCCGGTGCGAATCCAGTTCCCGTCGGCGGCATGGCCGTGATACGCCCACGACGGTGGCAACGATCAGAGCTAGCGACCTGATTCCCCCCACACTTCTCCCCGAAATTGGTTGGCGATGGTTAGCGAGGAAGGAGGTATCTCGGGGGTCGAGGAGCGCGCCGCGGGTGTAGTGCTCGATGGCCATCGGATCTGAGTAGAGAGGGGGCGTGCGCGCTAGAGATGGCGTCCAGCGCGGCGAGCTGCAGGAGGAGGGCCGCGTAGCTTCGGCGGCAATGGAGGAGGAGCTCGGCGAGAACCCAATCCCATCCCTATATCTTGAGTCTGCGCGGGTCCGACATACTCGGCTGGTGGGTGCGGTGATTCAACAGGCGAGCGCGGAGGATTTGGCATGCATTCGCAATGACCGGAGCTAGAAGAATCAGTCCGCCCGATGGGTCCCACGCAGCAGCGATTCATCCGCGCGCTCAGAGGTGGGATGCGGACGCGGCATGGGAGACTGACGACAGAGGCCCACACGGTAGAGGCACTGGGGAATAAAAAGAAAGGGAGAGGAGTAGTGGGCTACGCGGTACGTGTGCAGTGCGGTAGAATGGGCCGCCAGAGAGTGGAATTCGGCCCAATGAGCTTTTCCCTTTTTTTCTTTTCTTTTATTTTCCTGTTTCATTTCCTTTCATTTCAATTTTAGGTTTCAAATTTAAATTCATATTTGTGGAGTTCTTATTTAGGTTAAATGTCTATAACAATATGAGCCAAATTTATTTCATTTATATATTTATTTTATCTAATTTATATAGTGTTTTTCTTCTCTTTTCTCAAATTCTACAATTCCTTTTAGATTTTAAATTCCACTTTGGACTTTAATATGTTTGTTACACATTTTTATTTCATTTTGTCACAACATGCACACAAAAGAAAATCCCAGCATGATGCATGATTTATTTGAGTGTTCTTTTGTTAATTATTTATTTGTGGAAGTGAGGTGTTCACATGAAATGATAGATATAGATGACACACATGTATATAAAGGAATATAATTTCTCCTTTTAGTCTTTTCTTATAAAGTGGGTATTACATTTTTCCCCAAATCTACTATCGGTTGACGGCGGCAGCCGTATCGCCACGGCGGTGCTCAGACCAAATCCAATTTTCACCGATTTTCACGCCAACTCTCCGATCCAAAGGTAGTAATATGTAGCAGTGGCTCCAAGGATTCGCTCATGAAGTTCCATACCTAGGATTAAGACACAATGCTACACACCCACGGCGCATGGCGGAAATGCGCCCCTGACGACCAATTCCGGCTACGGTCTGGGTGTTCCTGAGTCCAACCAGATGGAATACCACTGAGGGAAGGAAAAGGGGGTGCAGAGATTTCATCCTCACCAGAGGCCGACACGTAGACACCCTGGCACCGGAGCGGAGCGGATCCGCGGTTCTTCCTTGCGACGGTGAACGACGCAAGTACCGTTGTGACGCGCTGCCGCACAATAACACTATGACCAGACGCTAGGCCCATGACGGTGACTATGGTGGTGAGCTATGGGCCAGGATTCCTAACTCACACCTTGAGCACACCGGTGGCATAGAGAAACGGAGCGACGAGTGCTCCACCGTCGTGACCAAATTGTGACACCTCAGGTGTTACCATGGCTAGAGCACACCTTGGCACTAAGGACTGTGATCATATGTGGTAGAGACTTAAGGAACCACATAAGAACTTTGGAGATCATGTGTTAATCAAAGTTTGTTAATGATCTAATAAGTATTACTCAAATCTTTGCACACTTACTACCTTGGATAAGAGGGGGGAAAACCCTAGACCTCTCTTTAACCCTATATCTCAAGGCCATGAATAAGGGGGGAGAGAGAGTGAGCAAGTGTGCAAAACTTGAGTAATCTTTAACCAAACCTTAAGGAACCTTATAACCAGCAATTAGGGGAAGGAAATATTGCAAAAATACCCCTGGAGAAACCCCAAATCAAATCTCCAAGTAGAGTGAGAGCTAGAGCTCTCAAATTCTCTCTAAGTCAAAAACTACACCTACACTAAAGATCAACTGTGTTCACCTTGAAGATGGCACCAAAACCACCTGTGTTCTATACCAAAAATGTGGCATACCACCTAGGGCACCCACTGGAAAAAGTTGAGCCCGAGACTCTGACGTTTGACATGCCTTGGCATGGTTTTTGTCGCGAGGTGGGCAGAGTGGCATACCTGATTTGGCGACCGAAGATCTCCCTCGCTAGGCCATATCTGCCATGGTGTCTCATAGATGAGTGATAGCCCTAGGTGCCAGGAAAAGACTCGCGCCGAATTTATGCCAAGATTCGCACGTTTGCGACTTGGGTGAGCTGTGGAGCAAGGGCAGAAGAAAAGCTCCACGTGTTCGACGCGCTCTGCCGCGCCAGAGCACGCCCGCGCCCGACCCCGCGCCGCGCCGAGCCGCGCCCGTGTCCCTGTGTGCGCCCGCGCCTATAAAACCCACTAAGGCATCGGCCACACTTCTCCGCACACGCTCAAACCTCACCGGAGCTCAACTCACTGTCGTTTGCCCGTGCACGGCGTGTCCGCGGCCACCCGAGCCACTGCCATCGTGGACCGGCTAGCCCAGCCCTTCCCAGCCCCGTCCAACCCTCGGAGGCGAGTGTGCACAGCTCAGCAAAGCTCCCCGAGCAAGGAATCAAAACCTACTTCGCCGGAGAGGCCAATTGAGGGTCACCGGAGTTCACAACCCCGCCGGAGTACGTGGACCGGGTAATCCACTCAACCATTTTCTGATTCCTTGTGCACACGGTCTCTACGTTACCCCGTGAAGCTCACCGTGCCCTTGGATTGAACCAGATCACCGTGGTTTGGCCGGTACACTCGCCGAGACGAGAACACCCGCCTGCGCGCGTGGACCGAGCGATTCCGGCCATCCCCGCCATCGAGCCGCACCTTGCTGTGACCGCCAAAGCC
This sequence comes from Zea luxurians, assembly GCA_029449295.1. Classification (NCBI taxonomy): domain Eukaryota; kingdom Viridiplantae; phylum Streptophyta; class Magnoliopsida; order Poales; family Poaceae; genus Zea; species Zea luxurians. The sequence continues at coordinate 683,053 of JAOPSE010000118.1, read as the reverse complement.
TCCCCGAGCCAACCCTACACTTCGCCGGACCTATCTCGCCGCCGGTAAGCCGCGCCACCCTTTTCTTTCCCGCGGGTACTGTTTACATTGGGGGAAGGACCGTGGGTGAGAGGAAGAGAAGGTCAGGGGGCTTTTTGAACTGTCAGCGACCCAGGGGAATAGTGGCGCAGGGGTAGGTTTGTGCGGGTTGATTTAGTTTAAACCCAGGGACCTCGGTTTAAACTACTTTTTCAGAAAACCTTATTAAAACTGATTTTAAATTTGAACAGAAACTTGGAAAATCCATAACTTCTGTTTAGTTCATCCAAATTTGGTCAAACCAATTTTGTCAGACTCTAAATAATGTGACCTACTTAATAAAAATATAAAAACCCCTATGTACTATAGAAAACTATAAGGTTCTGATTTAATTATAGTTTTGGCCAAAAGCTCAATAATAGAAAGAAAAATAGTTGTACTTTTTGACTAGGGTTAGAAAAATTTGGAAGAGTTTCTATCCACTCACTGACCTGTTTAAAAATGTTAAACCTCTCTGTCCACCCCATTAAATTAGTTTTTGCCATTCATTTTACAATATGCTTAAGATTAAGAAAAATAGAAAAGATGATTTAAATAATGAACTAGAGGGCACCCCTATTTTTGTTAGAGTACTTATTCCATGTAGTTTACTAGAAAAATCTATCATACCCTGGTGAAGTATAAAATAAGTAGGATCCCTTTTATTTTAAGAAAACAAGGAAAGCTTAGAAAAACCCTACAAAAATAACCCTAAGATGAAAACACCCCAACCCTTGGGATAACTAATGTTTTGTTATTATGAACATAAGAAAAATGCAAAATCTGTTGTTTGATATTTTTCAAATGACAAGTTAGTTATAAGCACCTTTTTGGCATAAAACTTTAGAAAATCACAACTAAATAACCACCAATTAACTTTTTGTGATTTTTGGCACAGAGGTTTATTATTACTGTTAGATACCAACAAAAATAACCCTTAGGAAGGAACTCACCTCTAATGAAGAAATGTGGTGCAAAGTGGCCCATTTGACCCAACTTTGTCATTTTTGTCTAAAGCATAGCCTTTTTATTTTTAAGCCCCAAATTCCTAGAACAGGCTATAATGACCAATGGCAACTCACTGTAATTTTTACAGAATTTTTGGAAAATGTTAAACCACTGTCGTAGTTCAAACCTACACTAGAAACCATAAGTAGAAAATGAAGGAAGGGGAAAAGTGAATAACAGGAAATTGGTGTCATCCTAAAAACTCTTTATAACATGTCCACTAAAGTATATAAAGGCAATACCAATTCCCTATACTTATCCTCAATAAAAACTTAACCCTAAAGGTGATAAACATAAACCACCAAAGGCCACGTATGACCCGGAAACCCTAAGTTACTCATTAATTTAGTGTTCTTCTCTTAGCATAATGTTTTTAAATCCTGCATAATCATGACATACTTGTTCATTGCATTTCGATAGACTGTAACCTCACTGACGGAGAGTACGTCCTCGTGCCGGAGCAAGGAGCTGCTCAGGAGGTAGCCCCAGATCCAGCACCCGAGTCTGCACCAGAGGACCTGCCTGCCACAGCTTTGGAAGGCAAGCCCCGGTTTTATGCATAACCGTTTATTTATGCTATTTTACTATACTTAATGATTGTAGGATTGAATGTGCACTTAAGTGTAGGAGTTGCTTGAAACCCTAGTTGCATGAACTCAGGATTCCTTTTGAGATGAATACTAGTATGCTAGGTCGAGTAACTGCTTTATTAATTAGGATCTCGGTAGAAGTCGAGTGATTTTTCTAGCACTCGCGCGAGGTCAGGAAATTGGTTGCATCCACTTTCTTATCATAATGTTGCTAGTTTGTGGACAACAATCCATGGGGATTGGTTGTCCATGGGATGGAAATTTGAATAAGAATTAAGGTGTGGTACCGTGTGTCAAGCGTTTGAACGTACTAAACATATGCCGAGAAATATGGTAAATCGGTAAGCCTAGTACCTGAGTGAACCTGCCCGCAGATTGCCCTCCTCACGTGACCTGAGACGTGGTCTCCCATTCCGGTTATGGTGGGTACAAGTGCGGTCACTGCACGACGGCAGTCGGGGTCAGTGGGGCATTGTACGCCAAGGCGGTGAGCCCCTTTCTGTTGCCAGGGAATCGATGGGGACGGTTGATGTGTGTGGGGACGGAGTGCCTCGCCGCGTCGTGTGTTTAGGTTTACCTTGCAAGGTTTAAAAACTCGATTCGAATCGTCTGCTTCTCGCAGCTAAGGAGACTGCTTGATCCATGCTGCTACATTGAGTAACAAGTGGAAATATAATGAGTTGATACAAGATGTTGATTGCTAAAAATGTTTGCTACTATGTATGAGTAGACATTACACATTTAGCCTTAAGAGAGTCACACTTAAATTTGACAAAGTTAAAACTTGATTTAGAAACTCAGCTAGTGCTTTTGGCAAACCAAACCTCACAGCCAAACAGCTGCATGTCTAGAGGTAGAGGAGTAGACTCCTCACACCGGGTAAGTCTAGCTGAGTATTAGTATACTCAGCCTTGCTTGTGGCATAATTTTACAGGTTCTCTGGAGGACATATTTGCTGGAGTGACTTGGCCGTCCGCCTTGCCATCGGGTTGGACTGTCGAGTGGGACCCCGCCTCGGTTGAGGAGGAGCATGAGGAGTGATGGGACAGGCTTCCTCATCTCTCTGTTTATTTGCCGTTAGTTTTATTCCGCTGCACTTCAAACAATGATGGTTACTTTTGCAGAAACTCCGATGATGATGATGTAATAATTTAATACTCTCACATGCATGGTTTTATGCTTTATTGTATTTGCTCTGTGACTCACCATCGAGTGAGATTGTGGTACTTGATCCTGTCAGTGGCCGTGTCGGACTAGATCCGAGGGATTGACATGTTATTCCCAGTTAAGTGTGGTCTAGCCTTTAAGGCAGGACGTAGGCACTTAAGTTGGAATAATTCGGGCAGTTCCGCCACATAAATAGTCCGAACCCCACGACCCGCAAAGAGGGCAACTCCGTCCACAACTTACGGGCGCAGGGCGTGGTCAGCTCGCGGATCGTTTCAGCCCCCCCGAGCTCCACATTTGTCGCAACAGCCGTCGACACGTCTGGGACGAACACCCCAGCTCACCTGTCAAGTGGGGCCGCGGCATCGTGAATATGAGCAACGAGTGGACGCTGACTGGCAGGACTCGATCGTCAGGTGCACTTCTACGTGCACGAGCAGTCGATGCTAGGCCGACTGACAGTGAGGGTCCGCAATACAGAGACTAGTGCGCCCAGTGTGATGACCTGGTGACTGAGTGGATGATGTGTGGGCCCAGAGTGTCGGCGCCGCACCTTGAGTTGGGCCACGCGGAGGAAAAAGTTAGTGGGCCAAAAATGGGGATCCATGGCCTAGGTAGGATTTTTCTCCTTTTCTTTTTCTTTTTCTTTTTCTGTTTTCTTTTCTTTGAATTTCAAATTTGAATTTTGCTATGAGTTTCACCATAGAGCCAAATGTACAAATTCAACTCCTATTCCAAGAAGATTATGTATTTATTTATATATGTATTTTTTGTATATAATGTTTTCTTTCCTCCCCTCTTTTCTTGATTACTTCTCATTTTCAAATATTCAAGTTAGTCATTAACTCTCAACTTTGGATATATATTTTGTTTTATTTTGTATAGTGTTTTTCCTTCCTTTCTCCTTCTATATCATTCTCAAATTTTCCAAGTTGTAAATTAGGTAGGAAATCCAAATTGGATACTAATATATTGTCATTGATATTATTATTTTTATTATTTATAGGTGCACAATCAAATAAAGTCCAACATGATGTATAGATCAATTTAGGTGTCATTCGACAATTAGTCATTTTAAGTATGGTTGTGCACATGCTTAGTTAAATAGAAACCAAGCATATAGGAGAATTATTTCCATAAGATGTGCCACCCCAAATCCATAGGTATGGGATGCCCCCCATTTTCATATGACTATTTTAATATCTAAGTTGATTATGAACAAGGAATGTCAATTTTTAAGAACACTATCATTTTAATTTCTTTATCTTATTTTTTTATGATATATTTTTTTCTTCTACAAAATTTAGGTCTTACACAGGTCACCCGCCCGGTCTCATCTTTATCATTTACAACCCAAAGTTTGGTACCTGACAGAGGTACATCTTTTCAGATGTTGAACCCATCACGGCCATGATGGATTCACCATCACAAGTCTTTTCTTTGTAAAAATTCCCATCCCATATGAAGCGTCACCTTTTGTTTAAAACAAAACATTTTGTTTTGTAAAGTAAAGCTAAGCATCAGAAAACTTTAAGTAAATCAGGTAACAAGGAATGTTAATCAGTTTCCAAGGAAGAGAATGCAGCAATTGTTTAGCACACAACTCCTATCACCTATTGCATCATCTCAAGTGATAAAGAGTTTAAAACAACAAGGAAAGGGATAAATGCACCGGGGCTTGCCTTGTGTTGCAGGAGGTTCTGGGTCCACTCCATAGATGTCGAAGTAGAAGTTATTCTTGGCTGGAGGATTCTCAGCTTGAGTGATAACTTCTTCTTCAACCACAGTTTCCTCCTCGTTTTCTATATATGACAATACATGTATATGAATGCTTATGTGATTTCATGAATATGCAGTTATAATAGAAACATACTAAGTTGTATCTTGAATACAACTTTCCTTCACGGTATATACTAATCACTAGCGTTTCCCAAGTTGGTATTTTATTAGTATTAAGCAACTAAACCATAGGAGGCTAGTTATTGGGTTTGTGACTAAACAGTGTCCAAATCATTTCAAACTTCACCCAAGGTCTTCAATCATCATACCAAGCTTACCCAAAAAGTTTTACCATTTTTGGAGCGACTAAATTATTTCTAAAATTCTAAAAGGCTTGGTTTGAGCATCTTTAAAGGCTACATAATTCTAGGTTTGGGATAAAAATCTTGGAATTATTTTTATTAAATACTAGATGATTTTAGGAGTCTAGAAAAATTTGTCCCATAATTTTATCGTTTTTCTACTATTTTCTACATAATTCGTAATCTACCAGTAAAAAGAAAAAAAAAGAAATCATGAATAGTGATGGGCCGGATCTGGCCCTAGTCAGCCTATCCACAGAGAAAACATGCACACCCTCGCCCGCGTCGGCGGTTTTGCGCGAAGGCCCCTGGCCATTTGAATAACTCGTAAAGAGCCTACGACACTATTCACCTATCTCACTAATATTCACATAAAGGCCCTTCTATTTCTGTTTCTTCACTAACCACAATCCTGGCCACACCCCGCGTGAATTCCCAGCCAAAGTCGCGGTTTCACGGCCACGGCGACCCGTACAGGAGGTAATAAGCATACGGACATCATGCGCAAGTCTACCCGACCAAAAACCCTCACTCAATTGGATGGGTTCGACCCAAATCGATGCTTGTTCACGGTCACGGGGGCGCAAGGGCTTCGATGAGCGTGTTATGAGCAACCAAACGCAGTAGCGCCTAAATTGAAGCTAGGGTGAGTTTCATTGATTCACCAAAGGTCGGGTACACTCACGAATTTGAACAGAATGGGGATGTAAGAGTGGGTCGACGTGAGTGTGCGCTCAGAGGTGTTCCGCGGCGGCGAGATGATGTTCTCGATGCCCAAATGTGGTAGCGCTGAATCGGTTGGGCAGATGAGCAACGTTAACAGTCAATGATGCTAGAACACGGAATGGAGAGGGATGAACGGACATAGAAAGGGCTGATCACGGTAGGATGCCTCACGGCGGCGCAAGTGACCCGATTTGGGGGAAATCCGGTGACTGTGGGCTATGGTGCACGACAGAGGCTAACTGCAGGTGGTATGAGCACGTAATAGAGAGGCAGAGCGAGGGTATTGCTCAATTTAAAGGAACCGGCTACGTACTTCGCCAATTTGGGCCAAAGACGAGCACGACGGCGGTGGGATATTTCATTGGTTGAGTTCATCATGGCGCTCGCTGATACAATGGCTCAAGGACGGTAACTCCAGGCTTGCCACGGTTATAGCTACGTGGTGAAAGGGTCACGGCGTGGCGCAATCGTGAAGAACGGCTACAACCACGGAGATGACCTTCCGGCCACGATGTTGCACAAGTGGGTACAGCGAACTGAGCAGCAATAGTGCCCAAGGTCATCCCCACACCGAGATCTTTTACCACAAGCCATTATCTGTGCGCCATAGAGCACGAATCCCAACACTGGCATGGATCGCGACATGGATTCACCTGCAGCGAGATTCACTGCACCTGATCTGCTTTAGGTTACTGTACAATGGAAACATCATTCAGTGCGCCTAACAAAGCAAGTTAAGGAGCTTCTTTCTCAAATTTTCATGTGGGAAGCTACCAATCCGTCTGTATCAAAGTTGTTGGTCTACATACCAGCTTTGATTTTGTTATAAAGATCTTGATCAAACATCCACTGAATTGGGCGCTATTTGGTCCTAAAGTTGATCCGATGCAACTGCATGTCTGAATTTAAGATAGATGCTCGACTGACAGCCCATCTTTAGGTCCATTTTCTCAAATTTCCATATAGCTCCAAGGCTCAATCACTTAATCAAACTTGTACTACTATATTAGCTCTACAAATTTGTTGTAGTGACCTATAGCAAAATCTCCATGGATTAAGAGATACAGGGTCCCAAAGTCAGCCCAATCACACTATTGTTCAGGGTTAAGTCATATGGATGCCCTTGAGACTTTTTCCAATTTACTCCAAAATGTTCCACAAAACTTGGAAATCTCTCAATGTAAAAGTTGCTTAGTTTTTGATACTCTACCACTTTGATATATGTACTTTGGTCTAAAAATGTATAGAAATTGATCTCATCTCATAAAGCACTGATTAGGGTTTCTAGGATTCTTATTAGGGCTTTGAGTGTTCTAGGGTTTATGTGCCACTCAAACTCTCCAAGTTTAGTCTCCTATGAACATTTCCACTAACTTTTTAGATAATACTCAATTTGTTATCAAACACACCCACATACCTCTATCCCTTGGTTAAGTACCCTATCTTAGGGTTTAAGGATCACTTCAAGTCATCACATCACAACTTGTTTTGAAATTTTAGCCTAGTGGATGCACTCTAGGTATAACATACATAATGAAATGTCAATGCATATGATGTCATGCCCAAGTTTTAGTTCTTGTAACACCAGGGGTGTTACAACATAGAGAAGAGACGATGCGACAAGAGGCACAAGAAATCAAGGATGTGGAGGAGGAGTACCTGAAGCACATTAAGATGGATCGGCACCATAAGATTATCAAGCAAGGAGAGATTGAGATGTCATCCATCCTACCTCCATCAAACCCCAATGTAAGTAAATCAAACGGCCTATAGTACCTTAAACATTACGTACATCTGCAAGGGAATCAGTTGGAACAACGCATTAGTGGGATCGACGACACGCTTAAGAAACTAACACGTACAATAGAAAAAATTTGTCGTGCCTAATTTTCCATCACATGAGGCCACGATTGAGTCAACCTCATCAAAAGCATTGGCTAAAATGGGTCTATACAAACCTAAAAATATATACGGTATGCTGATGAATACATTCATGACACAACCACAACCCTCTCAATCGATCTAGGACAAACCTGCGAATCTGCACACGGCCGGGTCGTATGGTCCTGAGCTCAGACCGTTCGGCCCAATGGCGGTTGGCTCCATACTTCATGATGAGCCACCGAGATCCATGCTAGGGCTACCATACTCTGTGCAAGGGTTAATAGATATGCTCAGACTATCCGACTATATGTGCGGATCATTTGAGTATACTTACGAACAATCCTCGTATTAGCCGAATCATCCGATGTAGGGCATGTAGAACAAGGTGTGGATTATTACTAGCAATCTTTACACCCACGTTAGCCAAGCTTTCCCTTACCACCCATAGCTCCTCAAAATCATGGCACAGACCCACAAACACATGGGGCGAGCACTTTTCACTCCGAAAAAGGCCGAAAACATTTAACATGCATTATGAGGCACCTAGGGCGAGCATTAATGTCCCACAGAACCCAAACCCTTGGGCAAGGGAACGACATATAGAAACACAAGCGCTCACACCTTTTGGACCAAATGGTCGGTGGATTACCACCTACCACCATTGACATAGTGGGGGAGGAGATAGTCGGGGTATTCCAAGAAAAACTTAGAGTCAACATGACCCATGGGGGCAGTCGTATCAGCAAACCTATGATAGCCGATTTGACTATGACTCATACCAATAGGGGAAAAGGATACCCAAAATTTCAAAATTTTCGGGTGGCTAGGGCAAAAACACGCATGAGCACATAGGCCAGTTCCTAGCATAACTGAGAGAATTGGCCGATAGGGAGGATTTCCGTGTTGACTTGTTTTCCCTATCCCTAACTGGTACTGCTTTTGCATGGTATGCCACCCTACCACCTAAATCCATCTACTCTTGGGGATTTAGAGCAAAAATTCCATTAACATTTTATCCGAAGAGTATGAGTTAGACCTGGTAGATTTAGCAGCATTACAACAAGGATGGGATGACTCAGTTAATCATTACATCCGTAGGTTTCGAGACACGAGAAACCAATGTTTCTAAATTCACGTTACAGATAAACAACTAGCAGGATTAGATTTTAATGGGATGGGGTCATACTTAAAAGAAAAATTAGAAGGCATGCAATTTTTTACACTAGATCAATTGAACCAGCGAGCTTTGGCTTATGAGAACCGAAGCAAAGATAATTCTAAGGGGACTCATCACATGGTTCACATAGTTGAGTGTGATGATAGTGGTTCAAAAGACGAGTCTCCTCAAATATATGTTGCTAAATTAGTTTGGTCAACAAAGGCCAAACCACCACCTTGTTCTTCTTTACAATCGGTTCAGAAAAACGTGTACGAGGAGGTTAAGTTTAGTTTTAGTGTTGCCAAATGTGATAAAAATATTTGGTGAATTACTCAAACATGGCAACATTAAAATAAATAATATTATTCCATCTGATGAGCTCAAGCGACGCGCTTATTGTAAGTGGCATGACTCATTTTCGTCTCCCTCGGGTTCTATATATCTATCTTTGTCTTCTTTTGATGCAAATATTGGAAATTAATATACTGAATGGGAAGTATGAATGGATATTATTTTTGCACGTCATCGTAAATGTGATAGGTGAAAAATTAAAATTGTGGCTAGTACTTTAACGAATCATGCAATAGTTTGGTGGAATAATTTGCATGACTATGAGGAACCACAAATTTGGACTGTGTGAAAGCACTTATGGGAGAACAATTTGTTTCTATGGATGATAAGAGGACTCATCACGATACCTTTGAATTCATCTCTTTTCTTTGTATCAACTTTCACACAAAACCATTCCTTGGCCCATTCACTCGGCCACCTCGTCCGGTACGCCAAAACTGCAAATTTTGAATCCCTCCAGTAGGCAAATCTATAGCACCCAAAGTTATTATGCAGTTTATCCGAAGGTCTAGCTTTCGATTGGTACTGCAACACGTAGATCCTGCAGAAGGCTTTCACATCTGCTCGAGCACCTTGGCTTTGCACGGACCATATGTAGACACTTAGTCTAACTATGGCATTTGGCGTCAACTGGTGCATGTAAATTTCGTATTTCTTCAATACAGCGAAAATCATCTTGAACTTGAGCAGCTGAAGTCCACCACTGAGAAGCTTTTGAAAACTACAATCTCATCTTCCTTCGACTCAAGATTAGTCTCATCACCAGCAAAACGAATGATATTATCATCTTCAATGTACCCAAGTTTATTCAAGAGCTCTAGGTCACTAAGCTTGATGGTAGACTAGCCAATATCGATGTAGCTAGGCTTTATTGGCTGAAGAACATTGTCTTCTCCCTCAGCATCCAAAGCACCCTCCTCTATATGGTCTTCCTCAGTAACCTCGTTAGCCTTCAGCCTCGTCCCAGTTGTCCCCTTCATCACCTCAGAAATTACTGGTCCCACAACCATGGTGTAAAGAGTGTCTTTCTCCCTCCAAAGTGCCTCAGACAAAGTTGGGGTTACCAACTCATCAGTCGAATGAATCCTAGCCATTGGAGGATTGCCTAAGCTCAAGTTCCCAAAGCTTGCAATAAAACCAGAGGAATGGAAAAAGCTTCGGAAGCAGAGAATTTGACGTCAACATGTTGGTGCAAGCGATAAATATCGTGGTAGTTGCATGGGACTGACTGGGTTATATAGGCATCCGGGCATAGAAGTCGAGGAGTCATCCCATCTAAGCTCGCTGCCCTGTGGACCGCTAGCGTTCCACATTTGAAGATATGCTTATTAAACTGTGTTGTATAACGTTTTGAAGGAAGGTGTTTTTAGAACCTTCAGTATAAGCCTTTGTTTGTTTCGCGGTCTGAGTACGTTATAGAAAAATGAACTAATCCCGCGAGAGGTTATTTTGTTGGGAGATGCATGTAACACCCTGAATTTGGGGGTATAAAATTTCTTTGCTCATATTCACAAATTCAGGTGTTACTTCCCTTTTCTCATCCTTCCCCAATCTTCTCTTTCTCATTTCTATAGGAGAAAAGTGGTTATTTTATTTATAACTATAGTCTATTAGCTCAAACTCCAAGGGAGTATGAATTGTTGCATCATGTTGAACCCTAGATTTCACTTTTGTTTGGTGCATAACTCTTAGAAAGTCTAATTTGAATTTGTGGCTTATTTGAATTTGAATCAAATAGAGAAAATAAAAAGAAAAGGGAAAAACAATTCCAGATTAAAAAGAAAAAGGAAAGAAGCCCACTCCCCCGCCCCCCTCAGCCTTTCGGCCCAGCTAGGCCCATCCCGCGCGCGCGCCCTCCCCCCCCCCTCTCTCTCTGCGCCGCGGGCCCGGCCTGTCAGCGCGGCCGCCGTCTCCGCGCCCGCCTCCCTCTCTCTCTGCCCGCGGGCCCGGCCTGTCAGCCCCGCCTTCCCCGTGCCCGCGTTCGCTTTCCCCTCTCTCTCTGCTCGTGGGCCCGAGCTGTCAACTCCTCTGTCCCCGCGTAACCGCCGCCGCGCGTGCCGCGGACTCCGCGCCCACGTCGCGCGTGGAGCTCGCCCCCACCTCGCCTCGGCCACTTGAGCCCGGAGCCCCACTCGCCCTCTCCCCCTCCCTCATTTGCGCACCTGCCGACCCCTCCCTCACCTCCCCCTCGCTGCGCGCACGCCAGAGCGCCGCCGCCATAAACCCCCGCCGTCCCGAGCTCGTTTCCCGGCCGCCGTTGGAGCTCCGCCGTGTCCATTGCCACGGTGAGCTTCGCCCCGGCGTCCGCAACCCAGGACGCGCCCCAATTCCCTCTCCCCCTCCCTATTTGTCTCTGCCCGTGCTCACCCGCCGTCCTCCGTGCAGCCGCGGACGTCCGCCACCGTCGCCCCGGGCCACCGTCGCGTCATCGCCGCCACCAAGGAGTCCCCGGAGCCCGCCTTGAGGTAAAGAACCTCTCCCGCCCCTATTGACCTTTGTTTTGCTCTCTATCGCGTTTGATTCCTCGCCGGAGTTGTTCAACGCCGCCGCCGAGCCGCTCCGCCGTGAACCGCCCCCCTCCGGTGCCTCTGCCCCGACCCAGACCCCACCAAAGGATTCCCCGTGCCCTTCCCAACCTTCCCGGCCACTCAGGTCGCCCCAAAGACCCACCAAGCGCCCGCGCCCCTCATCTCCGGCGAGTCCTCCGCCGCGGGGACGAGCGCCGCCGCACCAGCTAGCCGTAGGAGAAGCCCAGGCCAGCCACCCAATCCCCACCGTCCGTCCCAGATCGGGCGGTCCCGTTTTAATTAGGCCAAACCTAATCCTGGCCGTCCGCCGGAGATCCAGCGGCCCAGGCTCGCTTCCCCCACACCCCGTCTCCCTGCCGTTTGGGTCCCGCCTGTCAGCCCGCCCGCACGCTCGCGCTGCCCGCCGGTCCAGCCTGTCAGCCCGCCCGCGCGCTCGCGCTGCCTGCCGGTCCCGCCTGTCAGCCACCCAGTCCGCCGCACGCCCGCGCGCCCGCCCGCAGGATCTAATCCTGGCCGTCCGCCTGAGATCCAACGGCCGTAGGAGCCCGATACCCCTTCGCCCGCGCGTTTTCTTAAAGAGATCCCCGGTTTTCTGGAATTTGAACCCGCCGTCCCTGGTTTCTTACATTTAGGTCCTCGGACCTTTTATTTAATTCAAAATAGGTACTTAGGGTATATTTTTAACCCCTAAACTTGTAAAATTCATAACTTTGCCATATGAACTCCAAATTAGGTGCTTCAAATTGCAAAATGTTCATAATATTATTATCTATCTATTTATGCAATGTTTCCCTGCTGTTTCCATGTCCCAACTAATGGTTAATCATTAGGATAGGATTAAGGTTATTGGAACCTTATTTGAGATAAATAAAAGATAGTAGACTTTAATAAAAGTTGGAGCACTTAAGTTTATGGACTCAAACACCTAAGTTTAGGAACTTAAAACCAGATAATGATTTAATCCCACCACTGATTTAAACCTGAGTAGTGGATAATGAATCCTTTTGTATAGTCCTCTACCCTAGGCCTAGAGAATACCAGAGTGCCTATCCCTTTTTCTATTATGAACTTGTGATCTCTCTGCTGCACATGTTTGGTATATTGTTTTTGTTTGTTATTTCCCAAGTGCATAGTGTGAATGATTACTCTACGTAGACAACGAGCAGTCTGTGTTTCCCGAGGAAGTTGCAGAGGAAGTCCCTGATCAGCAGTTTGGTGAAGGCAAGTGTCCTCTGACCCATTATGTCCTATTCATTTATAACTTACTACCCCGCATTACTTACTTGAAACCTAAGGATTGACTAGCTTTACACTTTACTTTATCCTTGATGACCTTATGGGCTATTATGGTTAGCATTCTGCTACTGCCTTAACTTAATCAATGAACATGATGTGAATATTTATGATACTGTTATCCTGATGATGTTGATGATCTTGTGATACTCTAGGGGACTTAGGCTGTTTCCTGAGTACCTCTCCGTAAGGACCTGTTCGTTGAGAGACCACCCGGGATAACAGTGCAACCATGAGGGTGAAATGGGGTGCCCTTAGCTAATTAATTAGAGGAACTAGAGGTGTAGTTGCTTCGCCGTCGTGCCGTCAATGGGGTCCAGGCACAGTGCTTGCTCTGCCGAGGCTGAGTGCCGAGGTTCTTTCATTTTGCTTTTGTTAGTCACTCTCCTGTGGGGAGGAGTACTGTGTTTATCAAACTGGAGAAACCTAACGGGCAGCTATGATCTCTAGGGAATCTTTGTAAAAGCTACGTAGTGATACCCTGCCAGGCCACCTAGGTAGTGGTCAATGGAGAGTAGCTCTCTCCGGGCAGAAAGGGAATCATGACTCATGGGTAAAGTGTGCGACCTCTGCAGAGGGTAGTGAAACTGATATATCAGTCGTGCTCACGGTTAAGAGCAGCCTTGGGATCCTCTTTGATTAGAGATACAGATGGTTCGAGATACAAGGATTATGTTATGGTTTTGGTTCGAACATGATGATGTTGTTCCTCGATGAGGAAATGGTTCATGGGTTGGTTAATACTAAAATCTGGCTTCTACTAATGATAAATACCTGACCAACTAAAAGCAACTGCTTGAGCCTAACCCCACATAAAGCTAGTCCACTTCAGCCAAACGGGACATTTGCTGAGTACGTTGATGTGTACTCATCCTTGCTTTACCACCAAACACCAGGTTGTCCGCATTGTAACCACTGCTCCGGAGAAGGCGAAGTCGTGGAAGGAGACTTCCAGGAGTTCCAAGACTACGCCGAATTCTAGGTGTGGGTTGGCGGCAACCCCCAGTCAGCTGCCTGTGAAGGCCTTATCTTTACTGCGTTTCGCTAGCACTTTGATTTACCTGTTAAGACGATGACTATGTGGATGTCTATGACTCTGTGATGTAATAAGTTAATACTCTTTTAAGTTATTATTCGAGCAATGTGCATTGATGTTCATTTATGTAATCGCTGTGTACGTGAGTTCTGATCCTGGCACGTACATGGTTCGCATTCGGTTTACCTTCCAAAACCGGGTGTGACATAAGTGGTATCAAAGTCGTGCTGACTGTAGGACCGCTGACCTAGAGTAGCACTGGTCGTACTAAGGACTATTGACCTTCCCTCTCACCTTGACCTCTGATGTTACTTCAAAAGTCGGTCACCTCGACCAACCCTATGTTTTACTACATATATATATATATATATACTATATTATACCTTGTTAAAATTTTTATCTTATTCTGTCTATGGTTTATTCACTTGTCATATTAGTTCTGCTCTTACTCTTATGCTTACGGTGTCTTTTGTAGATGGCTCGTCTTAGACACACTGCACGTAAGTCGGTGATTCCTTTCCTGCCGTCTCGACTTGCGGAGCGTCCTCTGCACCGCACCGTGTCCGGTCAGTCGAGTCACCTGGAAAGACTGCACCACCGCCTGCGTGAGGAGCAGGAACGCCGGCGCCAGCACAGAGAGCAGCAGGGCTCTTCCTCCCCACCCCAGCAAGAGGTGGAGTCCGTGAGGCCCCGTTCCTCTGTTGCCCAGCTAGAGGCGCCCCCTGCACCACCGCGGGACGCCCCGGCTGTTGGAGGAGCTACTGGAGGAGGTCTTGGAGGAGACCCCGACGGCGACGACTCAGACCACAGCACGGAGTCCTCTGAGCCGCAGGAGGCGGAAGGATGGGTCGCCCGACCCATCACCCGTGACGCCGCTCGCGGTTGTCACTTCCACGACGCACTCGACACCTTGCTGCGCCAGGCTTTCGACCGGCACACCTGGTCGATCGAGTATCGTTGTGTAGTCTACCAGCACAGTCGCGGGAGGTACCCGGATCGCTGGGAGGCTACCTGCCTAGTTCGCCGTCCGGAGGATGACCTCCGGGGTGCGGAGGCCGTTTCGGAGCACTATTCCATCTTCGAGAGGGACACTGCAGAGGCGGCTATGCAGGATGCAGCAAGACGTGCACTCTCTCAGTACTGTTCTTTGTTCGGTGGCGTGGCCGACGGTCTTAACCTTCGGTACTACCCCCGCCGCCCTACTGGCAGCACAGAGAGTGTGGTTGTCTCCCCTGTTGGTGAGGCTAACCCTAGGTTGAGCAGCATAGTCAACCTAGTCGCAGTGCTTAACACTGAGCTGGATCACTCTCTGGACAAGCTGAGCAGGGCTCGAACGGAGATTGTGGAGTTGCGTGCTGAGCTGGCAGAGCGCCATCACCAGGAGGGTGGTTCTCCCGCTCATGTTGGGACTCAGCACCCATACCGCTCGCCGCCACGTGGTCACCACACTTATGGTTCCCCTGCCTGTAAGACCAGGATAGATCTGGATCCTTAGATCGTTAGCATCGAAGTTTGTAATAATTCTTAAGTCAGATGTCTCAGTCTTAAAATAGTTAGTTTAGTTTGCTTATCAGTTGCTTCCAATTAGCTTAGTTTGCTTATCAGTTGCTTGCATGCTTGTTATGATGAACTTGTGCTGGATTTGAATCTTTGTAATGACTGTTGCCAACCTGTGGGTTTCCCCTGCAGTTTGGCCTAGCTATAATGTTAGTAAAGTCAGTTATCTAGTTGGGAAGCCATTTACTTCTACTTTCCTTCTTATCTGAGAAGCTGTGTTGAATCATAATGAGGATCAGTGAAGCTCTTTGTTCACTCAGTGTCATGAAGAATTCTGGGTTCTCTTTTCTTATGCTGGAGGGTTGTAAGATCAATGCTGATGTATGAATGTCCTCCACAGATGTCTGACAACAGGCGCCGATGCAACAGGCGTGCTCAGCAAGAGTAGCAGGACCAGCAGGAGGAACAACAAAGGCAGCCTCCCCCACCACCCCCGATGACAGTGGAGCAGATGTTCTTGATGCAGACTCAGGCAGTGCAGGCCATTGGGCAGACTCTGGCAGCCATGCAGCAGGCTCAACAGCAACCCCAACCCCAGTTGCAAGTGCAGATGCCCCAGATGCCACGGGATAAGCGTGGTGAGTTCATGAGAGGGCACCCTCCTACCTTCGCCCATTCTGCCGACCCCATGGATGCAGAAGACTGGCTGCGCGCAGTGGAAAGAGAACTGCGCACCGCTCAATGTAACGACCTGGAGAAGGTTCTGTATGGCCCCCGTCAGCTAAGGGGAGCAGCCCAGTCCTGGTGGGAGTCCTACCTCGCCACACATGCTGACCCCGAAGCCATCACCTGGGAAGAATTCAGCGAGAGTTTCCGCAGGTACCATGTGCCGGAGGGACTGATGATCGTGAAGAAGGAGGAGTTTCTGGCTCTGAAGCAGGGACCCCTGTCTGTTAGTGAATACAGAGACAAGTTTCTGCAGCTATCTCGTTATGCACCTGAGGATGTCAACACTGATGCTAAGAGGCAGTACAGGTTCATGAGGGGTTTGGTGGATCCCCTGCATTACCAGCTGATGAATCACACCTTCCCCACCTTCCAGCACCTGATCGATAGGGCAGTTATGACTGAGAAGAAGCGTAAGGATATGGAAGATCGGAAGCGCAAGATGAGTGGACCCCAGACCGGAGGCATCAGCCATCCACGTTTCTCAGGCAGTTCATCTCAGCAAGGCAGGCCTGGTCACCCACAAGGATATCGGAATCAGAATCAGCGTCCGCATCAGCAGCAGTTTCAGAGGCAGTACCCACAGCAGCAGCAGCAGTATCGTCAGAACAGCCAGCAGGGAGGTAATCAGTATCAGAAGCAGAACAACTAGGCACCTCGCCTTCCTGCCCCAGCAGCAAACCAGAGCAACCAAGCAGCCCCAGCGCAAGGAGGAGGCAGAGGATGTTTCCACTGTGGAGAACAAGGCCACTGGGCGATGCAGTGCCCAAAGAAGGCGGCGCAGCAGCAGACCAACCCCAATGCTCCAACAAGGCAAGGTGTACTGCAGCCGACGGTAGGCAATCGTAACCAAGCGTACAACCGTGGAAAGGTGAACCACTTGGAGGCCGAAGCGATCCAGGATGCACCAGATGTGGCAGTAGGTATGTTCTCAGTCGAATCTCGTCCCACGAAAGTGCTATTTGATACTGGTGCAACTCATTCATTTGTCACTGCAACCTGGGTAGAATTGCATAACATCTCAGTAGAGGCAATGATGCCACCCATGAGGATTAATTCAGTTGGTGGCAAGGTGCAAACAGATAAAATATGCTCAAATATAAGGGTGGAAATAAGGGGGATAGGGTTCCCCAGTGACTTAATAGTAATAGACACCCCTGGGATAGATGTCATTCTAGGGATGAATTGGTTAATGAAGTATGAAGCGAATGTTAGCTGCGACAAGAGGACCGTAACATTGAAGTCCCCGTCAGGAGAAGAGGTAGTGGCCGAGCTAAGGATGCCTAATTCAGCGGAGGGTGTCTGTCACCAGATTTCAGTTGATAGTAAGGAGCCCAACCCGCTCGAGGCTATCAAGGTTGTGTCGGACTTTCCGGACGTATTTCCCGAGGAGCTAACGGGCATGCCACCCGAGAGAAAAGTCGAATTTGCCATAGAGCTTATCCCTGGTACCGCCCCCATTTCCAAAAGAGCCTACCGAGTGTCTGGACCAGAATTGGTGGAACTCAAGAAGCAGATAGATGAGATGTTAGAGAAGGGTTACATCAGACCAAGTACCTCGCCTTGGGCCGCTCCGGTGTTGTTTGTAGAGAAGAAAGATGGTACCAAAAGGATGTGCATAGACTACAGAGCCTTGAATGAAGTCACTGTCAAGAACAAGTACCCCCTGCCAAGGATAGAAGATTTGTTCGACCAGCTCAGAGGTGCCAGCGTATTCTCGAAGATAGATCTGAGGTCAAGCTACCATCAACTCAGAATCCGACCCTCGGACATACCGAAGACAGCATTCATCACCAAGTATGGGTTATATGAATTCACAGTTATGTCCTTCGGTTTGACCAATGCGCCAGCTTTCTTTATGTACCTGATGAACGGTGTGTTCATGGATTATCTGGACAAGTTTGTGGTAGTGTTTATCGATGATATTCTCATATATTCTCGAAGTGAGGAAGATCATGTAGAGCATTTGAAGATGGTATTGCAAAGACTTCGAGAGCATCAGTTGTATGCCAAGCTGGGCAAATGCGAGTTCTGGATTCATGAAGTCCTGTTTCTGGGTCACATCATAAATCAAGACGGGTTGGCAGTGGATCCAAAGAAAGTGGCAGATATCCTGAACTGGAAAGCACCAAAGGACGTTCGTGGGATCAAGAGCTTCATTGGAATGGCTGGGTATTACAGGCGTTTCATCGAAGGCTTCTCAAAGATTGCTAGACCAATGACAGCGTTACTAGCGAAGAAAGTTGAGTTCAAGTGGACCCAAAAGTGTCAGGAAGCATTTGAAGAACTGAAAAATAGATTGACTACAGCTCCGGTGTTAGTCCTGCCTGATGTTCACAAGCCATTCTCAGTGTATTGCGATGCTTCTTACACCGGATTGGGATGTGTGCTAATGCAAGAAGGAAGAGTGGTAGCATATTCATCTCGACAGCTGAAGATTCATGAGAAAAATTACCCCACACATGACCTGGAGTTGGCAGCAGTAGTTCATGCTTTGAAGACCTGGAGACATTACCTGTATGGGCAGAAGTGCGACATTTACACAGATCATAAAAGTCTGAAGTACATATTCACCCAGTCAGAGTTAAACATGAGGCAGCGAAGATGGTTGGAATTGATCAAAGACTATGAGTTGGAGATACATTACCATCCAGGCAAAGCCAATGTGGTTGCAGATGCTCTGAGCAGGAAGAGTCAAGTCAATATGTTGGCCACGTACCTAATGCCATATGAGTTAGCCAAGGAGTTCGACAGACTGAGTCTCGGTTTCCTGAACAGTACGCAAGGAGTAACAGTGGAATTAGAGCCCACCCTAGAGCGGGAAATCAAAGAAGGGCAGAAGGATGATGAAAGCATCAACAAGATCCGGCAGCTAATCTTAGAAGGAAGAGGCAAAGACTTTCGAGAGGATGAAGAGGGGGTAATATGGTTCAAGGACCGATTGTGTGTCCCCGACCTCAAACCTATTCGGGAGCTGATCCTAAAGGAAGCTCATGAGACAGCCTACTCAATACACCCGGGAAGTGAAAAGATGTACCAGGATTTAAAGAGGAGGTTTTGGTGGTATGGCATGAAAAGAGAAATCGCAGAATACGTCGCCATCTGTGATAGCTGTCAGAGAACCAAAGCAGAGCATCAGAGGCCCGCCGGATTGTTGCAGCCATTGTGGATTCCTCAGTGGAAGTGGGACGAGATCGGGATGGATTTTATAGTTGGCCTACCTCATACCCGGGCCGGTTATGATTCCATCTGGGTGGTTGTGGACCGCTTAACAAAGGTGGCCCATTTCATACCTGTGAAGACCACATACATCGGAGCAACGTTAGCTGAGTTATACATGTCACGGATAGTCTGCCTTCATGGTGTGCCGAAGAAGATAGTGTCAGATCGAGGAACGCAGTTCACCTCTCATTTTTGGCAGCAGCTACAAGAAGCTTTGGGCACCCATTTGAACTTCAGCTCGGCTTATCATCCGCAGACGGACGGTCAGACTGAAAGAACTAATCAGATCCTAGAAGATATGCTGAGAGCCTGTGCGTTGCAAGACAAGTCAGGATGGGACAAAAGGTTACCTTATGCAGAATTCTCCTATAACAATAGCTACCAGGCCAGCTTGAAGATGTCACCGTTTCAGGCACTCTATGGGCGGAGTTGTAGGACTCCGCTGCATTGGGACCAGCCTGGAGAGAGACAGGTGTTTGGCCCCGACATTTTGCTTGAAGCCGAAGAGAATATCAAAATGGTTCGGGAGAATCTGAAGATAGCACAATCAAGGCAACGAAGCTATGCGGACCGAAGGAGAAGAGAACTGAGTTTCGAAGTGGGGGATTTCGTCTATCTGAAGGTGTCACCGATCAGGGGAGTCAGAAGGTTCGGAGTTAAAGGCAAGTTAGCACCCCGGTACGTTGGACCATATCAGATTCAGGCAAAGCGTGGAGAAGTGGCTTACCAACTCAATCTACCAGAAAGTTTGTCGGCAGTGCACAATGTGTTCCACGTGTCACAATTGAAGAAGTGTCTGCGAGTACCAGAAGAACAGTTGCCAGTGGAGGGTTTGGAAGTCCAGGAGGATCTGACATACATAGAGAAGCCAACGCAGATTCTGGAGTTCGCAGACAGAGTCACCCGGAGGAATACCATCAGAATGTGCAAAGTCAGATGGGGTCACCACTCGGAGGAAGAAGCAACCTGGGAACGAGAAGATGATCTGAAAGCCAAATACCCTGAACTCTTTGCTGACCAACCCTGAATCTCGGGGCGAGATTCTTTTAAGGGGGATAGGTTTGTAACACCCTGAATTTGGGGGTATAAAATTTCTTTGCTCATATACACAAATTCAGGTGTTACTTCCCTTTTCTCATCCTTCCCCAATCTTCTCTTTCTCATTTCTATAGGAGAAAAGTGGTTATTTTATTTATAACTATAGTCTATTAGCTCAAACTCCAAGGGAGTATGAATTGTTGCATCATGTTGAACCCTAGATTTCACTTTTGTTTGGTGCATAACTCTTAGAAAGTCTAATTTGAATTTGTGGCTTATTTGAATTTGAATCAAATAGAGAAAATAAAAAGAAAAGGGAAAAACAATTCCAGATTAAAAAGAAAAAGGAAAGAAGCCCACTCCCCCGCCCCCCTCAGCCTTTCGGCCCAGCTAGGCCCATCCCGCGTGCGCGCCATCCCCCCCCTCTCTCTCTGCGCCGCGGGCCCGGCCTGTCAGCGCGGCCGCCGTCTCCGCGCCCGCCTCCCTCTCTCTCTGCCCGCGGGCCCGGCCTATCAGCCCCGCCTTCCCTGCGCCCGCGTTCGCTTTCCCCTCTCTCTCTCTGCTCGTGAGCCCGAGCTGTCAGCTCCTCCGTCCCCGCGTAACCGCCGCCGCGCATGCCGCGGACTCCGCGCCCACGTCGCGCGTGGAGCTCGCCCCCACCTC
Source organism: Zea luxurians (assembly GCA_029449295.1). Lineage (NCBI taxonomy): Eukaryota > Viridiplantae > Streptophyta > Magnoliopsida > Poales > Poaceae > Zea > Zea luxurians. Next base: position 662,027 of record JAOPSE010000118.1, on the reverse strand, counting down.
GCCTCGGCCACTTGAGCCCGGAGCCCCACTCGCCCTCTCCCCCTCCCTCATTTGTGCACCTGCCGACCCCTCCTTCACCTCCCCCTCGCTCACTAGTAGAAAAGAGCTCATAGCCTGCGGCACCCATAAATTATCACTGGCGGTTTCAGTTATCACGCGCCAGTAAAAAAAACAAGGTGGACCCGACTTAGGAACCGCCAGTGGAAACCTATTTTCACTGGCGGTTATCTTAACACAACCGCCAGTGGAAATAGGGTATTTCCACTGGCGGTTGGTGTAACAGAACCGCCAGTAGAAAGCAATTTCCACTGGCGGTTGGTGTAACAGAACCGCCAGTGTAAATACCCTATTTACACTGGCGGTTGTGTTAAGATAACCGCCAGTGGAAATAGGTTTCCACTGGCGGTTTTTCAAGCCAACCGCCAGTGAACTGTCTGTTATAAATACCCCTCTTCTTCCCCGCGACAGTGAACTGTATGCTCGCAGCCAGCTTCCATTGGAGGCGATTTTGGAGGTCCAGATTTCACAAAAATATAAGGGGGGAGGTTTTGGTCTTCATTTCTTGGAAGAAGGTGGATAAGAAAGGTTGGTTTATGTTTCTTTGTCAATTTTTGTTCATTCTTGCTCAATTTTAGCCACATTTTGGATCTAGGGTTTTACATGTGAGAGAGAAGAGTATAGCTAGGTAATTTTCTCTATTTCCTCAAATGAGGTTGCATAAGATGGTTAGTTTTTGTCTATTCCCTCTCCTTTTTCATGTTTAGTTGCTTAATGAATGGTGAATGTGTTGTATGGAAGATTGGTTTAATTATGTTTCAATTGTTAGTTATTGTTTATTTTTGCTCAATTTTAACTACATTTTGAAACTAGGCTTTCACCATGTGTTAAAGATAGGTTTGGGTATTAATTTTTTTTGTTTATTAGTTGCTAGGAAAGTTTGGCTTATGTTTCTTTTGCCAAATTTTGTTCATTTTTCCTCCATTTTAGCCACATTTTGGATATAGGGTTTCACCATGTGTTAGAGATAAAGTAGTCTAACTACTTTTATTGGAAGAGATAAAGTAGTCTAACTACATTTGTATATATACCGATCAATATGTACTGTATATATACATGCATGGTAATCTGACTTGCCATGAAAACTTCGGACTGGAAGGGTAGGCAGCAGATGTCGCACTCCAACGCGTCCTTCTCCATGGATAGTGTCACGGTCGCCTCTTCCTCATCCTCCAACCCCGACTCTTCCTCATCCTCCATGTGCAGCATGTAATTTTACACGACTTTCTAGAGAGGAGAGGGAGAGGGAGAGAGAGCTATTGTTGCCAATGCGCTCGGAGCAGGTGCAGCACTTACCGTCCGTGCGGATGCAGCACTTTGCACATCCAGAATGCCCGTTCTTGCACTGATTTTACACAGAGCAGAGCATCATGCTGGAGTCTACCGATCAATATGTACTGTATATATACATGCATGGTAATCTAACTTGCCATGAAAACTTCGGACTGGAAGGGTAGGCAGCAGATGTCGCACTCCAACGCGTCCTTCTCCATGGATAGTGTCACAGTCGCCTCTTCCTCATCCTCCAACCCCGACTCTTCCTCATCCTCCATGTGCAGCATGTAATTTTACACGACTTTCTAGAGAGGAGAGGGAGAGGGAGAGAGAGCTATTGTTGCCAATGCGCTCGGAGCAGGTGCAGCACTTACCGTCCGTGCGGATGCAGCACTTTGCACATCCAGAATGCCCGTTCTTGCACTGATTTTACACAGAGCAGAGCATCATGCTGGAGTCTACCGATCAATATGTACTGTATATATACATGCATGGTAATCTGACTTGCCATAAAAACTTCGGACTGGAAGGGTAGGCAGCAGATGTCGCACTCCAACGCGTCCTTCTCCATGGATAGTGTCACAGTCGCCTCTTCCTCATCCTCCAACCCCGAATCTTCCTCATCCTCCATGTGCAGCATGTAATTTTACACGACTTTCTAGAGAGGAGAGGGAGAGGGAGAGAGAGCTATTGTTGCCAATGCGCTCGGAGCAGGTGCAGCACTTACCGTTCGTGCGGATGCAGCACTTTGCACATCCAGAATGCCCGTTCTTGCACTGATTTTACACAGAGCAGAGCATCATGCTGGAGTCTACCGATCAATATGTACTGTATGTATACATGCATGGTAATCTGACTTGCCATGAAAACTTCGGACTGGAAGGGTAGGCAGCAGATGTCGCACTCCAACGCGTCCTTCTCCATGGATAGTGTCACAGTCGCCTCTTCCTCATCCTCCAACCCCGAATCTTCCTCATCCTCCATATGCAGCATGTAATTTTACACGACTTTCTAGAGAGGAGAGGGAGAGGGAGAGAGAGCTATTGTTGCCAATGCGCTCGGAGCAGGTGCAGCACTTACCGTTCGTGCGGATGCAGCACTTTGCACATCCAGAATGCCCGTTCTTGCACTGATTTTACACAGAGCAGAGCATCATGCTGGAGTCTACCGATCCATCATACAGGTGGATATAGGGTTTCACCATGTGTTTTATGTTACTTTTTTACAGGTGGTGATGGAGAGGACATCCTGGATGTATAACTTATCAAGGCTAGATCCATCATACATATCCGAGGTCCATAGGTTTATTGATGTCGCTACGAACCATGCTTGGAGAACAAAGACAAAACACATATATTGTCCATGCATGGACTGCAAAAATGCTGCTGTATTTAATGACACAGAACAAATCATATCTCATCTGGTATGCCGAGGATTTATGAAGGATTACACAATTTGGACAAAGCATGGAGAGGGTAGCTCTTCGCCTTATACGACTGGAAACCCTGAGAACATCGACGACAGATTTCAGTTCGTTCACGAGACACACCAACCTCTTCCACAGAGCGAACATGTAGTGCAAAATGTTACTGATCATGGTTACGCTGGAGGAAATGAACATGATAGACCTCATGTTCTGCCAAGTGTTATGGATGAGGAAGATGCAGAGTTGCTAGAGGCAATGTTGCATCGTCATACAGATCAATCGATGTTCTTAATGAAAGGTATGGAGTCCCTGAAGAAGGCAGCAGAAGAGCCTTTGTACGACGAGTCTAAGGGTTGTACCAAAGAGTTCACGACGCTCCGGTCTGTGCTAAAGCTGTTGATGTTAAAAGCTAAATATGGTGTGTCTGATGCTGGCTTCGATGCGTTCTTGAGTATTATCGCAGACATGCTTCCAAAGGAGAACAATGTGCCTGCTAACACGTACTATGCAAAGAAACTAATCAGTCCGCTCACTATGGGTGTGGAGAAGATCCACGCGTGTAGAAATCACTGTATCCTTTATCGAGGTGATGATTATAAAGACTTGGAGAGCTGCCCAAAGTGCGGTGCAAGTAGGTACAAGACGAATAAAGACTATCGAGAGGACGAAGAGTGTGTTGCATCCGTGTCTAAAGGGAAGAAGCGAAAGAAAGCCCAAAAAAAGACTTCAAAATCCACAAGCAAAGAAAAAGAAGAAGTAGACTATTATGCGCTCAAAAAGATTCCTGCTTTGGTGATGTGGTACCTCCCCGTCGTCGATCGATTGAGGTGTTTGTTCGCTAATCCTGAGGATGCCAGACTTATGAGCTGGCATGCTTCTGATGAGCACAAAAACGATGGGAAGCTTCGACATCCAGCCGATGGGAAGCAGTGGCAAGATTTCAATGACAACCACCGAGACTTTGCCGATGAACCGAGAAATGTTAGGTTCGCACTGAGTACTGATGGAATGAACCCATTTGCTGAGAGGAGCAGCAAGCATAGCACATGGCCGGTGATCCTCACCATATACAACCTTCCTCCATGGTTGATGCAGAAACGGAAGTACATTTTGCTAACCATCCTTATTTCTGGACCTACACAACCTGGAGTTGACATGGATGTATTTTTGGAGCCCTTAATGGTGGATATGAAAATATTGTGGGAAACGGGTGTTCAAATGTTGGATGAGTATCGTAAAGGTTCATTCACGCTGAGAGCAATTCTTTTTGTTACGATCAACGATTACCCTGCTCTCTTCACATTATCAGGCGAGTTTAAGGGAAAGGTTGGTTGCACAGTATGCATTGATGGAACTGCTTACGTATCCCTTGCTGCATCTAGGAAGATAGTTTACATGAGGCACAGACGCTTTTTATTGGAAGGACACAGGTACCGCATGCGAAAGATGGATAAGTACTTCGACAATAATGGTGAACTACATTCTACTGCTCCATCGGGTAACAATAGAGGTCATAGAGTTTTTGAAATAGTCAGGAATATCAAGTTTGTTTTCGGGAAGAAGACAAAAGACGGAAAAACAAGGAAGGATGCTAAACCATCTTCGGGGGCTATATTCAAGAAGAAGTCTATTTTCTTCGAGTACTTGCCTTACTGGAAAGAGTTAGATGTGCGGCATGCGATCGATGGTATGCACGTTCAGAAGAACGTGTTTGAAAGCATAATGGGCACCTTGCTAGACATAAAGGGCAAAACAAAAGAAGGGCTCAATTCACGCATGGACTTGGTAGATTTAGGTATAAAAAAGGAACTACATCCCGTTCTTCAAGAAAATGGGAAGTACCATCTCCCAGCAGCAAGCTACAATCTCAATGTAGATGAGAAACATGCGATGTGTGTTTGGCTCAAGAATTTGAAAGTCCCATCCGGATTCTGCTCTAGCATACGGAGTATTGTGTCAATGAAAGACTTGACAATCACCAACTACAACTCACATGATTGCCATGTCATGCTGACTACATTCCTACCTATTGCCATCAGGGCTATAAATCCTTTGTTTTTAAAGATGGCAATCACACGGTTATGCTACTTTTTCAACAGGATTTCACAAAAGGTAATTGGCCGTGATGAGTTGGCATCTCTTCAGGAATTCGCAGTGGAGACAATATCACAGTTTGAGATGTGTTTCCCTCCATCGTTCTTTGATATTATGGTGCACCTTGTGGTGCACTTGGTGCCACAAATAGAAGCATTGGGTCCTATGTACTTGCATGAAATGTGGACGTATGAGCGTTTCATGTCAATACTGAATGGCTATGTATCAACCCGTGCTCGTCCCGAGGCATCCATGATAGAGGGGTACTGTACCGAAGAGGCCATTGAGTCCGGAGGTCCATTCTGCAATAGTATCCTAAAAGACCAGGTTGCAATAGGTCTGCCTCCGTCACGACACGAGGGTAGACTGTATGGAAGCGGGAGGATGGGACGGAAATCTTTCATCCCACCGGATTACGATATAGTACTTGAGGCACATCAGAGCATCCTACATCAGCTAACGATAATGGAGCCATTTATCCAACAACACATCAATGAGCTTCGCGAGCAAAATCCTGGGCATACGGATGATTGGGTAATGAAGCAACATAAGCAGCGGTTCAACACATGGCTAATGGTGAAGGACATTCCACGTGGAGAAACAATAGAAGAACAAACCATCAAGGGCTTGGCATCTGGACCATCACGCCAGGTCACAACATGGCAAACCTATGACATTAGTGGATTCACATTTTGTACCAAGTCCAAGGACAAAAAGAGCATGTCACAAAACAGTGGTGTTCGATGCGAAGCCATAGATGATGAAACTGGTGAGATTATTACATATTTTGGCTTTATTGAGGACATATGGGAACTAGACTATGGTACATTTCAGATCTCGGTTTTCCGATGTCAATGGGTTGAAGACAAACATGTCACGGTAGACAACTATGGGGTCAGAGTTCTTGATCTAAGTAAGGTAGGTTACAAAGATGACCCATGGATCCTTGCTAATCGTGCTGCACAGGTCTTCTATGTTGAACAGATCATTTCTAACAATGAGAAGAAAAGCACCGACAAACCGAAGCATGTAGTTTTTCCTGGAAAACAACAAGCTATAGGAGTTGATGGTGTATCTGATTTAGAGGATTTTAACCAGTTCAATGACATGTCTCTTTTCATAGACCATCCAACCAAGATAAGGAACGTTGAGCGAAGCATCCCACGCAATTCGATGCCCTGGGTACGCCACGATGGACAAGGCAGAACAATAGCTCCCTAGATTATATAGTTGTCATGTAATTGATTATTGTTAGGACATGTCATGTAATTGATTATTGTTAGCGACAAACCGAAGCATGTAATTTTACAATATGTACTGTATATATACATGCATGGTAATCTGACTTGCCATGAAAACTTCGCACTGGAAGGGTAGGCAGCAGATGTCACACTCCAGTGCGTCCTTCTCCATGGATAGTGTCACAGTCGCCTCTTCCTCATCCTCCAACCCCGCCTCTTCCTCATCCTCCACCACCACCTTGGCTTTCTTTGGAGTGCCGCCGTCATGGTTTATCACCTAGAACGAGGTAAAATAAAAGCAGGGAGGACTATTCGACTAATATATACATATCAGGCAGTAAGAAACAAGCATCTTCAAAGAACATGTTGTAAAAGAACTTGGAAAGATGTTTACCAGATCTGATACTTGTGAAAGAACTTCACACCAATGGTGATGAGAGACGCGAAGCCATGAGACGACGTAGTATTTAAACACTACAAGAACGGGCATTCTAGTGACAGAGGAGGGAGAGAGAGGGAAGAGAGAGGAGGGAAAGAGGAGAGAGAGAGGAGAGAGAGAGAGGAGAGAGAGGAGAGAGAGAGGAGAGAGAGAGGAGAGAGAGGATAGAGAGAGAGAGGAGAGAGAGAGGGAGAGGGGAGAGAGAGGAGAGAGAGGATAGAGAGAGAGAGAGGAGCTAGGGAGAGGAGAGAGAGGAGAGAGAGAGGGAGAGATAGAGGAGGGAGAGAGAGGGAAGAGAGAGGAGGGAGAGGGGAGAGAGAGGAGGGAGAGGGGAGAGAGAGGAGAGAGAGGAGAGAGAGAGGGGAGAGAGAGGGGAGAGAGAGAGAAGTAATATATAAATATATATATTATGTATACTAAATATATATATTTATATATTTAATATGTACAAAAATTTATATACTTAATGTATGAATATACAATAAAAAATAATATACTAAAAACATTTCTACTGGCGGTTGACAATGAAAACCGCTAGTAGAAATTAATTTTTACTGGCAGTTGTCGATGAAAACCGCCAGTAGAAATGGCCTCCACAGTCTGTGGATGGCATTTCTACTGGCGGTTCTCTATGACAACCGCCAGTAGAAATGATTTCTACTAGCGGTTTTCATTGTCAACCGCCAGTAGAAATATCTCCTATATAAAGGAGCGCGCGCGGGGCCGAAAAATTTCACTAAGTCTCTGGCGCCCTGTCTTTCCATCTTCCCACCGTCAGGCTGCCAAAATTTTCCCCGGCGATTTTCTCCGCCGTGCGCCGCCGTCGTTCACGCCGTCGTCCACGTCATCGTCCCCGCGCCGTAGGTAAGTTCTTCTCTCTCTCTCCCTTTCTTCGTCTATGATCGTTCGGGCTCGGCCGGGCGCCATGCGCGCCGCCGCCGCGCGCACGCGGGCGCACGCCGCCGCCGCCGCCGTCTCGGGCTAGGAAGAGTGAGAGAGTGAGAGGGAAGAGAGAGGAGGAAGAGGGAAGAGAGGGAGACCCCTGCGCGCGTCTCTGCAGAGAGTGAGAGAGAGGAGGGCGCATGCGCCGCCGCCGCCGAGAGGGAGGAAGAGAGAGGAAGGAGAGGGAGAGGGAAGAGAGAGGAGGGAGAGGGAGAGAGATAGAGGGAGGGAGAGGAGGGTGAGAGAGAGAGAGGAGGGAGAGGAGAGAGATAGAGAGAGGGAGAGAGATAGAGGGAGAGGAGAGAGATAGAGGGAGGGAGAGGAGGGTGAGAGAGAGAGGAGGGAGAGGAGAGAGATAGAGAGAGGGAGAGAGATAGAGGGAGAGGAGATAGATAGAGGGAGGGAGAGGAGGGTGAGAGAGAGAGAGGAGGGAGAGGAGAGAGATAGAGAGAGGAGAGGAGATGAGAGTATTCATACAATACTTATTTTTATTCATATGTGTGTTCATATGTGTTCAAATGTATGTGTTCAATATATATATGTGTTCATATGTGTTCAAATGTATGTGTTCAATATATATGTGTGTTCATATGTGTTCAAATGTATGTGTTCAATATATATATGTGTGTTCATATGTGTTCAAATGTATGTTGAATATATACATTGTAATTTTATCCGTCACAACTCGATAATATACGTATCCGATCCGATCCGAATTCGATCTGAACTCGATAATTTCCGTACGACTCTCCCTCTCTCCCTCTCTATACGTCCTATGCGACTCTCCCTCTCTCCCTCTCCTCGTCCTATACGACTCTCCCTCTCTCTCTCTCTATACGTAACTCGATAATATCCATACGATTCTCCCTCTCTCCCTCTTTATACGTCCTATGCGACTCTCTCCCCGTCCTACACGATACTATACGACTATACGATACTATATGGTTACGGTTTAGGGTTAGGGTTATGGTTAAGGGTTAGGGTTAGGGTTAGGGTTAGGGTTAAGGGTTAGGGTTTAGGGTTAGGGTTAGGGTTAGGGTTAGGGTTAAGGGTTCGGGTTTTGGGTTAAGGGTTCGGGTTTTGGGTTAGGGTTAGGGTTAAGGGTTATAGTTAGGGTTAGGGTTTAGGGTTAAGGGTTCGGGTTTTGGGTTAAGGGTTCGGGTTTTGGGTTAAGGGTTCGGGTTTTGGGTTAGGGTTAGGGTTAAGGGTTTAGGGTTAGGGTTAAGGGTTATAGTTAGGGTTAGGGTTAGGGTTAAGGGTTAGGGTTTAGGGTTAGGGTTAGGGTTAGGGTTAAGGGTTCGGGTTTTGGGTTAAGGGTTCGGGTTTTGGGTTAGGTTTAGGGTTAAGGGTTATAGTTAGGGTTAGGGTTAGGGTTTAGGGTTAAGGGTTCGGGTTTTGGGTTAAGGGTTCGGGTTTTGGGTTAAGGGTTCGGGTTTTGGGTTAGGGTTAAGTGTTTAGGGTTAGGGTTTAGGGTTAGGGTTAGGGTTAAGGGTTTAGTGCCTGAGGATGTATTTAATTATACTATTTGTTAATATGAATTTAATTATTGCTTACGTTAATATGTGTTAATATGTATTTAATTATTGCTTATGTATTTGTATATATATAGCTCAATGAGTTCTCCGATCAAGGACCAAGATTTAGTGCCCGAGCACATGGACAAGAGTGTTGCTCAAGAACAATCCAGCAGTGAAGGATATGAAACGCCTAGCGACCCTTTTCCTACCACTAGCATAGATAGGGCCGCTCTCCGTGAGTTGCAACGTGACCCTACTTATGATCCACAAGAAGCTGAGGTAAAAGTACGCATCTTTAGCTTCGTATGTGTACCCTACTGATTTCACATGCATGATCTCTTGTGCATTTTATTACATGAATAGGAGGTCGTGTCTGAATTTCGTGCGATACTCGAAGAAGCCGTGGCACGAAACGAAGACGTACCGGAGCCGACCCAAGACGCACCGGAACAGACCAAGACAACAACCGAGACGTCAAGGAAAAGGAAGCAGAGCGATCGAAAAAGAGGTGACAGGGGGCTGAACAAGTTTCCCGACAAAACATACAAAATCTCAGACGTGAGCCCGAAAGGTCAGCCCCTAGCTCCAGAAGAGGCACTACCTAAGTTCCGGAATGCACTTGGGTTTTTAGTTAGAGATAATCTTGACATAACAATACGACAGTGGAGAGATGTGTCAGATGATGTCAAGAATCAAATATGGAATAAGCTATTAATGAGGTTCGTTCTGCCTCGGGGTTCAGAAGAACTCGTGAAGGAATACACGATGAAGCAGCTTGCAATCAATTTCCGAAACTGGAGGTCTGAGATGAACACAAAGTTTGCAAAGAAAGGTCTGGACCCGACCAAAAAATATAAAATCTCAGCAGGTCAGTGGGCAGTATTTCTAGAGCAGAGGAGCAGCCCTGATTTCATATCTCTAAGTGAGGCAAATTCGGAACTATCAAAGAAGAACAAGTACCGCCACCACCTAGGCACAGGTGGTTACAAGCGTCAGGTTCCTAAATGGAGACAAGAAGACGCCGAGAAGAAGGCCGCAGGGTTGCCGACGCTGTCCGAGCAACTTGGTGAAAGGGCGGCAAATTGGCTCCGTGCTAGAAAACCAAGGGAAACCGAGACCGGTGTATCTTTTGATGATCCCATTGTCGAAGAAGCGGCAAAAAACATATATACAATGGCAGCTAAGCAGAGCGAAGGAACTTTTAAGCCACAAAGGGAAAGAGACATCCTAACGGCTGGTCTCGGTAACCCTGAGCATCCTGGCCGTGTACGAGGAATCTCGTCTAAGGAAGGATGGAAGGAAGGATTCGGACAACAGTGGGAAGGTCTGTACAGGAAACATGATCGATACAAGGAAGAGATGGCGGATTATTTTAAGGAGGAGGCCAAGAAAGAGTTCAAAGCCATGATGTCTCAAATGCTATCGAATCCTCCTCCAGAATTGATGCAACAGTTGGCGAGTGCGATGTCTGTTCAACAGATGACCACTCCACAAATACAAATAATTCCAGCAGCTCAACCGCCGGCTTCCACAGATTGTACGACATTACCAAGCTCTGTTGCTTCAACGGGAAATAAGGACCGTTATCCAGTTGATGACATCACAAGGCCTGTGGCGTGCACACTGGTTATAAGATATGGTATTAACAATAAACGTACAAAGAAAGTAGCCACAGGCCTTGCGATCCCAGGACGTAAGTTCCATGGAAACGATATTCCAGATGATTATTGCAAAGTAGAAGTGACGTCGGTCGTCCAAGGATCCGAGGACGACATGCTAGACATCCCTGGGCCCGAAGGTATCGAGAAACTTGGACAAGCTATCAATAATTTTATCCTTTGGCCTCGAAGGGATGTCGATTTGCTTGATTGGTCGAATTCGTCGCAGGCGTCGCAGGCCCAACCGTCTCCGCCTTCTCAAATTTTTGTTCCTATTGTACATCCATCATCCTCACCTCCTCAAACTTCACATGCTGCTCCTCATCCTTTTTCTGACCCACCGTCTCCGCCACAAGCATCACCATTCAGGGCTCCACCACCTTCTCCTCCCCATCCTCTTGGTGACCCACTGTCTACGCCACCATCAAGGGATCCACCTTCTCCACAACCATCAAAGGATTCAAGGCCATCAAAGAAATCTAAACTTCCTATTCCAAAATTGGTGTCCCCGTATCAGAAAAAGAAGAGTAAAGCTACTACTGCTGGCACAGCTCGGTTTTTGAAAGGGATTGGACGGAGCCTCACGTCACAAACTGTTGATTTGGCCAAGCACGAGGAGTCTGCAAAAAAGGCTGAGGCAATGGCCGCAAAGATAAAGAAGCCAACTAAGGCAGATTACAAAAACGTGCCTAAAAAATATGTGCCGGGCAGACCTCTGCTACCTCTTGAGAAACTAAGAAAGGTCCCGGCTGGTGTTAAAAGGTTGCATGACTGGTACATGCGGGCATCATCGGTTGGCATAGACACCATCAGTGTGCATATACCAGACCATGCTTTTATTGGTTCGGACCAAAAGGCCGTTGTTACATTCGAGGACATGTGGTTAATGATGAACCTTCAGAGACTCGACGTGCAACTTGTAACGATGTTTGCATTGTAAGTGTCGCTCATACTTCCACATATGTGTGTTATTATTAGTGAGTTGTATAAAATTTCAATATCTGACATGCACGTGTGACTTGCAGAATGCAACATGATCAGCAGGAGATTCTTTACGGTACCAAGCCCAATGCTAGTGCCAGTAAAAGGGTTGGGTATCTCAACCCAATACTTATATCCGAGGAAAGCCACACTTTTAGAATCGGGAAAGACAACGATGAATTACGGGGAAAGACGGACGAAGAAGTTGAGAAGCGTATAAAGGATATGAAGAAGGATTTTGAAGCTCGATACGCCACCTATATAGGACATGCAATGCTTCAATTTCAAGACAGGGAAGCCATAATGGCCCCGTACAACTTTAAGTAAGTGTGATTTTGCATAAATAAAATTAATAATTTCAATACACATGCATCACAAATTTGATTCGTACAGGGACCACTGGATATGCTTCCTCATTTATCCTAAGGTTGGAAAGGTGCTGGTGCTCGACTCCTTGAACTTTGACCCTTCGACATATGCAGAATTCCTCAGCATCTTAGAGCTGTAAGCCTTTTCTATGCATGCATACTTTTATCGATTAAAATTTGAGAATAACATGGTGATTCTATTTGAGATCATAGGGCTTATAGATTCTATAAGATGAGAGGTGGAAAGTACGACCTGTCGAAAAAAGGCGTGCCACTAGACATCCATCATCACTGGCCGGTAAGTATGTGATTTTATGAATACATATCATACACAATGTTGCAACTAAATAACCAATCTCCCGTTATGTAGTGCCACAAGCAACCACAAGGATCGGTCCTATGTGGATTCTATGCGTGCGAGTTCATGAGAGTGAACGGACGATACATCACGAACCCTGACAAGGTATTATTAGTAATAGTCAAGTATGTATTTATGTCATTAAAGATGCAAATGTGTTATTATTGAGTATAAATAGATGATGTTTATAAAATTCCTTTACAGCAATTTCAACGAGGAAACCCGGAGAACTTGACCGAAGCTGCATTGTATGGCATAATCGAGGACCTCTGCACATTCATATTGAAAGAGGTCATACCCGCAGAAGGAAAATATCACGATGCTTCCGGGACATTAGCTTTGCCAGAGTTCAGAATACTAACAGAAATTAGTAGATTATCTCTTAGCCGAGATAGTTATTAGAGCTTAGGTGAAAACTTATGATGTATAGAATGCATGAAGCATATATGGTTGTAAACAGAATACTTTGATGTATATAAATGTATGATAGAATTTAATTTCATGTTGCTTTCAATATCAATATAGATCTATATATATATATATATGTTTGTGTGTGTGTAAATAAATATATATATAATTCAGTATTGTTTGAAATTTTGAAAAAAGGCGGGAAAACTTCCACTGGCGGCTAAATAAAGAAAACCGCTAGTGAAAAGTGCATTTCCACTGGCGGTTTGCTTTATAAAACCGCCAGTGGAAATGCATTTCCACTGGCGGTTTTCTTTATTCAGCCGCCAGTGGAAATGCACTTTTCACTGGCGGTTCCTTAAGAAAACCGCCAGTGAAAATGCACTTTTCACTGGCGGTTCCAAAATAACCGCCAGTGGAAATGCTGATTTCCACTGACCCCTAGCACTGGCGGTACTGAAAAACGCCTGTGTAAATAGGTTTAGAACCACCACTATAGAGCTTCTGTGTACTAGTGGCTGCGCGCACGCCAGAGCGCCGCCGCCATAAACCCCCGCCGTCCCGAGCTCGTTTCCCGGCCGCCGTTGGAGCTCCGCCGTGTCCATTGCCACGGTGAGCTTCGCCCCGGCGTCCGCAACCCAGGACGCGCCCCAATTCCCTCTCCCCCTCCCTATTTCTCTCTGCCCGCGCTCACCCGCCGTCCTCCGTGCAGCCGCGGAGGTCCGCCACCGTCGCCCCGGGCCACCGTCGCGTCATCGCCGCCACCGAGGAGTCCCCGGAGCCCGCCTTGAGGTAAAGAACCTCTCCCGCCCCTATTGACCTTTGTTTTGCTCTCTATCGCGTTTGATTCCTCGCCGGAGTTGTTCAACGCCGCCGCCGAGCCGCTCCGCCGTGAACCGCCCCCCTCCGGTGCCCCTGCCCCGACCCAGACCCCACCAAAGGATTCCCCGTGCCCTTCCCAACCTTCTCGGCCACTCAGGTCGCCCCAGAGACCTGCCAAGCGCCCGCGCCCCTCGTCTCCGGCGAGTCCTCCGCCGCGGGGACGAGCGCTGCCGCCCCAGCTAGCCGTAGGAGAAGCCCAGGCCGGCCACCCAATCCCCACCGTCCGTCCTAGATCGGGCGGTCCCGTTTTAATTAGGCCAAACATAATCCTGGCCGTCCGCCGGAGATCCAGCGGCCCAGGCCCGCTTCCCCCACACCCCGTCTCCCTGCCGTTTGGGTCCCGCCTGTCAGCCCGCCCGCGCGCTCGCGCTGCCCGCCGGTCCAGCCTGTCAGCCCGCCCGCGCGCTCGCGCTGCCTGCCGGTCCCGCCTGTCAGCCACCCAGGCCGCCGCGCGCCCGCGCGCCCGCCCGCAGGATCTAATCCTGGCCGTCCGCCTAAGATCCAACGGCCGTAGGAGCCCGATACCCCTTCGCCCGCGCGTTTTCTTAAAGAGACCCCCGGTTTTCTGGAATTTGAACCCGCCGTCCCTGGTTTCTTACAGTTAGGTCCTCGGACCTTTTATTTAATTCAAAATAGGTACTTAGGGTATATTTTTAACCCCTAAACTTGTAAAATTCATAACTTTGCCATATGAACTCCAAATTAGGTGCTTCAAATTGCAAAATGTTCATAATATTATTATCTATCTATTTATGCAATGTTTCCCTGCTGTTTCCATGTCCCAACTAATGGTTAATCATTAGGATAGGATTAAGGTTATTGGAACCTTATTTGAGATAAATAAATGATAGTAGACTTTAATAAAAGTTGGAGCACTTAAGTTTATGGACTCAAACACCTAAGTTTAGGAACTTAAAACCAGATAATGATTTAATCCCACCACTGATTTAAACCTGAGTAGTGGATAATGAATCCTTTTGTATAGTCCTCTACCCTAGACCTAGAGAATACCAGAGTGCCTATCCCTTTTTCTATTATGAACTTGTGATCTCTCTGCTGCACATGTTTGGTATATTGTTTTTGTTTGTTATTTCCCAAGTGCATAGTGTGAATGATTACTCTACGTAGACAACGAGCAGTCTGTGTTTCCCGAGGAAGTTGCAGAGGAAGTCCCTGATCAGCAGTTTGGTGAAGGCAAGTGTCCTCTGACCCATTATGTCCTATTCATTTATAACTTACTACCCCGCATTACTTACTTGAAACCTAAGGATTGACTAGCTTTACACTTTACTTTATCCTTGATGACCTTATGGGCTATTATGGTTAGCATTCTGCTACTGCCTTAACTTAATCAATGAACATGATGTGAATATTTATGATACTGTTATCCTGATGATGTTGATGATCTTGTGATACTCTAGGGGACTCAGGCTGTTTCCTGAGTACCTCTCCGTAAGGACCTGTTCGTTGAGAGACCACCCGGGATAACAGTGCAACCATGAGGGTGAAATGGGGTGCCCTTAGCTAATTAATTAGAGGAACTAGAGGTGTAGTTGCTTCGCCGTCGTGCCGTCAATGGGGTCCAGGCACAGTGCTTGCTCTGCCGAGGCTGAGTGCCGAGGTTCTTTCGTTTTGCTTTTGTTAGTCACTCTCCTGCGGGGAGGAGTACTGTGTTTATCAAACTAGAGAAACCTAACGGGCAGCTATGATCTCTAGGGAATCTTTGTAAAAGCTACGTAGTGATACCCTGCCAGGCCACCTAGGTAGTGGTCAATGGAGAGTAGCTCTCTCCGGGCAGAAAGGGAATCATGACTCATGGGTAAAGTGTGCGACCTCTGCAGAGGGTAGTGAAACTGATATATCAGTCGTGCTCACGGTTAAGAGCAGCCTTGGGATCCTCTTTGATTAGAGATACAGATGGTTCGAGATACAAGGATTATGTTATGGTTTTGGTTCGAACATGATGATGTTGTTCCTCGATGAGGAAATGGTTCATGGGTTGGTTAATACTAAAATCTGGCTTCTACTAATGATAAATACCTGACCAACTAAAAGCAACTGCTTGAGCCTAACCCCACATAAAGCTAGTCCACTTCAGCCAAACGGGACATTTGCTGAGTACGTTGATGTGTACTCATCCTTGCTTTACCACCAAACACCAGGTTGTCCGCATTGTAACCACTGCTCTGGAGAAGGCGAAGTCGTGGAAGGAGACTTCCAGGAGTTCCAAGACTACGACGAATTCTAGGTGTGGGTTGGCGGCAACCCCCAGTCAGCTGCCTGTGAAGGCCTTATCTTTACTGCGTTTCGCTAGCACTTTGATTTACCTGTTAAGACGATGACTATGTGGATGTCTATGACTCTGTGATGTAATAAGTTAATACTCTTTTAAGTTATTATTCGAGCAATGTGCATTGATGTTCATTTATGTAATCGCTGTGTACGTGAGTTCTGATCCTGGCACGTACATGGTTCGCATTCGGTTTACCTTCCAAAACCGGGTGTGGCAATGCATTTGCCTAACGTCCTCAAAACTAACTGATGTTGATGGTTTTTTACAATTTGTCTCAGGAGTGATTAACCTATGCTTGCCGTAGGATGTCAACACAGGTGAAAAGAGAAGTGGAGGAAGCTTCGGTTTATGCGCAGAACCGAATAATGTCGTCGAAGCTGAAGCAGCTAGTCTGGAAACGAAGGGGTGCGGCATGTAAGAAATGACAATGATGTCCCCAGTAGTTTTTGTTGCAATATGTAAAGAGTTTGAGGCTATGATTATAATTTCTCACTAAGTTGTTTATCGAGTTGTCCTTATAAATATGTGAACATCACCCATGCACAGATACGATTTCACGTCACACTGGCTAGGTTTGCCTCCGATGCTGAGTTCATCTCTGCTCACGGGTTGTTATCTATACCTACGAAGGTATAATTGTATTCATTTGCTATAAGAAGATAATACAAATAGTACAACAATGAAGATTTCTTTCGTATGCTCCTGTGTTCCACTAGTAGAAAAAGGCTCAAAGCCTACGGGGTGATATATTTTTATAGGCGGATTCAGGTATCAACCGTCTGTGCTATTTTTAGTGATGGTTCCTTAAGAAAAATGCCACTAGAAATCGTATTTCATGGATTTGTATAGGCGGTTTTTCTTAAGGAACAGTCACTAGAAATCATTTTTATCCTTAATTTTTCGAGTTTTTCAAACGACCTCGTATGATGAAATCACCAAAAGGAAAGTTGTATATCTTTCAAAGTTATGAAACTTTGTAGTTGATAACTTTTTATTTGAACTCATTTCTGTTCTCAAAAATTGCATCTAAATTTATCAAATTTAAAATTCAAATTTTGCAAACGACCTCGGATGAAAAAAGTGTCAAAATAAAAGTTGTAGAACTTCAAAAGTTATTCAACTTTGTAGTTGACTACTTTTTTATTTGAATTCGTTTACGGTCTCTAACAAGCAATTTACACTCAGTTGGTTGTAATATGTGGACAACAAAACTACAAACTACACACAAAGTATGTCATAGGTGGAGTGGTAGTGGAGGGTACACGCGTGGGTGAAGTCGGGGGGTTCGATTTCTAACAACCGCGTAGCGCACGAAAAATGCCATGACTCGCGACTTTGACGGAGACGAGGCTGGTGAGGTAGGCTGAGGCCTCTCCTAAGATATTTTTTTTTTGCTGTTTTTAAAACTCATTTAATGTTTCTGAAAATTATTTTCAATGGTTTATTACGTTGACCGCCAATTTCCATCGGTGGTTTTCTTAACTCAATTGGCAGTGAAAGTGGAAATCGATTATCACTGGCGGTCCTCAGTTACTCGTCTGTAAAAATGATAATTTCCACTGGTCCCTAACCTAGCAGTTCTAAGAAACGTCAGTGAAAATAGTTTCACAATCGCCACTATTGAGCTTCTATGTACTAATTGTTAATTCCGTTAGATTTCAATCTCACTTGACTTCTTCTCATCAGTTTATCTCCAAAGTTAAAGATAAATGGAAGGGAGAAAGTTTGTGTTGCCTGGCTTTGATGTCTTTCAGAAATCAGAGCAAGTGATCAACAAGGTTTGTTTTTGCAGGTTGCTGTAGAACATGTTGGTAAATTGCTAGATGGTCATATTATCGACCTAATGGGCACCCATAAATTCAAGCTTGCTAATAATTGAATAGAAAATGCCCTAGTTTAGTAGTTCACTCCGTGTTTGATTCATGGCTGGGATGCCAACGTTTCTGGTTATCATCTTTACTAAACCTTAGGTCTCAGCGTCGTTTCAAAAAAAAAATGATTTATTCCAAATATATCTCTATTTTGTGCCCTGTACCTACGCGTGATTTTGTGGCCCTGGGATCAACAGTAAGACATCAAGTGCAAAAGATTCTTCGTTCATATCCAAAAGACAGTACTAGCTAGCTAGACTGGTAGTTCATACATGCACATCAGGAACAGCATGTCAAGCTAGGTAGATTCATACAATAACCACTGGACTGCTGGTCAATTTGAAGTGGACGACACGTCGTGAACGTAGACGATGATCAGTGGCCGACCCTGACGTCTTCGTTTGCGCCTCGCATCAGCTCCGGCCACACCTCCATGGATATCTCGTAGAGCTCCTGGTTGCGGTATTTGCGAATGCGCCTGCCGCCGCTGGCAGCGAACTTGGCAGCGGCCTTCACGTACTTTTTCTTGAGCTTGTACACCTTATCAGAAAGCTCGATGGCATCCACGCCGCGGCGGACGAGGCCGCCGTTGGCGCAGAGCTTCTTGAGAAGCACGGAGACCTGGGGGAGCACGCCCATGTTGTCCCTGCGGAGCTCGGCCAGGGTAGCGAGGACCTTGCGCTCGTCGTCGATACCCCACTTTCGGTACCGCGCCTTCCTCTTGGGTCGGCTCGTGGCCTCGTCATCGCCGCCGCCGCTGGAGGGAGGGGCTGGGGCTGGGGCGACGCCGCCTGGTGCGCGGACGGACAAAACAGAGCGCGGCGACGGGCACTGCTGCCGCGCAGCCGCCGTCGGCCTCCGCCGGCTCGTGGCCTCGGCTCCGCTGCTGTCGGCAAATGAAGCAGCGGTGACGACGGTCGACGAAAGGACGGGCACGACGGATGGCGCCGTCGAGTGTGGGCGCCGGTTCCGCGGCGCGTCCCTGGCCTGGTCGCCGCCGCCACGGCTGGCGCATGGGTCTGGGAGGATGGCGACGGAGCGAGAGGAGAAGGTCGCCGAGGACAGGTCGACGAGGGTGTTGCTAACAGGTTGATCGGATCCAGAGGAGGACAGGATGACGAGGGTGTTGGATAAAGAGGAGGAGATGGTGATGGCGTCGGCGGGGATGGTTGGTGCCATGGTGGAGCTGGAAATGGGTCGCCGACAGGGATAGAATTTGCTCGTATTTGTATTTATAGATACATAAAATTTGGGAGGTGCAGACCCCGATCGCCAACCACGCCCGCGCTTTTTCTCCCGCCAACCAGAGCCCGGTAAATCTTGGAATACGAAGCGTCTGTACCATTTTCGACAGCCGTGTGCAATTCCAATTTTGACTGAATGTGCAGTATATAAATCAATTTAACTGTCCCGTATGTCACTAGTAAAGTTCTGTTTGGAACGACACAGCAAAATTTTCCTGTTTTTTGTAGTTCTCTCTATAAAAAAACTGATTTCTATGAAATTAATACGTGATTGCTATAAAATTGATGCTTACAAAAAAGATTTAAATTTATTAGTCATTAATCATTTTCTATGGATGGGATCGGTACATCATCCATCGACTAGAGAGAGCTACAGCTACTTACACGATATTTCATCTCTCCCAAACACTTACAAAGTATTTTATCATAACTTTTTTATTTTAATCTCACAAATATATTATGCCATTCTGTAAACCACAAGCCATAAACAAGACACCTCGAGGCCTCCGCCACTTCAGTCCTATTTTCAAAAAATGCTAAACGCACGTCATGTCTACTTTCTTCGGTAAAGTTAAATTTCTGTGAGCACGGTTATGTTTCTGTGCCAAGAGAGGATTTATGTTGAAATTGGAGACAATTCGTTGTCATAATCGAGCAAAAAATATAGATTAATATGATCGGGTGATCGGGCTACAAAATACACGATGACTCCAGGGTAGATCCATTATCCCATCCCTATCTCATTTCCTAATTCGAACTACACTATGTAAACAGTATCAAGTAGTATCATCTACAGTTACTCGTCCTCTATTTTACATGATGCACCGAGAACAACCTAGCTCCGACGTCACTCGCAGCGGTCAAACTCTAAACTTTCAGGTGTCCAAGTGTAATCTCTACTATACTATAAGCCTATAACGTGGGCGTCCACAGCTACACCAGATGCTCGCGCCACCCGTCCGCGATGCCCCCACTGCTCGTGCGCGTTGTCCGCGCGCCCACCGCACACGGCCCCAGCGCCCCTCATCCCCACCGCGCTCCTCCCGACGCCCCCCTTCCGCGAGCACGTCATAGATCCCGTCCCAAATAGCTCTCTCGCGCCACCGCACCACGTCAGACCAACCCGTGGGGTGGAATTTTGGCGTCCCCCCGCACCGCCTGCCTGCGATGGC
Source organism: Zea luxurians (assembly GCA_029449295.1). NCBI lineage: Eukaryota > Viridiplantae > Streptophyta > Magnoliopsida > Poales > Poaceae > Zea > Zea luxurians. Next base: position 641,801 of record JAOPSE010000118.1, on the reverse strand, counting down.
GTGCCTGTGGTCGTTGCCATGGGCCGCTTGCTACCAGACCGGGTGTACGGTTTGTTGCCGCCGAGGAGGGCTATAAGAGCGTGAGATCCATCTACGCGCAGGACCACATCATCGCGGAGAGGAAGCGGCGGGAGAAGACCAACCAGCACTTCATCGAGCTCTCCACTGTCATCCTCGACCTCAAGAAGGTGCTGACCCAACCAACTTTATCGCTATCCAATGCGCTTAGAAGTAGTGGACGATTCGGAGCCGGACGTGGAGGGTGACGAAGAGTAGTGTCGGGGACCGTAATTAGGGGTACCCCCAATGCTCCTTAACCCGGCTGAAAAACATCTTCAGAACAAACCATCAACGACTGAGAAGCGCGGTTCAAGTCAAGGCCTCGTCTACCAAGGGACGCGACCTCATCCGAGCCCAACCTCAGGCAAGGACAGTAGTCCCGGACGAATTCACGCCTCGCCCGAGGGTCCCCTCAGTCGGCAGACACACACCCGTCTCACCCAAGGCTAAGCTCGGGCGAATTTTGTCGTGCAGCGACCTCGACCGAATCGCCTTACCAACCGACCGTATCGCATGCGCATTCAATGCGGGGATCGCCTAACACCTTATCCTGACACGCGCGCCTCAGTCGGCAAGGTCGAACTGACCGCAGTCACTTCGCCCCTTTACTGACCATTCTGACAGGAAAACAGCACTGTTTGCCCCGCTCCGGCTACTATGCCAACCACCGGGGTAAGACTAGCAACAGTAAGTCATGACCTCCCCCGAGTTCAGCCTCGGGCGCAACCAGGAGCTTCGCCTCGCCCGACCCCAGGCCTCGGCCTTAGCCTCGGCCTCGGGAGAAGGTCTCCGCCTCGCCCGACCCTGGGCCTCGGCCTCAACCGGCCTCGGGAGGAGTCACAACCTCGCCCGACCTCAGCCTCGGCCTCAGGAGAAGTCTCCGCCTCGCTCGACCTCGGCCTCGGACCAACTACGCTACAGGGGATACATCATTACCCTACCCCTAGCTAGCTGCCTTAGGCTATGAAAGAACAAGACCAGTGTCCCATCTGGGTTACTCCGGTAACAGGTAATGATGGTTCCCCATGTGCACCCATAACGTCGGTTGCTCTCAACCCCCTACGGAAGCAAGGAAACGTCAGCAGGATCCATGCCGCACTGCCAGCTATGCTTCTACAGGACTCGAGGCACTTCTCCGACGACCACGTTAGTGCATGTACAGGGCTCAAGGCAATTCTCCGCCAGCCACGTTAGCTCATAGCTACACCCCCATTGTACAGTTGGGCATCTCCTTGTATCTATAAAAGGGGATGTCCAGGGCCTTCCACGAAGACACAAGCAGAGGCAGGCAGAGTAGGAGAGACGTGGTAGAGGCAGACTCAGACAGCTCACCTCAAGGCCGAACCCTCTCTTCCTCTCTCTCTCTCGCTCTCGCTCTCTTGCAACGCTTGTAACCCCTACTACAAGCACCCCGGTGCAAGATAACATAAGCCTCATTTCCCTCTTGTGTTCCATCTTGCATCAACCCATCTGGACAGGGACACGCAGCGACAAATTTACTGGTCGGTTGACGGTCCTCGCGGGTCCGAAACGCCGACAGTTGGCGCGCTAGGTAGGGGCCTACTGCGTGTTGACAAACACTTTCCCGTTGAGTTCCAGATGGGTAGCCTTCAGCAGCCTCTCCAGCCCGGGACGGTGCTTCGCTTTGGGAGTCTCGAGTTCATGTCCCGCGACGGCAGCTACGACATGGAACTGCTCCCCTCGCAGCACGACAACAACGACGGTCGTCGGCTCGCCCGGCAGAGGAGAACTCGACGACGGCATCTCCCCGCGGTAGAAGAGGAACACCCGGGTTTGCCCGCCACCCTCCTCGCTGGAGGAGGAGGAGACGGGGCAACCGTGGCTAGGCAGGAGGCGGCACCTCGTCAGCTGTCAGACCAGAGCGAGTCGACGACGTCGGCACCCTTGCGGGGGACGTGTCGGGAGTCATCCTCGCACCTGAGACAACGGTGGGTGTCACTTCCCAGCAACGTGCCAACCCCAAGCGGACTGATGACGCCAGCACCCTCACGAAGGACTTGTTGGACGTCAGCCTCATACTTGAGATAACGGTGCAGTCTGTCCCCGATGCGACTTCACCACCGTCCATCAACCAAGAGGTACCATCCGTCTTTCACCCTGTTCCCTTTAGATTCAGCTTCGATCCACCAAGCGACCCTGCTTCGGTGAGCGCTTTTGCAAGGGCATATCCTGACCTTCCGGGGTACCATATGTGGTCAACTTGGGACCGACTGATGGCCGTCTCAACCTCCGGACCCGCGGGTTCCGAGGAAGAGGACGACCCCGATGTCAGTTGGGATTTCTCCGGACTCCGTGATCCCGGTGCCATGCGTGACTTCATGTCCGCATGTGACCACTGCCTCTCCAGCTGCTCTGATGATGGTCACAGCCTTGACGACGACGGTTGCGACCCAACTCGCGAGTGCTTCCACATCGATCAGGAGGATCACGGTGGAGAAAACCACCTTGGTATGCCAGGAAGTGACGGCGCCCTTGCACCTGCGTCTCGCGCTGAGATCCCGCGGGAGCTAGCTGTGGTCCAAGTCCCTGCGGGGGGTCAGGACACATAGCTTGAGCAACTCCGCGAGATGCAGGCCAAGCTCGACGAAGAAGCAGGGCGGCTTGTGCAGCTCTGACAAAACATCGAGCAGGAATGGGTAGGCCGGGCACTCGCCGGAGGAGCACGTCATCGGGCTCGGGACGTCCAGCGCCGTATCATTGACGATGCCAGGGCAGGGCTGCCCCCGGCCTTCAGCGGGGCCGGTCAGAACCTAGCTGCAGCGGTGATGCTACTTCGAACAATGCCGGAGCCATCCACCACCGAGGGGCGACGTATCCAGGGCGAGCTCAAGGGCCTCCTAGAAGACGCCACTGTCCGACAAGCCGAGAGCTCTGCCTCCCAGAGGTGAGGAGACCCCTCGAAGCATCATGCAACGCCCTCCCGACGCATGTGGGAGGCCTCGGTCCACACCGAGCGCACATGGGACGGGACGCCTACAGCCCCGGATCGCCTCAGCGCCGAGCAACACCGCCGCGATCATTGAGCCCGACTCGAGGAAAGGGTGCGCCGAGGCTACCACCCCAGGCGCGGGGGACGCTACGATAGTGAGGAGGATCGGAGTCCCTCGCCCGAGCCACCAGGTCCATGAGTCTTCAGCCGGGCCATACGACGAGCGTCTTTCCCGGTCCGGTTCCGAGCCCCGACCACCATCACCAAGTACTCAGGGGAGACAAGGCCGGAGTTGTGGCTTGCGGATTACCGATTGGCATGCCAGTTGGGAGGGACAGACGACGACAACCTCATCATCCGCAACCTCCCCCTTTTTCTCTCCGACACTGCCCGGGCCTGGCTGGAGCATCTGCCTCCTACGCAGATCTCCGACTGGGACGACCTGGTCAAGGCTTTCGCTAGAAATTTCGAGGGTACGTACGTACGCCCTGGGAACTCATGGGATCTCCGAAGCTGCCGCCAGCAACCAGGGGAATCCCTGCGAGAGTACATCCGGCGCTTTTCAAAGCAACGCACCGAGCTGCCCAACATCACCGACTCGGACGTCATCGGGGCATTCCTCGCCGGCACCACTTGCCGAGACCTGGTGAGCAAACTAGGACGCAAGACTCCCACCAAGGCGAGCGAATTGATGGACAACACCACCAAGTTCGCCTCTGATCAAGAGGCGGTCGAAGCCATCTTCCGGAAGGACAAGCAGCCTCATGGAGGGCAGAAGGAAGACGCCCCCGAGGCATCCGTCCAACGTGGCACAAAAAAGAAGACCAAGAAGAAGGCGCAAGCAAAGCGCAATGCCATCGATGTGGATCTCGTCACTGCTGCCGAGCACAGGAACCCTCGGAAGCCTCCCGGAGGGGCCAACACGTTCGACAAGATGCTCAAGGAGTCGTGCCCCTATCACAGGGGTCCTGTCAAGCACACCCTTGAGGAGTGCGACATGCTCCGGCGTTACTTCAACAAGGCTGGACCCTCGACAGAAGGTGGCAAAGACCAAGGCAACAACAAGAAGGGGGTGACAAGGAAGAGGAGTTCCCGGAGGTCCACAACTGCTTCATGATCTACGACGGACAGGTGGCGAATGCCTCGGCTCGGCACCACAAGCAGGAGCGCCGGGAGGTCTGCTCGGTGAAGGTAGCGACGCTGGTCTACCTAGACTGGTCCGACAAGCCCATTACTTTCGACCAAGGCGACCACCCCGACTACGTGCCGAGCCTAGGAAGGTACCCGCTCGTCGTCGACCCGATCATCGGCAACGTTAGGCTCTCCGAGGTCCTCATGGACAGAGGCAGCAGCCTCAACATCATCTACGCCGAGACCCTGGAGCTCTTGGGGGTTGATCGGTCCGAGAACCGGGCTAGTGCAGCACCCTTCCACGGGATTGCGCCCGGAAAGCGTATCCTGCCCCTCAGACAGATTGACTTGCCCGTCTACTTCGAAACTCCCTCCAACTTCCAAAAGGAAACTCTCACCTTCGAGGTAGTTGGGTTCCGAGGGACCTATCACGCGGTGCTGGGAAGACCATGCTACGCCAAGTTCATGGCCATCCCCAACTACACTTACCTCAAGCTCAAGATGCCTGGCCCCAAGGGAGTCATCACCGTCGGACCCACGTACCGCCACGCTTATGAGTGCGACATGGAATGCGTGGAGTACGCTGAAGCCCTCGCTGAGTCCAAAGCCATCATCGCCGACCTGGATTGCCTCTCCAAGGAGGCACCCAACGTGAAGCGGCGTGCCGGCAACTTCGAACCGGCCAAGGCAATTAAGTCAGTCCCTCTCGACCCCAGCAACGACGCCGGCAAGAAAGTCAGGATCGGCTCCGAGCTTGACCCCAAATAGGAAGCAGTGGTCGTCGACTTTCTCTGTGCAAACGCCGAAATTTTTGCGTGGAGTCCCTCGGACATGCCCGGCATACCGAGGGATGTCGTCGAGCACTCACTGGACATCCGAGCCGGTGCCCGACCCATGAAGCAGTCCCTGCGCCGTTTTGATGAAGAAAAGCGCAGGGCAATAGGCGAGGAGGTCCACAAGCTGATGGCTGCAGGGTTCATCAAAGAGGTATTCCATCCCGAATGGTTAGCTAACCCTGTGCTTGTAAAGAAAAAGGGTGGGAAATGGAGGATGTGCGTAGACTACACTGGTTTAAACAAAGCATGTCCAAAGGTTCCCTACCCTCTGCCTCGCATCGATCAAATTGTGGACTCCACTATTGGGTGCGAAACCCTGTCTTTCCTCGATGCCTATTCGGGCTATCACCAAATCAAGATGAAAGAATCTGACCAGCTCACGACTTCTTTCATCACACCCTTTGGCATGTATTGTTATACTACTATGCCATTTGGCTTGAGGAATGCAGGTGCAACCTACCAAAGGTGCATGAACCATGTGTTCGGGGAGCACATTAGCAGAAAGGTCGAGGCTTACATCGATGACATCGTTGTCAAGACAAGGAAAGCCTCCGACCTCCTCTCCGACCTCGAAGCAACTTTCGGGTGCCTGCGTGCAAAGGGCGTAAAACTCAACCCCAAGAAGTGTGTCTTCGGAGTCCCCCGAGGCATGTCCTAGGGTTCATCGTCTGCGAACAAGGCATCGAGGCCAACCCAAAAAAAATTGCGGCCATCACCAACATGGGGCCCATCAAAGATTTGAAAGGAGTACAAAGGGTCATGGGATGCCTTGCGGCTCTGAGCCGCTTCATCTCGCGCCTCGGCGAGAAAGGATTGCCCTTATACCGCCTCTTAAGGAAGGTCGAGCGCTTCACTTGGACCCCCGAGGCCGAAGAAGCCCTCGGAAACTTAAAGGCACTCCTTACTAATGCACCCATCTTGGTGCCCCCCGCTGCGGGAGAAGCCCTCTTGATTTACGTAGCCGCAACCACTCAGGTGGTCAGCGTCGCGATCGTAGTCGAGAGACGAGAAGAAGGGCACGCACTGCTCGTCCAGAGGCCAGTCTACTTCATCAGCGAGATGCTATCCGAGACCAAGATCCGCTACCCACAAATCCAGAAGCTACTATACACAGTAATTCTGGCACGGCGAAAGTTGCGACACTACTTCGAGTCTCATCTGGTGACTGTGGTGTCATCCTTCCCCCTGGGAGAGATCATCCAGTGCCGAGAGGCCTCGGGTAGGATAGTAAAATGGGCAGTGGAACTCATGGGCGAAACACTTTCATTCGCTCCTCGGAAGGCCATAAAATCTCAAGTCTTGGCAGACGTCCTGGCTGAATGGGTCGACATCCAATTGCCGACAGCTCCAATACAGCCCAAACTTTGGACCATGTACTTCGATGGGTCGCTTATGAAAACAGGAGCAGGCGCTGTCTTGCTCTTCATCTCACCCCTCGGGAAACATGTGCGCTACGTACTGCGCCTCCATTTTCCGGCGTCAAACAACGTGGCCGAGTACGAGGCCTTGGTTAATGGACTGCGCACCGCCGTCGAGCTAGGGGTTCGGTGCCTCAACGCTCGTGTTGACTCGCAGCTCGTCGTTGACCAGGTCATGAAGAACTCCCACTGCCGCGATCGGAAAATGGAGGCCTATTGCAACGAAATTCGGCGCTTGGAAGACAAGTTCTATGGGCTAGAGCTCAACCATGTTGCTCGACGGTACAACGAGACCGCGGATGAGCTGGCGAAAATAGCCTCGGGGCAAACGACGGTTCCCCCGGACATCTTCTCCAAGGATATATATCAACCATCCATCAAACTCGACGACGCGCCCGAACCTGAGGAGACCTCGGCCCAGCCCGAGGTACCCTCGGCCGCCGAGGGTGAGGCCCTGCACGTTCAGGGAGAACAGAACGGGGTTGCGTCAAACCAAGACTGGCAGACCCCGTACTTGGAATATCTCCTCCGAGGAGAGCTGCCCCTCGACAAGGCCGAAGCTCGGCGACTGGCTCGGCGCGCCAAGTCATTCGTTTTACTGGGTGATGAAAAGGAGCTGTACCACCGCAGCCCCTCGGGCATCCTCCAACGATGCATATCCATTGCCCAAGGACAGGAGCTGTTACAAGAAATACACTTGGGGGCTTGCGGTCACCATGCGGCGCCTCGGACCCTCGTAGGAAACACCTTCCGACAAAGTTTCTATTGGTCGACCGCAGTGGCCGACGCCACTAGGATTGTACGCTCCTGCCGAGGTTGTCAATTCTACGCGAGACAGATGCACCTGCCCGCTCAAGCCCTGTAGACAATACCTATCACTTGGCCGTTTGCCATGTGGGGTCTGGACTGTAACACCCCTGATATTACGAGAACTAAAACCTTGGCATGTCATCATATGCACTTGCATCAACTTGTTTGATATACCTAGAATGCATTCACTAGGTCAAAAAAAAATTCAAAAGTGTGATGAATGTGTATTGATTATAGGACTTAGTTTAAGGACTTGGGTTAAGTTGAATAGGAGTAAGTCATCTCTTAAGCAAGTGACCAAATTGCATGGAGTCTTAAGTGTTAAAGGCAAGTCATAGAACCTAGAGCAAATTTTGTTTTGAAGTGTAAATTAAGGGGAAGATCACTTGAGGAACTAGATCACATCGAAACCCTAAGGTGAAGTTTGAGAACTTTGCTTGGAATGGTGTATAAACAAAGAAACTTCTAAAACACGGACACTTTGGACATGAGCTCTATATACTAAGTTGGATCTTGATTAAGGAGTAACTTTGATTTTAGGAGGATGGATCAAGTTGGTGAATCACTAGCTGAAAAGGAAACACATTTAAAACCCTAAACTAGCCCAAAAGTGGAATTCAAAATCTAGAAATAATCCGCTAAAAGTCTATATATCAAAGTTATAAAGCTTGGAAAAGTTAACAACTTTGTAATTTGAAGTTTTCCATGCTGTGTGCAAAAGTTTGGAGTAATCTACAAAAGTTCAGAATCGGATCAGTTTGGATTCAGCAAAATAGTTTTGTTCACGTGTTTTTGGACCCCTGTAATTTTTAAGCCGAGGACTTTTGGTGAAAGGTTGATGTGACACACTTGTAGAGTAACTATAGGAGAACAACTTTTATTGTGTATGATAGGCATAAAACTATATGAAATTAGGAGAAAAAAAGATCCAAAGTGGGGCTGCCAGATTACTGCAGTTTCAGATTGAAAACAGTAGGTTAAGTCTGAAATTTCAGTATTTTGTCTATTTTTGGAGCTTGTTTGTGGCCAATCCATGAAGCTTTGGGCTATGGTGTTTATAGATTAAGTGAAGCCCATATGATGGTGAACAAGTCTCCTTAAGAAAGTTTGGCTTGGTCCTGTATAAAAAGTGGAGTAAAGTGTACTCAAATTTTCAACGTCAGGTGTTGGGGGATTCAGACTTATTGTAATATCTAAGTCTGAATCTGTGTGATTTTATCCAACTTGGGGGCTTTGTGCTAATTAATCCAGGAGGAATCGGGTTAGAAATTCTATAGAAAAATGAAAGACCATATGAAGGAGAACAAGTTTCATACAAAGAATTGGTCTTGATACTTTGTAGGATTTGGAGGTAATGGTGTTGCAAATTCCTCTGTCAGGCAAATTGTGCACTAAACATTATTCAGTTAGTGCTGCTGAAATTCACTGTTTCATCATATTTTGGAGCACTGTAATTTTTTATCTATGCACTTGTGGTCTTGGGCTGATGCAACAGCCTTGTAGAGCTATGTTTAGAGTGTAACTTTTGCTAAGTAAGTTTGACCTCTTGCCATGAGGAATGGTGAGTTAACAGGGACTGAACTGGGAGGGTACAATGGGGCATTGGTGGCTGATTCAGTGAATCAGTGTTGAAATTGGCAAACTGAAGAAGAATCTTCACACCCTGCTGAACTCTACATATGTGATTAAGTTGGCATATGAATAAGTGTTAGTAGGGATGTATTAGAGATGAGCTTGTGAGTTTCTGGCAGAGTGGAACCAAATGAAGATGTCAAGTTAAGAAGGGATTCAAAGCTATGTGTGGTGAAGTTTCTTATCTGTTTGGTTCCTGCTCACTTCATTGGATCAAGTTCAATGTACTACTGTGTGTTGTCGTGTAGAGTGGAGATATGCATGAAGTATAGAGTTTAGGTGTGCTGAAGGCCTCTCGCTACTGAAAAATATCAAGATTTGGTTCCATTAGTGCTTGCACGCTTTGGTTCTCTGCAAAAAAATCTCATTTTCCTTATCCACAAGCAGCTGCTGGACATCTCTGTATGCCACCTACAAACCTGCTCCACTACGTGTCTCCATCTCCTTGATCTTATCACAGCCGCCATGCCCTGGCACACGTTCGTCATCAGCTGCTCCCAGTGCCCCTCATCGGCTCTAGCTCGCCGCACGTCATCACTCATAACCAGCTCACGCCCATATTATCAACAGCGCTGTGCGTTCTTCCCCCCTCCGAGCTCCACCCTCACGTGAGCATCTCCACCTGTGCGTCGGCCATCAGTAGCGTCGCCCCTTGCCCTCGTCTCCTACCCACGCCGGTGAAGACCTGTTGCCATGCTCGAGCTCGTCGAGCCACCCACCTTCGAACGCATTCGCCCCGCCCCGCTATCGTCGCCGTGAAGATTATTCAGCATCATTTGGTCCCAATGGTCTGCATAGGTGGTGGGTTGGTTAAGAGTGGAGTTCGATAGAAGCAGAAAATGAAGTTTGTGTGAGGCTCGCCTGGTGCTCGACGAAACGCCTCACCCACGAAAGCATCGTCGTTTTTAGGAAACCTTCGCATCGATTGGTAATAATGTGCTGGCTTGCTACTCCTATTAATTAATCTAATGGATTGGATGATATAATTTTTGCAATGATTCTCTTGTATGTCATATAGTAATGTGATAGAGTCTGATATTGTTAAATCGATACCTCGTGTGATGTGTCCAGTATACTGTTTCCTTGATGCTTGCGCGAAATCGTGTTGATAAAGAAATTAATTAACTTGTTGTCATCCTTAGTCTGATTATTTGGTGTCCGAAGTTAGTAAATCGAGATATTATAATTAGTTTGTACGATATGCAAGTGAGTCTGGAAAGGAAGTTTATATAATTAAATAAATTGCTTCTATCCATCCTATGAATGTTTAAGTGCTAGGCGTTTTTTGTATTGCTCGTGTCAAATGATGATTGTTATTCCGAGTGTCTAAATATAAGTAATATAAATAAGTCGGTTACAACTAAAACCTGAAAACTTCATAGTGAATAGTGCACGCAAATACTTTAAATATTTACTCCTCTTCGGTATGGCGATAATTAGAAGAGTGCTATTTCTGTCTATGTGCATTCATGTGCATAATGCCTTTCATTCAGGAACGTTAATTAATCGCGTGATGCGGAGAAAAAGACGATCCAAGTCAACCCCGAGCGCGGGCAAATCCCCAGGATAATGCTGATGGACGAACCTGCCCGATCCAGTGCTAGGACAAGGATGATCGTCAAGTGGTCGTCTAACAAACACTAACCTAGTGTTACTCAGGCAAGCCCCGGTGCATTTGCCACCCTCCTTGTTGTTTTAAATATTTCTCACTTGCTTGATGCATTAGGTGATAGGAGTTGATTGATAAAACAATTCCTGCATTACCTTCCTTGAATTTGATTACCTTCCTTGATCACCCTTTTTACAAAAGATTTTGATGCTTAGCCTTGCTTTAGAAAAACAAAATGTTTTGTTTTTACAAAAGATGATGTGGCAAAAGTGGGTAGGGTGTTTTTGAAAATAAAATTTGATGGTGGATCCATCAGGGCCTTGATGGATTCAACATCTGGAAAAGATGTACCTCTGCCAGGTACCAAGTTTTTGGGTTGAAAAGATTAAGCTGAGACCGGGCGGGTGACTTGCACGAGAAAGGAGTCTCAGTGTAGTGTCTCTGTATGAGTCGATTAAGGACCTTGTCGATGTAGGCTTGTTGATCGAGGACCCTTTAACTGGTCACATGCCTCGTCATGGGTAAGCCTTGCCTCGGGCAGACTAAGGCCGGAATAAGATAACACGAAATGGGCGTGGAGAGGTGGCGAGAGTAGTGTGTACCCTCCGTGGCAAGAGGCCGGACGGTGGTGTATCTGTGCTCTCGGTTTGCGTGAACCTGATCCGGTCTTAAGAACCTCGGTGGCGGGTTGACATATGCAAGGGTTAAGTGCTACATATGTCGTGTGATTGGAGATCCTCAGCTGAGTATAATCGATTCGGATTGCCGTACCTTCGCGGTTATGAAGACTTGGTCACTACCCTACACGTAGCATTCCACTAAAGATGATGGGTATTTGTTAAGAAATTGGCTAGTGCAGGACCAGTGATTGAACTAGGGTAGAAAGAACTCTAGTGCAGGTAATTTTACTTAACTTGACAAATAAAACTGGATTTTTAAGGATCCACTTTTAGTAAGCATTTCTGCAAAACAGAGTCCTTGATTATTGAGAAGCCTTACCTTGACTCCCTAAAGCCAGCATACCCTTGAGAGTCTTTTCTTTAGTCGGGTAAGTCTTGCTGAGTAATTCCATACTCAGGGTTTTATTCCCTGTTGTTTTTCAGGTTCTAACTTTGTGCTGTTGTTGATGGTGTTAAGTGCCGGTGGGCTCGGCCTTCTTATAAGTCTAAGTAACCCTTCTATACTTCTTATTGAGGATGATCCCTTGAGCTAGCATATATATTTCAAACTTATACTTTTGTAATCACTCTGATAAACTAATGTAAAATTTTTGTAACCTGTAAAATTTGGTAGTAAGATTTCCGCTGCAACAATATTGGTGTGTGTGATTTGTGTTACTTAATCCCGCGGTTCTGGTTGAAAGTGGTTTATCCGATGTCCTTGGGGCAATCGGACAGATCCTGTTGAGTTATCTGGTGCACATGCATGGCTGTCTGAGGTCTTTGGGACAAGGACAGGTGCATGTGGGCCCAATAACTTGGAGGTTCTGCCACAGGCTGGTATCGGAGCTGGATTAAGTATATACGGTCACATACGTATTTTCAAAACAAAAGTTTTGGTTTTGAAAAACCTATTTTTAACTAAACACATTGTTTGGCTTTGTAAAACAGTTTTGAAAAACTATAATGCTAGCGACATCCTCTGTTAAGCCCTAAACTAAGGACTATCAGGTGGCTTAGTTGAAAACCATAACCCACAACCGGGTGGGTATTGCATACATGTGTAATGTTATTTTTGAGGCCATTCAGTTTTAAATGGATCGACGCTCAGGTAAGGTGAGTTGTGAGAGAAAGACCAAACAATCGTCGGTCTAGGGGAGTGTTTAAATGTGGCGTCCGATTATATACATGTTCTACATATGTATATATGAAGACTGCGATGTGGAGTATTTACTTTTCTGGGAATTCAGTACCCCATGGATGTGTATGGGTATACAGACATGGGAATACTGAGAAGTGTAATGTACTTGTAACGACGCATCTACGCTAAGGTAAGAAGGTGAGTTACCATAATGAGTTGCCCTATGGTTAAAGTGTGGCAACGACGCCTATGCGTGGCTCGGCGCTTAATGATGAGCTGGCCTCCATATAGCAATATATGGAGTATAAACTGTGATAAACTGTCATGTGTGAACTGCATCATTGGGAAATTGGGCTGTGATGGAATTTTTTTTCAGGTACACTAACCTCGAAAACGTATGTGTAGTTGACGACTAGCAAAATACCGAGAGAGAACGTATGCCACCGATATAGAACGCTATTGCCACATTATGTTGGCAAAAACTAGTGAGGACGTGTAAGACGAGCATGCATCCTGATTGTTGCATTATGTTTGTCACCTATACACCCAAAATGCTTCTCTCATCTTTATTCCAGTAACCATTGATTGTAGATAATGTGGTGAAATGCTGAATTATGAACTTCGATGAAATAGGTGTCTTCCATTCTTTAGGTGACCTCTTAGGGTGCTTTATGTGCTTGCCCTTGTGCTTGATGTGTCGATAGAAGGTTAGTGACCTGTTTGCCTAAATCTAGAATTAGGCCATGTTCTTAGTTGGTGAACCGAGACCCAAATTTGAATTTACCATTATCCCTCCATGACCAAACACATAAAAATAAATGCCTAGATAACTTACTTGTTGGACATAAATTGTATCTAGGCTTAAACCAAGAATCTCGAGTCATGTCCCCATCCTAAACCATATCCTTAATCAGTTGGTGCAAGCTGATACCCCTAATTTCAGTTTGCTTCTTCTTGAGGATCCTACCGTTGTTTTATCAACCTAACTTAGGAAAGACATGTCCGACCATTTTCTTCAAGTGTGATGCCTTTGGTTACCTTATGTCTCTCGAAGGCATACCCACTTAACCTTGTGATTGTTTTCCCTACGTATCTAGTCAGATACTAATCCTTGACTTGTAATCCATTTGATGGACATAGAAATATGCTTGGGGCTGAATTAACAGTCTCCCATCGTACTTCTTTCATCAAGTTTAGGTTATGGCCATGTCTTGTTTATTTCATCGGGCCATGATCTATTTGGCTCTCTACTTGTAACCGTTTTGACAGGTAGAGTCTCTTTGTACATTGTCACCCTTGCCCAATTCATTGGTGTCGCGTGAGATTTCTTATTGGTTATGTCTGGCAATGGTGTTATGACTAAAACCGATGGCACCGCGATGAAACCGAGGGCCTCCTGTGGATGCACACACATGGTTGCGCTACTTGGCATCCGTTGGTATCACTGTTAGTAGTCATAATCCATTATTAGACTATATCAATATGTTATCTTCGCGCAAATTATTCTTACCACGTGAGATTCATTATTGGTGCCAGTTCGATAATGGCGTCTCGATTAATGACTTATGGTACTATGGCGAAACTGAGAGCCTCCTGTGAATGTGCACACAGGATTCTGCTGCTTGGCGCATGCTGGTATCGAAGTCTCTAGTCATGATCCATTGTGGAACTACACCGATGTGTGATCTTCCGTGGACTCCTTCCTTGAAACAATTTCTATGTTGTTTGCCAAGTGATCAAGCAACATCTACCATCTCTGTTGGATCAAAAGGGCATACCACTTCCCATGTGTGGTCTCTTTTCCCTTGAATTTGGTAGTAACTACTCATACAAGTTCCCTTTTGCATCCTTTGTGTAAAGGTGAATCATTAGAGCTTTTTAATGTAGAGAGACAACTGATTAGCTCTCAAAATGGAGATCTATTTCCCTGCTATTGAGATGCAGGAGTTTGTTCATTCGCTCTCTGGTTTAATCCATGTATTCCCTAACCAAGTGGATAATTCATCTCGCATGAGGAAACATATGAACAATTTGACCAAATAGATTTTTACCCAAATACATAATCTCTTCTTAGTATGGGTAAACTCTCAACCCTTGGCTTACCGATGGTACTGAGAGGACATGCCCGATGTCAAAAGTAGTTCAACAAGTTGGTTTTGACTAACTTGTAACTGCCCAATGAACGAAGGTTGAGTTTAGAGATCGATTTATCGAGTTATCTAAACTCACTTTGGTTCAACTCATTCGAGGAAAGTACTTTCAAGATTCAAGATTAAGTCGACTAGAAACCACCTAGTCATCGCTCTAGTCGTGTCCCGATCACCTCACGTGTGCTTTTCTAGCATGTGTGATCAAGTCGAGCCATGGTTAGTGCTTGCTAAAATGGACTAGTTGCAAAGTCAGCCTCTCTAGGTCCCTCCACTGGTGATTCTCTTGAATCTATACCTTCTTTCGTGGACTTGAATTCTCGGGTTAGCCACATGTTAACCGCGACAGTATTCAACATCCACTCTCGTCTCGTGTGCTACGAGCTCACCGTGACCACTTGTTGGTAAACCTCCTTTCTGTGTGTTTTACCCAAGTTGGTGCATCTGATTCTGTTTGGGTAAAATCGCGTATTTGCCGCTCGCTCAACAGACTCAGATAGTACAGTGTCATCAGAAAAAGTAAACTGCACACATGGAACCTTATGTGTTTTTCTAGCAGACATCGTCTCTATTGGTGGACATTTCTAAATTAGCCTAAGGCGATACATGTTATGTCCACTAGAGAAACGACATCCTGAGACACTCATCTTTGCTTGGAATTGCCTTTGTTATCGCTGATATCGACAAGGGTTACATGCTTCTCTACTCTTAGAAGTCTTTCGTTCCGAATCTCGGGACGAGATTCTTTTAAGGGGGAAGGGCTGTAACACCCCTGATATTACGAGAACTAAAACCTTGGCATGTCATCATATGCACTTGCATCAACTTGTTTGATATACCTAGAATGCATTCACTAGGTCAAAAAAAAAATTCAAAAGTGTGATGAATGTGTATTGATTATAGGACTTAGTTTAAGGACTTGGCTTAAGTTGAATAGGAGTAAGTCATCTCTTAAGCAAGTGACCAAATGGCTTGGAGTCTTAAGTGTTAAAGGCAAGTCATAGAACCTAGAGCAAATTTTGTTTTGAAGTGTAAATTAAGGGGAAGATCACTTGAGGAACTGGATCACATCGAAACCCTAAGGTGAAGTTTGAGAACTTTGCTTGGAATGGTGTATAAACAAAGAAACTTCTAAAACACGGACACTTTGGACATGAGCTCTATATACTAAGTTGGATCTTGATTAAGGAGTAACTTTGATTTTAGGAGGATGGATCAAGTTGGTGAATCACTAGCTGAAAAGGAAACACATTTAAAACCCTAAACTAGCCCAAAAGTGGAATTCAAAATCTAGAAAGAATCCGCTAAAAGTCTATATATCAAAGTTATAAAGCTTGGAAAAGTTAACAACTTTGTAATTTGAAGTTTTCCATGCTGTGTGCAAAAGTTTGGAGTAATCTACAAAAGTTCAGAATCGGATCAGTTTGGATTCAGCAAAATAGTTTTGTTTACGTGTTTTTGGACCCCTGTAACTTTTAAGCTGAGGACTTTTGGTGAAAGGTTGATGTGACACACTTGTAGAGTAACTATAGGAGAACAACTTTTATTGTGTATGATAGGCATAAAACTATATGAAATTAGGAGAAAAAAAGATCCAAAGTGGGGCTGCCAGATTACTGCAGTTTCAGATTGAAAACAGTAGGTTAAGTCTGAAATTTCAGTATTTTATCTATTTTTGGAGCTTGTTTGTGGCCAATCCATGAAGCTTTGGGCTATGGTGTTTATAGATTAAGTGAAGCCCATATGATGGTGAACAAGTCTCCTTAAGAAAGTTTGGCTTGGTCCTGTATAAAAAGTGGAGTAAAGTGTACTCAAATTTTCAACGTCAGGTGTTGGGGGATTCAGACTTATTGTAATATCTAAGTCTGAATCTGTGTGATTTTATCCAACTTGGGGGCTTTGTGCTAATTAATCCAGGAGGAATTGGGTTAGAAATTCTATAGAAAAATGAAAGACCATATGAAGGAGAACAAGTTTCATACAAAGAATTGGTCTTGATACTTTGTAGGATTTGGAGGTAATGGTGTTGCAAATTCCTCTGTCAGGCAAATTGTGCACTAAACATTATTCAGTTAGTGCTGCTGAAATTCACTGTTTCATCATATTTTGGAGCACTGTAATTTTTTATCTATGCACTTGTGGTCTTGGGCTGATGCAGCAGCCTTGTAGAGCTATGTTTAGAGTGTAACTTTTGCTAAGTAAGTTTGACCTCTTGCCATGAGGAATGGTGAGTTAACAGGGACTGAACTGGGAGGGTACAATGGGGCATTGGTGGCTGATTCAGTGAATCAGTGTTGAAATTGGCAAACTGAAGAAGAATCTTCACACCCTGCTGAACTCTACATATGTGATTAAGTTGGCATATGAATAAGTGTTAGTAGGGATGTATTAGAGATGAGCTTGTGAGTTTCTGGCAGAGTGGAACCAAATGAAGATGTCAAGTTAAGAAGGGATTCAAAGCTATGTGTGGTGAAGTTTCTTATCTGTTTGGTTCCTACTCACTTCATTGGATCAAGTTCAATGTACTACTATGTGTTGTCGTGTAGAGTGGAGATATGCATGAAGTATAGAGTTTAGGTGTGCTGAAGGCCTCTCGCTACTGAAAAATATCAAGATTTGGTTCCATTAGTGCTTGCACGCTTTGGTTCTCTACAAAAAAATCTCATTTTCCTTATCCACAAGCAGCTGCTGGACATCTCTGTATGCCACCTACAAACCTGCTCCACTACGTGTCTCCATCTCCTTGATCTTATCACAGCCGCCATGCCCTGGCACACGTTCGTCATCAGCTGCTCCCAGTGCCCCTCATCGGCTCCAGCTCGCCGCACGTCGTCACTCATAACCAGCTCACGCCCATATTATCAACAGCGCTGTGCGTTCTTCCCCCCTCCGAGCTCCACCCTCACGTGAGCATCTCCACCTGTGCGTCGGCCATCAGTAGCGTCGCCCCTTGCCCTCGTCTCCTACCCACGCCGGTGAAGACCTGTTGCCATGCTCGAGCTCGTCGAGCCACCCACCTTCGAACGCATTCGCCCCGCCCCGCTATCGTCGCCGTGAAGATTATTCAGCATCATTTGGTCCCAATGGTCTGCATAGGTGGTGGGTTGGTTAAGAGTGGAGTTCGATAGAAGCAGAAAATGAAGTTTGTGTGAGGCTCACCTGGTGCTCGACGAAACGCCTCACCCACGAAAGCATCGTCGTTTTTAGGAAACCTTCGCATCGATTGGTAATAATGTGCTGGCTTGCTACTCCTATTAATTAATCTAATGGATTGGATGATATAATTTTTGCAATGATTCTCTTGTATGTCATATAGTAATGTGATAGAGTCTGATATTGTTAAATCGATACCTCGTGTGATGTGTCCAGTATACTGTTTCCTTGATGCTTGCGCGAAATCGTGTTGATAAAGAAATTAATTAACTTGTTGTCATCCTTAGTCTGATTATTTGGTGTCCGAAGTTAGTAAATCGAGATATTATAATTAGTTTGTACGATATGCAAGTGAGTCTGGAAAGGAAGTTTATATAATTAAATAAATTGCTTCTATCCATCCTATGAATGTTTAAGTGCTAGGCGTTTTCTGTATTGCTCGTGGCAAATGATGATTGTTATTCCGAGTGTCTAAATATAAGTAATATAAATAAGTCGGTTACAACTAAAACCTGAAAACTTCATAGTGAATAGTGCACGCAAATACTTTAAATATTTACTCCTCTTCGGTATGGCGATAATTAGAAGAGTGCTATTTCTGTCTATGTGCATTCATGTGCATAATGCCTTTCATTCAGGAACGTTAATTAATCGCGTGATGCGGAGAAAAAGACGATCCAAGTCGACCCCGAGCGCGGGCAAATCCCCAGGATAATGCTGATGGACGAACCTGCCCGATCCAGTGCTAGGACAAGGATGATCGTCAAGTGGTCGTCTAACAAACACTAACCTAGTGTTACTCAGGCAAGCCCCGGTGCATTTGCCACCCTCCTTGTTGTTTTAAATATTTCTCACTTGCTTGATGCATTAGGTGATAGGAGTTGATTGATAAAACAATTCCTGCATTACCTTCCTTGAATTTGATTACCTTCCTTGATCACCCTTTTTACAAAAGATTTTGATGCTTAGCCTTGCTTTAGAAAAACAAAATGTTTTGTTTTTACAAAAGATGATGTGGCAAAAGTGGGTAGGGTGTTTTTGAAAATAAAATTTGATGGTGGATCCATCAGGGCCTTGATGGATTCAACATCTAGAAAAGATGTACCTCTGCCAGGTACCAAGTTTTTGGGTTGAAAAGATTAAGCTGAGACCGGGCGGGTGACTTGCACGAGAAAGGAGTCTCGGTGTAGTGTCTCCGTCTGAGTCGATTAAGGACCTTGTCGATGTAGGCTTGTTGATCGAGGACCCTTTAACTGGTCACATGCCTCGTCATGGGTAAGTCTTGCCTCGGGCAGACTAAGGCCGGAATAAGATAACACGAAATGGGTGTGGAGCGGTGGCGAGAGTAGTGTGTACCCTCCGTGGCAAGAGGCCGGACGGTGGTGTATCTGTGCTCTCGGTTTGCGTGAACCTGATCCGGTCTTAAGAACCTCGGTGGCGGGTTGACATATGCAAGGGTTAAGTGCTACATATGTCGTGTGATTGGAGATCCTCAGCTGAGTATAATCGATTCGGATCGCCGTACCTTCGCGGTTATGAAGACTTGGTCACTACCCTACACGTAGCATTCCACTAAAGATGATGGGTATTTGTTAAGAAATTGGCTAGTGCAGGACCAGTGATTGAACTAGGGTAGAAAGAACTCTAGTGCAGGTAATTTTACTTAACTTGACAAATAAAACTGGATTTTTAAGGATCCACTTTTAGTAAGCATTTCTGCAAAACAGAGTCCTTGATTATTGAGAAGCCTTACCTTGACTCCCTAAAGCCAGCATACCCTTGAGAGTCTTTTCTTTAGTCGGGTAAGTCTTGCTGAGTAATTCCATACTCAGGGTTTTATTCCCTGTTGTTTTTCAGGTTCTAACTTTGTGCTGTTGTTGATGGTGTTAAGTGCCGGTGGGCTCGGCCTTCTTATAAGTCTAAGTAACCCTTCTATACTTCTTATTGAGGATGATCCCTTGAGCTAGCATATATATTTCAAACTTATACTTTTGTAATCACTCTGATAAACTAATGTAAAATTTTTGTAACCTGTAAAATTTGGTAGTAAGATTTCCGCTGCAACAATATTGGTGTGTGTGATTTGTGTTACTTAATCCCGTGGTTCTGGTTGAAAGTGGTTTATCCGATGTCCTTGGGGCAATCGGACAGATCCTGTTGAGTTATCTGGTGCACATACATGGCTGTCTGAGGTCTTTGGGACAAGGACAGGTGCATGTGGGCCCAATAACTTGGAGGTTCTGCCACATGGACCTCGTCGGTCCCTTGCAGAAGGCACCCGGGGGCTTCACACACCTGCTGGTCGCCATCGACAAATTCTCCAAGTGGTTCGAAGTCCGACCCTTAACCAGCATCGGGTCCGAGCAGGCGGTGGCATTCTTCACAAATATCATCCATCGCTTTGGGGTCCCAAACTCAATCATCACCGACAATGGCACGCAGTTCACTGAGAAGAAGTTCCTGGACTTCTGCGAGGACCACCACATCTGTGTGAACTGGGCCACCGTAGCTCACCCAATGACAAATGGGCAAGTGGAGCGCGCCAACGGTATGATTTTGCAGGGACTAAAACCGAGGATCTACAACGACCTCAACAAGTTTGGCAAGCGGTGGATAAAAGAACTACCCTCTGTGGTTTGGAGTCTGAGGACGACGCCGAGCCGGGCCACGGGCTTCTTGCCATTTTTCCTAGTCTATGGGGCCGAGGCCATCTTACCCACGGACTTGGAATACGGTTCCCCATGGACAAAGGCTTACGATGACCAAAGCAACCAGACCAGCCGAGAGGATTCATTGGACCAGCTAGAAGAGGCTCGGGACATGGCCTTACTACACTCGGCGCGGTATCAGTAGTCTTTGCGACGCTACCACGCCCGAAGGATTCGGCCCTGAGACTTCCAAGTGGGAGACTTGGTACTTCGGCTGCGACAAGACGCCCAAGGGCGCCACAAGCTTACTCCTCCCTGGGAAGGGTCGTTCATCATCGCCAAGATTTTGAAGCCCGGGACATACAAGCTGGCCAACGATCAAGGCGAGGTCTACAACAACGCTTGGAACATCGAACAGCTATGTCGCTTTTATCCTTAAAATGTTTCAAGTCGTTCATGTATCTCGCTTTCTTTACATGCATAAATAAAGTCTAACCATCAAGGAAGGATCAGCCTTGCCTCGGCAAAGCCCGACCCTCCCTCAGGGGCTGGAAGGGGGGAACCCCCTCTGCGTCAAAATTTTCCTCGGAAAAGTCTTTTACCAGAACGATTTTCGCGCTTTTTGACTGCGTCGATAACAAAATCCTAAAGACGAGCAAGAGAGACCTTGAGCGGCAAGGCCGACCGAGCCGAGGGACTCCTACGCCTCCAGGATATGGATACCTCACTCATCACTTTCCGCGAAAGGTAGCTCACGCTCGGATAAGCGATTCTGCTACCAAACAAGTCCTAACGCTCGAAAACTTTTCTACCAAAACGACTTTTCATGCTTTTTGACTATATCGATAACGGAATCCTAAAAACGATGAGAGAACACGTAAGCAGCAAGGCTGACCGAGCTGAGGGACTCCTACGCCTGCGGGATACGGATACCTCACTCATCACCTTCCGCAAAAAGTAACTCACGCTCGGATAAGCGATTCTGCTACCGAACAAGTCCTAACGCACGAAACAAGAGGAAAGGAAATACAGCTTTATAATTCGACATTAAAAATGTTTAGGCCTCAACGGTCGCAAAAAACATAAGCATACTCAGAACAAACTATTCCTGCAGGCTCAGACATCGGCAGGGGGAGGAACAGCACCCTCGGCAGGATCTGGCCCGGCCTCAGACGGCGACACGGGCAGAAGGATCTCCACCTCAAAGGAGGAAGCCAGTGCCGCGCTTGGACCCTCGACAGCCGCGTCAAGCCTCTGGACCTCGGCTAAGGCAGCCTCCTCTTTGTCGGGTAAGCAGTACCCCTCGCTGACCTGCTCCAGATCCACGTCGTAGTGGGAAGCGAGCACGGCGAAGGCCCGCCTAATGCCATGGTGCAGCGCCCCACGAAGTCTACTGCGCACATGGCCGCCCAAGGCCCGCAGGTGACTCTAGGGGGAGCTACCCGAGGGGACGTCGTCAAGACCAAAGGTATGGCAGAAAGCCGAGAAGGCCTCAGACATGGCCACACGGTCGGCATCCTTCTGCTCAGCCGCCTGGGCGAGCGCCTTGCAGTTCTTGATGGACTCGTTAAGAGCCGTCTCGAACCCTGCAGACAGCCGAACAAAATTCTTCAGACACAAGGTGAAGAATGGAGACAAAAAACAAAGCCACAAAGCGGGCGAAACATACCTTCAGCTTGGGCACGCTGCTGTGAGGCCTCGGCTTGGGCGGACTGGGCAGACCCGGCGGCCTCGGCCAGGCTCTCCGCAAGGGTCCCAGCCCGAGCGGACGCCTCGGCTAGCCGCTCTGTAGCCTCAGCCAACTGACCCCTAAGGGCCTCAGCCCGGCTCACAGCCTCGGCAGCTTGGCTCCGAGATTGGTCCCACTCACCGATAGCCTGGCCAAGCTCCAGCTGCCGCTGCCGCATCTCCTCGGCCTAGGAAGCCACCTGCTCCTGGGCCGACAAAGCCTCCGCTCGTGCCGACGCCGCCTCTGTCCGCGCCGCTGCTGCCTCCGACTTAAGCCCATCGCAGAGCAACCGAAGGTCCGCCACCTCGGCGCTCCGTTGGGCAAGGCGCTCATTGGCCTCAGCAAGCGCGGCCCGCTAGGACCGCAGCGACTCCCAAACGTCGCTTTCGCGGTGGATGAACAGTGACTTGGCGGTGCTCGCGTCCGCCAGCTCCTGAGGAAGGAAAACAAGATGTCACAAAGAATGCCCTGATCACGCATGGTGTACGTCTAAATCCTTACCTGGAAAACCCTGGGAACGTCCCTGGAAAGGGTTCCCATGGTCGACCGAAGTGACCTCATTGCCGCCCCGGTATACTCATGGAAACTATCTCGAGCCTTCTCCTCCAACTCATTGTTGAGGAAGAGGAGGGGCTCCGAGGTGCCGCGGCCCTAGAACTAGAGCGACTGCCCACACCACTCATTGGGATTGAGCTGCGTAGGGGTAAGGCCACTGCTCCCCAGGACAGGCCACGGTTCTGCATGCCCGTCCACCGAGGCGTCGGGTCCCCATGCAGCCGACGCATCGGGTACCACCGCCGTCGACGTACTAGGCCTCTCCTCGGCTAAGGTGGCGGGTCTCCGATCACCAACCTCGGCAACGACAGCCGCCCTCTCCTCGTGGTCGAGAATGGGGAGGTCGGGGATGACCACGGGCGGTGGCACCTCAACCATCCCAACGTCGGCAACGATGGGCGGCTCCGCGAGCGAATCAACGACGGCCCCAGCGGGAGTCGATGTCGGTGCCGACAACAAGTCAGGCGGGCTCGGGGCCGCGGCCGCGTCAGCAGCCTACCACGGCATGATGGCTGCTCCAATAGGGGGGTGAGCCGAGGAGTCTTGCCCCATGGCAACTCGTGCCGCCTAGGCCCCCCGTTGGAGGGCGCCTTGCGCGGAGGCCAACCAACCGGCATGGCGCGCCATAGCACCGGCCGCCGAAGCCGGCTTCGTCTTAAGGGCCTTCGTGGGGGCCAGACCAGCCAAGCCCTGCCTTCGCTTGCTGAAGGAGAGAGACGGCAAGTTCAAGACACACAGTGAAAAAACCAAAACAGAGGTATCCTCAGATACTTACCCGCTCCGAGGCAAGGCCAATCGTGCCAGTGGGGAGGCCCCCCGGGCCCCGGCCGCCTCAGGCGCTGTCGAGGATTGCCCCGGCACCGGCTTCGGCGCCGCTTCCGCCTCGGGCGCCCGAGGCACCAAAGGGACAGCCCTCCCAGGCGTCGACACAATGGCCGGGGGAACAACCTCCTGTACAGCCGACATGGGCGCTTGTCCTTGGGGGACAGGCGGATCGGCCTGGCTCCCCGAAGTCACCACAATTATCTCGGCCAAGGGGTCAAGTACCCCCTTAGCCTGCCTCCGCTCCTCGGACCGGGACCCTGGTGTCCCGGCCCCGGGCACTGATGGTGCCAGCCCACTTGGGGGCTGGCTCAGCGACCCCTGGCCCAGCCTCGGGTCCGGGCTGAGGCCAAGTCGGGTCACCATGTCATCGTCTTCGTCATCATCATCATCATCATCATCGTCGTCGTCAGGCGTCTCCGGCGACGGCTCTAACGGAAGCCCATCCCTCGCTTGCCTTCGACGACGCTTCTTCAAGGCATCCTGAGCTCGCATCCTCTCGCGAGCTCGGGCCTTTTCCGCGTCCTTCTTCTCCTTCTCCTTCTCCGCGGCAAGCCTCCGTGCGGCTCGGTCCACCGCGTCCTCCGGGACCGGCAGCCGGGCGGGTTTATAAATCCTCAACCCCTGGGGACGAACAAAAATCCCAACAGTAAGAATCAAAGGCGCAAAAAACTCAGCGCAAAACAGGAGAAGGACCGGGCGCTTACCAGGGACACATACCCACGGTCGGAACGCATCGCGGGCTGGCTAAGGGCGCCACCATGCAGCCTCCCCACCGTACCTACTACCCGCTTGAGAAGGTCGTCGACGGAGAGGGAGGTCGGGGACATCCGCGAGCCCTCCAAATCGACCCCCGACTTCATCTCCGCAAGCCGCAACCGCCGCTCTGCCAAAGGGAGCACCCTCCAACGATGGATAGCGGCGACGACCCCCGCAGCGGTAAGGCCCTCATCCCGTAACTTCTGCAAGGCCTGCAGAATAGGCTGGAGCTTCTCCTGGTTCTCGCGTGTGCCCCCCCAGCACCAGTTATTACCGGCGGCGGTCACCACTCGTTGAGAAAACGACGGAAGCATCCCGCCGTCGTTCCAGAGATAAAACCACCGGTTCTGCCACCCCTTGTTCGAAGACACAAGGGAGGCAGGGATGTACTGCTACGCGCACCCCGGCCTCATCTGGAGGGTGCAGCCACCGGCCCGCACCGCCATACGGACCTTCTTCACCTCCGTCGTCGCGGCGAAGAACTCCGCGGAGAAGAGATGGGTCCACAGGTCCCAGTGAGGGTCAATCCCTAAAAAAACCCTCGCAAACCGCCATGAAGATGGCCGCTTGCGCGATAGAGTTAGGGTTGAAGTTATGCAGCTCCACCCCGTAGTGGTGCAGGAGTGCCCGCATGAAGCGACTCGCTGGCACTCCAAACCCCCGCTAATGGAAGGGGATGAAACTGACCACATACCCCGGCGGCAGAGTCGGGTCGGCCTCGCTCGCGGGGGCCATCCACTCCAGCTGCGGCCCACCGGAGAGAGGACGGAGCAAACCATCGGCAACAAGGGCCTCCAGATCCTCCACAGCAACGGTGGAGAAAGGCCACGAGTCGCGCGGCGGAACGACGGTCACCTTGTCAGCCATCGCCGAACGAAGGTGGTGGAGGCAGAGGGGATGAGGTGCTCGGTTTTTCTTCTCTGGCTATTCTCTTAGGTTGCGAAAACCAAAGCAGAAGGCAAGCGCAAATGACAGGGTAAAGAACCACTGCCGGCCCCTCTTCCGAGTATATAAAAGCATGGGCGAAATCCACCCAAAACTTCGCCCGAACCCGTCACGAAATTCAAACTCAAATGTGAAACGGTTTTTCTGTTCCTCGAACGACTCGCGCACGTGCAAGAGACGCCCTGCGAATCGCCCGTCCCGTCGCATTAACTCCTTGGCAGGACAAGCGACACCTTCGGCAGGCGAAGCAGGCGCCGTTTTGTCTCCGTCATGATGACCGCGTCAAAAAAAGGTGCGCCTCATTATTTAAATTTATATCCTTTTCCTCTCTCTCTCTCTCTCTCTCTCTCTCTCTCTTGCCACAGGGACCGAGAAAGGGGATATTGCGAAAAGGATCCTTCTCGGTGAAGGAAATGGGCCCCGGGCCCTCCTACTGATCAGGGGTTCGAAGGTTGCGCCCTCCGGGGTTCGGTAACCGCCCAAGAGCACTCGGGCTCCGAGCCCATTACTGATCAGGGGTTCGAAGGCTGGCCCCTTGGAAGGGTTCGACAGCCGCCCCAGAGCACGTAGAATCAGGGATGACCCTAGGTACGTCTGTTACATGGCCGAGGCTCGGGCTATGCTCCCGAGGTACCCTAGGACATTTCCGAGACCAGCGGGAACGATTTATAATGGAATCCCACCGGAGGGAGGCATCGAGCCCTCAGACCCTATCGAATGGGTCCGGGTCCAGCAAATCACTTGTAGGTACTTTTGGAGCGCGCCTCTAGGCCACTAGCCGACCCTTATCGAACGGGGCTCGGGCGTCCACTTGGATCACCCGCTAGCAACTCACTGGAAACACCATGTTCGGTGCCCTCCGAGGGTAACATGGCGCTTCCCCCCTTCCTCCTCGCGGAGAGGCGATGAAGGGGCATACAATAAAAGTCGAGACGGTCCTTGATCGTCCTCTCGCTTCGTGCAGAGGCTCGGGGGCTGCTCTCGCGCCAGGCTACGGCCAAACTGTTGACCATGTCAACAAACCAGCTCAAAAACTCGGAGCCTGACCGTGCACCCGGGCGGTGGCCAGGCCGCACGAGAGAACAACAAGGCTGACCGAGGCATCACAAAAAGGATTAAGACCTCAGAGGAGTCAAACCACTCCTTCGAGGCCTCAGGGGCTACACCCGGCGGGTGCGCTCGCGTGCACCCACCGGAACAAAATACAACCGAGAAGGGCCGGTCCCCTTGCAAAAAATCCGGCAGAACCTCCAAGTGAGTACCTACACTCCCTTCGAGGCTCGGGGGCTACTGTCAGGGACCGTAATTAGGGGTACCCCCAATGCTCCTTAACCCGGCTGGAAAACATCTTCAGAACAAACCATCAACGACTGAGAAGCGCGGTTCAAGTCAAGGCCTCGTCTACCAAGGGACGCGACCTCATCCGAGCCCAGCCTTGGGCAAGGACAGTAGTCCCGGACGAATTCACGCCTCGCCCGTGGGTCCCCTCAGTCAGCAAACACACCCCATCTCACCCAAGGCTAAGCTCGGGCAAACTTTGTCGTGCAGCGACCTCAGCCTAATCGCCTTACCAACCGACTGTATCGCATGCGCATTCAATGCGGGGATCGCCTGACACCTTATCCTGACACGCGCGCCTCAGTCGGCAAGGTCGAAGTGACCGCAGTCACTTCGCCCCTTTACTGACCGTTTTGACAGGAAAACAACACTGTTCGCCCCGCTCTGGCTACTGTGCCAACCACCGGGGTAAGACTAGCAACAGTAAGTCGTGACCTCCCCGGAGCTTAACCTCGGGCGCAACCAGGAGCTCCGCCTCGCCCGACCCTAGGCCTCGGTCTCAGCCTCGGCC
The DNA here is from genome assembly GCA_029449295.1 of Zea luxurians. Taxonomy (NCBI): domain Eukaryota; kingdom Viridiplantae; phylum Streptophyta; class Magnoliopsida; order Poales; family Poaceae; genus Zea; species Zea luxurians. Next base: position 614,948 of record JAOPSE010000118.1, on the reverse strand, counting down.
TCGGGAGAAGGTCTCCGCCTCGCCCGACCCTGGGCCTCGGGAGGAGTCACAACCTCGCCCGACCTCAACCTCGACCTCAGGAGAAGTCTCCACCTCGCCCGACCTCAGCCTCAGACCAACTACACTATAGGGGATACATCATTACCCTACCCCTAGCTAGCTGCTTCAGGCTCTAAAAGAACAAGACCGGTGTCCCATCTGGGTTACTCCGGTAACAGGTAATGATGGTTCCCCGCGTGCACCCATGACGTCGGTTGCTCTCAACCCCCTACGGAAGCAAGGAAACGTCAGCAGGATCCATGCCGCATCGCTAGCTATGCTTCTACAGGACTCGAGGCACTTCTCCGACGACCACGTTAGTGCATGTATAGGGCTCAAGGCAATTCTCCACCAGCCACGTTAGCTCATAGCTACACCCCCATTGTACAGCTGGGCATCTCATTGTATCTATAAAAGGGGGATGTCCAGGGCCTTCCACGAAGACACAGGAAAAACGTACAAAGACACGTACGAACACACGAAACGTACGAACGAGCGAAGGCAGGCGAGCAGAGGCAGGCAGAGTAGGAGAGACGCGGTAGAGGCAGACTCAGACAGCTCACCTCAAGGCCGAACCCTCTCTTACTCTCTCTCTCGCTCTCGCTCTCTCGCAACACTTGTAACCCGTACTACAAGCACCCCGGTGCAAGATAACATAAGCCTCATTTCCCTCTTGTGTTCCATCTTGCATCAACCCATCTGGGCAGGGAAACGCAGCAACAAATTTACTGGTCGGTTGACGGTCCTCGCGGGTCCGAAACGCCGACAAGTAGGTCTCGTAGTAGACCACCTTCTTCATCTTCTTCTTCTTTTCACCTCTCCAATGCGACTTGATGGAGGAAGAGGATTCCTCCTTGTGTTTGTTGTCGGACTCCCTTGAGAGAGTCCTCCTCGAGCTTGTGGCCTTTTCATCGGTCGTGATCTCCCACTTGGCATGATCTCCAGACATCACTTCGAGTTGGTTAGACTCTTAATGAAGCACTGGCTCTGATACCATTTAAAAGTCACCTAGAGGGGGGGTGAATCTGCAAAACCTAAAATTTATAAACTTAAACACACACTAAGGTCGGGGGTTAGCGTTAGAATTAAACTCAAGTCAAAAAGAATATCTCTCTTGCTAGGAGTTGCTCAAGGATTGTGGATGACGTATGGGAGCCAACTCAAATTCACACTAGCAAGGAAATGTTAGAGAGGGGAAAACAAATCAAACAAGAATCAAAGCGAGTGAACACGATGATTTATTTTACCGAGGTTCGGTTCCAAAGAACCTAGTCCCCGTTGAGGAGGTCACAAAGACCGGGTCTATTTCAACCCTTTCCCTCTCTCAAACGGTCACTTAGATCGAGTGAGCCTTTTCCTTAATCTCTTAGGTCACTTAGACCCCGCAAGGACCACCACACACTTAGGTGTCTCTTGCTTCGATTACAAGCCACTTGAGAAATAGAGGAAAAAGAAAAGGCCAAGCCAAGCGATAAGAGCAACAAAGAACACAAATGATCCTCTCACAAGCCCTAATGCACTAGAGTTGATTTTGGGGCGTTGAGTGGATTGATTGCTTTGATTGTGTCTTGGAGTGTTGGGCTTTTGCTCTTGCAATGAATGAGAACTCAGAAATGCTTGGATGGGAGTGAATGAGGTGGTTGGGGGTATTTATATCCTCCCAACCACTTCTAGCTATTGACTGATTTCTGCTTGCGATGGACGCACCGGACAGTCACTGTGCACTTTCCGGTGCGTGCCACGTCAGCGCAACCGTTAGGGTTCTGAGCAGTTGACCGTTGGGAAGTCTTGTTGTCTAGTTGCACCGGACAGTCCGGTGCCACACTGGACAGTCCGGTGCCCTCTGACTTCTGCGCTTCTGACTCTATCGCGGCACTGTTGCTTTTGCAGAGTCGACTGTTGGTGCAGAGTCGTTACTCCGCTGGCTCACCGAATAGTCCAGTGACACATCGGACAGTCCGGTGAATTATAGCGGAGCGTGCCTCCATTTTACCGAGAGTGGCTAGTTTAACTCTGTGCGGCCCTGGTGCACCGGACACTGTCCGGTGCACCAAATTCTAGCACACTCAAGTCCTTTTTGCTCCAAATAAATTGTGTCCCTAACTTTATTTCTTTCTTAGTTTATGTTAAACCTTATGCACTTGTAATACATGAATTCTAGATAAACCAGTAAGTCCACGTGTTTGTGTTGGTCATCAAACACCAAAATTAATTATAGGAAATGGTTAACCCTATTTCCCTTTCAACCATCATCCTTTTTTATTCTGGTGCATCACATACTTTTATGAGCAAGACTTTTTTTGAGAAGCATTGCATACATAGTATTGAATTAAAGGAGGGTTTTGTTATTCAATCACCTAGGGGTCAAATATTTACTAAGGAAGTAGTCTTGCACGTACCCGTGAGATTGGCCGGACATGAGTTTCCTACCAACATGATAGTTATAAAGGGACAAGATGTAGGTGTAATTCTAGGCATGAATTGGTTAGCTCAGAATAAGGCTATCATCAATGCGGATCAAAGGACTATTCAATTGAGTCATGGACAAGAAGAAGTCAAGTTGTACATCCCTGTATTTATCCTAGTTAAAGTTCCCGGACAAGTTTTTGAAGCCGTGGTGCAAGAAATACAAGACATTCTGGTTGTGTGAGTTCCCGGATGTATTCCCTAAAGATTTGCCTGGGTTACCTTCAGAAAGGGATGTGGAGTTTGTGATTGAATTGAAGCCTGGTATGGCTCCTATCTCCCAAAGGTCGTACCGTATGCCACCCAATGAGCTGGCGGAACTCAAAACACAATTGCAAGACTTATTGAAGAAAGGATTTATTAGACCGAGTTCATCGCCATGGGGATGTCCAACAATCTTTGTCAAGAATAAGGATCAGACCCTTCGAATGTGTGTGGACTATAGAACCCTTAATGAAGTGACTATTAAAAACAAGTATCCTCTTCCTCGGATCGATATTTTATTCGATCAACTCACTGGAGCCCGGGTCTTTTCTAAAATTGATCTCAGATTGGGTTATCATCATATCAGAATTCGACCCGAGGATATACCCAAGATCACTTTCACCACTCGGTATGGGTTATTTGAGTATTTGGTTATGTCTTTTGGATTGGCAAATGTTCCCACCCACTTCACATACTTGATGAATTCGGTATTCATGCCCGAATTAGACAAGTTTCTGGTGGTCTTCATTGATGACATTTTGATCTATTCTAAGAATGAGGAGGAGCATGCAAAACATTTGCGGATTGTGTTAACGCGCTTGACAGAACATCAGCTTTCTGTCAAATTCAGCAAGTGCACGTTCTGGTTGGAGGAAATCCAATTTCTAGGACATGTTTTATCTACCAAAGGGATTGCGGTTGATCCCAGCAAGGTCAAGGATATTCTAGAATGGAAATCACCCACTTCAGTGCATCAAGTTAGAAGTTTCCTTGGATTGGTTGCTTATTACTGCAGGTTTATCCCGGATTTCTCCAAGATTGTTAAACCAATTACTGGGTTATTGAAAAATGATGCTAAGTTTGACTGGTCCTCTAAGTGCAACAAGGCCTTTGAACAATTGAAAGTAATGTTGACCACTGCACCGGTTTTGGCCCAACCGGATATTGAGAAGCCATTTGATGTTTATTGTGACACATCAGACAGTGGGCTTGGATGTGTTCTAATGCAAGAAGGATGAGTAATAGCTTATGCTTCAAGGCAGCTACGTTGGCATGAGGAACATTACCCAACACATGATTTGGATCTGGCCGCAGTAGTTCATGCCCTTAAGATTTGGCGTCATTATCTACTGGGAATGTCTGTCACTTATATACAGATCACAAGAGTTTAAAGTATACCTTCACCCAGTCGGAGCTAAACATGAGACAAAGAAGGTGGCTCGAGCTGATCAAGGATTATGACTTGGAGATTCATTATCACCCAGAAAAGGCTAATGTGGTGGCAGATGCTTTAAGTTGTAAAGCCTCTTGTCATTGTCTCACAGTAAGATCACCTGACACCACTTTATGTCAGGAAATGGAAAAATTACATCTGGGGATAGTACAACAAGGAACCTTAACACATTTGAAGCTTGAGTCAGTTATTCTACAAAGGATTATTGATGCTCAAAGGATGGATAAGGGTATGAAATATATTCATAAGAAATTGGAGGCTGGCAAAGCTAATTGTTTTAGGAAAGATGATCAAGGAGTGATATGGTTTAAAGACCGCATAGTGGTGCCAAAGGATGCTGAAGTCCATCAACAAATCCTAGATGAAGCTCATCTTAGTTAGTATTCTATTCACCCTGGAAGCACTAAGATGTATCAAGACTTGAAACAATATTATTGGTGGACTAAGATGAAGATTGAAATCGCTCGCTATGTAGCAAAATGTGACACTTGTAGACGTGTCAAGGCGATACATATGAAAGCTGCTGGACCTTTACAATCATTGCCGATCCCAACCTAGAAATGGGAAGACATCAGTATGGATTTTATTGTGGGATTACCCAAGACAGCTAAAGGATTTGACTCTATTTGGGTCATAATTGACCGGCTTACAAAGACAACACATTTTCTTCCTATTAAAATGGATCACCCCGTTGTTGTTTATGCTCAGTTGTACATTGCTCCAATTCTTAGTTTGCATAGAATTCTAAAGACGATAGTGTCGGATCGGGGACCGCAATTTGTATCCAAGTTTTGGAAAGAGCTGCACAAATCTTTGGACATTAAATTGCTCCACAGTTCGGCCTATCATCCTCAAACAAGTAGACAAACTGAAAGGGTAAATCAAATATTGGAAGATATGCTACGAGTCTGTGTCTTGGAGTTTCCACAAAAATGGGATAATTGTCTGCCACTAGCAGAATTTTCTTATAATAACAGTTACCAAGAAAGTATTAAAATGGCACCGTTTGAAGCTCTCTACGGACGACGATGCAGAACACCCTTAAATTGGTCAGAACTAGGAGAACGGTGGTTTTTCAGGCCTGATTTGGTTAAAGAAACAGAAGAAAAGGTCCAACGCATAAGACATAACTTAATAGAAGCTCAAGCTCAGCAAAACAATTATGCGGATAAACGACGCGACCATTGGTTTTTCAAGCCGGCGATCATGTGTACCTGAAAGTATCACCAATGAAGGGTGTTAGTCGATTCGGGGTTAAAGGAAAGTGTAACACCCTAAAGTTCAATCCTGTGAAAATAAGGAAAATTCTCCAAGGGTTTTAAATGAAAACACCTTTTCTTGAGAATATTCATAATTTCAAAGTTACTACTCCCAAAATGAATATAATTTTTAGACTAAAATAAAAGATACCTAGATAAGATAAATTATCCTTAGAGTGAAATTATAAGAATTATGATTAAAATATTTCTTAATATATAATCTACAATATAAATTATATTTCCCTAAAAATATTCATGAGATGTGAACTATTCTCTATTTCATAACTGGAATCATGTGTAAAAGAACTAAAATCAAACAAATATATAAAAAAATGTATATATATAGTTTTGCATTCATGCTGGGTATTTCGGTTGTTGCATTAGAGTGGAAATCTGAAGTCGATTTTTTGTCTAAAATTGAAGCTTTGAAAAGAAATAGAAACACAAATAAAAGAAAAGAAGAAGCCACCGATCGGCCATACAAATTCCTTTGAACCGGTCCACGATCCATACCGTACCATTGTGTTTTTTTCCATTTATTTATTACTTTGGTCGTACGTCACCATAACGCTACGATGACATCATCACAATTTGAAACTACGTCCTTCGCTCGGCTTCGCTGTTGATTGGGCCTTTAATTTCTGTCCGGAACGAATGTCTTCCACGCGAAAAGAACATTGCGTCGTCAGTGTCTCTGTAGGCCGTGCGTTAGACGTTGTTATCCATTCGTAAAATTCCCTGAGCTTGTTCAACACTGTAACAGACTCGACGCCAAATTCCCAACAGACGTCTACTGCGTTATCCGGATGTTCACGTCGCAGACATCCACCGTGCACGTACGAAATCTTGACGTAAAACCGATGTCAATTAATACCTTGCATGCACATGTGTCTTTGACGTATCAGAAATCGATTCACTCTCGTAAACCTTGATGTCGGTTCAAACCGTCCTTGGCCGGCCTCCTTTTTTCCCTTTGCTCGGGGTATAAGTAGCAAGGCCACTATGGCCCTGCCCATCGAAACATAGGAAACCGAGAGCTTTCGTTGCCGAAGAGAGAGCAGAGCAGAGCAAGGAGGGGGCCGCCGCCGTCGCATCTACACAAGAACAACATCGTCGTCATCTTAACCGCTGGTACGCGGTAGAATGCTTGCCAGGTCCTCCGCTATGCCTAGCATTCATCGGGTGGGAAGTATTTGACCGAGGGGCATGATTTCATGGGTCGCTGATGAAGCTCCGCTAGGGTGACTGGCTGCTCGTCCTGCTGGGTGCCGACACTACTGCGGGGAGGGGGAGTCGTGCGGTCATGGCCGGCGTGCTGCTGCAGCGGAGATAGAAAGAGGAATGAGCACGTAAGGATGAAAACGCGCACGTGTTGTTGGATTACCATCCTATGGTCTGAAATAGATCAAATAAACCGCTCAACCATAGTGTCAATTGAATTCCACTTGGGCGTCTGCCCACATCGGTACCATGTCCAATCCCTTTGTGCCACATGTCCTTTAACAGGTGCCCTATGTTTTTTTCTGCCCTCAGTTTCTATGAAAAAAAAACGATCCATCTCATAGAAATTGAATGGATCATTTTTTATTTAAAATAAATAAAAGAAGTCAGGACTTTGCATATTAAACCCTCGATAAGCTATTTTTAAGTATAAAATTTATAATAAATGGTCCAAAAACTTGTAAATTTTAAATATTTTATATTTTAGCTCCGAATTTAGTAATTTTTGAACATATGATCTCGTAGCAGCGTGTAGAATATTATTACACAATTTGTTCTCATGTTTGGTGTACTGTTATTTTTATGTACTCTTTGTCTATTTGTATGTATTGCCACGAGTACCAGTGAGTTCAAAAGAATCTGAAAACCATCCTGGTACCTGGAATCTCAAGTCCCAGGCAAGTTGTGCCCTTGATCACTCCTTTTTACCTAATAATGTTCGCTATTAATCACAGTGACATGCTTAGGTTAATTTTATGGGACCTAATCGGTTTTCCCTAGCATTGTTTATCCCCCACCTTGCAAACAGATGAAATTTATAATAAAGGGCAAGGGCAGTAGGGGAGTGGTCAGTGTAGGGAGGTCCTTGGGTTGATTTTGCTGCGATGGCGGTCAGGCGAGGTATCCGTACATTGGAGCTTCCTAGAAACTGTAGCGGGTTTTCTAAAGCTAGTGGAACTTTGTAAAGGCCTCGTAGTGTTACCCTGCCTCGCCTCCTCGGTAGAGGTGTATGGGATTCATGACTCCTTGTCAGATGGGTAACATGATTTGTGGGTAAAGGTGCGCAACGACCTCTATAGAGTGTAAAACCGGTATATCAGTCGTGCTCACGGTCATGAGCAGCTCGGACACTCACATGAGTAATTTATGGAACTAAACATAATTTGTCATATGCATTGCATCGTGTGTGTTTTTAGCAATTTTGATCTACTACTTATTTGGATTGGTATCTACTTACACTTAGTAACTGCTAATAAAACTTTGACCAAATTTAAAAGCAATGCTCAGCTTTAACCATCATTTTTGGTAAGCCTTACACTTTACATGATCTCCCACCTTTGGTGAGTTCATGCACATTATTCCCCATAACTTGTTGAGTGATGAACTTATGTGAGCTCACCCTTGCTGCCTCACATCCCCCACAGGTCAAGAACAGGTACCACAGGATGAGGCGCATGGAGGCTGTTGCGATGTGTTCATGAGAGGTCTAGGTCGTCGTCTCCCAGTCAACTTTGGGTTGTTGGATCGTTGTCTCCTTATGATGTATTTATTATTTTGTACAAAACTCCTATTATATAGTAAAGATGTGACATTTGTTTCTGTACCATGATTCTTCATATGTGTGAGACTTGGTCCCAGCACACCTGGTGATTATGTTCACGACCGGGTCTTGGTGCCCCGAAACCTTGTGTGACAGAAAGTTGGCACCCCGATACATTGGCATGTTCCCTATTCTTGAGCGATGTGGGCAAGCAGACTTCGGTTGCCAGAATCACTATCTGTTGTGCATAATGTGTTCCATGTATCTTAGTTAAAGAAGTGTCTTTGGATTCTTTACCAAACTAGCCGATGTTAATTTGGAACCAGACTTGACCTATTCAGAACATCCCATTCGAGTTTTGGATTAGAAGGATAGAATTACTCGAAAGATGACTCTCAAGTTTTATAAGGTATGATGGAACCAACACACCGAAGAAGAAGCTACCTGGGAGACTCGAGATTTCTTAGAAAAACATTTTCCCAAGTTCTTAGCCTCCTGTAATCTTTAGAGTTTATGTAAACTGTTGTAAAGTTAGAACAAACCCCCCACACCACCCCTGCTTTGTAAGATAAATTAGGAAATAATGTTGTGACGTGTTTCCTTTTCCATTACTTACCCTAGAGCCTTAAATCTCGGGACAAGATTCTTTTATTGGGGGAAGGATGTAACACCCCTGGTGTTACAAAAACTAAAACTCGGGCATGGCATCATATGCATTGACATTTCATTATGTATGTTACACCTAGAGTGCATCCACTAGGTTAAAATCTCAAAACAAGCTTGTGGTGTGATGACTTGACTTGATCTTTAACCCTAGGATAGGGTACTTACCCAAGGACTAGAAGCATGCGGGTGTGTGAGATAACAATTTGAGTATGATCTCAAAGGTTAGTGGAGATGTTCAAAAGAGACTAAATTTTGAGAGTTTGAGTGGCACATAAACCCTAGAACACTCAAAACCCTAATAAGGACCCTAGAAACCCTAAGTAGTGCTCTATGAGATGAGATCAATTTTTATACACTTTTGGACCAAAGTGCATATATTAAAGTGGTAGAGTAACAAAAATTAAGCAACTTTTACATTTGGAGATTTCCAAGTTTTGTGGAACAAATTGGAGTAAATTGCAAAAAGTCCCAAAGGCACCCATATGGTTTATGTTATGACCGGTCGCCACTATAGGCGCCGGGCAATAGCATAAGCATGCAGATAAGGATTAGAGGATAAGCATGTAGATAAGGATTAGAAGATAAGATTTGTTAGAGAGAAGATAGGGATTAGAAGATAAGATTTGTTAGAGAGAAAAGAGGAAATCTATCTCATTAGATAAGGACTAGAAGGGAGTATAAATAATTGTAAGCACCACTCTATAGATCAAGCAGAAACAAGATTGTTCTGGCTTCCCAGAGGGAGACAGGAGATTACTCTAACCGAGCTGCCCCTTTTCCTCATGTCTCTCTTCTCTCACGCGTGGTGAACACGGCGCCCCGCCGCTATGCATCGTGCCTCAAACCCTAGCCACCAATCACCCACCACTACAACCTGCGATCAATCCGGGAATCCACCTCGATTCCTATCAACCTGGTATCAGCAATTTCAGGTTCGCTCACCATGTCCAGCCCCAACCCTCCACCTTCTCCCCACCACTCGCAGCTGCCACCATCTCCAGGGCTGTCCCAGCCGCCGGGCGCCCAGCCACAAGCACTGCCATCCCAGGGCTCAGCGACCTCATGGCGGCCGCGCTAGCGCCCATTGCGCCGCCAGCCGACGCCCTGGCGGGCTCTTCTCGCCTCCAGGCATTCACGCCGCATGAGATGACGGCGGCCATCGTGGAGCTAGGCCAGGCGTTGGTTGGGATCCGTGCCTTCCTGGCAGGGCCCTATACACCGCCACCACCGCTACCTCCACCGCAGCTACCTTCGCCGCAGCAACTGTATGCGCCGGCGACCTCGTACCAGTACGGGATGCTGTCGGATTGGGCGGGTTCCGCTTCATCTTCTTCGCCACAGCTGTCCCAAGGCCTCCCCATCCATATGATCCAATTTCTGCCCTCGCCCTCACCACTGCCGGCAAGGGCGAACGTGACATCGGCGCCCGTCTTCGGATCAGCCACCATACAACCACACGTGCCGTTTTAGGCAGCCGCTGGGGGAGTTCCCTCTCACGGGGGCTCATCGGTGGCCGGTGTCCTCTACGTCGGGGTGGATGGGTCATTGTTCCACGGCAGCAGCGTTCTGCCCCTGGTGTCCAGGGGCCAGTGCTCGTCCCCGCCAGCAGCACCACCGACGGCACCTGCGGCATCTGATCCCCCACCTCCATGCTTCTACAAACTGGAGTTCGCAACATATGACGACACTGCTGACCCCCTAAATTGGCTCAATCAATGTGAGCAGTTTTTTCGGGGCCAACGCACGCTCGCTTCCGAACACACATGGCTGGCCTCCTACCACTTGAGGGGCACGGCCCAGACATGGTATTACGCCCTCGAGCAGGACGAGGGCATGCCGACGTGGGAACGGTTCTGGGAACTCTGCCACCCACGTTTCGGGCCACCAATACAGGCAGCCGACTTGCGGAGTTGGGTTGACTTCCCTTTCAGTTCATGGTGCAGGAGTTCGCCGAGCACTTCCAAGTGCTTGTGTGTCACGACAACAGAGTATCCTCGGTTCAGCGGGCGGAACTCTTCATCGGTGGCCTCCCCGACCACATACGGGTGCAAGTGCAGATGCACCATCCACGAGATCTTCAGACCGCCATGTACTATGCTTGCGCATTTGAGCTATGCACGGTGGCTGCACAGCCGGCTCCGACATCCTGCCCCACACGACACGCCCCTCGCCCGCCCCAGCAGCCACCGGCGCGTGCGCAAGTGGGGGGCAACCTCCTGCAGCGGCGCATACACCTCCAGGAGGGCGCCCCTTTCGTCGGCTCACGCCAGCGGAGATGCAAGAGCGACACCATCAAGGGTTGTGCTACAACTGTGATGAGCCATATATTCCGGGTCACGTGTGCTAGCGCCTCTTCTATTTGGAGTGCGGGGACTACATCGTCGACGAGGGCGCGCCTATGGCTACCGATGATGCAGGACTACCAGTTGCGTCCGTCCAGGATCCTGAGGCTGCCATTGCTTTTGTGGTCTCCCTCCAGGCACTCGCAGGCATTCGCACAGAGAGCTCCATGCTGCTTTCGATAATGGTCAAGGGGGAGCGGCTTATGGCTCTACTGGACACCGGCTCCATGCACAACTTCCTCTAGAGTGCCACCATGCGTCGCTTGGGGTTGGTACCGCCGCAGGGGAGCACCTCAGGGTAACTGTCGCAAATGGTGACAACCTTCGCTGCGTCGGGGTGGCCCGCGATGTGCCCATCTCCATCGAGAACGAGCACTTCTCCATCACGTGCGTCGGCCTCGACTTGGGTTGCTTCGACTTCATCCTCAGCGTCAACTACCTGCGGACCTTGGGGCCCATCACTTGGGACCTCGAGGCCATGACGATAGCATTCTAGTGTGACTGTTGGGGCGAAGGCGGAGGCACTACCCTTCGCTCCAAGCCTTCGTCAACCTCGCTGCACCAACAGAAGCAAAACAACCAGCGAGGTCCACCGGCGAGGTCCACCCTTCGTCACCAATACTGCAAGACGAAGGCCTACGACAGAGTCTTCCCAACCTAGAGGCCCATGTGGGATTCTGCCTATTGTAACAGGCCCCGCACGGAGAAATGTGTTACGGGCCTGATTTGTAATGGCTTTTCTGTAATGACAGTCTGTAACCCTCCCTTATGGGAATATTCCGGTGATAGTCTAGGTGCCTGAGGGCACATGCGTCCTTACATCAAGGCGTTGGATGCTTAGGCACCTATAAATACCCCCCTACAGTGCCCTTAAGAGGCTGATTTTGAGAGAGCAATCGCCATCTCGAGTTAAAACCTTGTTTGCATTCTTTTCACTCCCCCGTTGGATCATCTTGCCCTGGAGAGCAAGTTCCCAACATTTGGCGCCCATCGTTCGTGCTACGAACAAACCACCCGCGATGGCACCCAAGAGAGCTAGCTCGAAGGCAGCCCCATCTGTTGATGAAGCAGCGAAGGCGGCGCTGCTAGCCGAGAAAAAGGGCAAGGCCCCTGCAGACACCACCCATCATGAAGCCTGCGAAGACGATGCTACCAGCAAGAGACAGCGCAACGACCAACCAACTCCCGAGGGCAGCCTCCGCACCCGCAGCTCCGAAGGACAGCCACAGGAACCACCCCCAGGTTTCGCTCCGCTAGGGGGCGAGGACGCCACAGAGGACGGCGAAGTCATCAGCATTTCAGTGGAAGAACAGCTACAGCTGTGGGCCCTCCGCATCAAGAACCGCAACCTCCAGAAGCAGAAAGAAATCCTCGAGGCCAAGCACCAACGTGTTTCCGCGCAGGCTCAGTTGCGCCAGATGATACGAGACGAGGAGCAGAGGGCTCGAGAACTCTCATGCAGCGCGAAGGCCAACATGACCTGCAGCACGGTCCGCCCCTCCAACAACGTGTGCCAGTCGGAGACCTATTCCTTCCTCAGTGCGGACCCTTCATCCCGCATGCCGCAGCATTCCAAGGCGTCAACTACCTTGACGAGCGGAGTCCCTTGGCGCCGCAACTGCAATTGTCACCATGGCCCGCCAACTTTAGGGCAGGGACCTACCCCAAGTACAATGGCAGCACCGACCCAGCACAGTACATCATGACCTATCAAGTCGTTGTCGCATCATCTGGAGGGGACGACGCCACGATGGCCAAGTCCTTCATCATCACCCTCGAGGGTCCGGCCCTAACCTGGTACACCTGGTTCCCCCGTTGTCCATCGACTCATAGAGAAGTCTCCGGGACAAATTTTTGCTCAACTTCCAAGGGTACCGCCCAGACACCGATGCCCTGGCCGAACTGTCACTCTGCAGGCAGCTGAAGAAAGAAACCCTACAGGAGTACTACCACAAGTTCCTGACTCTTAAGTCACAACTGCCTTCGGTCGACGACCAAATTGCCATTCACTACACCATCAGCGGCCTTCGGACCGGCGTCCTTTACAATCACTGCATAAGGGACCCACCCAAGAACCTACAAGAGCTCTATCAGCTGTTTGAAAAATACGCCAGATCCGAAGAGCTCCACCAGTGCAAGGTCGAGTCGCAGAGGAAACCCAAGGACCCTCCGCAGTCCAGCCGAACTTGGACAAGACCTTCACAGTCAGACTCCGGTCGGGACAGCCGTAGTCAGCAGCAGGTGCATAACATTGCCAATCAGCACCCCACCGGTGAGGCCCCTCGCCGTCAAGATTATCCCCCCAGGGACGCGGCAGTGGCACCCGTGGTCAGGGCCAAGGACGGGCGCAGCAGCTACGCAGATTTTACTGCCTGTTCCACGGCGAAGACTGCGTGCACCCAATGAGGGACTGCTCAGAAACGAAGGACACCAGGGACAGGATGTCTCGGGCGCAACCAGCCGACAACCCAAGAGTTGTCGCGCACACATATCAACACCACCACCCACAACCATAAAACCACGGCCCCACTCAGCATCCACCTAACCACGCATACCAACACCACCAGGAGGTACAAGTCGTACCACCCCCACTACCGCCTCCGCACCCGCATCAGCCAAACATACACCACCCAAATCACCCCCAAGCACCAAAACAAGAAGACTTCGCTAATTAGCCGTATCGCGAAGTCATTCACATGATCACTGGGGGGTCCAGCGTCGACTTCGATACGAAGCGACAGAAGAGGGACCACTACCGAATCATCAACGACGTCGCTATCACCGGCCCAGTCGTGCAAACAAAGTGGTCCCACGTACCGCTGACCTTCGACGCCAGAGATGTCGACCTGCGCAGTGCACCCCACATTGACGCCATGGTAATCAACTGCAGTGTGGCAGACTGGGACCTGCACAAAGTCTTAGTTGACAATGGCAGCCAGGCGGACATCATTTGCCTTCACGCCTTCGATCGCATGGGCATCAGCCACAGTTTACTTAAGCCTCCGGACAACCCCTTATATGGCTTCGGCGGCAAGGGCACCTTTCCTGTGGGCAAAATAGAGCTACCCTTGTCCTTCGGTGTAGCACCCAATGCACGAAGTGAGCAGGTCCTTCGACATCGTCGACATGGTATACCCGTACAATGCCATAATGGGTCGAGGCTCCATCAACAAGTTTGAAGCGGCCATTCACGTACTTTACCTATGCATGAAAATCCCGGGTCCGCACGGTGTGATCACAGTCTATGGCAACCAGCAGACCACGCGCAACATTGAAAGAGACTTCGTTCCAGGCCAACGAAATGTACACTGTCTTACAACGCAGCGCGAAGCCCCCGAGGCTACCCACCCAACCGCCAACGAGCATGAAAAGGCACAGCTACAGAGCAACGATGGAACGAAGAAAGTTCCCCTTGACCAGGCAACGCCCAAGCAAACGGTCATCATAAGCAAAGACCTAACTTCACAGGACGAGGAGAAACTTATCTCCTGTCTTTCCAGAAATAAGGACGTCTTCGCCTGGTCTGCCCTCGACCTGGTCGGAGTCAGTCGCACTATCATCGAACACAGTCTGGGCATCGACCCTTCGGTGCGGCCGAAGAAGCAGAGGCTACGCAAAATGTCTAATGAAAAAACAGAAGCTGCCAAAGCCGAGGTACACTACTTGCTTGAGGCCAATTTCATCGAACCAGTCGCCTACCCTACGTGGCTCGCTAACGTAGTCATGGTGCAAAAGAAGAGTGGCAAGTGGCGGATGTGCATCGATTTCACCAGCCTCAACAAGGCCTACCCCAAGGATAATTTCCTGCTGCCTCGGATCAACAAGATCGTCGATAGTGCGGCCGGATGTGAAGTCATGTCACTCCTTGACTGCTTCTCTGGCTATCACCAAATATATATGAAGGAGGAAGACAAGGCCAGTACCAGTTTCATCACGCCCTTCGGCACGTATTGCTTCGTCAAAATGCCAGAGGGACA